>KN805361.1:2461-602461 GCA_000818905.1 Trebouxia gelatinosa
AGGGCATGCTGATTGAGCAGCTAAGGTCCTTCTAAAGCAAGCATGCATGTCAGCTGTATGGGCAGTGCTGATGTGGTGCTAAAGCTGCAGTGCAGTGAGAAAAGAGTACCTGAGGCAGACGACGATTGCGCAAGCCCATCCTCAGCATGTTCCATACTTGTTTGGGGTCCCCAGCAACCATCTCCCACTGCTCCCATGTGCCAAAGTTGCTGTTGAAGAAGGCAAGCTTTTGTCTGCCATGGCGGCGAGACTGCAGGAACTTGTCTTCTGCAATAGCTGACCGAAATCCAATCCAGTTGCCCTGGCATTCACACAACTCAGTCAATGAGCATTTGTTCACCAGCAAGTTTGTGCAATTCATGATAGTGAGCTATCATCACAAGGCAAGGTCCAGCAGCAGTTGTACTGCAAATGTCTAGTTATATTGCCGAGCATGATGCATTGTTACAGTAAGGATAAGAATTCTAACGAAATTCCAACAGATTTTGTTTTCACATTGTACCTGTCGAACTACTTCCAGATGAGTAGCTTTGTCCGAAAGTAGATCTGATGAGTGTGTTGGCTGGAAAATGTAGTTCGTTTTACCAGGCTCATCCTCCAAGCCCTCAGCTTGTGTCACCTTGTAGGCTTGATCCTGTGCAAGTTATGACGTACAGCATCAGGCACTACACATTTCACAAGTCAAGTGCTGTTTGCCAACTCAATTGCCTCACCTCCAAAAGCAAGGCGACCACGTCACCTGTCTCAAGACCAGGTCTAGGGCTATTACTGGGGGTGAAAGATCTAGGACCAGCTGTGTATAAAGAAATGTAGTGAGAGCTCGGCCTGCAATGTACAATTTGCAGCGGGGACTGAGGGGCTCACCAAGGTACATTTTCTTCACGTTTGCAGCGTCATAGCCTGAAGCTGTTCCAGGTCTGCTGGTGATTCTGAAGCTAGCTATGCTTCCCCTTTCTGGGGAGGTTTCCCTACTGGCCAAGGTTGAAGTGATGGAGCCCGCGCGCTTAGCCAGCATGCCATACTCACGCAGCGTCTGCTGGTCNTGCTGTGGTCTCCATAATGCATGTTCTTTCTAGGAGTGCAATGAGTTGGTCTGCTGGTGAGGCGCAAAACCAACAGTCACTAGTGTCTGTCCATGTGTTCAACTGTTTAGTGGCTCATGCTGCCTGCTGCAGGTGGCTGCCACTGCTCTGGGACTGAGCCATGCCATACTGAAGGGCCAGGTCTTTGATATGTGCATTGTTGACGAGGCAGGGCAGATCACACTGCCAGTGGCACTTGGACCTGTTCTGCGCTCCAGGTAGCCCATCATGATGAGCGTATTCTTCGTAGCAAACATATATGACTGTATGCTGTTACGTCAAGCCACAGTTGCCACTCATAACTTTATAGTATAAACATCATTCCAGAGCACGTCTGATGACAAGTTTCTGTCACACCACCCTGGCTTGCTTGTGTTGCCAGGCCTGGTGACAGGATTGNTCAAACAGCGACATCAGCAACTGCTGAAGCGTCAACATTTCGGGCGAGACCCCCCTAGGACTGGTCCAAAGCTATTCTAAGCCACAAGCCTTTCGCAGAAAGCAGCTCAAGCAATCTTGAAGTCAGTACTTGAATCCAAAAAGCATTCAAGCATTCAGAACCTAATCTACTTGCACTGCAGATGTTATTTTGTAGCCACAAGGAGCATTCATTTGCAAAAGTGTGCATTCATCAGAGTTGACTATAAGCCAGATAGCAACCAATTGGCAGCACGTTCTATGTTGCCTTGTGTCACTTTCAGTGCTCGCACTGCTTGATCATTTCCAAACCCCATGTTGGTCAAGAAGGACACCGAGCCAGCATCAGGCATGTAAGGAACACCTTTAAATCGCCTGACTGCAGTTGCATTGGTCTGTATNGTTCTGGGCTTCTGTTTCTGTAGACTCTTGCAGAAGTGCATGTCAATTTCATGTCACATCATGTCGAGTCACTTCATCACCTTCAAGAAGGGGGAACCTACTTGTCATGCATGAGGGCTTTGATCTGGTGGGTGCGTGCCAGGGACATCTGCTTCAGCAAAGGCACCAGCTGGGGGTTCCAGTTCAGTATCAGGGTATGCTCTGCTGTCATGACTGCACATCACACAGCATGGTANGCCTGACATGAAAAACAACAAGAATGTGTTACTGGTATCGCTGCCCTTAGGTTGAGTCAACACATCTTTGCTGTCGGCTTTGTGTCATGTCTGTGGATAGCTGCTGTNCTTCAAGGGGTTAATGGCTTGTGATTGCTGTACAAAGCAAGGGATCAGCATCAGCTGCTGCGTGCAATCGATTCAGAGACACTATCGTCCATGCCAAAGTATTGTTGTCAGGAACGCCTGCCCCACTCAGCTTCAGCAGGCTGTCAGGTAGATGAGATGGTCAAGATGCTCATGTTGCAGGCAGTGCAAGAGANGCTGCCATTCCAAAAGCCTCTTTGAGTGGGATGCTATTCATCTGTAGGAGTACATGTGCACTCACAACTTTGGTGACGTGCTATGACAGAGTACATGTGAGTAGGCTTGTTGTGCTTNAGCAGCTCATGCACGTATCATAGTTTTTGTGAGGCGGCTCTTGCGTGAGCCATATTTATTGAGCTGTAGCAGTGTGGTGTCATTGCTGTGCAGCACAGATGGGGCTGCATGTCAGTCTGTAACTAGTTGCTGGACAGGCGGAATTGTACGAGAGATCTGTGCACTGCAGCATAACACGTGCATCGCTGTGGGGTGTTTGTATATATCACCTTGATCTTGTGTGTTTGCTCAACGAGATCTGCAGATGCATGTGTTTTANCCATGCACAAGAGGCTTAGTTGATGGTCAGGCAAAGCTTTGAAGTGGGCTGGAAGTGCAGCAAGAGGAAGCCTGTGTGCCCTTGCTTCACAGCAGGCAGCTCAACTACTGATACAGCATTTGTTCTGGGCTTCTGTTTCTGTAGACTCTTGCAGAAGTGCATGTCAATTTCATGTCACATCATGTCGAGTCACTTCATCACCTTCAAGAAGGGGGAACCTACTTGTCATGCATGAGGGCTTTGATCTGGTGGGTGCGTGCCAGGGACATCTGCTTCAGCAAAGGCACCAGCTGGGGGTTCCAGTTCAGTATCAGGGTATGCTCTGCTGTCATGACTGCACATCACACAGCATGGTACACACTGTTTGCAGGCGAAAAGTTAAGTCTCACGTGAGCAATTGCTGCACAAGGCGCAACAGTCCCCGCCAATTGTAGACCACATCTTTAGCAATATGACCCATGACACACTAACTTTGCAAGGGTTGAAAGAGACAAGGCCAACCATTCGTGCAAATGCCAATCGATCCTCCAGATGCAACTGTGACCACGGGGCATGCAACTAAGTTGGCACACAGACATGGACAATTACTCACATACACAAGGTACAAAAACAGGTTTACGGCGTGGACCAACAGCAACAATGTCCACAAGCAGCAGTGACTGGGTGACACAGCCATGAATCGCCATGCATGCTGTCCATCAGATTTTGATCGCCTGGCAAGCAAGCATCGTCGGAGCAAACCTCCACAGCGTGGACATTGCATGTTAGCAGCTGGTCAACATGAAATTGTGAGCATGCTGTGGTGCGTGAATTTAGACGAAACAGGTGGCGAGCCCCACCTCTGTAGTTGCCAGCTTTGACAGCACGCAGCTGACTCTTGATCTCCTCAGACACAAACCCCAGCACCACTGCAAAGGTGAAGAGGCCACACAGGAAAATGAGGTTCATCAGCAGCGCAGCTGGCAGCGTGGTCTCTTCAGTCACCTTGGCACCTGACAGTACACTCAACTGNGACGCATGCCAATGCTGCTGCGCAATCTTGCCTTTGCTGCATGTTCCCTTGAGTGTTGCTTTACATTGACTGGAGTGCATAGCTGGCTTGTTGCAACTTCCGGTGGCATGAACCACATCTAGCTTCTGATACCTGCAGCTGGCATGCATATTGTTCGCCCAATCCCTAGGATACTTGGATCTCCTGTTGCGCTGTCTCACACATCTGCCAGTGCTGCTGCTGCTGCCATGCTNCGCTTCCTCATCCACCCTGTGAAGCTCTTCCTCTTGCTGCCCTTCAAAGACAGTGATGCCTGCACATTGTTCCTTGTGACAATCTTGTTGCTAGCAACCCTTGGCTGATCAGCAATTGCAATCGCATGCATGTTGGCAGATTGAGGTGCCAACATAGGCTCAGATGTGAAGTTGGTGCTATCCTGAGGCGTCTCATAGTTCTCAGAGGCTTTGATGGGTTCCTGAGGGGTGACGCGGCTTACTAAGGGCACAATAGGAGCAGCATCCTGCAGAACAGGAAGCTCACCAGCCTGCATGCGCATGAACATGTCAGTGTCACGACACTGGTAGTCAGACGACCACACATGACAGACAGACAACATGATGACAAAGTCTGCAGCTGGTCCCAGGCTTGAGCCTATGTTCCTAATATACAATGACACTGCACATTGCCAAACTGCAGTGACAAAATAGCAAAATTATCTGCAGCAGAGCATTGCATGTAACTGCTTGTTGCACCATCACAACATGACTCAGCATGACAAAACACCAGACAACACTGTCACACGACTCTATTTACCGTTTCGCTATGAGAAAACTTGGTTCACTGACCTGGTCAAGAGTGTACAGCCTGTCACCACTGCTTGCTTCAGCAGGGCCATGGTCCAGCTTGCCATCATCAAAGCTCTGCTGCTCCGCAGGCAACAACTGTTCACAAACTGCCTCCTTGGGCTCCATACTAGTCTGAGAGGGCGAAGCCTTGGTAGGTGTATCCTCATCCAAGGGCGCTGCCGAGGATGCAGACTGTGAGGCTGGCTGTTCAGAAGACTTCCTCATACCGCCGTGTGAGGAGGTGCTAGTGGGCAGGACGCTGTGCAGCGTGGGAGAGGGGGGTGGGGGTGGGTGAGGGATGTGCGCACTGGCTGCTTCTGTCAGTGCTGCCACATCCCGTGGCATGATGCTCTCTGCTGCTGTCACCCGGCTGGGCTTCTGCTGCTGTGAGGAGTCAGTGCTGAACGCAATATGCTCAGTGGTGTCGACTTTGGTGCTGATCTTTGAGCCCTGACGTGACAGAGGCACTGCAACAGGCAAAAGGTTGTGACGTGATGTTGAGGAGAGCTATATGCTGTGTGCATGGAAGCTTAGCACAGATGCTGACATGCCTGTAAACATGCCTGGGACTTGTGAAGGCAACATAGAACAGGCCATGTCATGGGCAGTACTGCCTGCCAATTCAAATTTGAGCTTGGAAAGCATACAAAGCATGTGGCACTGGGTTGAATGTCATGCAAGTGATCAATCATAGGCTTTGAGCAGGACTGATCTGGTGGTATGCCTTGCATGGTTTTGAGTAGCTGCATACAATGTGACAAGCGTGCACTGCATCTCCCTATAATATTGATATCAATGGCAGCCCATTGCGCTGATACTGTGCACAGCCAATCTTGCCATAAGAGTCAGCAACATGTTCACAAAGGCTACCTGAGGGCACGCTTTTCTCCTTCAACCCAGCAGCAGATGCTAAGCTTGCATTCGTTGTCTTAGCGGGAATCGATGATGATGTGGCCTCAGCAACGGATGCACTGCTGGGAGCACTAGAGGTGGCTGGCTGACCAGAAGGAGACGCTGCCGTGGATGTGGTTGCAGAGGGTACTCTTGAGCTAGTCCTTGCCTTCTTGATGAGCCGCATCACCAAGCCAGCAGCAATGGCAAGGCACACTGTGTCACACAGAAATGTTCAACATAGCTGTTCAGAGAAGGCATGTGCCTGGCAGGACACAGCACAAACATGCACAAGCATGTACAGAAACAGTGCAGCACTTTAGCATAGTATACAGTGTGTTGTGTGATAGTATATATGAACAGTATATATAGATATAGTACAATGGCATTGAATATATAGTGATACTATATACATGTGTGTGAACTATAGTGATACTATATATGTGTATGTGTGTACATACTAAATGTATACTGTACAATATACTGTATTTGTACTGATACACTACATACATCGATTGAAGTACACATGTGAACGTAACAAAACTAGGCATGCACACAGCATACAGGCACACACGCTGATGTCTTCCCACAGGTTCCAGGAATTCATGCCCTGCAAAAGGTTGTTACCAAACTGGACATGCTGTTGTGTTCGACAAGGAGATCCACAGATAGCATTGCCAGAGTAGGGTGGTGTATGCTGGGACCACATAATGTCTTATTGTGCTTTATGTCCTAGTGTGCTTTATGTCCTAGTGTGCTTTATCTGACATCGGCAACACCAGGGCAGAACTGTTTGTGCCAATAGCAAGGTGATGTCCTGGCAAGTCAAAAGAGATGCAATGACATCAGTGGCATGAAGTACATACAGACATGTAACATTGTCAAGTGCCTCCACCATAATGTTGCTGCATTTAGAAATGCACTGCAGAGTGCTCACCTATGCAACGTAGGACTGGAAGATATGCAGTGCCCATTTGCTGGAAGGTGTCCTCCCACAATGTTCGCTCAGCACTCACAAGGGGTGCTGGGTCAACACTTGCAGGGAACTCCTTGCTGGTCCTAATGCCTGCAGATCACCGCTTGGGGTTGAAGCAAAGCCATAAGGCACATCTGTGTGAAGCACACATAAAGTACATGCTGTATAATGTGTTTGCTCATAAGTGCAAACAGTGCAAGCAAGCTGCAGCAACGCATCATTAGCCAACAGCTGAATGCAGTCGCTGGTGACTCTGACTGTGGGGCACATAACACATATGCATACATATGTGTGCAGTGATACACCCATGTGAAGTGCTTCTATGCTGAGGCATTCAGTACATGTAATGCAAAGAATCAGATACTTTGAAAAGGGGGTGCATAAAGAGGGTACAGAAAGCATACCAGGTAACAGGCTGCAAGTTCCTGAAGACACCGCCTGGAGCAGACTTCTATTGCTCTGCAAGGCTGGAGCCTCCTGCAGAAGTATGTCTGCAGGCTTCCAGATATGCAAGGGTGCATGGGCGCCCATGCTGTACATCTGCAAAGTCTGTCTGTGTGAGCCAGGGGTGTGTATGTTAGGCTTCTTTGACTCGGTCGCTGGGAGCATGGTAAGCAGCTTGGAGTTGATGTGCTTGCTGGTTGATGTCTGAGCCTCAGGGTGAGCAAATGGCTGCAAAATGGCTGCCAAGTGCAACTGCTGAGAGCGTGGAGTGGAGGGGTACACGAGAAGACCACCAGGGGCAGGCTTCAGCACAGAGGCAGCCATTGCAACAGGAGAGGTTCTGGATGCAACTGCACACTGCTGACTGGCTGCATTGTTGCTGCGCACTGCCAGTGCTGTGTATTTGTCTGTGCATGATGTGTCTGAAGCTGTACTGATGTGCTCTGGCATGTGAGGTGTGGCTGCCCTAGACAGCTGCCGTGAAGCACTGGTGTGCACAGCTGTGGTGAGCTGTGAAGTCTTGTGAAGTGACGTGGTGTTAATGCCAACAAAGGGGTCCATCTTGAAAAGCCACAGGGAGGGGTTGTGCACAGCCCACATCTCAGGAACAAGTGCCTTTTGCCCCATCATCTGCTGGAGGTGGTAGCCGGGTGAACCAAATGAAGGTATGCCGGGGTTTTGGGGCACATATGAGAGGGTCCACAAGGGCTGCTGGTCCGAATTGTGAAGAGCTGCAGGAGGTGGGATTGATGGCACATACAGCTCCGATGGTGTAGCAACCTGCAGGGCTGCATGGTCTACAGGGGATGCCCAGTTTTCTGTGAGATGCAGAGCTTGTGTGGTGTCTGTGTTGTCTGAAGTTGCACAGCCTTTGTGAGCATGCCAGATAAGGGCATCTGGCTTTTGAAACCGCCATTCCCTACTGGGAGCAATACCATGCACCTCGGTCTGGAAAGACTCAGAGAGGAACAGAGCAGCAAGGATGACGGCAGTCAGCACTGAAAGAACAGTTGAAGTGTTCTTGACCAGTTTCTGAGCATATGGGCGTCTCCGGATCCATCTTTGTGGACCAGAGGGCAACCTGCTGTAGTGGTCCCAGACTTCTGCCCAGTTGATCATGCTCACTCCCGGGTAGATCCGATGTGTACACCACCCAAAGGTACACACCAAAACTGCAGATGCACAAATCAGGTGCTGAACTGCTTGGCTTGGAGCAGGTTACATCAACAGCTTATGCATAGGCAGGCTGTTTGTGACTAGCTTCGTGAAGCTTGGCTATCTGGGCAGCAAGAGTGAAAGCTCACCGACAAGCACGAAGTCATCCACTCCGCACCAGGCAGCAGCCTTGGTAGTGGCGGATCCAGCAGCTGCAACGATGGCTGCAGCCCAATTGCTGCCATAGGCAACCGAAATGCGTGCTGCATAGCTGCCAGCGCTTCTGGCCCACTCTGCAAAGAATTACGTGAACTGTCACGATATAGCCCTGATGCGCGCAATGGCGCTGAACAGCAGCCCCTAGATCTTACCGTGGCAGTCCCCATGACCGGTGAGACTGGAGATCTCGAGAGCGCCGCAAAGCAGGAGCAGCACAACAACGGCCAGTGTCGACATGTTGTCGACGCTTGCCGGCGTGCAATAAACCGCTGTCGCTGATGATAAGCTCTGCTACCGCGATGGTCTCCCTGAAGAGCAACACACACAAAGAAGAAGACAGCCAACTGCGGGAAAGTCACGTAGCTACTAGCTTGACTGCCGAATACTAATACGCTCAGGCACATGGACTTCAACTGACTTCAACCTTAGGTAAGTTTTAAGTCAAGATTGCGATGAACGCTCGCAATGTGATCCCGACAAAGTGATTCCGGCACCATATACACGTTGCTGACGGCTTAGCAGGGACAACGCAGTTGTTCGCTCACTCGCTGTCCTAGGGTGTGTATGCCGCGGGCCGGGCGTGAGGCCGCACTACTCGCTCTGCTGCTTGTAGTGAGCATCTGTGGTGTCACCGCCTGGACGTGCAGCGCAGACATCATCAGCACTGCCAGCGACCCGCAAACTTTTGAAGAGAACACCTTGCATTGTCGACCAGGAAGTGTGAGCGAAGGTTTCGGCAACTTAACAGTACAGCTGCACCCTGCCTTGTCAGGGGGATCTTTTTCTGGCGAGTTTGTAGCTGCGTCGCATGTCAAGCTGGCATCTTGCTATGTATCAGTAGGCCCGCACCTGTGTCTGCATTGAGCTTGTCAAGAGTCTGTCCATGCAATGCATGCAGGTTTTACACCTACCTTCGCACCTGAGTCAACAGCCGGACCAGCCCTCATCACATTTCTTGCTGCTGACAACGTGACACTCGAAGACTCCAGACTGCTCAACATCAACCTCACTGGCCTGAGCACACTCATTGCTTTCAGCGGCTCCTGCAACACCACCATCCGCAATCTCACCAGCTATGGGTGCCCAGCATCCCTGATACTCTTGAGCACCAACACAGCAGAACAGCTGAACAGCAACCTCCTGGTGCAACACTGCCACTTCAGCAATGCCCAGTCTGGGGGCATCTATGTCACATATCAGAACGTCACCATCCAGGACACGGTCTTCGACGGTCTGGTTGCAACACCTAGCAGTACAGTTAGACCAGTCCTGTACCATAACAACACGGATGGCAGTTCACTCGCCATCCACAACTGCACCTTCAGCAACATCCGGAGCCTGGGCGAGTATGCCGAGTCAGTCGTGGCCAGCTTCCGTTCAAGTGCAACAATCACCAATTCTACCTTCAACAACTGCACCGCAAGCTATGCTATTTTATACATAGACAACCAGCCACTTCCGCAGGGGATTTACCTGACAAATGAAACAACAACAGTTGATGGCTGTTTGTTCTCGCACTGCAACTCAACTCAAGGAGCTGTGTATCACTTGGGAAAAGCTGCCCACCCAGTCCAACAATTGAACCTGTACAACAGTATGTTCATACATAACACAGCTAGTTATGGTGGTGCTGTCACCACCTTTGCTGTAGGAACAGTGCAAGTAGTAGCATGTAGGTTTGAAGCAAACTATGCCATTTGGGGTCTTTCTGCTGTCTATGTCTATGGCTGGTCCAATCAGATTACATATTTCACCATGCATGACTCTGCTTTTGTGGGCAACAATGGCACACGCACTGCACTTGCTGATCCTGAAGCAACCGGCCTTACAGATACTAACGAGTGTGGTGGGCTCTATCTGTCTTCATGCAAATGTGTGGGTATTGCCGATTCTGTTTTTGATAGCAATATAGGCAAAGGGTTGTGCATTCACGGGCAACTAGGTTCGAGTCCCGACTGTCACAATAGCGACCCCGTCTTCTTCAATCAGAGCACACTCAACAGTCCTGTTGACAGCTTCCTAGACACCTTCCTGGACAGGCTGGATGATCTGGTGATTACAGTGGACATCCGAGGATCAGACTTCAGCAACAACACAGATGCGTTCTTGATGCGGACTACTCCGGAACCAGATGATGTGCAACCCATTGACTACCTAACAGGCGGGGCCGGGCTGGACATCCAAGATGTGCTGTTCACGATCATCAGCAGCAGCACATTCACGGGCAACAGCGGCAGGCAAGGGTCAGCAGTCCACCTTGATACATGCTTCACATCCTACATCTGGAACTGCACTTTTGCCAACAACACAGCGACAGGTCAGGGAGGAGCTCTAGCCTTAGTCAACAGTCACAGTAAAGGGCTGCTTCTTGCCAACAGCACATTCACAGGCGGGCAAGCTTTGTTTGGCGGGGCGATATACGGAGATGTTGGGGCAGCCATCACAATCAGTAATAACAGTCAGCTGTTTGAAAACCATGCAGTGACAGCTGGGGGTGCGGTGTTCTGTGACAACTGTCAGAGCTTGACTCTGGAGTTGCAGACCAACTTGAGCTACAACACAGCGGAAGGGAGTGGTGGGGCTGTGTATGCTGACGGTGTTGTGCTGATCACGGTTGAAGGAGCACTGATGACACATAACATGTAAGCATGCCAGGTGTACAGCGCACTTCCAATGCACACAGTACTTCTTCCGTTCAGCAAAGCATACTTAGCATGGCTGCCAGCAAGTAATGAAAGGCATGTGCAACATGCCACTGTGTGTGTTTTGCAGCAGTTGACGTGCATGATGTGAACACACTGCCAATCTGACAGCTCATCTGCGCTTGTGCATGTACGCTCAAAAACTTTGTGTGGGTGCCAAAAGCCTAAGTGGTGCCACATTTGAAGTGCCCATGCAACACCTGACAACCTTGGAAAGGTGTGGTGATACCAGGGGTGCACATCTCGCTGATTGATCCTGCAGTGCTGGGGGTTCTGGAGGAGCCCTTTTCATTTATGGCAATGGCTTCACACTGACCAACATCACAGACAGTACTTTTGCTCTCAACCATGCCCAGACAAGCGACGCCCCATCCAGTGAAGATCCACCCAATGGAGGTGTGCAAGTAACACGCACATGCACATGCAAACTGGCACAACTACTGCTGCATCATACATTTGTCACTAACCGTCATACTTATGCAGAGGTGATCCAACCATGTGCAGTGTATTACAGATGTAACAAAGCTTCTCAGAACTCTTCTCTGTGCTGTCATGATGCTGACATTGTTGCTGCTTTATGTGATGTTAGCAGTGTGCACGACACTTGAGCGCACATCTACTTGTGTGTCAATGTGAGAGCATGATGGCAGCTTGCTAGCGCTTGTGCGCATGTTTGCACAAGACATCAATGCACTTCAGGCATTCAACTTGGAGTTGCAGTCTCCTTCCATGCACAGCACTTCAATCAAGTCCCAATGCAACATAGATTTGAATCAGGTATGCATTCAGAGATTGTGTCATGGTGCAGGTGCAATCAGCATATCTGGTGGTGTGAGTGTGCTTTTGGGAAATCTTTTCCAAAGCAATACTGCTGCTGGACATGGCGGGGCGTTGGCTTATGAGGATCTGTGCTTCACTGCCCTTGACACTTCAGGTGATCTTACAGCCATGTGCTGTGCTGTGCTGTGCTGTGCTGTGCTGTGCTGTGCTGTGCTGTGCTGTGCTGTGCTGTGTCTCCAGCCTATGGAATGGCAGTGCAGTGTGCGTGCTGCTGTGAAGCTGTGCCTTACCTCAAGGGATCATGCATACCATGGACAATTCAAAACAGTCACTGTGCACATCTGCAGAGTCTCTCACATTCCTGTGGACGCAATTGGCGCCACAACTGGCAGAGCTGGCGGGAACATGCTCATACTTCATTACCTCAGCCAACAACTTCACGGGGAACCATGCTGATATTGCTGGTGGCGTCATGTATTCAACCAACATCAGCAGCATGCAGCTTACGTGTGACACAGACAGCAGGCATTCAACACCCAGCACAGACTGTGCCACATGGACCAGCTTTCCCGCCAATACAGTGGGTGCAGAGGGAGTAGTAGGTTATGGCCCTGGCCTTGCTTTCCCGCCAGCAGCCATGACTTTTGCCGGGAACAGCAGCCAAGGCGGCAATGACACCAGTGCTTTCAAGCAGATAAGCTACATCAGCGATGGTTCATCGAAAGTCCCCATACCTGTTGTCAATGTGCTAGATCAGGCTGGGAGCATTGTCAAGATGCTGGGCCTCAAAGCCAATCTCAGCGTCACCAATGTGTCATCGTTAGTCAATGGCGGAAGCTTGCCGCAGCTTCCGGGTCAGACAGAAGCTGCGGGAGATGCAGCCGGCAACATCAACATCACAGATCTGGTGTTGATTGCCATGCCTGGTGTGTATGAGTTGTTGGTGGCCTTGCCAGAGTACTCACAGGTTAGCAAAGCGTTGATGCTGCAGTGCCTAGCATATGTGGCAGCCCATACAACTCCTTGATTCATGACCCTTCCATCCAAAGATCCCTGTACAAATCAACGATCTGTATGGTACATATCGTGCACAGCATATAAGGCAAATGCACTCAAAGGCAAATGCATTCAAAGCAGTGCCCAGCATGCACAGCATACGCATACCNTGACAATGTTGATGTATTGCACCAGTGAGTTCCAACTGCGGACAAGCAGCTGCTTGCATTTGGTGGAACGTCAGTGTGTACTGTCACTCTGTACGGTCCAAACCNCCCCCGGTAACTCCCATCACGCACAGCACCAGCCCACTGAGTTAGCCCACCACCAGCCAGCTCTTTGTGGCGTGTGGATGCGCCAGCCAAATGCCCTGGTGTACAGACTGGAGGACAAGTTGTAATCTGGAAGCAAAGCGATGCTCTGCTTGACTACTGCCCTGTGTTTGAGGATCATGAAAGATGTTGTTGGAAATCTGGACATCCCTGTATAAATCTTGGATTTGTATGAAATCACTGAAATGAGTCATTCTTCAGTTTCAAATTGAAGCTTCGTCAAGGAATGTCTCGGCTGCATGAGTGGTTCTGGCAAAGGCATGCAATATTTCATGCTCTACAGGTGATCAAGCAGTAGACATGCCATTCCCTGCTGTGGGTGAATTTAACACCATGTAGGGCATGCGTTGTGCACTGTTGATGCTGCTTTGACGTAATGAGAGTGCACAGTGGTGACATGGCATCATGTTCATGTTGTTGCAGGGTTCTGCTGCATCACAAGCCAGACCAGATGACTGGGTGTGCACACTGGGTGCTTTGTGCTTAGAAGGTTCGTTGGCAACTAGTCAAGATCCTCAGGCAACAGAAATTCCTGCCACCATTCTGACTCAANCAGTGCCAGCTGATCACCACTGGAACCTGCATATAGTTTGTGACCTGCCCGTTAGTTACATTGTGAGCTGTGAATATATAGTCTACATCAGCACATACACATGACATCTGAATTGCTGGCCAAGACGCACGCTGCGCCTGAGTTCAGGGAAGGTGCCGTGAACACAGCACATTGCTACTGATATTGTGTTGACCAAGTGCAAGACCAGACACAGATTGCACCACCATGGTGTGACTGCTGGTATGCTCAGTCATGTGACCTTGGCCACAAGTTGTGCTCCTGAAGATAATATCCATTGCCTATGTTCTACTCCAATCACTACCTGTGCAGTAGTGTAAGGAGCAGGCCCCAGATGCATGCGCATACCTCAGACCCAGACTTGTAAGCTAAGTACAGCTGCGTGTGTATATGAAAGCACTACACAACAGTCTAAGCTGCTCATCTTTGCACCCCCGCCGTGATATGAGACCACACAGCAGCATGAAGCACTGCTGTTGGAGCAAGTTACAGCATACCTGGTGCTCCGGGTCCACCCATCTTGAAGCCCCCTTCTTCATCTTCATTGTCTCCCTCCTCAGTGACTCTCCTGGTGCCCTTGATGCCACCACCAATCCCCAGATATGACTCCGTGGCAGCAGCATCCATTGGGAGCAATCTTCCCACCGCTTCATTGACGGTGGCCACCCCTGCTGGGCCTGCTATGGTCTCCATCATAGGGAGGCTGCCAGGTGGCGCCACTTCCAATGGCTCCTCATCAGGGTATGAAGTTCTGCAGGGACACATCCTTGCAGCTCCGATCAATTCTGTGAACAGTTGTGTCTGTCTGCTGTGCCTGTTGTAGTTCTGATCAATGGGATGCTGCACCAAGCCATGGTCGATGCAGTTCAAAATGCTGAGTGCAAACTGCTGCTGAGCCTGATTTAGTCGGTGTCAGAGACAAATTGATATGTGGGACAGCGGCAGAAGCTTGATGTCCATGTTCTGTATAGCAACACACCGCTGATCAGCGTTTGTTGAACCTAACAAGGGGCCCACCATTGCTGTGATGGAGGTTGCTGGGACAACATCTGGGAATGTGCCTGATCTGCCTGCTGTACCCAGTGGCAGGCTGCCATGCAGCACATCAAACAGCATTTGCAACTAAGAATATGCATGTTGCAGCTGAACAATAGAAATCAAGAAAGAAATAGAGAAATAAAAACGTTTGCACCATGTGTTGTCCTCACTAGTTTGTCAAGCTGAATTGCACAACACAAGCATCAGCAGGACACCCACAGAGCACACAAAACATGATTAGCAGTGCAAACACATATGACATGCAATGTACACAGCCTTACTTGCCAGGGCCACCGCTGATATTGACAGCCCAGTCCCCAGTTGTGCGGGTGCCGCCCATGGGGTTCATCACTGAGCTGCGGAACTGGGATTCCAGCGCAAGCAACTCCTCTGCTAGCACCTTAGCATCCAAGCCATCCTGCCAGGCAAAGCTTAGTGGACATCCTGCATGGTATGTGTTGCGCCGGCGAACTTGACTGTCATTGGCAGCACAGCATGTACTGAGCCTTCCTTACGTGCCCCTTGAGCGACATGCTGGTATGCCACCAGGCTTGCAAAATCCTGGTGCTCGTGAATACATTGTTTGCTGATCACGGATCCACTCCCAGAATGACAAGGCATTGCATGCTAGCTGAGTGTAGACAATCTGGAGTAAATGACAGGCTGCTGGAGATTGCGCACTCTGTAGCCATGCTTGGTTGTGACAGCAGCATTTCACTTTACTTTCGCTAGCATGTTGGCCAGACTCACCTGGGAGCCAGACACTCTGGCAGCATAGTCCCGCAGGGCATCAAAGTCCCCTTGCAGAGCACAAAGGGGCATCAGCTCAGCCCACTGCCCTGCAGCTTCCAGGCTGTCCCTAGCTGCCTGGAACTTGCCATATGCCGCTGCTGCTCGCCCTATGGCAACCAGGCGGCGGTGCATCTGAGAGCCTGCTGCTGGTGGACTGCACCACATGAGCATAGTCTCAACCCACACACAACTTGGACCCAAGGTTTGTGCAATAGTCACATACGCAAATCTAGCATTGCCTATTCCTTGTTTACTAGCTGCGAGCTAATAGTAATCTGGTGACTGTTCTCTTCAGATGCCTCTGCTACAGTACTGCCAGATACAGGCAGGACACATAAGAGGTCAGCACGATAGCGACCATACGCTAGTGGTACCAAGAATGTGTCACACTTGTGCATTCAGCAGGTGCCAACATTCAACACTGGTGCAAGAGAGCCTTACTTGGGGTAGCACATGGAGCGCCGGTGGTCCGCAACAGCCTGCCCCACTGCATCCCTGAACTGCCCAGCAGCTGCTTTGGCAGCTGCCTGGTCCAGGAAGCTGAGCTGGAAAGCAGCATCGTTTTGCGCCAGCAGCAACGCCAAGTCAGCAAAGCCAGCACTGGCCAAGGTGGTTAGTAAGGCAGCAGAGACAGCTGAGCTGTCGTACACTCGGATCAAGGACGTCATCTCGCGCCGAGCCCGCCAGAAGCCTCCTGCAATGGCATGGCAGGTAGGGCAAGTCAGTCAGGTGGGCCACCGATGGGCAGCCACCATACAGGTCCAACAATACCAACTCACCCAGCTTGATCCTGGCAATTGCGAAGAAAATTGTGGACATGGTGAGCTATTGTGGGTCTCCAATAGGGTGTGGCGCAAGGGCATGTGATGCAGATGTGCAGAAAGTGGGGAAGCAACACAGGCATTATGAGCTGTTCTATGTTCTTGCGTTGCGCACCATTGTTTATGTGTGTTGGACTTTTGAAGGGGGTGTTGCTGCAGCTGTCTGTCCTATCCTGACTTTAAAGCAGCAGGCCCTGATTGGTGTAGTAACACCCTTGGACTGGTGTAAGGCATATTTCTCATGTGCACATGTAATTCAGCTAAGTCAGCAGGCAAGATGGTGCACATATACAATACAGACAGCCCCATCAGCCCTGTCCGAATTCTGTCTTGCTAAGCATGGCAACAAAAACATCTGTGCTATTCCACAATACCCGACTGGAGTGCAACACTTGGCCTTGCCTGTGTCTGCCTGTCTCACTGTGACCGCACAGATCCAGCTGCTCATGTGCAAGGACATTTGATGAAACTTGTTGTTGATGACATACCTGGCAGGCAATTTGTAGCTGCCAGAGTGGCCCAGCCCAGCAGAAGGGGCTGCAGCAATGCTAAGTACCGGGGCGACACATCCACCCGCCCCCCTGAGGGGCCTGCCCTTGCTATGAGTAATCTGTCTGCAAGCGCCCCTGCCAGAACAGGCATTGAGCCTCCTGCCAAGTGACACACAGCATGCACACTGCCATCCCAGCCCAGCTGCGACACCTACCAACAACAAGACGGACAGCTGTGTTATTACCCGCGTGGTCACTGTCTGTCAAACTGTCCTTGCAGCAGCTGCTGCACATCTGGATGTTACTTGACAGCGCCTGCTACGCAGCAGGCAACCAAGCAGACAGGGTCACAAGAAGGGATACAAATGCAAGCCAATCATCACATTCGGACAGCACAATAGCCCAGTGGCTGCTCTGCAGTGAGTTGGCTTTGTACTTTGGCCGCACCAGAGTGCATGCTTGGGGTAACTTGCTATGAAACCGAGCCATAGGCAGCCAGCATTTGCAGGTAGACACATTAGCTGTAAAACAGTCAGATTAAACGCTTACCGCACCAGCACTGTCACAGAAGAGAAGGGCTGGCCCAACCCACAGGGCAGAAGTGATGACAGCCCCACTGCTATGCTGAGGCGAGGTTGCCTTCAGGGTCAAGTCAGGCCCTATGATCAGGATCCGACGTGATGTGACCACTGCTGCTGCCGCAGTGATATTGCTTGACTTTGTGTCGGTGCCTGATGGCTGCTCTTCTGTTAGTTGCTGCCATGTGACCTGCACAGCAGGCATAGCATGTTGCAAGATTTATGCAAATTCAAGCTGTCTGACCTTGCCAGGAGCTATGGTAGTGCTCAACACCTGCAGGTGTGGCAGCCTGATGTGTTGCTTCTCCCCAAAGGGTCCAAGACAGCAGGCATAGCGTGCATCAAATTCCTTACTCATCCAGCTCACAGTTCAAGGTGGGTTGTAGTTGATATGCGATTGTTCTTGCTTCCTTTCGACATGAGAAGTGCCATATGTTCTGATAAATATGGTGCCACTGCAAGTGCGCTCAAAGTCAATGCTCTGGACAGCGCTTGATTCATGCAACCACACCACAGAGCTCATGACAGCAGCATTTGTTACATTGAGCACCACACGCAAGCACAAGGAGCTGCTGCCGCTGAGCACAAAGTGCTGGTGTATAGCCATGCTATACCACCTGGCACTGTGCATAACACATGCCAGATCTGGTATGGCACTGTGCATCAAAGGGAGTGAAGCCATCCCTACTTGCCATGCATACCTGTAACACAGACTCGGCAGCGCCCAAGGGGAGTGTGAACTTGGGTTGCAGTGCAGCGCGGCGGCCTCTGTACCCACCTGTGCCAGGCAGGTCCCCCATGGCAAGGCCCCCACCCTCTGTGACCCAAATGAGGGATGGGCTTGCCAAATATGCTTCTCCATTGGCAGTCGCACTCTCTCTACAAGGCCACATGAAACTCTCAGTGGCAATGTCTGCAGAAAGCCTTCACATGCACAATGAATAGCCACCGCTATGTATGGTGCTGATATAGGTGACAGCAGACAGTTTGCCATCTCTACACTCTTGTCAAAGCAATGAAGAAGACTGTACGATAAACATCTGTCAGGCAACACAATGGCAGCAGCATTGACTTGTCTGATGTTTATCCCTGTGAAAAGCTGTCTATAGCATGCTTGCATTGTTGTCTGGATTGGTTTCCAGTTGTCCTGATCAGGACTTGGTTGAGGCACAGAAAACATGTCAAGGGCTTCCAGGCCAGACAGAATTCACCATTGGCATTAGCATAACAGTCCCTCGTGACAGCAGTGCATACTTGCAGAGTATGTGCTCTGTCTGAGCCCTGTGAACAGCGTCACAATCAAGAGATTAACCAATCAGTATCTTGACAGAAGAATATGCTATGCCTGCACAACACAATGACCTGCACACTGAACAGCAGAATGCTCAACCTAATACTGTACAGGCAGTGGATCAGGCTCTTGAATTCCTCTCATGTGCATCCAATGTCACAGCATCACTGCAGTTTGTTGACACTGAGGCAGTAGCCAAAATTTTTTGGGAAGTTGAACCCGCAGAGTGACTATCATAGGCTTCGTTTACACGTCCATGCATTCTTGCAGATCACCTACCCTGTCTGGGGCAGTGGCTGGGGCCCTGGGAAGATGTTGAGGGCTCCCGAGCTAGACAGGTCCAGTAGTAGGGCTGCTGCAGGGGGTGCAAACCCAATCTTGGCTGTGTCAAAGACGGAGGCTGACAAGCCATCATTGGCAAGGATGACTAGGAACTGATCCTCACCACCCACAAAGGCCCCAGCAGCACCTGCATGTCAGATGCTACAGTCACAAGCTACGGCATAGCGTGCGAAGCCTGGCAAAAGCCCAAAGGACCAGCTGGCAAAAGTTCATCCACCAGCAAGTCAAGGCTTGCTCATGGGCTTCTGCTTGCAGTACAAGCATGCTCAGAGGGATTCTGACAAATGGTGAGGTTTCGCAACTCATATGAACAATGGTTGTTTGCAGCTTTGATGCTATCTGATGTCAATGCTCAGCCTCGTCTGCAAAGCAGCCCTAGACATACAGGGAAGCTTGTCAACAACGGTTGCATCGCAGCACCAGAATTGCACCTGACACAAGACTTATGAGGAGATAAACCTGTGACATCACATGTTTATCCTCAACTTGGACTCCTGACAGCTATAATGTACACCATGCACTGCAGCTGAAACCAAGCACAAAGTCTAGTCGCAGTGGGGTGAGGCCAGTACCAGGTGCAGTCCACTGCATGTATTTCTCTTCGCCCAATCTGCCTTCAGGAACCAGAGTCCACTCCAGGGCCCCTGGCAGCAGCCCTGCCCCCCTGCCTGCTCCTTCCAGCACCCGATAGAAGAAAATGAAGGCCGCCTGCTTAGCACTGTACAGCAGCTTGCAAGCCATGTGCTGCTGCCCTGCTGCATTAGCAGCCGGCAACACCTGATGCTGACTGCTTTTACCTGCAGAGGCAGGGGAGCTGTTACATTTAACATGGTGGTCACTGTGTCAATGAGCGCCAGGCTCAGCTGTTCTACAGCAGTGTCCAGCAGCAACAAGCACCACCTGGCGCTGACTGCTCTGCAGGGCACGCATCAAATCTTGGAGAGCACTGCGCTTCTGCTGGTGCTATAGCAGCATTATGCAAATGCTTCGTGGTTGTGTGGCTAGTGAACAGCAAAGCAGTGGTTGCCACTGACAGGCGTCTCACACAAGTTAACATCAGCAGGGAAGGTAGCTTTGCATCAAAAGGCATTTCTTGCCATTGCAAGCTGAATACGCAACAGCATCACACAACATTTGCATCTTCGACATCATGTCAGAAGCGCATTTGCTACAGCACTGCATCACAGCAGTTCTCTGGCATGAGCAGAAGGCACTGACCTGTGAGGAGCTTATAAGCTGCCAGGCTGTGGCCGTCCAAAAGGTACAGGTGGCGTGGGAAGGCCAAGTGCTTACTGAAGCTGTACATATGCACACACTTCAGTCAGACACTGTGACCAGACAAGCACTTATACGTGTGATGCATGTGCATCCTTATGACACGCACATCTGTTGAGAGGTATGCACACATACTGGGTAACCACGATCTTTGCACGAATGCTTGTCAGTCTATAACCATGAGTATGTATACTGGACAATCATGACCTGATGGCTGAATTTCGGCATTGTCTTTGTTCCTGTATATGTGCCCAGTGTCAGCCGTTCCAATTCTGTGACCAATGCAAAGTATCTGCAGCAATTGGGTTGCCATCAGTGCAGCTTCCAGTGGTGATTCACAACACTCTTGTGAGGCATTGCCAACAGTCTGTTGGGACTTTCAGTCAATTAGATCCATGCATGTCAATTGTGGTTCTCACTCCAGGACTGCATGGCGTGTGTTTTGCTCCAAGTATACTTGACAAGTGTCAATGCTTGTGAGGCGTACTCCACTGTGACTCGCATTACATCTGCAACGCCTAATGAAAGTAAAGAAGCTTACCCCTCAGCATGCAGCTTGTTCCCTCACAAGCTTGATGTGTTTCTACTACGCAAGGCTTGTGTGCAAACACTGCAATCTGATCGTGCTGCCATGCATATGCGCATGCATGTGACTACCGCCATCTTGACCTGCTTCTTCTTACCTGCTTCCCTGACCGCTCCAGAAATCCAGCGGGGTATGCTGCCTGCCCAGGGAGGGGACCCCAAGCGAGGCAAGGGGGTCAGCAGTCTGCAGAGCTTGCATGGTGGTTGCAGTCAGCAGTCGCTTGGCTGAAGCAGCATCAGAGGGGGAGAGTTTGCTGGCTGGGACAGCTGCTAGCGTCTCCCAGCGAGGTGTTGGCAGCCAATGCAGCACCAGCTGGCCTGTGCGGGGATGGGTGTGCACCTTGCCAACAACATGTGAACCATTGCCTGTAAGTATGAGCCACACTTAGCTAAATTAGTAAATCTGCCAACACTTAAACCAAAATTGGAACAAAAGTTTTACTTGAGTGCTGCTCAAGAGGTGCAGTAAGTACGTACATATGTGACCGCAGCCAAGTGCGACGTGTGCTTGCATGTGAGTGTGTATGTGGATCACATAGATGACGAAGTCAGGTGCTTGCTGGCTTGAAATGTCATTACAGGTGTGGGGCAACCTGCTGAAGTAAATGTTGGAGCGGTTTAGGCACGCCCGCTCCAGGTTAGCGACACTGCTTAGACGGGGTCTCAGATCAAGGCAGTAAATAGCATGCAGAGTGTGTCCTGGCAGGCTGAAGACAGAGTTTGTTGTATGTTTGCAAAATAGCATGCTGGCGTCATACATACGACAGCAGTATCATAGTATACTAAAGTATCGAAGTTTACAGCAATGGACGTATAACNTGCCGCAGTGCACCTAGGCAGGGCTACCTGCTGTCTGATTCATTCTACTGCTACATGCAGACTCGAGTACAGCAAATGGTTATTGCTTTCTCTGCATGAAGCAGAAGATGCCGCGTGTGTCAGAAACCTGAAGAATGCGTGAGTCAGATTGCTCACGCACGGAGTCACGATACGTAATGCTAGCACTTTTCGCCCATATTCGCACTGCACGCTGTGCCACAAGCTTGAGCCCATGTGACTGGGTCGTGAGTGGCTGTCGAAGAATGGAAGCTTCAGGTTCCGGAAGTCGGTAATATAAGTTTGACCTGCATGCACTGGACTCACACTTGACAATCTTGCTTGTTTCCTCTTCATTGAGCCTGCCAAACATCTCCCTGCCCTTTGACGTGCAAGCATGCAATCTGCAACAATGCTGCGATCGACTGGCGTAATGACTGCTCGTCAACACTGCTCAAACCGTGCCTCCTCTCAAAAGAGTATTGCACCTGCTGCTGTCCGTCAGCACACCGTCAGCCGCGTCCGCGCTAAGTCCGAAGGCGACTTTACCGATTTGTCCATCACCAACAGCGGCAAAACTGCACAGCCAGACTCGTACGAGGTATATCGTCGCCGTGCTTGGTTTGACCTGTTGAGTGTTGAGTATCGCGCGGTTCCTGTCGTGCACGAGAACCCTGTTGGTTGTCATCAGTTTTTTCAAGTTGTGCTGTACACGTCGAGTGCTGCAACAGACTGTGCTGCACGTCCCACACTGCTTGTTGTGGGCTTGTATTTTGATTCAAACTCAGTCTCCTGCACGCCCCTCACGTTTGCAGCCTTTGTTTAAGCGCTGAAACGCTACATGCCCTGTGCAGCGCATCGAGGCACCTGTACGTGGCGAATCATCAGCCGATCAGACATACGGGTATGAGGGCAAGCCTGTCAGCGAGAGGCAAAGCGATGTCGATCGTCTTTTGGTGGACCAGGATGCGCCAGAGGAGCAGCGCATTCTAGGCACTGCAGTTTCATTCCCTGACGCACTCAGGTTCAAGGGTGCCGCCCCGGAAGTGATCAACAGCAGGTAGAATTTGTTACAGCCTCAAGCTTTGGCAAGTGTGTGTGGCTCACCTCATTGTGTGCAGCTTGAAGTGCTAGCTTGTCATTTTGTGAGAAGCGTTTCCATCAGACCAGCCGACCTGTTCTCGCAGCATGAAGTCCAAGCATTGACTTGCTGTGGTGCACGCTTATCTTGAAACTGTACTTCATACAAGGTTTTGCTGCAGGCTTGCAATGCTTGGTGTGGTAGCAGCACTGGTGGCAGAAGCAGCCACTGGCAAGAATGTGTTCCAGCAAGTCCAGGCAGCTCCTGGACCCATTGCTGCCACGTTTGCCCTCTGGATTGTGGCCTCTTTGGTGCCAATTTTGAGGGGAGAGCCAAGGAAAGGCAACTTTATTTTCACATCTGGCCGTGAGCTTATCAATGGACGTGTTGCCATGATGGGTTTTGTCGCGCTGCTTGCGACTGAGTACTTCTCTGGTGGCCAGACCATTCCCCACTTCTATGGTCTGTTTAAGTGATACATGTTCTTTTCTTAAGGCATTCTTTTAGCCAGTCAAATGTATCAGCTTTTGCCGTAGCTGTCACCCCTCCCAGTAGTATTTATCCTGAGTAGCTCTGTGCAGTGTTAAAGCGTGGTATCCACTTGCTGTATTTGTGTGAGGCTTTTACTGGATATCATTCAAATTCATTTTGCGTTCAGGGTTGCATAGGAACTAGGTTCGTAGGAACTATGATGTATTTGCACAGGACTAATGATGCATTTGTGGTTGTTTTGCTTGCTACACTTACATGGGTGCAGACATACACATTCTATGTTATGACCTGTCTGGATCTACTGCTAGATGTTGAGTATGATTACACTGGACATCAACCATTCATTCATTGTAAGTCATGTTTGTGATTCTTTTTCAAAAAGCTGAGTTGCATCATGAATGCAAAGTCACCTGCAGGGGCGCTTGATACTTAGTGAATGTCTATCTGGTGGTACCGCAGTACACAGAACTGCCCCACTACTGGTGCAATGCATTAGGTCCAGTAAATCTAGGCCCAACCATAGCGGACAAGCTGTTTGTTGGTGATTTGTGTCTGCAAAGATGTAGACATGGTATGCACGGTTTGTGTGGTGCTCCATTCAGCTTACTGCACGCTAGTGCTGGCACTGCACCACCAGTGGTGCGTGAATGGCACAACCGGTTTAGCCTAATCATGGTGACCATGATGAGGCAAATTCTTAACCTCGTACTTCTTACCATGTCTGTACACTGTGCAGCACAACTCCAGTGGCAGGCAGTTTCGTCCTCTTGTCAGCAAGTGTTGCCTTGCTGCACAAAGATGAGGTTATGCTGCGGTTTGTTTGTGAGCAAGGTTTTTCTCATAATTTCTCTCCAGAAATGACCAGATGCAGACGCCTCTGTTGTGCATTGCACCGAGCAACAGTTCACAATGATGGATGTTGGGACTGCAGGCTGGGTTTTACTAGCCAGCGTTTGTCATGTATTTGCACAGATCAGGTAAGTCCTGTGTAAGAAACGCTCCAGGTACATTGCTGACTAGGTCCACAATACCGCAGGGGATTTACAAACAAAATGCAATAGGATGCAGACATGCCCAAAGAGGAAATTGGGTCTGCTAGTGCGCTATCAGGCTTGCAGCATTCAGTAAGATCTCGTATGTGTCTGTGCGGATCTTCAGGCCCTTGGAAGCCATAAGATCGAGAAGATCCCTGCGCTCTCGCATGGGCATCTGCACAGGCAAGATTCGTCTTAGGCTGGAAGGCTGTAGTTTGGTGCATGCACACAGCAACAATCGCAGACAGCAGTCAGACATCCTTGAACTCAACAGCTCACCCATCAACACCTGACATCCAGCATTGCACATGATACGAAGCACAATTCCTGTGGAGTACCGCATTGAATGCACATAGTCTGATTGCTGTACCTGGTCAGACAGAAACCTGAAGCCATCCAACCAAAGGGCTTTGGCCCCAGGGCAGGTGTGGATGGCCCGCAGTAGCAGCCGGCGGGCTGCATCTGCATGGCCCTGCTTCAGCTCGTAGGACAGGTAGCAGCGCCAAAGAAGAGGGAAATGCTGTGCTGACTTATCCTCGATAGCTTGCTCAAACAGTGCCTGCATGTCAGATACCATGTGAGCACCGCCTGGTAGTAGTCATACACTCTGCTTCAGGGAGACAGCAGCAACCTGCAGCACTAGCATGCATAGCGCTGTGTCCAAGAGATGGTGATCTCTGGAAGTCAGGTCTGATCACCCCTCAAACAGTGTGAGCCAGGCTGCTACATTTTGTTAACTTGTTGACTGAATTGCTCTGCACAGCTGAGTTGCTGCTTACAGCTCAGATAGTCTGCAGAGACCAGTATCATACGGTACGATACTTGTATCAGCAGACCATCCGCAAATGTGCTGCAAGCAGCAACTCAGCTGCACAGAGCAGTTGAGTTTGCAAATATAATTGTCTGTGGACAAATTGACAGCACTGTAGCGAGTCTGCAGAGACATGCAAGGCCTGATACTGAACTGCACAGCCGGTCAAAAGAAACGCACTGCAGCAACAGTAAGGCCAAGGGAAGCTCTGCCCCTTTTTTGCATCGTGTGCTAGCATTGGCTACAGAGATTTGGAGATGCGTGCAGACCACACAAGCGTTATATGCCAATTTTGCATAGCATGGTCATTGCCTATGTAAGTCAAGCTGCACATTAGCACCAGCAGCAATTGCCCAGATCAGCCAACATGTTCATGCCTGCTGCAAAGGCTTGCCGGCTTACCAATGACACCCTGGCAGCCCAATCCTGCTTGAAACTGTCCCTGCTGCATAGATGTACCAGAAGAGAACACAGATTTGATCGACAAGGCAAGTCATGATGCACTATCTCAGGGAGTTAGCACAAAAATGCAGGATGAAAACGATGCCCATGTTAAGCTTGCATACACAGGGGGCACCCCACCTGGACACGATGGGAGCCTGCAGGAAGGGTTGCCTCTGCTTTGATAGCCATCAGCCACAGCATGGCAGCTGGCAGCTCCTTGCAGGTGCTGCGCAGGTGCAGTCGCAAGCGGGAGAGCGTGTGTGCGCGCTGCTCGCACTCTGCTAGCATGCCCAGTAACTGACCAGAGTAAGGGTATACTTCCAGCGCCTGTATGCTGCAGCAACTTACTCAAGTTGTTGGTGGAAAGCCAGCCGTCCAGGATGCCATGTCTTGCAGTTTCTCACGTGATGTGCCATGCTTTCTCAAGGGGACTGATCACAGACGTTGCTAGTTTTGTGCAACATTGGCAACTGAACAGGCTAACTGTGGCATGCATGATGTATGCTGCAGCCAACACGGCGAAGGCAACACGATATTGCTAATTGCGGCACACTGGAGTTTGGGACAGCTGCAGTTAGTAGTAAATAGTCAGACAAGTGTTGAACCCTCAAGTGCCAGTCAGAAAGGCAGGACTCAGGCACAAACAGCAAACACTGAAGCAGGATCAGACATCAAGATACAGCTTAAGATAATGCAGTGAAAAGTGGACCCTGCAATGTTTGGAGGGCAGTGAGCACAGCACACCTCAACACAGCTCAGCACAGCTCAGCACAAGCACAGCACAGCACAGCACAAGCACAGCACAAGCATACCTGCAGCAAGGATATCCTAGCTTGTCCTGGTGAGATGGCGGGATGCCTACACTTACTGTAGGCTAGCAGCATTGCACAGCGCCGCAGCTGCACTCCCTCCAGCGCAGCATTCATAGCATGGGCCTGCACTCAATCAATCAATCAATCAACTACATTTATAGTCCTGGCAACCAACAGGGGCCGACAAGGGTCCAACAGGGGACCAGCAGGAGGGACCATCAGACAATCAAAGCATTCATAGCATGGGCCTGCATTGCAAGCTCAGCACTTGACAAGAGCTGACAGGAGTGGCAACGGATTCAGCCTTGCAAGGACACTTAGTCCTTGACATCAGAGATGACAATTGCCTCTGTCCCCATGGATTTGGTCATGACATCAAAGCGCTGTCACATCAAGCAATGTATACAGTCTCTGGCACTCAGTGGTCCTGACATTTCTGGTTGGTGTGTGTATGTGTTGTTATACTGGTGGTCTTGTGATAACGAGGATTGATGGCCCTACAACTTGTACTTGTGCAGTGTCAATGCTGCATGCCAGACTTGGAAGCAGATGCTATGACATTTGCTGTGAGACTCCCATGCCTGTGGTTAGCAAAACAAGTCGACAATGCTCTGTGTTGACAATAGAACAGTTGACAATAGAATGCATGGTGGTGCACACCTCCTCAGGAACAGCTTCAAGGGCCCTCTGAAAGACTGACAGGGCACTTGCAACCCCCCCGGCCAAGTGTGCATCATCCTGGAGAGGGCCATTGCCATTGCCAGCAGTAAACCCTGGCAACAGCTCTTGAAACAGTGCAGCTGCTGCGACTAGATCTGCTGAGGCAGCTGTGAAGCTTGTGGCGGCAGTGGCTAATGTTTGCACAAGCTGAGATTCCAGCCCTTGCTGACCTTGCATGATCATGTCTGGACTGACACCAGCTGCCACAGGCGTTCCTGCACACCAAGCATCTGATGATGTGGATTGTTGTGGACAGTGGGGATGAGGGGTTTGTTTGGTGTGGCAACCCCCTGTACAGCATATGTGTGTTGGAAGATGGGCCAGCGGGATCCTGGATCATTGGCATCGACATTTGCCTGTGCAGCAAGCATGGGGCAGCAACACCAAGCAACAGGAGTCAAGACCGTTGGCATGGGAATGTGCCCGTGCAGCAAGTATGGGTTCACAAATGGAACAGTGGGACCAAGGACAGAAAGCAAGGCAGTGTGCCTGTGCAGCAAAGCATACGTGCTGCAGGTGCTTGGCAGCGCAATTCGACATAGGCAATCATGAGGGTGTGCATGGACACCTAGCATGCTCTGAAACTTGCAACAGGAAGACAGTAATGGCAAGGATCTGGGCCAAAGTTTCCCCTGGAGAACAACATTTGGCACGCACAAAGCAGAAGTCAGACAGCCTGATACTGGCCATGATTTACATGTCACAAAAGTCAACATCAAAATATCCATCGAACATGGCAGGCAGCCTCAGGCCAACATAAGCACTGCTGATGCCTGACTCAGCACTGACATTCTGCTGCAGACAGGCTGTAATAACAGGTGCATGGGTGACTGAGCAGTGGGCATGCCTTTTGAAGGAGCTTTGAAGGGGCTGAATGGGTGGCCACAGCCCAACTGGCTGAGCACATGCATAGCTCTAGGCCCAGCCTCGTTGCCTCCGCGCCTGAGCTCACACTCTGCAAAGGCCAGAGCAAGACTGGCTGCATGCCCTGGAGGTGGGGCAGGAGCCCTAGGCAGAGCACTCAGGGCTGTGTTGAAAACCTTTCTGGCGGCCTGCGTGTTGACACACAGCTCATGACGTTGTATAGGAATCAAATCCTCAACTCTACACCCTTACACATAAAGTTGCTGCTGACATGCTGCTTGACTAGAGTCCCGTTCTGCTTCTTGCAAATGCATCACCATCCGCCAGTCCCCAGCTCAGCCCTTGCTCACAGCTCATGACAGCAACTGCTGATGCAGGTCTTCCACTGTGAGAGTTGCACAAGGTCCATTGCACAGACTTCATGACAGACCAGTAACACACTCTGTGCAGCAGCTTTGATGTGATTGAGATAACATTGGCTCAAGTCTGGAGGTGCAGAGAGACCATGTCACATGCAGTGTGAGGCGCAGCATTGCGGTGAAGAAGCCTGACCTTGTGTTGGCCCGCCTGAGATTCCAGTTGCGCATATGCCGCCCACAGTGCCAAGTTGTGCCGCTGCTTAGTCAACAGGCTCTTGGCAGCTTCCCTGGCTTGGTCAACACCAGCAGCTCCAGACATGGGTTGGGCACCCTCAAAACACACAGTACAGCCCTCAACTGCCAATAAAGCTTTGCAGAACGATTGCACATCTGGGTATGGACCTGTACAAGCATGCAATGTCACGGCAATATTACTGACTTTAGCAGAGGTATTTGATTGATGCGCTTCACAAAAAGTGTGCTCAGTGAAAGCACAACTGTCATTCTGTGAGCGCCAAACAAAGGCAAGTTGCATGAAGCAAGGGTTCCAACATGCAATTGCTTGTACATACATTGGCTGCGTACAATACTAGAACAGCACCATAGTGGCTCATGCACTTGAGCTACAATATCCAATCACGACTCTGACCTGATATTAGCTGCACCAGCAAGTGGGACACAAACATCCTCCTTGAGGTTGTTTTCTGGTACCATGGCTGCGTGGCTTCAAGGATGGGCATGGCATCTCTCTCTGAGGGGGGTTGAGGGGGGGACCCCGCCGCAAGCCAGGCAAGCCTGGGGTCTATATGCAGCACATCTGACCCTGCGTGGCACATGATGTTACTTTGTGCCACAAGTCATCACATGCTGTCACTGCCTGCCACAAGAAGACATATGCACAGATGTGACGGCAGAAAGATGAGTGATGTTTGCATATGCCATGTAAAACTTCTGCAGAATGATTTCATTACATCCAGGGCTTGGGATTGCAGGATTCTGCTTTGGGGATCAGCTATGAGTTGGATGCTGAATGGTGCATCTAAATCAATTCAAGGCTTTATTGCATGACGTGGATGAATCCGTCAATGTGTGTTTTCAATGTGTGTACCAGGATGTGTGCAAGCAGCAAACACGGCATGTATGTTTGTGATGCCCCCAAGATATCATCATCTGCGGTGGCATACATTCTCTTGCTTGCACTGTTCATACGCGAGCAGGCAAAGCATCTTGTGTCTTCTCTCACTTAGTGCAGAAACACCACTTGCCGCGACAATGCATGACAATGCTTGGGCGTGCGCATGCAGTGACAGAGCGCAAGACCATAAGAGTTGTGTGATAACATCAATGTATTGCAGCAGCAATTTCGCACAACTGATTCACTCATCAGCTTTTTTTATCTGTCAATCCCGGCTATGCCTGTAGTTACAGCATACAAACTGATGATGGACCTACCTTTGGTTTGCCAACCTGGTTGTAGAAGCAGGCGGGCCGAGCTGCCTGACAAGTGGTCTGTCTGATTGCTGGCAGCCTGAGCAGCTGTAGCATTGCTGCTTTGCCAGTGGCCCATGTCAGCGCCAAGCAGCTCCAAACTGAGGCATACCAAACCTAGCTGTGACTGAGCCCCCACTGCAGCAAGCATCAAGCTCGACTCTTTACTGTAACAAGGGACAGCATGACTAACAATGATTTGCTACACAAGTAGCCTTTTGGTGAAGATTTGTCACCACAAACCCAAAACTCATATCTTGCATTGGCCACAAATACACTGCTGGCAGCGTATACTTATCTGGTGAACCTTGCACACACACTACATAGCACCTACCTTATATGTTGCAGTGAAATGCAGTTGAAGACAAAAAGTCCAACAACAGCCTGGCACAAACAAAATCAAGCCAAGACATGCCAGCACCGCATTATAGACTGCTACTGCTGTATAACTTGACTTCAGCAAGGCTGTGACAAAACTGCATTGAGCAAGATTGTCGGTGCTGCTGCATTATATGCACAGGCTGTTGTGACAGAACTGCATGTGCCTGCTAGGCAGCACAATCCTGGTGGCACACATGCATGGGACAGACACCTACATGGACCCAGCATGCTCCACTTGATATCCTGAAACGGTATTGTGTCTGCACGCTCTGCATGACCGTCTTCCACCGTGTCTCCATCAGGCAACCCATGTGGAGCCTGCCACTGGCTTGCATCCCGCCGTGCTTCTTCTGCTGCCCACTGCCGCATGATGTCTGCCGGCAGCTCATCACTAGCTGCAAACACATATACAGTGACTCATCATGCACATGGCCAGATGCTCCTACCGCAACATTTCCAATCCGGCACCATCTTTCACTCCTCTTGCGGATTGCCGAGGTACCAACACAAGGGTGCTGGCACAGGTTTGTCTGCCAGTGTTGCAACATATAATATAATGTAGATACCATAGCTTAAATGCAGGACAACAACACAGATGTCTTGGCTCAGCCAGGGTCGACATGACCCATGGCCTAACCCCTTTCCAGGTATGAGGGCCAGAAAATATTGCAATCATGACATAGATCTGCCATACAGTTCTGCTGAAAGAGTAAGACAGCTCATATATGCTGATGATGCTCCACCAGACAGGAGGAGTGAAGACTCCCAGCCTCAGGTGCTGCATGCTCGATGGTTTCAGCCCATGAGCAGCATGATACACCACGCCTGCTGTTGGTGCTTAGGCAGAAACAGGGACTTGGGTTCCAATGCCCATTTCTGTTATTCATCCTCATATTATTGCTTTATCATGGTTATGCGTGCAGCTTACCTGTGAGGTCAGCAATCTGTTGTTCCAGCTGCAGGCCCAGCTGTGCAAGCAACTCCTCATCTGTTGGCTCTGGTGCAACATCCAGGATCTCCCCAAGCTCCTGCTCCTCTTCCTCCTGCAACACCTGCAAGAGCCATTCTGCAAAATTATGTTCATGCATGCTGCAGACGTGTATTGACACTATGAATCACAGACGAGTTTGCACAGAGAGTCCCACAAAGCCTGGACCAACATGGCCTGCAACTGCTCATGCTGGGGCAGGTGTAAATGACTTGGACTATGCTTCCCTGCTTAATGTCTTGCAAAATTTTGAGGCCAGCATGCCATTTGTGTAGCTTGCCGACTGCGGCAATGGCAATGATCATGTAGTAAGGTTTTCCACAGTCTCCATATCCCATATTGTTGCCGCAGTAATGATGGGCCATCTGACAATGTGGGGTGACCAGTGATGCCTCTGCTGGTGTTTCGACCGCCAGGACAACCTTGCTTGTACATGCCTGGCAACATTGCTGTGCTGCTCTTACAGCACTCACATATAGAACAAGTTCTGGCACACGGTGACCCGCATGATGACAAAGAATGGCTGCGTACCTGCTCAGCAGCTTCCGCAGCCTCCCCTGCCGCTGGCTCACTGGGGGTTTCAGGCATGAGGGGTACCCACTCACCCCACCCCCCTTTGTCTTCTTCCACTTCAAGCAGACCTGTCCCTGCAATACAATGCGCGTAGAAAGCATCTATACTGGCTTCATATTTCTGGTAGAGACAACTCCAGCCAAGCTCAGTACGGCTTGCAAGCTTGGTGATAGTACTGGACACAGTGTGATCATGTAGGGAGATTCATGCATGCTTTGTGCCATCGCACAGACTGTGACAACCTGTAGTAGGAGCTCAACAGTCCAAACTTGACCAGCCACATGATGCCCTCTTCAGAGGCATGCCTATGTTATACAACTTACTGTGGCCTTAGCCTCCTGTTCGTTTGACAAATGAAATGTCAGCAATTGCAATCACAGGGGGTTACAAATTGTTTCACCTGAGACACCATTTCTGTGAGGATCACCAGCTTTGCTGGGTGTGACCATCCTTTCAGATTCCCACACTGCCCAGCCTTGGGCCCCTTCATCGCCCACCAGGGGCGCCCCTGCCTCCCAGAAAGCCTGGAAAGCTTGAGCTTTGGCATGCTCACCACCTGCACAGACACAAGGCTTCTGACAATGGACTCAACTGCACGATGGAGTGGCAGGTGCATGGTGCATGTGTTACTGACTCACTACTTAAGCATGGTCATGCTTTTGGTAAAGAAAATGTATTAAATGCAAACAAAGCTGGGGGCAGCCCAAGTCAACAGCCTGTTAGCTGTCCCCTCTTGGATACCTGTCAGGATGGCCTGTGAAAGCGCTGAGATTCCCCATGCGGATCAAGGTTTGCAAGCATAACGGGCTGCGCTCTTGATTGCAGGAGAGCAGCTAGTTGTAGCGACTTTATACTGCACAGATGACAGGCATCATTGGGAAATTGGGCCGTACAACAAAAGAGATAGCTGCTCGAGATACACATTGCACAAGGCTACACATGTTGCAGTGGCTACTACACATTGCAGAGCAGCCACAAAGCGTCTTGGTGCATCACGTTCACTGGGAAAGGGCCAAGTAAACAAATGTGGGTGGGTGCATGCTATGCACCGCCATTGTACTGCTTCCTCTGCAATTGCATGCAAGCTTCAGTGACGACTAGCTGAACTGAACACTGTCCACTGCAGCAGAGCATGCAAATTCAGGTTTTGCAGCATTGTATGGAAGCGGAGGCATACAACCTCTGTATGTTGCGTTGGGTTCAGGCGGTCAATGTGTGAGTAGTATCAGTATGGCCAGCACACGCAACAGGAACTATAGCTGAGAGGATGTGTGACATGTGTGATGGGTGCCAGGCATACCTACAGGGATAGCAGGAGCAAAGCAGCTATACTCCAGAGCGGCCTGGATGCTGGCTACTGCCCGCTCAGAGAAGCCTGCTTGCATGTCAAAGCGGCAGCCTTCTATAAACAGTGCCACCATAGCATCCTCAGTCTCGGCAATGACAGCTGTTGGGGCTTGCCCTTGGGCCCTTTTCAGCCTTTCCTGCTTCATTGCCTGCAGGCCCAGGCAGTATGCGATAAGCGGGCTGCACTGTGATGCACCGCTGAATACATGTGCTTGACACGTAAGAGCCAGGTACGACCTCAAGCATTGATTTTGTGGCTGCCACCATGGTTAGGCTGTGGAGCATAAGAAGCGTGATAGTCTAGTTGCATTGCACAAGCTAGTGCTCTAGGCTGTGGAGCATAAGAAGCGTGATAGTCTAGTTGCATTGCACAAGCTAGTGCTCTAGGCTGTGGAGCATAAGAAGCGTGATAGTCTAGTTGCATTGCACAAGCTAGTGCTCTAGGCTGTGGAGCATAAGAAGCGTGATAGTCTAGTTGCATTGCACAAGCTAGTGCTCTAGGCTGTGGAGCATAAGAAGCGTGATAGTCTAGTTGCATTGCACAAGCTAGTGCTCTAGGCTGTGGAGCATAAGAAGCGTGATAGTCTAGTTGCATTGCACAAGCTAGTGCTCTAGGCTGTGGAGCATAAGAAGCGTGATAGTCTAGTTGCATTGCACAAGCTAGTGCTCTAGGCTGTGGAGCATAAGAAGCGTGATAGTCTAGTTGCATTGCACAAGCTAGTGCTCTAGGCTGTGGAGCATAAGAAGCGTGATAGTCTAGTTGCATTGCACAAGCTAGTGCTCTAGGCTGNGGCCTGCCAACAGAACAACACATCACCTGCAGTTGCGCACGATGTGCATGCAAGCAAGTTGCCATTGCAAACCTGCCAGGCACTGCAGGAAGGCCTGCACATAATACATTGCACAGGATACAAGTGGAACCTAATCAAGCAGCAATCACATGATGCCTAAAGTCAAGCCTGCCATACATCCTGCTGTGTCCTTTTTCCTTACATGGCTTTGACACCGCCAACTCTGTCAAACCGACAGCATGCATGCATGCCAGCTTGTAGCAGTGACACAAGAAGAAGAAGAAGAGAAAGAAGAAGTTGCGGGCTGACCATGATGAGTGCTGCCAGGACATGTGTGACATCGCGCTGCCTGGGCTGCACTAGGTTGAGGTAAGAGGCGTAGTACTTCTCATCCATCAGCAGCTTGTGAACACCAATGACACGCGCTGTGACAGTGATCATGGCCAGCCGGGTCTGCCAGGTTTCCTTCTTGTACCGCACATTCAGCTGTGCATGCAGCTTCTCTGCAAAGCTCTGCAGACATTGAAGTGGGTGAAGTAAAGCGGTGTGCAGCGTGGTGTGGCAAAAAGAACACAGGTTCTGACCAGCCAGCAAGACTGAGCATGAAGGGGTCATCCATGAGGGATGAGGCCTTGAAGGCATGAGACTCATGACTGGTCAAAAAATTGCCGGCAGAATGACAACATGGAACTAAGGTCAATTAAATGCTACACTGCAGCAGTGCTGTCATGTGGGTGGGCCAATGACAAACATGTGAATGCACCTGTGGGTCGTTCAGAAGCTGCACTGCAGCAAAGCTGTCATGTGGGTTGGCGGCATCCTTCTTGGCCTGCTTCTTCACAGTTGCCATCACCCTCTTCAGCTTTGCCTGCTTCTTCTTCTTGCTTGAAGTCGTACCCTGCAACATAGCATTGGTGTGCTGCACCAGTGACAGGAAAGGGAACACGTATGCGTACACGCAGCTGTGTATGGTACAGCGTGGCATCTTAGTCAAGCAGAAAAGTCTTGTGAATGCCCTGAGTTAGATGTATGCGGAATGCATACTCAGGGCATGCTTGCACGTGTGCCAGTTGAAGGGACAAAGGTGTTGCATGCTGTCATGCAAGCGGGAGTGCTTTGTCTGTGGATGCGCACTGTGTGCTCAAGCCATGCACACCGTCGGGCATAGGTCTGAATGTTGATGCTTGCAAGATGTATACGCTTCAACCTGCACTACCCAGCATGCCTATGTTGCAGTGAGTGCTCACCTTCTTGTTTGCATTGTACATTTCCTGCTTGCTGGGCTGCACAGCCTTGATGTCTTCATCATCTCCTTCGTCATCACTTTCATTGTCAGCGGCTTCGTCCTGGCCGAGGAAAAACTTGAGAGCAGCCACCATGATGCGGGAGTTGGAGTTGAACACCGCACTAGCTGCAGGTAAGCAAGCCACACTTAGCTACAAGCTAGCAAGCTTCTGCCTAATACATGCCATATTGTGAGTTTGTACATGCCATCCAACTGAAACAGAAAGGGCATTGCTCTAGCAAGAATGTAGACATGCACACCTTGACTCTCATGCAGTCAAACTACCAGGAGTTTGAACAGTCATTGATGATCAACATTGCAATTGGGCGGCGCCATTGCGTACCTATGACATTGACAGTGCGGGCATCTTGCCAGACATGGCGCCTCCACAGCTCAGTGAGGACAGCCAGGGACTTTTTGGCAGCAACATCATTATCTGCCTCCAGCACACTGTACAGGAAGTTCTGTATGGTACGGTTGAGCTGCTCATTGCGGTGTTTCTGGTTGGCTGTTTTGATATCTGCAAAGGCCAAGTGATGTGCGCTTGAATCTTGCTGGGAGTCCAGCAATCAGTATGACATTCAAGACTTGACTGAGATGCTGTTACGATCGCCAGCTGTTCAAGCTTTCAGCATGCAGTCCATGAGTCTGTAATGATCAACTTGTGCATTGTTGCCTCAGACCTCCATGTGCTTGGCTGAATGTCAAGCAGAGCTCTGCGAAGTACCTGCCACAATGTGCTTGAACAGCAGCTCTCTTAGGCCCTTGTCCTGACATCTGAACAGCCTGAAGAAGAGCGGCAAAACTTCGGCTGACTTGAGGTGCCCTCTGTTCCTCAAGAGTATCAAAGACTTGACAAGGCTCTGCCGCAGTGCTGAGTTGAGCACAGCGTAGTGTGTGTCGAGGAGAGTCATGATCTCTTGAGCAAAGCCTGCTGTCTCTTGGGGGTAACAAGTGCATACCTGCAGGCACTTGGGACTCACTGCAGCTTGAGATTGTTGCTCTAGATGAGCATTGCTGACACGACCAAAGGCAGATGCATTGATTCTGCCTTGGACTGATGCATTCTGATTTGTATATGTTTCCAACGGTATTGTGTATGTTGCTGTGTCAGACCTGGGATATGAAGGTTACAAGATCCGCAAACTCTTTCGAGTCTTTGCTAGGTTTGAGGTTAAAGATGTCCAAGCAGGCTTTGTAGTGTCGCCATTGCAAAGCAAAGTCATCGGCGTGGCCCTCCGGGTCTCGCTTGATGTTGCCCTGCGTTGCACCGGTGTGAACTACACGCTTCAGGGCAAAGTCGGTCGGCCTCCAAATGCAGGGTCATACCTGCAAAGTCAATAGTCCTGAACCGGCCTTGGCCATAACAGATCGGGCCGCAACACGTGCACGCTCGCGGAGGCACGAAGTTTGGGCCGCCTGCTGCTCAGAAAGCGTATGCTGGGCAAACTTGTCTTCAGATGTCTTCAACTGTTGCAATTCACGTGAGGCAGCTAATCCACTGTTGTTGTGTCGTTACGGCGCATCAGTGAGTCGCACAATCCCGACACTGCTGTAGCACCACTTCCGGGGGGTGGTTTCGGAGCATCCCGACAGAATTTTCCGAAACAAACATTTTGAACGAGCTCAAACAGGTGGACCTCATCCTTGCATGCAAAATCAAACAGCGCCAGGATGCCCAGCCTGGGAGCAGGTCAAGAAGCCACCTGCAGCTTGCCCTGAGCTGCTTGCGATGCTCAGAGCACGTATGCCAAAGCTATGTTACGACCTGGCTTGAGCTATACAGCTAAGCCCTGCTAGAAGACGCCATGCGCCACTGTCTGCGTTGTCAAATTGTTCGCGAGCTACTGCACGTACCGCACCGGCCACACAGCGTACAAAACAACACAACTGTGCCCACACTCAGTCTGGTCCGACAGCCGTACAAACACCACTCATTCTTGCATCACGGCAAGCAGTGTGCTGAGCAGCCCAGGCTTGCACCAGCCGCGTCACCCTCGGCAGGACATTCAGCAAGTTGCCGGACCAGGTGCGCAATCTATACAAGGCTGGTGCAACAGCTCAGCGGCCAACAACCAGCTATCTCGCACTACATGCTGATATGCTTGCTTGCAACCAGCCAGTTCATTCTCCAGCAACAAGTTGCTGACAGCTCTGTGTGCTTCTGCTTACAGACTGCACTGTGCCGCAGCTGCTGTGCAAGCACCTGCAAAGCAGAATGCTGGGCTCCAGCAGACAGCATCGGACAACAAGCTACACCTTTTCAACACTATGGGCAGACAAAAACAGCTTTTTGAACCTAGACAGGGGTCCCAGACAGTCAGCATGTATGTGTGTGGGGTGACAGTGTATGACTGGTAAGCCTGGCTGCCGGGGTATTCACTGTCCGCGAGCATCTTGTAGCACACAGTGAGCATTGCCTTCAGTGCTGAATCTGTACCTGAATCAAAGGTGATTGCAGGGCGCATATTGGCCATGCAAGGGTTTACATATCTTTTGACATACTGTACCGCTACCTGAAACATCTTGGGTATGATGTCCAGTATGTACGCAACTTCACAGGTATGTCATGACTGTCTTGCATTGCAATGAGCATGCATACATGTGCATCAGGGATTCCTTCAATGTGATTCCACATACAAGCAGATGAGTGTTCTTGACTGCAACTGCCTCATTAACCAAGATGTTGCAACTGGCGATTCCTTATAACTTGCTTGCCACAATTCAGCTTCAGACTATCGCAGGAAGCATTGTGCTCAATGTCGCTGCCAAACAGGCACTACTCCTTGACTTTGCGCGGCTACAATGTGCGCATGCTGTTGCAATTGCAAGTACAGCTTGAGACCTTTGATAAGAGGGCCAAATAACCTGGCCATGTAGTGCAGATATTGATGACAAGATCATTGCAAGGGCAAAGCTGTCTGGTGAAGATCCCCTGGAGCTCAGTCGCAGGTAGGTATGCATGCATTGGACATAAGAGCCAGGTCCTACATGGGCAGCTCATGAAGCACACTGTAAGCTTGCTGACACTTTTCACCTGTTGCAGAGGCACACTCCTTTTTCAAGCTTGCTGACAGTTGTCTTGCAGAGCAACTGCAGTACATGCGGTGTCTGCAATCATGGTAACTAGATGGACATTGTATGTTGTTCATGGCTTCACGCCTTACGCAGGTTCATTGTGGAGTTTCACAAGGACATGGAGGCCCTGAACTGCATACCGCCTGCCATGGAACCCAAAGCGACGGATCACGTCCCAGACATGGTGAAGACTATTGAGCAGATCATCGGGAATGGCCATGGCTATGCTGTAGATGGAGATGTCTACTTTGACACAGCGTCGTTGGATGCATATGGCAGGCTGTCACTGCGCAAGCAGGCAAGTTTTGCACTTACTCCATCCTTGTATGTAAAAATATAAGGATATCTTTTATATCCTTGCTTGGTATCCCATCCACCTTGTTGGGAACCTGACTGCAGAGTATGTCAAGCATGGGGACCCAATGAGCCCCAGCAAAAGGTCATAATGCTCTGTGCATGGGATTGCCCAGTCTTGTATTGCTTGGCATTCATGTATTGCAGGCAGGAGCAGGTTTGCATGATGTCGCACTGACGCAGTTGCTTGCAGCGCAACATGATGGTGCTGTGAATGCTGCATGCAAATGCTGCCGGCTGTCTCTACGAGAAGCTGCACAACCTCATGCCATGATGAGTAGCTGAGTCGTTGCAGAGATAGCAAGCAAAGGTCGGAGGGCTTGTAGCAGCAGACAATTCCAAATATAGCCCCATTGCATGAAGGTAGACAGTCTGTCAAGCTGTTTATCCCTATGCATGGCTGCACAATCATGTGTTGCAAATTCGTGCTGCAGGAAGACAAAGCAAAAGCTAGAGAAAGGGTAGCAGCAGACAGCCGGAAGCACAACTCCAGTGATTTTGCCCTCTGGAAATCGGCCAAGCCTGGGGAACCCACTTGGGAATCCCCTTGGGGATTAGGTCGTCCAGGATGGCACATTGAATGCAGCGCCATGATCCGCAGCCTTATGGGACCCCTCATAGACATTCATGGGGGTGGCCTTGACTTGGTGGGTGGTAGCGCTTCAGCTGATACCTGCATGGCTGCTTGAGAGCTGAATTGTTACAAAAGAAATTGACGGTTCCTCAAGCATTGCTACTGCATGCAAGTCTGTCACGTTTGTTGTATCTCAGGTGTCAATGCCTGTCACTGCACTGTGAGCAACAGCATGGTGAGTGAGAGAGAGAAGACATTATTGCACTGAGGTTTCGAATCAGAGTAAAGCATTTGTTGCAGATCTTCCCACACCATGAGAATGAAATAGCACAGAGCCAGGCATGTGCATGTGAGAGCGACAAGAAACAAATGGCCAATGATGGGCAAGACTTTGTCAGATTCTGGCTGCACAATGGCTTTGTGAACGGTATGTGTATTGTGGACTGCATATACTGCAGTGTTTTGTATAATGTCAAATCAAGATTGATGCAACATACACTGCTTACACTGGAGGCACAAGTTGTGTACATGGCAGACATGCCCTTGCCAGTGTGGCAGGGGCACACGGTATACACAGCAATCCCTTCCCTGCTTTTCCCCCCGCATGTATGCTGCTGGGCAGCAGGCGCTGTGACCTCTGCCATCACTTCTGGCCTGCAGAACAACCAGATGGCCTCTGTCACTGTGCACTTGATATACTGAGCTGTAGTCATCTGGTGGCTTAGTGCCCTGTCAAAGCATTTGCATGTTGCTCTCCTTTGCAGCATGCAGCACCATATTATCTGCTGCCAAGTCGACTTGATGCCTGCACTGTAGTGGACAGTGAGAAAATGTCCAAGAGCTTAGGCAACTTCTTCACCATACGAGACGTGACACTCTTGTATCATCCCCTTGTTCTGCGCTTCTTCCTCATCAGCACGCACTACAGGCAGTCCATCAACTACACCCAAGTTGGCCTTGATGAGGTGCGACTCACATTGTTTGCCTAGAACACAAACATGATGCTTGTGTCTTGGGCATGGGTGATTCATTTTGAGCAGCCTGTAGCAAAATCAAATGCATCCACAGAATGACACAGCAACACAGTTGCCACCGCTATCTGCTTTCACAGTCCCAATTGTATGACTCTGACCAGTAGCATGAAGCCAGACCTCATTTCACAATCAGGAGGGCATGTGATGAGGTGCATGCAGATAGTAGCTGTCACCACATGCCATCCTGATTGTGATATAAGGTCTGGCCTCGTGCTGCTGGTCAGACTGCTACAATGGGGTCTGCAGAAGCAGATAGCAGCTGTCTTATGCCCTTCAGAACACGAGGATTGATTGATTAGTTGATTGATTGATTGAGATGCCACTATGCATTGGACTGATCATGGCATAGATGCAGCCTGTGCAAAGCATCTGATAGTGCAAGCTGGCAACAAATCTGTTGCGGTTGCTAGTCTTGTTAGAGCCAAGCTGTACGTCAGTCAGACAACAAGCAAACGTGTATGCCTGCTGTTCATGAGCTGTCATTAGACGTCCAGACAGCGCGGCCGGACCACAAGGTAACTACATGTGCTGTGTGTGGACTATGCAGGCATCAGAGCGGCTGTACTACATGTATCAGACAATGCTAGATACATCAGCAGCTCTGCAGTCCACTTCAGAAGGCCGACAAGCCAAGCAGGAGGCCGAGACAGAACTCCAGGTAATCTGTCCCCATTCTCTCCTATATTTTGCCCCTCCCTCTCCCCCCGTTCATGTCACCTTCTCCATCTGTCTCCTATGCTGCAGCATGCTCACAGTCTCTGCTGATGCTGCCTTGCACTCTTGATAGCGTTGGGTGAACCCATTTGGTTGTGCAAATGGCAAATGTCATGATGTTGACTTGGCATGTGGAAGCGCATGCGAGCCCCAAGTGTGTAAAAAGCTGGTTGACTGGCCAGGAGATTGACCAATCAAAAGCTGCTATGATGCATGTGGAAGCAACCGTGCATCACCCGGCAAGATCATAAGCAATGTCCAAATCCGTGCTTGACAGCTGTAATGTGCAATGCCATTGTACCTAGCATGTGACCACCTGCCACGCAGCAGTAACCGCAAGCATTCAATGATGCGCACTGTAGCTTCAGCTTACTATGTAGACTGCAGCAGAGCTGCTACACAATGCTACACCCCACCAGAGCCTGAAGAGCGCTCAGGTCCCAACAACATTGGACTTCAGTGTTGCTGCAGTCTGACACTGCTGTGTTGCTGCGGCTGAGGCAAAACAACTAAACAACCTGGTTGCATGTGCAGGAAAGTGCTGGCCAGGGTAGTGAAGTTATGCAACAAGTCCACCATGGGATGCTAGACGATCTCAACACTCCACAAGCCCTCTCTGCCCTGTCAGCGCCTCTCAAAATGATGAATGACTTGCTGACCACTAAGAAGGTATGTGAGTTTGGTCTCAATGTATAGTAACAAGATGGCGAACTGATACTTTTGCTCTGCTACTTTTGCTCTGCTTCTTTTGCATGTGGTAAGAACAGGTCATACAGAAATCTAATGGTCTGTGTCATGCTCGAAAACTTATTTACGCCAGCAAAATGCTACTCTGTTTGACAGTTTCAGCGGACAGCTGTACCCACTTTCCAAAGCATGCTGCCTTTGTACACCATGCCACCAGTTCAACAGTACTTTGATATCTGCTGCTAAGTCTGGGACGCAGCTTTGCACACAAGTGCAGTACCTGCACCTTTTGACTGGTTAGAGGGTCCAACGCATGATGAGTCAGTTTACAGAAGACAGTGTTCCTTTTGACATGCACACTCCTCAGAGCAAGTGATGCTTCCTGTGACATGCTGACGAGTCGACTGCGCGCCATGTGTCACCAAACTGGCTCAAATTGACAGAGTATACATGTGACCACGTGTTCAGGGGCAGCAACACCAATTGATACGCAGCAACATGTTCGTGCCTGCACAATATGCATATGAAGGCCTGTATCTCTCAATCACTCACATGGGCTAAAAACGTCCCCAGCAAACCTCAAGCCAGGGGTTGGCGTGATGTGTACATGCAGCTACACTCATGAAACACTATCGCAACCCAGCTTTGATGAGATAGCATATTCACGGTCTCGCATGAGAGGTGGTTATGCCCAATGCACGTGCTCAAAGTTGTACTCTGCAATGTCAGCCATAATTGGCAGTAACACAAGTGAGCTTGCCCATACAGGGAAAGAAGGCTGCTGGGCGGTGGCAGACCTTAGCTGAGAACCTGCTGGCTGTACAGAGCACACTGCAGCTGCTAGGCTTCCCAGTGTCGGACCCTCAGCAGCAGCTGCAGGAGATGCGACAGCGAGCCTTGTCAAGGTGACTGCTCAAGCAGGCACCACATATGCACAAGGCCATCATTACATGCACTTCCACCTCTGCTTATGTAGCAGTTGTATGCTTGATATTGTGCGTGGCAACCTGGCAGGCTATTTGGCCACTCAGATGCACACAAACCCTGGCTTGAACGGCAGGCCGGTCTTGAGTAGGGGAGAAAAAGCTAGTACGGTGTATGTGCACATGTGCACATGCGAGTTGTCATATCACACGTGTGCTTCTGCATAAGAAGAAAGCTCCTGTAGCCTGACTGGCTGGTGGTCTTGCAGGGCAAACCTGACTGAAGAAGATGTCGAGGCTGCCATCAGCAGGCGGGCTGAGGCACGTAAGGCCAAAGATTTTGCCACAGCAGATGAAGTGAGGGCTGAAATGACAGCGAAAGGTATAGGCTTTATGGACACAGTTGATGGGGTGAGCTGGAGACCCGTCACTGCTTCAGACAGGGCCAGCAGCTGATCAGGTCTTCATTGAAAGGACAAATGACTGCCTTGTCCTGTGTTGGGCATATGAACCTGTTGCAAGCAGTGAGTATGATAACGTGTTTCTGCATGTTTCTTTGTTTGTGAATACTGAGAAGTACCAATGTCCTGAGTGTTTGCTCGCACCTTCAGCATTGGCTGCTATGCATGTCAGTGGTCGTGTAATTCAGGCATTGGACGATAATTTCACAGGCATTAGGGCCAGCAGTACAAGCTTGCAGTTTTGCGCAAAACAAGCGTTCATTATGATATCTATGACGGCGCTGTCACGGGCACATGAACCTTATCCTGTTTCTGACCCTACTGCAAACCGGCCAACTGCTACGGAGACAATGGACCTTTTGCACTATCTGTTGCACAGGCTGTGCAGCACCAGCTTCTGCAGGAAAGGTAACTACATTCAAGGACTGCTGCAGAGAAGACGCCCTGACTCCTCGGTCTTGCGTCAATGATACATCATTTGCAACATGAGGGGTCGGTGGCTGCAGTCTTGCTTGCTGTCTGCAGACCTTCCACCATGGTGTAACATGCAGCTGTAGGCGTTGCTTACACACAGGCTGTATGGCATGCCTCAATATCTATAATGGTGACTCATAAATCCTGCAATATCGTACTTAGACATGCCAGCTCTAGGGCCAAACAGTTATGTGCAGCTTGCAATACACGCTGGAATTGGCGAGAAACAATCCTCAAGTTTGGGACAAAGGTTAGCTGTACCTATAGTAGACTGAGGTAGTAGACTCATTGAACACAGTTCAATATCTGTGTTTGCCTCTACACCAGACTTTGTGCTTGCAAAAGAGACACAAACAGATTCATTCAACCTCAATGAGCTTCTCAGCACTGTTGATGTCATTTGTAGCTCTTCAGCACCTTATATTGTAGGTTCTTGCCGATACTCCCTTAAGATGACAGGGACACTCGTAGGTGGAACAGCTCCAAACTCAGTGACCACCAAAGTGACATATTCTGATGGCATAGCATCGTAAGTCAAGTTCAGCAAACCTGCAGAAATGGCACAGCTGTTGACCACAGTCCTCAACAGTTGGGCAGTTGATCAACAAACTGAACAGACATGCAACACTCACCCAGAGGGTATGTGATCTGGTCCAGTGCAGTATAATGATGCCTTACCTAGACGCGGCTGCTGCTCCCAGTTTTGCAGGGCAGTGATCTGAGGCTGGTTTGCGACCTTGATCAATGCATCTGGGTCGCCTAGCTCATTTGCTGTGATGCTGTCAAGCTGCACCTTCTCATGGAACTTGTACGTCTCACAGCAGATCAGCACCGGCTTGCTGCTGGCATTGGCCATCATAGCAACAGCTGCCGAGCCAGCTCGGGACATGACGGTCCCGTTTGACAACACAGCTGACGCACCAAGAAAGACCTGCATATCCAGCATGGGAAGCTGCAGCATGAACCCCAGAGCCACATGGCAGTTGTTTTGCAAGGAGGGGAAACGAACACTAGCATCAGCATATCCTACCTTAGATGCACATTTCATGCCATTCAAATCTTATGCCTAACCTAGTATGGCATGGATCAATCTCAACACCCAACAACAGCAGTACGTACCGCGCACATGACCACCCATTAAAGGCCATGCCAGACCACAAGTAACAGGGGAAGCAGGTGACTTTGCGCTTACTCTGTTGACTGCCTGCACAATATAAATTGTGGTCTAGGCAGCAGGCAGTGCTAGAGGGAGGGGCACTGAGTATCAAGTGTCTGTGTCCAGACATAATGTAAAGCTCAAGTCGACAGCGTGCAGGCATCAGATGAGCAGCCCAGCATGCGCAGCATACCTTGGTAACTTCCTGCATAATGTAGGAGGCAGCATTCAAGAGGACATAGCTGCAAGCAATGCCATGTCCTAAGAGGCGCTGAAGAAGAGCACGGCCTTCTAGCTGTGGTCGGGAGTCCATGACCACCACCCTGAACCTCTTGCCCTCCTGTGAACAGCAGCAACAGTAATTTAGTTGCCTTGGTCATGAACACCGCACATCCTTGGAATGAATGTTCTTGTGGGATGATCCAATCTGTTGTGGTTGTTTTTCAGACAGCAGCAATTCAGTGGGAACAGCAACAAGTGAGCCTTTGTGGCTAACTGCCGGCCTTCTGATGCCCTTCTTAACCATTACTGAGCAGAAGATAAAGCTTTTGAGCTAGATGCACCTTCTACATGCATCCACTTGGGGTTCCTGTCCAATACTGTGTTGTGCTACACTGTGAGCTTGATTACTGACCCGGCTTTGTGATAACCCCGCAAAGTCAAACGATGCATGGATTTGCGCATGCAAGTGAAGCGGACCGTAGCTGCTGTGAGTCATTCACAAAGTATCAACAGCATCCTGAGCTCACCTAAGCAGATGAGACATGACACCATATTTGTACTTCCATTGCAAGCGATCACCATTGTGCATTGATGCAAGGAGTCATAACACAAGTCAGGGGCCGTCAGTGAAAACAGAATACATGCATCATTGCATGCATGTATACCTTGTGGGCTCTGAGCAGAACATTGAACACCACTGAAGAGAAGGCGTAGGTCAGGATGACATCTTCATCATACACCTTGGCCACAGCATTTGTGACCAGGACATTGTCGGCAAAGACGATCTTTTCCTGAATGTAGGTATCAATCTTCCCTACCAGCTCCTCTTTAGCGTCAGACTCCCGTGCACTTGGATCTATCTTGCTAATCTGCAGTCAAATCATGTGCACATGTTAGCATCCAACACAGAGACAATGAAAGGCCTGATAAACACCAATCAACAATCACAGTTACAACCACTTCCGCTGCAGATGCTGCAGTCACCAAGCACGGTGACTGTATAGCCATTATGCATACACAAGCTGGGACAACACATGCACGGCACTTTAGATGTGGGTTGATGACATGCTCAGACTGACAGATATGGTGCTGGGAGAGACAAGTAATGTGCTCCTGTACTATATGCTCAACAGCTCAAGCATGTACCTCAAGCCAAGTTTCCAAACAAGAAAAAGCAGCGAGGCTGAAGTGGCTACATAGCCTGCCATTCTGTGTGACACACAACAGGCAAACCCTGAAACCCTAGATAACCACCCATATCCTGTACGCCAGATGAATCACAAACCTCACTGAGGATGCTCAAGCCTACAGACTGCGATTGAGAGGTTTTGTGTGTGGTTGCATCAGCTGCACGTGCTGTGAACAGGCAGCATGTATGCTCAGCTCATGACAGCTGGACTGGCACATGGCACTAGGAAGTGTGTGCATGTAGCTTGCAGCTGGTTGTGCCTACCTGCAGCTTGAGGTACTTGATGGCATTTCCCATGCTGATGGAAAGAGGCCGGCAGTGCACCAGAAATTGGATGGTGGTGTTCAGCTGCTGTGTTAGGTCCCTGGACAGCACCTTGCCTGCAAGCCATATCAAGTCTGGGTCACTCACTCCTATAGTGTGTTAATGGGATGCTGCGGCAATGAATGCAATTGCTCAAGCAGCAACCTAGTACTGCGGATGTTCATATCCTACACAACAGACCCTGCTGCATTGTGAAGGCATGCAGCAGAACCAGCTGCAGCATGAAAGTTTAATCCTTCTGGTCTGAGCAGTACTAATGTCCTGGAAGTGCCTGGCATTCCCAAAAGGCGCATCTGCTGTCAAACATGTTCAGCATTTGCACATGCATCCCTAAGACAACGAAACAACTGAAGTACACCTGTGCATGTGGGTCTAACCTGCTGGCGTCTCATAGTCTTGCACCATGTTGCGCAGCATGTCCAGCATGGCTATGCAGCGTGCATTAGCTCCTTTGATGCTGCCTTCAGCATATCGCAAGCCCAGCTGCAGCACTGCAGGGTGCACTGTGGATGCCAGATCGGTCCTTGCCATCACACTGTCCAGTGTCACTCTCTGCAAGTACACCCAAGCACGCTTGCCTGACTGCTGAAGCTTACACAAACAGTAGGCTAACTTGTTGTCAAACGACACTGCTTATGCAAAGTAGGCTAGTTTGTTATCACACAATGCTGCTTATGCAAAGTCCGCTAGTTTGCCGTCAGTTGACATTGCTAATGCGAATTAGGCTAGCATGTCAACAAACAACCCTGCTCATGGTTTATAGTTGTGCAATCGTGGATTTCAGCGTCCTCAGTCTACCCATCACGTCATGTGCAGCTTGCTCAGCGTCACGAAGGGCAATACTGACAACTGCAGCAGACTTGCTCAACACCTCTGTGCAAGCCGTCTGAGTCTACCCTCCGTGGTGACATGCATCCGAAACCACTGATACCTTATACTGTGGCAGGTGTGCAAACATGTCTGAGGGTAGCGACACCGCTTCTGTGCTGTGCTTATCTGGTGCTGCCTTGCTCTGCTGAGGCGCCTTGCTAGCTTGCTTGGCAGCTTTTGCTTTGCTGGGGCCTGGCTGTGCTTGACTGCTTAGCTGGGCTTGGCTTGGTGGTTGTTGCGCCTGCGCCTGCCTGTCATGTCCTTGCTTTGCCCCACTACCTCCCTGCATTGCCACATGAGTTGCTGAGCTGATGTGTCCCTGCTATGACAATGACAATCCCTGATATGAGTAAGCAGAGCTCTGCTGTGGACATGGAAACCCCTGCTGTGAGGGTGTAGATCTATGTCAGCAGCTTGCTAAGTCAAAAAGCTTTCTCATGGCTAAGCTGAGGCCTGACTTTGTTGCTCAATTGTCTGTGGACTGCTTGACTTTGAGCCTTTTGTGTTCAGCATACATTTCCAGCAACTTGCCAAGAAGCACCAGCATGTTGAATACGCAAACTACCACGACGATACTGCTTTTCTAGCTCTTGAGCATGTGAGCCTAAGAGATACCAGGTTCTATGTAACAGCTGCTCGACTGCACATTTCAACCTACCTTCACTATACCAGCTTCTTTGGCTGCCCGTTCAGCTTCTTGCTTAGCTCTTCGCTCAGCCTTGGTGGTCTTGGGCTTTTCCTTGTCTTGTGCATCAAGCGCTGCTTGTGGCGGGTCCTTCTTGGGTTTCTGCACAGAGTGAATTACTGAAGGAGACACCTCAGGCAGATCATTTAACTCAGCTGCATACAGGCTTGTACATGGTTGGCAAATCTGACCGGTACACGCTTAGCTGCGACCTAATCTCAAGTGGTGTTGGGTCAAAGAGCAGTTCCAATACAAGGATGCGCTGACACAAGTCTATATGCCATCAATCACCTGCATCAGCATCATCAGCAAGCTTGGTAACAGTGAAACATTTACAGGGACCATGTTGCATCGCGCACGCATGCATGAACAGGATGCTGCATCTGGTATGATTAAGCTGTAGCTAGCAAAGCGTGTCTTGGACGCCCCACACCCATGGCACTCTATAGTGCAAGCATGTCTCTGCAGCAAGAATTGAAGCTTGGCACTGCCTGACTCCAAAGCAATGCATACCTCCTGCCTGGCATCCTGCTGTATCCTACTGGGAGCTTTGCTTGGTGCCTTATGGTCCTTGGCAGCAACACCTCCACCTTCCCTGCCCCCACCCTTTCCAGATGGCCCCACATCTTTACTTACAAGCTTTGCTGTTGACTCTTTACTTGAAATCTTGACTGCGGGTTCAGCTTTGGTTTTTGAGGCCATGTCTTTGGTCTGACCCTTGTCTGCAGTTTCCGCCTGGCTTGTGGGGATTTGTTTGGGGGTTGCGGTGGGGGTTGGGGCAGGGCTGGCTTTTGTCTGGCCCTGCTGCTGCTGCTGCTGCTGCTGTAACTGATCCTGCTCGGCTTGCTCAGCTTCCCGGGCTTGAGCAGCAAGCTCAGCTGCTGAGGCAGACTGGTGCACTGGCTGAGCGGGAGGTGGAGGGATTTCAAGGTCTGGTTTTATGGGGCTGCCTTGTGCACCAGTGCTGGTAAATAAGGATGAAGATGCAGCTGCACAACATTCACAACAGTGGATGCTAGTTGCTGATTACAGTCTGATTAGGTTCTGTCTATTTGCAAGCAGTAGTCAGCCCTGCCAGAAAAGCTGTACACAACCATTCAGCAGCACGGGCCTGTGCCAAGCTGACACAGTGCATTCAAGCACTGTCAGAATACCCTGAGCTCAACAAGACAGTCGCGATTATATTGTACGTTGAACCTAGATCCAGAGCAGAGATTTGATGGCGTGCATGCAGCTCCTGCTTCATGCTTGCCTGCAAGGCTCAGCGATCTTGCAGGATGGCACAGTGATCTGCAGTAACATGTGTGGGACCCAAAGTGTTGCACAGCCCACAAAGCAATACCTATTTCGGTTGGGTGCCTGTTCATGATCTGTGCTTCTTCCAAGCTGCGCCGTCTTGTCTTTGGGGCTTGCTCCAGACTGCGCCGTCTCAGATCAGGAGGGCCTGCTCAATCAGCCCAACATGGGTTCAAAACATGGTGTACATAGTACTGGCAGCCACAGAGAGGTGTCACAGGAAGGGGCTGGCTGGCAATGACACCATGAAAGAAGTGTATGTTGCTGTGCTGGCTGCAATGCCAGCAGGCAAATCTAAGAACATGCAATTTTTGCAATTTGTCAGGACCATGCATCCACTCTACAGAGCTGTAGCTATGGACGCAGTGCCTACTGGCCATTGCGTATGTGACATGACCAACAGTGACTGTAAGGCTGGTCAGTGCATGCCACACTGCTAATGATGCACCTGTGATAGCAGCTCAGCCCATTCAGGGCATACGTTTCAAAGCAGAAACAGCTGTAAAGGCCGCAAGTGAATAAACAGCAGTGTAGAACGCTGCGCATGGATGATCAGACACACACAATGAGGCTCAGTCAGTACTACAGGATGGGAAGGTTGCCTTGACCTGCTGCAGCGCCTCCAGCATATGAGGTGCCTGGCTGAAACGCAGCCGTTGCACCTCCCACAAGGGACCCAATAGCTGCGGCAACTGTGGAGGCAATTGGAGGCACGTTGTGATGGGAAAAGCTGGCTTGCCGTTGAGTGGCTTTTGGGGTGCCACGTGGACTGGATGGTATAGATTTGGTGGCGCTAGATTTTGAGTCTGAATGCCTGTCTGGATCTGACTTGCGCTCAAAGGGTGCTCCAGCTGCAGGAAGTCGTGCTTTTGTTCACAGGCCACCACCAGCATGTGTGTCATGACACATACAATATGTATAAGCCAGATGGCGAACATGTCGGTGGCTTTCAAGGTTGATAGACTGTATGAGCAGCACCTCCCATGCATCCACAAGTCAACCCAAAAGGGTGCACTTTGCGACTAAACAGATGTGGGGTCACGTCTGCTAAACTGGCGACTAACAATTTCAGACAGTACTGTCAGCATGATGCAGGACAGCTGCGTTTGTGAGAGCATAACAAGCAATGTGCAACAAAGAAAGGCAAAGTGTTGGCTGGGGCCATACATGGCAGCTCTTCAGAGTGAGCTACACTTGCAAATGGGGACGCAGGTACATGGCTGCGCCCAAAGGTGGGTGTGTCACGCTGGTGTGGTGACACAGGAACGCTGAGATGGCCTAAGCCACGCGGCGCTGGCTGCTGTTGCTGGGCAGAATCGCGGAATTCCTCAGCTGCTTGTTCCAGCTCCCACCGGATGGGAGATGCTGAACCCACTGGGGGCAGGCTGACTGATGTATGGATTGTGAGCGGTTTTGGCGGGCTGCTTGATCCCCTGTGCCGTACACAACACATAGTATCACAAGAGAAAGCACAAGTAAAGCCACATTCAGTGTTGATGGGGCGTACCTGGGATTGCCATGGCCATGAGCGCCAGAGACCAGTATAGATGGATCCTGCATACATTGCATCGGCACTCCAAAAATCACATTCCCTACTTTGATGACTTCTCAAACAGGAGGACTGTCCAGCAGGACACATATAGGCTGCATGAATGAGTCATGTCTGCACCGTATGCATGGTATGACAGCTGAAGGCAAACCTGGACATGACCATCGCCAGGTAAGCTGCCAGGCACAAAGACAGGAGCAGTTTTCTGCCTTGGCAGGGTTGTGGCCTGATCACCAGATGTCTTTCTGGATCCAGGTGCGTTTGGGGACTCAGTCTGCATTGCGTAAGAGTCATTATACGAGCATATGCGCCTGTACCAACTTTGCAGAACCACAGATGATACCTGAAATGACGGTGGTATGATCACAGGGTTGGGAGAGGCGTTGTGTTCGTTACGTTGCGAGTCCCCAAGCAAAGTTGACGGTGGTGATGGGGACGCTGCTCCCTCAACACGGAATCCCACAACTTTGATTGCAGGTTGGGTCTGACTGACATTCGACTCAGCCCGTCGTGGTGGAGCCCGGCTGTCGATGGACTGCGTTCTGTTCGGCATGAATGTCTGGTAGTCAGCTAAGCAACACGCACTCCGGTGCTTGCAGCCTAAGCGTTATGTAACCTAGTACAGGGGCATCGATATCGAGCAAACCAGTAACGAGGGCTGCTAGTTTGCACAAAGGAAATTTAGCCTTCTGTAGTCTACATTCACCAGATGTGACTGTCGGCAACCTTCACTTGTCAGGTCATGCGAATGTGCTGACTTTGCGCATGCCGAGGAGCAGGTGACACAGGCTGTGTTGTCAACGTTGACCGGCAAGTTTGACCTAACACAAGTTCGAAGTTAAGCAGATGTTACGGAAGCGCGTCGCTCACCTGCAAACGGCACAGTCACACAACTACTGCGCTAAATTTGACATTGACACCTGGTCGATTGCCTGTACAACGGACTTTCGCAAGTGCTTCTACAACAAATCCGTACACGTGTGATCACACTGTATGCGTGCGCAATCCAGCCGCTGCCATGAGCTTGCACAAGTAGCAGACAAGTGTCATGGATAGCAGCTGTCACCAAACACATCGTGTTCTGGCTGTGTTTGGTGGCAGCGGGACCGGCGCAGCTTACAGTCCTGGCTCTTCTACAGCAGCTTTTCGAATACTCCAGGAAACAGCAGCCAGGCAGACACAGGAGGGGGAAACTCAGGCGCAAGTGCTTGAACAACCGTCTCGAGACCAGCTGCTTGCAAGCATACAGCAGTTCCAGCCAACCCTGCTGTATTTGTGTCAGCAAGCTCAGCAGGAGGTTTTGAGTGCTGAGCCAGAGGTTCTCCAGACATGGCAAGGCAGGTTCCAGAAGCAGGAGCTGTCCTGCGCACTTTGCTGCGACGGCATGTGACTTGACTGGCTGCCTTCAGATACTGGCCTCTTGACAGCAGTCGTTGAATGCTTAGAAGCGCCTGCTTCATCTGGCAGAACAGAGGCTGTTTATATTGATGCTGTCATCTCTGAAGAAGCAGGTACTTGCCCAAGCTTGGAACCACCTGTACAGCTGATGCTGTACATGTGAAGGCTTGNTGATGCTGTAGCCCGGCAAGCCAGTGATGCACACCTCAGACAAGAGTTGCATCAGGAGCAAAGCTTGCACAGTGATGCCAAATCACAAATGGCTGTTCTGCAAAGCAGGTGAGGCATGTCCTGAACAGATTGCTTCTACATACACTCTGCTGCGTGAAACTGCGTACAATGTCCCAGAATTGTGATAGGACAGCAGGTGATCAAAAACACTGAATTACACATCTGGTGCATCTGAAAAGCCTGGTAGGATGATGGTTGAACCACAGAGACCTAACCTTAGATGTACAGTTAGCATTTTGGTCAGAGGTGTGCCAGCAAAATGCATGCCACAGACCTGAAGAGGGGCGTTCTGTGTTTTGAGAGTGGCACCACCCACCCAAAAGGAATTATTGCAGTCCACCCGCAGCTAGCAGCTTAGAACAGCAGCGACCCCACTGTCATGCTATCACGCCACATACCCACTGCAGCTACAGCAGAGCACATCAAGAACTTNCGACACTAGTTGCTATGTGCACTGCGTACTCATTTGCAGAACATGTGTATATCAATAAAGAACAGCTGACATGACGGCAAAGCTGTTGCAGCACAAAATTTGCCTCGCTTATCATGCAAGGCGAGCGCCAGTCCTTGACGGCTGTGCCCTGCAACGTATGTGGTCATGCATATTTGATTCACATAAAAGTGTACTGCCTAAGCGTACCTTTGTACAAAGCAAAGAAGGCACTGATGCCATACCACTGGCAACATTCGCTCCTCACGCTGAAACTGCATGAAGTGATCAACCAAACCATCAATCTGCACAGAACAGCACGTTTTGACCCGCTAATGCACCAGCTTGGCAGAACTATGCATCACTGAAGACAGCAAGCAACAACGATCAGTGGGAAATCAGTACTAAATATAGTGCTGCATGAACATATTGCAAACATCATAAGTAGCACAGTGAGACCAAGGTTTGCAGACTACCCTATGCATCTTTGCAAATGCCTATTATAGCAAATGTATGGCTTGGCACATGTGAAACGTCACCTATAGTGGATACATCAAGCCAAGCAAACCAGATTGTACTTGAAAGTAAGGCACAATCCTTGTCCAGATTGAATCAAGCCAAGCAAAGAAAAAGTGCTGACCACTCGATAAGGCAAGGCATACTTCTTGTCCAGCAAGACCCTGATGAAGAAGCTGTTGGTACCGGAGTAGGCCATGTCAGCAATGCGAAGCAGGGCTGCGGCTGAATGCAGCACTGGCAGGGACACCCGCTTCAGCACGCTGCTGATGATGACTGCTTNCTGTCAGCAATGCCATGCAGGGACTGGAGTTCAAGGTTGATGAGGGACCAGCTGCCAACACATCAAGTGGCTGGGTGGCTAAGCAGATGCAGAAGCTTGGCAGTCACAGCCATTTACGACTACCAATTCCCAGACTCTGCCAGCATACTAGTGACATTGAGATGGGTACAGGGGATCAACTGCAACCCTACGCAAGAGCCCTGAATTTGCAATAAGCGACTGTGTCCATTGACAAAACAATACATCCGCTTGTGTGACAGTAGATCTGTGCTAACAGTACAGAACAACATACTTTGACATTGACATATACATCTGCATATGCATGATGTATAACGTATGTATATGCTAAATGTGTCCCCACGTCACATCAGGGCTGAGCCGCCTAATTAGGAAGTAACCCACAAATATTGACGTTAATGGCATTGGGCCTGCCCCATACTTTGTGCGCGAATAACAGTGCTTCGACAGTATATATACATCACGTGACTGGCAGGCTATCCACGCTTTCGTGCCCTTTCCGCTTGCGGGCTGTGGCCTAAGGCAGCGACAAGTTGTGTCGGCATATTGACCTACTATATAAGTCGCCTCCATCGACAACCCTTCGGGGCAACGATCGGCACTTTACCCGACCGGAAACGGGAGGGCTGTTAGGTTTATATGACAGGGACGGATAGGACCCTGAATTTTTAAACGGGTGGCAACGCCCAACCTTTGCGTGGTAGCATGGTGTAGCTGCTTGTGTCAACACTGGCATGCAAAGCATGTACTGAAAGTTGCGTAACTCACATGACGCAACAGCCCGGGTATGTAGTTGACTGTCTCCAACATGCTAGNGTGCATGAGCAAAGTTTCTGCAGTTTGACCATGATCAAAAGCATGGCAAGCAAAGCCAGAACTTTGTACGTGGCCATGTGGTGGCTTTGGATCCAGTGCACCACCGCAGCAGCTATGCACTTGANGATCTCAATATATATGCATTGACCTGGCAAGTTAGTTTAGCAGTTATGCACAGCGTCAACAGTGGGAGCTAAAGCAATATTTGTGCTTGGCTGCGCGCTGATTGACCTACACTATATGCCGACTTGGCTGCATGCTGAACTAGCAATATTAGGCTCCATGCAGGGCTTGACCCTCGAGTGCGAATGAGCAATAACTTACCTAGCGCAAATGATGCGCCTTCTTCTTCCATGGCCTGCACTGCATCCTGGACAGAGGTGCCAAACGTGAAGTACTCATCCATGTCTGCCACTATAATCCAGTCATCAGGCTTCATAGGTATGCGTGCCAAGCCATTGATCATGGCTACATCTTGAAGAGCTGGTGAGTAAGGCTGCAAAATGGCCCTTGTGTGAGCTCCTATGCCCTGAAAGTGGCTCTGAGCATCATACAAGCCATCAAGCGCCAAGGCTGGATCGGACAAAAGATCCACATACATCATGCTGGCATGCACGCCCATGCCCATGTAGTGCCTACATCACAGATCCTGGGACTCTCAACAAACTTTGCATTTTGTTTTGACAGAGCCCGGCTCACTGGCAGTCACTTACAGTCCTGGCGAGACCCACTTGCAGCACACATGCATTTGTTGCTGCAGANTTACAGCAGAGTGAGCCCTCTGTGCCACAACCACAACAGGCTGCTCCAACAGCTCACCAAGCCACTGCTTCAGACACACTGCCAAAAGACATGCCCCAGCAGGCTGCCCAAGCAGGCACCAATGAGCAGCTGGCAAGGTGAGCCCTTCCCCTTGACATGAGCCGCCACCCCACTCCTGTAGTGCTGTGCCGTTGGTGGCACCGCCTATGACTGCTAAAATATTTGGATGAAACAACTGACTGCAGAGACTACCGTCTGCATCGACTTGGTTGACATGCGAGCATGGCAACCTGGTGATCAGCTTTGCTGTGGAGAATGACAATGGTCTGTACTGCCTGTCAGCTTGTTCTGCTCACTTTGTGGCCACATGCAGGCTTCACTACAATCCAGATACAAGCCTAGCTGAGCATTTGCACTGCCATGTCCCATGTGACCATAGCACAACATAGCCGCAACTGGTAAGACAAGTATGTGAGCAAATGCTTCACCCATTGTCAGGTGGCCTAGTTCTGAGAACCGGTGTGCAGCTCGCTGTAAGGGGCTCATCAAAGCAGATGGGCAGCACGCTGTACAAGGCTCATTGTAGCAGTGCATGACATGGCTATCTGCTGTACAGGAACTGGTACAACATGATGCAGAGCTGGCCANTTACATCGCGGAGCTGTGAACCGCTCAGTAATTTCAGTCAGTATGCTTGTTGCGTCATCACGCAGGGCCAACTAGGTCATCGTCAACAGTCGAAACCTTGACAATGTTTGCGTCAGCGCTTCAGTGGGCAGAAGGCATCAAAGGTCTGCCAGCCATAGCCTGGGCAAGCTCAGGCCCAACAGATGCTCCTACCAAGTACGGCATTGAGCCAAGCTCGACCAAAGCTACCGTTGCNGGCCGAAGGCTGGCATGCTGCGCATACACCGTGTGGCAGGTGTCTTAGCTGGGCTGCTCGCTTTCTGGATAGCTGCTGTACGAAGCAACCTAGAACCCGCTCAGCATCTTGTTGTACTGCTGGTACGTGACATAACGTGCTGAGGCTGCCGTTGATGTATGTGACTGGTTAAGGATGAGGCGTGACTGCTTTTGACAGTACATCGATCAAGCGCAGGGAATTGCTAATTGTGGTGTTGTTTGGTGCAGGCACCTGCTATTTTTGTGGTTCTCTTTGGTGTGTATTCTGTTTGTTCCTTGGCATACGGTGTGATCACTTTTCGGACCGTACCCGAAGAAGCTTCCGCTCTACGGGAGGTACCATTGTATGCCCACAGCACGCCATCGCAAAACCTCACTGCTAGCGATCAACTACAAGGTTTGCGACTTCCTGTCATGGTCCCTTTCGCTACAGGATATAGCAGCTGCAAGGAGAGACCTAAACGCCCACAACATAGACACATGACCAAACAGTCACGCCCTGCCTCTGAGGGTTCTCGTCCTAGGCCTCAAGCACGTAAGGCCATACAGCCACAGGATACTGGCCCTGCTGGTAGGCATTCAGACACAGCAGCTGAGCAGGAACACCGCAGCCAGCATAGCAGCAAGAGGCACAGGTCTGGCAGTCAGGACTCAGACCAGCATACAGGGGCGGAAAAAGCTGCTGAGGTTCAAGCAAAGGCCACGAAACTTGTAGGGGAGCTTGCAGAACCAGAACCAGATCTAGCCAAAACTGGCACTCTGGCCTTAGCTGAAAAGCGGCAGAAGGACTACAACAAGCACATGCAAGCAAAGCCCTGGGCTGACATGGGAGGGGCAGATGAAGGACCTCCTACTGGAGCTCTCAGCTCACTGAGTGGACAACAGCCAAAAAGCTCTGCTCTCGAGAACTCAGCTGAGGCCAGACGACTCCCAGGCTGGCAAGCACCACAGCGCAATGAGGCTCCCGAGGGAAACCAGCCGGCCCAGGTGCAGAACCACAAAGACGTCCATGATGAGTCAGCCACAGCNGGCAATATGACAGTGTACTGTATCAGCCAATTGCAGTCATCTGGTCCATTCTCTTTGCTGCATCCTTTGCTTCGTTTTCCCGCCTGTCCAGCTCCATCTGTTGCACTTGGTGCTCAGCATGCATGTAACACTGCAGCAACAAAGCGCAGGCTGGGAACAGAAGCGCAAGACCTATGGAACCTATGGTACCTATGGCACCTATGGAACGTGCTGGGGTCAAGCATTGCCAGACAGCTTGGCACGATGCTTGTTTCTGTCGTCGCTTTGCAATGACAACATGGTCTGTGTGGGAGCCTCTGGGCAACATACATTGATTTCAGCATGAATTACCCTGAACAGCTGGGTCTGATGACAATGCAGGTCCAGAGTTACTGACGCACATGGCAGATGGGTTGCCCACAGGCAAGACGTGGGTGAGGGGGAACGATGGCCTGCCCTCCCCCTCCTGTACCCAAGGCCCCTGTAAGAGCCGCTCTGTGCGCACCATCAACTGCACGCTGGATGGGGACACTGTCACCATCAGCTGGCCTGCAAGCTTATGCTGCTGGTCCACCTACCTCCTTGCTATATGGTTGTATGTGGCTACCAGTCTGGAGTGGAAGCAGCCAGGCGATGGAATACATTCTGCCTGCAAGTATGTTCAATCCTGCAGGAAGCAACATGGGGAGGCTGCCAAAAGCTCCCAGCAAGCCTGTCTAGCAATGCCAGAGGGTGCGAGACCCCTCTTCAGGCTTGGGAACAACCTTTTTGCTGCTGGACAGCTGCAGGACGCACATCAGGCTTTCATCGCTGCTTTAGCTGCTGCCCAACTGCCTGGTGATGCTGCACTGCTGCNGTATCCTGCTTTTTGTCAAATCAGCATAACCACATCTGCTAGCTTGTGTTAGCAGGCAGAAGGTTTTACAGCACTATTTGTCACTTCATAGACCTGATGTGTAAATCAGATGGTGCTTAAGGCGCTTGCATATCTAGCGTTGAGCACTTTCGATACGGACTGTAAGCAGACTGAGTCAGACTGTAACACCAATCAGTTCGCAAGTTTCAGTAATGCACCTGCCTGCTCAGTGCAGGTCNTAACACAAAACACCCCTTCAGGCACTCAAAGGTGTGTTCATCCATTCATTCGCTCGTGACTTTGGCAGGAGATTAGGCGAGCAGGGTTACTTCACAAGCTGAGCTTTGGTGGGAAGTTCGCTGATCACATACCTCAGCTACTGCTAAAAGCCTCCTGCTCTTATGCTGTGGTGATTTCAGAGACCTGGGTCCTATACTTTGGTGCTGAGTCTGCAGAGACTGTTTCATCAAGGCTTGGTTAGTCTCCAGCGCTGTAGTCCTTGTCTTGTGCTTGTCAGCACTGGTCTTTGACTCATATCTGCAAGCAGAGGCTTAAGTATCAACCACTAAGTGCAGAAGTGCTTCATCACTGGCAGCTGCATAGGTTCTCANCGGGGCGTACTCGGGGCCCATCTGTGACACTCTTGGGGCCTCAGAGGTCTGGCATGCCTATCGCCACCAGAAGCATGACCTCTTCCTGCCAGTGGGTGCCAGCCGAAAGGTACAGCCCCTGCCCTGATGTCAACCCACATGTGACTTCCCAAAAGCTGCGACTCAGCATGGGTGTATGCTCGCTGCAAAGTGTGTGAGCTCCACAGTGTTATACTGGCCACATGAGTAAGAAGGCATTGTACCAGCTTCATGTGCATGTCATGCTCAAATGCAGTAGGAACATGTAGAACCTGATGCAAACTGTAAACAGCAGTTCATACACTGTTGTGCAGCTTGCCAGGCACACCTTCATTAAATGATAGCAGCAGACATCTTATAGCTGTATGTTTCACTGCTGAGTACAAGGTAGATAAAGCAATGTCAATACTGGTCTGCTCCATGCTGAGGCTGCATAGCTGTGTGTGCCATGACGGAAAATCTTCCTACCTGCTTGCCTTGAGAAGGATGGTGAGTAATGCATCTACGCATATCAGACAGTGCATAGGCATGTATCAAACACATGTGATGGTACTCACAGGCTGGTGTGGTGGGGTTGTTGAAAGGCAGTACAGTGGCGCGCTTTGCCTTACCCGCCCCGGAAACCCCTACTGCAGCTGCAAGCACCCCTGTTGCACCCACTACTCAAATTCCCACCTCAGCACATGCACAACATGCACAGCACAGCACAGGANGGAACAACCTGCCACCATAACACATAAAGTGTTTATTGTAAACACAGGCCATGATGACACATGCAAGTATTTATCAAGCTTGCTGATGTGTCAGCAGAAGTTCACGTGCTTCATGGGACACATGCGGTGTCAGTGTTGGAACCAACCGCACAAAATGGGATGAATCAACTGTGCCAAAGCCAATATACTGGTCAAGGGAGGTAGTCCATCATCAACAAGTAGTTGAATGTTACAGCATAACTGTTCTTGAGATCTAATTCGATCTGCCGGACGCCATGGAGCAGACTCAGAGTAGTGTGAAGCTGCAAAGTCTGCACTCGTGTGATAATTGCTTAGGCCTCCGAAACAGCAGTGTACGGAAGTGAATTCGAAAGCAGCCGTTGATCACACGGCGGACCTGCTTCCTCGGTACAGCCGACTCTAAGCAGCTGCCCCGTCGCCCTGTGCTAGCCTGATTCTTGCTGCAACGTCCNATGAGTAATATTGCTAATGCCTGCGTGTCTGTGATGCTGCTTACCCACAAGATGTATGCGTGCGTATAACTGCTACGCGACGCATGAAAGCTTGTCAAACGGCTCAAAACGTAGCGCCAGCAAGCTATGCATGCTCAATGCCTGACATATCACCAAATCTGATCTAGCACACTTTGTCGTTCAAATTGCATAGGGCCGATTTTGAAAAAGGGCTCAGATGAGACCACAGGTCGCCCTTGAACCTGTCCGCTTCTCGCACCTGTTCATCTTCGCCTGCAAGTCGATTCAGGACGCGATTAGCGTCGCGGTTTTTGGCACACAGCCCCAGCAACGCGGTTGGGGAAGGTATGTGCACAATAGCGCGTTGAACGCACNACTTCTTTGCAAGTGTGTTGGACAACTCAGCATGACACAGACAAAAGCAGCAGAAACAAGTCACTCAGTATAGCCTTACCATTTTGTTCATCCTCCTCTTGTTTGACAGCGACATCCAGGCTACTGCTTTCGGCAGAGCCAGTAACGTCATCTTCAGGCAGACTATCTTCTGCCTGAGGCGATGCTTCTGCATCATCAGTCTCTGCATAACATGCAAGCAATCCTGATGACTCGCAAGTTTGCCCAAGTTTGCTGCAGCATGCATGACACATGTACAGCTGCCCTGCAAAACTTGCATGCACATGTAAGGGCCTCATACGGGCAAGCTATACTTAGGACAAGGCTCTCACGACACATGTCATGCACTGCAGCTGCCCGCTGCAGCTNCAACATGTAGGCTTGGTGTGTACAAATCAAGACAAGCAATGCACTGACAGGCTGGCAACTGTGCAGCTCAGTTTGGCATAAAAAGCAGTCCTCAACTTATCGCTTGCTCTCAATGCGGCAATATATGTCGCTAGGCAGCAAGCAGCTAGCAATTCTGTCTCAACGCTCGTATCAGGCCTGTTATTCTGTTTTCACTTGCTCGCTGCATGCATACATGTGCAAACTCAACAGTACAGCCATGATGTTTGATTGTAGTCAAATTGCAGGTCCAGCTAGGTTTGTTTAGGACCCGTCAGCTGCACCATGGCAAGCTGGGTGCCATATGTGGCAGCTTGACAAAGAGTGTGTGACTTACAAAAGCAATTGAGAATGGCCTCCACATCTGCCGGCAGCCACTTCCCCTTGAACAGTGGTGGCACTGGCATCAATGCATGCTGTCTTGCTTGANGCAAGTCTACCCGAAGCTTCATGCCACGCTTTTCCTTGTACCAGTGCAAGCAGTGTGTATGGCAGACACTGGACAGCTTGTTGTAAGCTGCTGCTTGTCAGCATCTGTACAGGCAAAGCATGCACCACTCTCTTAGCACATAGCTGGCATCTGTACTTGCAATGTTGATCACCATGCAGGGCTATCAGCTGTTCACACAAGCCCTGGGAGTGCTTGAGCTCAAAGAGGCACGAGACGCATTCTTGTCCAGCCTCTGTAGCTTTGCCTTGAACCCCAAGATGGGGGAGGATGCTGATGGAGACCTGCCAATGTCACCACTAGCCACACCACCCGGCTCAGGTACCCATGGCAGCATGCAGACACAGCACTGCANGGTGTACATGAGGAGTTGTCAGCGCAGGACAATGCTTCTAAGAGCCAGTCTTCTGTATTTGCACAGGACAATGCATCTGTGCTGAGCTCGGGGCAGGATACAAGACCTGTTGCGTCTGCATCTGAGCAGATGACCTCCTCTGCAGTGGCATCAGCAAGTAGTGCTGCAATACAGCCCACAGGGGTTCCTGTTGGCCCAAAAGATGCAGCTAATGCTGCTTCCCAAAATGAGAGGTCTTTACCGCAATCCAGCACTGTTCGCGCACAACTAAGAACGAATTCGAGACAAACAAGCATTAAATCAAAACAGGGTCCAGAAATGAAAAGGCAGCAAACAGATTTCAACCCATTGGGTTGATTTGTTTAGATTTAGCAAGTATGTGGCACAAGGGTACACTGCATCACCTCGTCGGCTGTGTACAGTTGGTCAAGTGTCAGGACAGTACTACCTGTTCATTGTGGATAGGCAGCCCAGCACCTTCCTGAGGCTCAGCATGACATCCCTTGCTTTGTACGTGTGTAACACCCTGGTAAAATCCAGCAGTCGTTGGTTATCAGAGTTCCTGGCTCTCAGGTCTGCCATGCTCTGCGCATATGCCATGCTGTGAACTCATGCCATGCTGTGGTCTGTTCTCGCTGCATTCGTTGAGGTTAAACTGCTTGATCACACAACTAGTGCTGATGTTGTCGTGCTTGCCAGCACCAGCGTCATCAGCAGCTTTGCCATAATTGTCACCAGACTTACGCGGCCCCTGATAGTGCACAAAGTCGTGACAGTCATGCACTTTGCTGATTGCTGCTTCTGAGCATAAGTGTTGCTGACACCCTTGAGTGTTCTGCAGATGGCGAGGCAAGCTGACAAGCCTCCTGCAACACGGCTACTNACATCAAGGCTGGTGCTGGCGAGAAGGGCTTTGGCCCGTTGAGTGTAGGCTTCATTGTTGACAAGACCATTGACCTCTAGACTGATACTATACCATGTAATTGAGTTGAGCCGGCGCGTTCACACCATGATATCCCAAGCACAGTAGCAGGCTGACCAGATGTCTGTAGCATTGCTCAGAGTTGTGTAGTACTTGCTGCTTGTACATTTACAGATTATTGATTGCAAGCCTAGTCGCAAATTCCTGTTATGTGCTTGTGACACAATTAATTGCCCGCTCTGTATTGTTGCTGTTATGAATGAGTGATGCACACGAATTAGAAGCCTGATAGCCATTTCAAAATAATAGTCAAAAATAAATCATTTGCTGGTCACATAAATAGGCTGTTTTCAGAACACACAGCGTGTCAATATAAACTTCAAAACCTCCTTTGGGGGTGAGGTCGGCATGCACATACCAAAGGACCAACACAGAACAACATCATGTGGGTTGCACTACGTGGACGAGGACTAAATACCACGACTTGTGATCCTACGGCTTGTCACTCGTTGAACTCATCATGGCCTGATTGCCACAACAGCAGACTGCAAGTTGCTGGCAGTCCAGCATCATGCCCTTAGCATTTGCTCTTGAATGTTAAGAGCCAAAAGCTGTACAGTGACCCATCCATTAATTCATCACAATAATAATAATAACAATAACTTACAGGTNGATTGGGCTTTGCCTGACAGTCATCAGATGCAGTTGGAAGGTGACAAGGAGCTCTACGTTGGAGGTGTACATGTGCGGGTGTACCTGAAAGACCCCCATTTTCCCCTGCGCAACCCCAAGGTGCAGCCCACCGCCAGGCTGCGAGTGGTGCTGATGACTATGCTGCTGCTGCTAGCGCTGCCATTGAATGGCAGTAATTGCAATGCACATGCCAATCAGTGGCTGTGTGTGGTTATGGTCTAGGGTTTAGGATGTGGAACCTGAATGCTGTCACAGTGCTGCATGGGTTTCTAGGCAGACATGCCCTGTAGTGTAGGCTCGCTAGGCATCCATTGCGCATTGCCAAACTGCACATTGCATGTATTGGGTGAGATGATTGTGCACAACATGTGTTGCATAGCAATACACAGCTTGGAACACAAACCACATAGTGTCGTTGACGAGGTGGTTCAATGGCTGCCCAACCTGGTGGACATCCCACTGCTGGCTGCTTGTCCGAAGCCATACACACAACAGTCACTTGTGTCACACCTGTGTACAGGCTTTCTTGGAAGGGCTGTTGGAGGCATTCTGCAGCCAGGCAGGGCAAGGTGAGGGCGCCAGGGAAACAGCCCTGCTCCTCTCAGCTGCGGCTGTCGAATTGTTGAGGGGCCACCCCATGCTAGCAGACCACGCTGTGGGCTTGGGCTATGCGGATCGCCTCTTGAAGCTTCTGGCAACGAGAGTCCCTGCCACAAGCAAAGGTGTGCATCTGATCTCCATCTCCGACTGTGGTTTGCGCCCTGGGGCCGAGCACACCACTGAGCTTGTGCACTCATGGCATTTGCAAAGGTCAGCTTGGGGTTGAGAAGACGTGGAGGTGGATCCCTGCAGCATCACAATTTTGACAATCGAAGCCAAATCCAATTAGCTACAGGTGCATGCTGTTAGAGGCCCCTCAATGACTCTAGGAGATCAACTGAGAATGGCACCGCCCTCACATCAAGACTGCATGTGATGTTGACCTTCTGCTCAGCACACTCATGAACTGCCACTTCCCAATTTGCAAGTATAAATCAAACTGGTGGAAGCCCGCATTTTTCAACAGTGAGTCCCAAGAGACCAACTAAGAACCAGCACCCAGCGTGGACAGGAAGAGGACCGGTGATTGTGTGATAGGAGTGTCTGTTTCAAGCACACCACATGGCACATCTGTGTGTTGCTTGCGCTCACCGCTCCTTGCAACTGCATTGCACATCCAACCAAGCCTGTGTGCTTGATGCTTCCATTGAATAACCCTGATATATCACAATGTATACTACTGGTCCGCAGTCAATGAGGTCCCATCTGCGGCAGCCCCAGATGATGTGGGCGGGGCAGCCCTTCGCTTGTTGCATCAACTGGCAAGCGCCACATCAGCAGCGGAAGCCCTATCACGCACCACTCCACCCGCAGCCCCAACCCTCATTGCGGCCATGGCTTGGGGCATGGCCGGAAGTGCCCTGGCTCTAGAGACCCTGCAGAGGGCCCTCAGCCTCAGTAACAGGGCCAGGGACAGTTTGGTTGGGGGCTGCTTGCAAGCTGGCCTGGTCCAAACACTGCTGCAGAGGCTGGACTGGCGGTCAGGAAACACTGCTGATGCAGACAACCAGGTTGGCGCACATGACACTTGTAGCATGGTCTGTGCTTGCTGGCAGAAATGCTTGGCACTGCATGTCTGTGCCTGTGTCTTGGTAACANCCTCGCAGCTCGGCCGCCTACAGATGCAACCCCTCCATGGTCCTCGTGTCACCCTCACCCTTCAGCGACTTCTGCCCCCTGGCCTTGTTGCAGCTATACAGGTCAGCTTGTGGCCTCCTGCCTCAGTCTGTGTTACAAACACGCCACCAAGCTGTGTCCTTTATCCTGTCCTCATCCTGAAGCTGAGAGCGCCAAGCCAGCACTGGCTCTTTGTACACAAGTTGATTTGCAGTATAGTGATGGTCCGCTGCATCAGCTGCATGAGTCTATATAGGGTGTTGTTGTTCTTGTTAGTGTGCTTGCAGGTGCATCAAAAATTGCCACCCTCCCTGCCTGGTGCTGGAGTGTGAGCGCTCTTGTCTGTGCTATGCAGGAAGGGCCAGGGGAGGCTGCTGTGCAAGCCCTGAATGAGGCTGNAGGGGGCCGGTGGGAGAAGGGGCAGGACACTAAGGCAGGAGGGGTCCCTAGGGGAGGAGAACAGGTTAGACACCATTTCACTCAGTTGATTACCAGCAATGATAAGGGTGGAGCCCTGAGGCAGCACAGCCAGGAAGGGATAGGAGTTGATTGGCCAAGACTGCAGCAAGATGGTGAGGGTGAGCTGCGGAGAAAGGCTGAAGTTGCTGCTATTCAGGATCTGGAAGGTGGGGTTGTCGATCTTGGGGTCTGCCCCTGAGCCTCCTTTGTTGGCAGAACACTTGACAGTAGGAAGGACACTCGATGAGGGGCTTTTATCTGACCCCCAGCCCCCACCCTCCTGAATACAACATCGCACAAATCAGCACACACAAGCATGCTGGGTATGCAGATGAGTTGTTTGCTATGTAAAAGGCAGCCCAATGCTACCCAGCCTGGAAATCCAGCATGGATCATCAGCTTGAGGTGCAACGGTCAAATGATAGACACGTCCTCTGCTTCCAGCTGCAATGTAGTACATCAAGTCACGATGAACACCAAGTGTCATGCGCACCGGTCATGCACGGAACCCAGCACTGCACAACAGAGCGCAACAGAGCGTAGCACAGCACATCACAGCGAGCGTAGCACACCACAGGCACACAACACAGAGTGAGTGTTGCGCTGTGTGTCATGGCGGCAGTTGTGTTAGTTTGCTCCCAGTGAATGCAAAAGACAGAAGCGCCCACTTCACTAGGGAGGCAGAAAGCTCATGTGCAGCCATGGGAATGATGTTACTGCTGGACTTTCAGACAAGCTCAGTCTGCATGCTTGCCACAATAAGCCCACACTCCACAGGTCACGGCAATGTGCATCACATACCCTACATGTCATAACACTGTGCCCCACATAACCTACAGGGCATAATCATGTGTATCACATACCCTACAAGGCTGTCCAGCAATCTAACTGTATATACCAAGTACAATCTTAAATATCAAGTTACAACATTGACTATCAAAGCTGTCCAGAACATGTCAGATGATATTGACCACCAGCACTGACTGACAGCTTCAGAGTGACAGAACATGCCTGATTGAGAGCGGTGTGACTACGCAGGCGCGGCATCCTAAACTACCCACAAGACAGGTATGTGCCGGGAAGCATGGAGACGATGCCAATGCAGCCAAAGTCCAGGTGTGCTCCGGGCCCACGAATCTATGAGCTGCATTGTATTGGCAGCTGAGACATCTTTCACACCCTTTATCTCGTCTGCAACAGCAATGCTGCCGCTGCCGGCCNTCTTTAGAGCGAGCGCCTGCTGCTGTGGATGCAGCCCTGCAATGTATCATTGAGATGGCCACACTCCCGCCCCTTCAGGTATTGCATCCTGAATGCCCTTTAGTTTCTGCATCCGCACTGCGTTTTGGTAGTGCATCCTGATTGCCCTTCATGGGTTACATCCTGACCGCCCTTCAGGTACTGCATCCTGACTGTAACAAGAACATGATCAGCAAAGCACATTGCCTGCTGCTGGTTGGGTTGGGGCCGCAACAGTGCAGTGTGCATGCCTATCTGTGCTCCTGCACACTCCCCTGCCCCTGCAGTGATACTTGCATCACATCCCTGCACGCCACAAGCATCTCAGCATATGTATGGAACTTGAGTATATAAAACGGCAGAGCAGAAACTTTGACAATTGCTGTCCTTCAACTACTCGTGCTGTTGCTTAGTCCTGTTTTTGAATGCTGACCCATGTGGACTTCTTGACTGGTCTCGACAACACAGGCTTCACCTGCATACATGTGATGCAATGTGTTGTTATGTGTCACTTGCCATTTCAAACAACTCTGTCATGAGACCACAGCCGGAACGTATGGCATGCTCAGTACTGCATGCAGAGGACATGAGTTGCAGAATGTTATTGCTACTGCTATGTCTCATATCTTGTTGGCAATTGTTGCAGGAGCTACTCCTTAGAGTGGGTGTTTTGGGTCATGTGGTCCCCTTGCTATTTGGCTTTGACCCCACCCAAGACCCCAAGGCGCAGCCTGACCATTTTGACTACACTGGCAGTCGTCGACCCCAGGGTACAGCCTTCAGGGAATTGGGCATGCAGCGAAGCAACATGCAGGTCTGCTAGGTTCTGACATACATCTGCTGAGTGTTACAATAGCAGTATTCTCAAGGCATGTTTGATAGTTACATTGCAATAGCAGACTTCCCAAGGCACTCTTGATGGCCATGTTGATCAGTGCAGTGCTTTCATGTGTTGTATGTGGCATGTGTATCAGGGAATGTGGCTGAAGCCAGTGAGCTTGAGTTTCATCCTGTGTATGTGTTAGACCTTTTGTATGGGTGGCCGTGGGTATGGGCAGGCCGGGGCTGATGATATTACAGATCATGCATGCTGTACATACACCAGTGCCATGTTAAGTAGTAGGTCAGGCCTCAAGCAATGGCCTGCTGCATCCGCAGTATTGTGAAAGTGTGTACAAGTCACTGAGACGGCCCACCAGGACAATTGAGGTAGAACTCATCCTGGCCGTGCCATGTCTTTGTGCACTGTACTCATGTTCCTTTGACATTGCCATTGGTTTACGTCTCCTTGTGCAGCACTGCTACCAAGTCTCACCTAAACTGACAGGCGTCAGCGATATCTACAAGGAGTTCTAAGCATTTAAATGTTGTTTTTGTGCACTCTTAAATGTGAGCACTCACACGCTGCAGATGCAAATTTGCATCCATACTGCCAGGGGTTAAATGCTGTTTTGTGAGTTTCATGTGTCATCAGCTTCCTCAGCTGCTGCCTNACAGTGACGAGAGATATTGCTTTAAAGAAAGCTACTGACATGTCTGTGTGCATGTTGGAACACGCAAACATGAGAGCAAACATGCAATTAACCCTTCTGCCAGTGAACACTGTGTCAAGTGCACAAGTACATCATCAGCGCAAGCCCTGTCTTACACCCTGCAAATGACTGATAGGCACTGGGGGCATAGGCAGGCTGGCATTGACCAGCTGACAGGACCTTGAGCAGATGCGGGTTTCAACAAAATTGTCACGCACAACAGGCGTGGGCAGGGGTGGGGTGGGGTTGACCTGCTAGGGCTTCTTCACAGGTGGGCCGCTCGACAGGGTCAAAGGCCAGCATGCGCTGCNGATGTGCAATATTGCAAACAAAACATGGCTATTGTGACAGTCCAGGCCAAGCAGCTGAGCATGATGCTCAGACACAGATGAGCTCGACTAAGGCCACCGAACAGCTGGTGCCCAAAGCTGCACAGCCCTCTGGGGCTCCAGCACAGTTACAGGCTGAGGAGGCGCAACCTATATCACGGCTGCAGAAGCCTCTTGCTGGTGCGCCCAGGTGACTGAGCATACTTGTGGGACCATTCGCACAGCGCTGACAAGATGGGGTTATGTTCAGCATCATGTGCAGGCCAACATAATGGTTGCGGATGACTGGTCTCTTAACCCCAATTCACAGCGCCACCACGCGCAAGTTGCATTGTCTTGCTCAATGTGCTGCCTCTTTCTGTTGCTACCTTTGCCTGCATCTCTGGCTGTACTTCTGCTTTTTTCCTTGTCCCTCTTCCTGGGTCAACCCTTCCCTCCCTTCTCCTGCAAAAGTCATCAGCCTTGTTGTTCAAGAGTGCTGTAGTGGGATGGAGTGGCCTGTGTCACTTCAGCANTGTTAGCTCCTGCTTGAACGCAGGCAGCTGCTCCAGTTGTAGCAAAGCTGTAAGCCACCACTCGTGAGCTACTTGATGGTGCTAAGCCTAAAGCTGCTGCTGCTCTACGCATCTCTGTTCGGTCAGGCTCCCAGTTTATGAGCCCCTCCAGGCCCCCTTTGCCTAAGAGGGGGTCCAGGTCCAGACCCCCAACTGAAAGCAGCGCCATTTGCCTGTAGTGTGTGTGCACCTCAGAATTTGTCGCATCCATGGTGTTACTCTGACTTCACCATGTCATGAGACTTGTGTAGGATCTCATAGCGTCTGCTCAAGCACATGCTCAACACCTTGCAAAGTCGTGGTCAACACTTTTGTTGTGAACAGGACAACAGAACAACATCATGCTAACGCTGGCAATGCTAGGTCGTCTTGATAAATGCATGTTTGTTGCATTTGACAAGAAACCATAAGGGCTGCTTAGGCATCGAGCCTTGGGCAAGTGAAAGACTCACTGCAACAGGACAAAGCACAACCTGAGAACCCCAGCCTGATTGGCAGTCACAGATGCTGAATTGCAGGGAGTTGTGTTNACGCAGTGACACATGTGATCAAGTTGCAAGCTTGATCGAGATTCCACAATCAAAGTGCGCTTGAAGACTTGTTGACAAACCTTGAAGAGCATTGCAACCCAATTTACAGAGGGTACATCATCGGTACCCAGCCAGACCCCTGCAGAATGCGCCGCAGACCTTGAACAGCAGAACTGCCCGCAGTGGCTAAGCAAAGCTTTACCCGGTGGCCGAATACCCAAACGCCTGCAAACAGCATTGTGTAGAATAGCAATTGCGCATGCAAGTACAGGTGACGTCCTCCTTGCAGCCAGCCAGCTGTGTTGTGCAAGAGATTTTGAAGTGGCATGGAACTGCTTTTATACCTTGCCTGCTGCTGGCTACTATATTCTCAGCGACCTTTGCAAGCTTCTTTGGAGGCCAGTTTCACTCACATGAACACTGCTCCTAGTCTCTAACACAGCATTGGTGCTGTACATGCTGCCGTATGTTGCTTGCGACTGTGAATGTCACAAATTCACACAAGAGCGTGTATGTACAGAAGAGCAATAATATGTATAACACCTTACAACATGTAGAACAGCGCCCACACAGTCAGTTATCTGCAGGCATGAGCTCAAGAGATGTTGATGACGGTCTATGCAACCCTTAAGGCGTTTCATCTCTGCTAATGTCTGTAAGTGCTTCATGCAGTGCCCAAATGCAGAAAACTGGCAGAGATACCCGTGTTTACTGCACAGCTAATGTATCTGGNTACGGTACAATGCTGGAGCCTACATTGTTACAAACAGAGTGTTTGAGAGGCATAACGCCTGGTGTGCTTATAACGTATTCATGCCATCAGGTCAAGCACCATGCAGTGTACAGTTGTCGGGTCAATGAGTTGACTCAATTTTTGGAAACTCACCAGAGCTCTGCAGAAAAACATTTATGCAAATTTTGTTTGGGAAAATCACCAGAGCTCTGCAAAAAAACGCCTATGCAAAAATTTCACAAATATGTTCAAAGCCTAAACAACTTTCATTGGGGCTGATTGGTGAAGCTTCTGCAAAGCTGTGCGAAGGTGGCGCAAAGTGGTGACAAGCAGGCAAATCCTCAGTCTATAAAGAGAAGACATGCAGGGTGAAGGTCAACATCGCTAGGTCACTTGAAATGTGCAAGTGCATGATTGCACAGATCAGGCTGCGGTTTATGTCAACTGCCTGTATTTTCATATACTGTATGTCATTGTAGTAGTGTAGTTGTGAGCTGCTGATGCAGTTTCTGCAGACGTTTCCTGTATACTGTAGGGCACAGCACTCGATAAGGGTGCTGGCATATCTGAATGTGTGCACCTCAGGAATGTCTACCAGGTGGTGTGCCATGTGCCACAGTGTAATGTCAACTAGCAGTGGTGTGTATGGCGTTTGCAGTGGCCCCCTCCATTGTACGAACTGTATATGTTCAGCCATCCGTTGGGAGCTTGTAACCATGCAACGGGGACAAATGCAGACCTGCCTGTCAAATGCCTGCACAGGACACAGCCTTCGGCCTGGCTCACAGTCCTGCCTGTCAAAAGGCAGTTGTACGAAGCACAAAGTGATCCGCGTTGCTGCGACGCTGCGATGTGTGGGGACAACACACGTGCAGCTGAGACATGTGCTAAAACTATCAGCCACAGCTACACTGGGGGGGGGACCCGTTCGAAACTGTTTCGCCAGCCAAACTCTCGCGAGTCAGTCAATTCACAACATGCGGTAATCTTTGTGACAACAGCCACTGAGGTCTCGCGATGAACGTCGTAACGTTGCAATGTCCGCATGTCCATCAGGGCACGTGCAAACGTGAATGACTTAGCAACGTATACGTAGGTCTCGCTGGTCCTGTTTCGACAATGGGCACTACATCAAGCAGAGACGATACNCGTGAGGCTGATGCTAGGTCAAGCTCTGCAGTCCAACTGGAGAGCACAAGGTCCCCTGTGTTNTTGTCAACCAATTGTCAATAGCCCTGTTTGCTTGACCACCTGCCACATGGCTGCTTAGATTCACACAGGTGTGTCTTGCATGAACATGCNATCACGACAGGTGTAGTCTATGGCCTCAGCACTACTGTGTCAGGCTTGGAGCGTATCCACTTCTGTCTCTGCTATCGGAGCTTTTGCTGCCAGTAGCAAGCCTCCTTCCAGGGTGTTGTCGTGTCTCCGAAACACGTCTAGAGACGTCAGATCACTTGTTGTCGACCAACTTGCACCAGGCCCTGTGTCCACTCGTGTGGCTGGTAAAGCTATAAGTGCATCACAGTCAGCGGCAACTTCACGGCAGGCGCCTCTAAGCACATCTTCTCAGCTCTCAGCAGCCATCGAAGGAGGCCAGCTAGACCGAGCTGTTGCTGAGTTCAGAAAGCTACAGAGCAGTCAAGCACTGCTTGAACCTGACCTTATAGAGAAGCTGATCACAGGTAAGGGTTCCCCCACAGACAACGGCCTGTTGTCATCATGCAGCTAGCATTGTTGACATCAGAATCTCTTCCAGGGCTGCTCAAGACACAGAAAAGTCAAGCAGCACTTGCGGTATATGAGACAACACAACAGGCTCAGCTATCATGTTCACTACACTACAATACATATCAAGCGTTGCTGACAGCAGCCATCAAGGTACATCAGCACTATAATTCATCAGCCATACAAATCTATCTTGACAACAACCCCACTTGACTGGCGCCTGCATAAATACAACTCTTCTGCGTTTCAGCTGATGTTGACGCACGTTCAGGCAACACAGCCATTCACTGCACTGGACATCTTCCGGCAGCTGCAGTCTGCTGGTTTCAGCGCCAACTATGTTACATACTGTGGCCTCATATCAGCACTTGGCAAGGAGCGGCGGCGAGGGCAGCCTTCAGCAGATTTGGCCTACCAGCTGTGGCAGGAGTTGTATGAAGCTGAAATGCCAGGGCTGGACGCAGCTGCATACCGTGCAGGTGGGTGTTGCTGGTGAAAGTATGCATTCTCAGAGCACTTGCATCCATTGACAATGCTATGTTNTTTGCTGTCCAGCTTGCTAGACTTGCAACCGGGTCTTCAGGAATGACGAACGCTTCTGCTAAGGTAAGCTGAAGTGTTGACTGCGATTCATTTGCCGTGTGCTATGGGCGCCCTGACTGCTGCTCATCATGACTGTCATGATGCATGATACCTTTGTTGCATGCCCTGGAGCACAGCTGTTTTGCACACTATGGTGTCACGCGTGCTCGGCAGCGTACTCTAACGAAAGCTGCGCTTGCGCAGGTGGTGTTGGCAGTGGCATTTGGGGTTCTGTGCTATACATCTGTGGTCGCTGCCCAAGCTGACAAGATCGGTCACGCCACTGCTCTACCATCTTCCCGTGCTTTGCTGGATGACACCAGGCGTGAACTAAGTACTTTTGACGCAAGCGATTGCCTTAAGGGAGCCGTCGGCTCAGACGTATCCTGCAGTGGCGGCCATCCCATCCCTGCCTGTTGCAATGCCNCATGATGCCATTGTGGGCTGCAGCAGCACCACCTGGAGTGGAGAGCACCACCCACCTGCCCTTGTCCTTGAGAGAGGTGACTTCAGCCTCGAGGTATGTCTGCTGCTGCTGCTGCCTGGGGACCGGGTACTGCAGTTTTGCTGCTGCAATGCTGTTGTTCTGAAGTGACTCGCCCCATCTGTTGACACTCTGCTACTGCATCGCTCCTGATTTTGTGCTAGCAGACCAATGCTGACGTAATTGGGTATATTGCAGCATCTGCTACAGCTGGCTACTGCTACACGTATGAGTGCAAGATATGAACCACAGCAAAGCGTGACATGCATCACTTTCAGCCCTGCATCCTACATGAGGTCAATACAGCTGCATGTTGCAAGCCTGTTGTGCAAGCCTGTTGTGCNACATGAGTCCTGGCTCCGCTTGCAGACACAGTCCAGTGCAGTTGCTTCAGAGTTGCAGCACAGCAAAAACGAAGCAGCATACTTGCACGCACACATAGAAGACAACAGGAAGATAGCTCAGTACTTGCAATCCTATGACCAGCAGGTGCTCAGGAGGAACCAAGTGCTTGACCACCTGAATGTCACAGCTGAGCAATTGCAGCGTCAGGCCAAAGACAAGAAAGAGCTTGTAAATCCCTTTCTGCAGCAAAAGGCTGTGCTGGAGGAACAGCTGCAGCAACTGCAGTACAACCCTGACCATGTGCACACCTTACTGACAGCTCAACACAGACATAAGCAGCAACTGCAGGCAACAGTAGCTGCCNTGCAAAGCATTTGGGAAGCACATGCATTTGTTAAGGGACAGACAAATTTATCTCTGATGCATATGCGCCATGTACGTANTGCAATAATGCCATGCTCAATGAATGAAACCAGCTCCTGATGTTTGCACCATGTTTGCTGAATCACAAACTGCACCTAGTTGATACACCAATGACTTTCATGCACAATGAATGAAGTAGTCAGTAAGTCAAGCTATTGTTGACTAGCATGAACACTTTAGGCAAGGTCTCGATTTTGATTGGCAGTTGTCCTGATCTGGCAGCCTGTGCCACCTGTTGTAAACTTCTTACGACATGCAGATGACTGTAGCTGTCCACGCTGCCAATCTGTGTGAACCTGCAATAACAGCAAATATAGCATTGGCACAATGCATGTGTGATGGTGACTCACAGCCAGCAGGTACAAATGCAAGGATGTTGGGGGCACTATCAGGACGTGCATGAGCTCACAAGCAAGCAGCGAATTGAGCCTGATCTTGAGACAATTGTCAGGCGGTCTATTGATTGCTGGGGAGTCAGTTTGGATCAGACATCATGGTCAATCGCATGATAGGTGTTGGCATCAGGCTTGCCTGCTAACCGCATGAGAATTCAGCTTACCCTGTTGAGTTTGGCTTGCTACTGAGGAGGTATGTAAATTGCTGTTGTTGTAGCTCCTCTGGCGATAGGCCTTCAGCCTGCAATATGTAGCACACCATGCAGCTGTATGCTGTCCTGAAAGCGCATCAGGTGCCGCAAATGTTACAATGCTGTTGCCACTGTCATAAGTGCAGATGTTACACTGGTCATTGCACATGCTGCTTGCTTGCTAGCTCTCTCAGATGTAGTGTGGCTCATGCAGAGCTGCCAGCAGCAAACTTTGCAGCTGTTGTGCCTGAGTCTCCCTGGAACAATCTGGACACTATGGCTGGATATGATGATGCTGAGCCCAGCCGCCTTGGGCTTGGTTGCTCTGCGCTGCCTGATTATGAGTATGAAGGAGCAGCAGAACCCAGCTGTGATGGGCAGTCCTTTCCTCAGCCTTTGTATGATAGGTAAGCCAGTCAGTGTACAACAGGCTTGAGTGTATTGCAGAGACGATGCTTTATCGAGTTATGTGTCCTGCATGCATGCTCCAAAAGCAGGTGTCATTTGTCAGAGAGACCTTTGGCAGCTGCACATATTTTTGTGGAGGNTGCCACAAGCTGAACAACAGCCAACAGGGCCAACAAGTGTTCCCACAAATTCAGCTTCAGGCAAAACATCAGCTTCAGCGTCAGAAGGCCGGCACCAGTCGCCTCCATCCTCACAGCAGCTCGCTTCTCCCAGGCTCACGAGATCAAGGCAGACTCAGCAGCCAGACGTTGCACAGGATGCTGCAGCAGTGAGTCTTGTTGCCAGACACCCAGCTTCAGGCACAAAACCAGATGGCACGCCCAGAGGCTCTCAGCAGCAGACGCTTCAAGCTTCACTGCAGCTCACGTCCCCAAGAGTGACCAGATCCCAGCAGGCGCAGCTGGCTGAACCAGCACAGGAGCCTGCAGAACTGCAAAGCATAAGGCAGTCAGGTGCAGCTCATATGCTTGCTACAGAGTCAGGAGACATTGATAGGGCACCTGACAATTCAGCGCAAGTCACATTGCCAAGGATGACCAGATATATGCAAGCTCAGCTGGCAGCTGCAAATGCCAGCTCAGCAGTTTCACCATCTGCACCAGGTGCGCAGTCAGTCGCAAATGTACTCTTGCCAACCCTGTACTGCACAAAGCTGCACCAGGTTGCTCTGTNCGTCTATGTATCAATCAACTTGATAGTTGAAAGGCCTGTGACTCAAGTGCAGTCATTCCCCAGCACTAGCAACAGCGACATGCACCTGATAGCACCTGGTAGGTAGCATTGGCAGCAAGTAGCTAGAAGGACTGTGTAGCATTTCTGCATATTTGAGTGATTGCTGACATGATACACAAAGACGGCATTACTGCAGTGTGTTCGGCTTGCAAACTTGGCGCAGATGCAGCACACAGAGCCTACTTTTTGCAGCTTGGCAGCTTTGGCCTTCCACTGACTGACTTCCTCAGCCAGGTCGGCTTGTCCTGCTGCGCTGGCTTCCAGGTCAAGCAATGCTTTGTCTAGATTTTGCTGCAGCGTGCCCTTGGCTTCTGTCAGGCTGCTCAGTTCAGCTGCATTGTGCTCTGTCTGTTGTGTGGCCTGTNTGCCTCTTCCTGCATGTCAACTGCAGCTGTTGACTAGAAACCAACCCAAGAATCGAGCACTCCCATCGGCACCATAGCTATGTTTGCAGGACACCAAAAAGTCAAGGCGCAGGCAGCTGCTAAGCACAATGCTCTTATGGTGTCAATGCAGTCAGCTATTGGGTGCAGAACTATTTCTCATGCTGCGCAGGTGAGGTTCAAGCCTGCGCAGATGCAGCGGCAGACAGGTTGCAGGCCCTTGAGCTGGACATGCAGTCTCAAAGCTCAGAGGCTGAGGCAGCTGCAACAGCTGCTCAAGCATTGCTGGAGTCAACTCAGGCAGAAGCAGCTGCGACTCTGATCACCACCAGGGCAAGCTTGCAAGCTGCGCTGGAAGCTGCTGAAACAGAGCTGGCTGCTCTCAAAGTACTTGATCCAGATGCTGCGTATTTGTGGTTCACACAACACCCGTGCAAGCACGTTCAGAAAGATAATCTGCACTCAAAGTTCTCTGAAAGCCCCAAAGAGCACGTTGATGTGAGCGCCGAATACACTAGCCGCCGAGCATTTTGCAGCACTGGCATTATTGCATGTAAGCATGAGACCAGGGCAGCCTGTGTGTGCTGGGCATGCAACNAGTGATGGTTGCAAGTAGCAGTAAACGGTTGCTACACCACTGTTGCCACAATGGCACCCAAAGTTGATCAGATTGCACATGTAGGCGGAAAAACAGAGTTCTGGTAGGAGACAGGAGAAGCACAGAGGCAGCTTGACACTGCAAAAATGCCTAGGGCGCACGATTAAGATAGCTACCTGCTTGTCTTGAGGCAGCAGCCTGGCAACACCCTTCCAGATGCCACCAGTCCCGCCCTCCAAGGGGAATCTGAACACAGCGTTAGGACCCCAGCCAGCATCCTCCTTGTTGTGGATGACATTGGTGATAGCGCGGTCCACATCTACAGTAGCCACACGCTCTCCCAACCACTCACACTGCATTTCCTTAGGAGGCACAGCCCACACCTGCATGTGCAGTACGGATCAGTCACCAGTGTGTGATAGACTGATGCCATTCGTAGGATCAAAACATGTGATGTTAGCTACAAGGTATGAGGCCATGCTGAGGCCAATTGCACCATTTGAACAATGTAGTCCCAGGCGTTAAGCATGTGCTGATTGCCTGAGATATTGCTACATCTTCACATTTGACATATGGTTGGACATGGCATGCAAGAGCTTGAAGGCGTTGGCAATATAAGCAGAAGTGCAGCAAAAGGTGTAAACAGTGACACTAGAAAGCTGTAAATCACAGGGTTGCTTGCTCAAAGCCAAGTGAAAACAACAATGACATGGCAGCATAGCAGTCCAGTCTACCTTGAAGTTGTATGGCCGCATGAAGAGGTTAGCAATACCCTCCCCCATGACCCGCATGATCCACTCATCAAANCCAGCAAATGTGGCAGCGCCCCTGCTACAGAGATAAGACAATGCGAAGACACATTTCAAAATTGCTGACCACTGCTGTGCACTGTCAGTCTGGAGGCTGTATGTGCCCATAGAAGCTGGTCACTGGGTCATCAATGTTGCGACCAAGACTGTCCTTGCCTGGATAGCCGATGTCCACACACCATGGTCTATCTGTTGCTGTGTACGGGGCAGGCGGCAGCGTGTACGGAATTGGCAGCACCAACCTGCAGTTGGTCAATGCTACATGGCTACCAGTGACCATGGTTTTGCATGAATGTTGAACTGGCCTTGGTGAGCACAACCACTGGCTTACACAATGCCTATACTGACAGCNAACAGTACCTGAGCCCTGCTCTTGATGTGGATGTGTATACCTGCTATGTACCTACATGCATTTAGTTTTATATTAGCCAAAAGTAGTCCCTCTTACTCGCATGATAGAGGGTCCTTGCCGGATCTGTTGTATGAATAACGGGATTGTGTCTGTTACCATCAAATGAGCTACGCGGCACAGCAAACCATGGCCGTGCAGGGATTTTCAAACCTGCACATGTGGATGATACGCTGAACTCAGTCTGTTGCAACATGCCGGTGTGCAGTCAGCACTATGGAAACGAAGGGGTGTCTGAAACAGGTCTGAAGCGGGTCTGAATTTTTGGGGTCTGAAATCACATTAGACCAGGCTGAGGAGTACCACTTCAGATGGTACTTCAGATATGGTTCAGATAGCGCACTTCAGATAGCTGTNAGATGAGCTGCACACTACAGTTGTCCTGCTTCCTCTTGAAGCTATCTGTATGTGTTACAATAACTCTCTCAGCGCATACCTCCTGTTCTTGCGTACTTTCAGTGCCCTTGCTCCAGTCAATACCTGCAACCCAGTAGTACAGCAATGTCAGGGCACAACTGCACATCAGTGATACGGAATGCAGCTGCTTGTCATACACATGATGAGCAAGCCTTTGATGCTATAGTCACTTATGCCCACATCAAGCAATCTGCTGTCCCACCCTGGACACTTTGCCAACAGCACCAGTTCGATCATGTCAAGTGCTCAACTTGGTCATACCGCTGCATGCTGGGTAGTGCAGCTGCACGCTGGGTAGNATCAGGATCTGGAGGAGACTGGCAGTATGAATGATGACAATTTTGCAGCTCTGGAAAACGATGCCGAAGCNTGGGTTTCCTGACGCACTTCACAACAGTTGCAGTGAACTTGCCCATGATGCTCTTGGCTGCTTCATGCATGGTGGCCGTAAATCATTGACATCATGATTAACACAATGATTTGGAGCTACTCAGCGTCCAGACTGTAAAATTGCACATGCATCTGCATTGGCTGTGCGTTTAGAAACTGGTCGCTGAGACATGGACAGGGTGTGTAAGGTACCGACAATAACACTGCTGGCAATTGATGTACTAGCTGTGTATGAAGCTACCCTATTCAGTGATGTAGCACCAACATTGCTTACATGTCCACGTTCATGCTCACAAGCCTTGACTGCAAGCTCCCTGCTGTACAATAATGTTGTGTGCTGTCCACAGGTTTGGCTGACACTATCTTGCTCTGCGCTGCTCACCCCCAATGCCACTGCATCACGCTTATTGATGTGGTCTATGCATGTCTTGACTTCTGCTCTGAATGCACCCATGCCCAATTGACTCTNTGCGGAAACGCGCCTTGCTGTCCTGGCAGCAAAACATGCGCCTGCTAGCCGCCAGAGCTGCCACACTGGACAAGCAGAAGGCTGGCTCTTCACCGCCAACTGCCAGCAAGACTCAAGCAGCCTCTGTCAAAAAAGCCCTCAGCAGCTTTGAGGAGCTCGCGCGGTNCACGGCGAGGTTTAGTACGAAGTTCAGATCTGAACTCTTGCCTTTGACTAAATCAGATCGTCAGTTGACAAAAGCAGTTGACCGTATGACTAAATCGTAGGTCATAAAGAAGATCACGCGTGCCGGCAAATACTCGCACGTAAAATGCATGATGGTGCAACGCAAATTTGATTGTATATTGATCTTAGCTGTACCTCCTGTCATGTACACGCTTGTACTTCAGCAATCCCTCAAGACGAGATACAAACCATCCACAGGGATGCAACAGACCACACCACTTAAGCGAGTCAGGTGCTGATGTTGACTGCTGCAATCAAAAGCCTGACTGCCGATCAACACATCTTGAGACCGCTGTTTGAGCGGTTTGACGCTGGCTGGCCATGGACCCTCTGTAAGCAGTGATTGCTTTACATTCAATGTCACATGATTCCAGTGGCTGTCAGTGGCACCTGACGACATGTATCGGTTACCCCTGCTCTGGTTGCATCGCTACAGAACTGCCATAAGCTTTTGCGACTTCTGCTGGCTTCAGAAATGCTGGCAAAGCTGCCTGTTTAGTCTGGGCCAGCTGGACGCTGGGTGCAACACCAGCACCTGCCGTTTGTTGCTTTTCGCTGATGTTGACTGATGAAGGCTGCATCAGCCCTGTCTTCTGTTTTTTGGGCTCAGACAAGGGCTGCGGGCAGGGCTTTTGGCCCTTGGCAATCACAGCTGATGGCAAGAACGTTGAGCTTTGTCCAAAGCCAAAGGCGGTGGTGCCTGTGATGTTGTTGCTGCTGCCAAGGCTGCCACTACCGCCCATCAGATCTTCAAAGGACCGCTTTTTAGCAGCTGGCTTGGGAGCCTGTTCACTGGTAGTGCCTGCACAGCATAGCAGGCTTGGTTGCCTTGGAAAAAGACAGCCAGGTTTTTACAACATCAGCCCAAACTATTGAATCAGCCACAAGGTGCTGACAAGCCAAAATGCTAGTGAGCAAGACAAGAGTCAGCAGGAAAAAAACAAGTAGCTGCTATGAACATGTATATGCAAACTTGGAGGATGTCACAGGTGCGTATCACAACATGGCTGAGACATCTGTGCAGCTGCAGGCCTGCATAAGCCTCCTGACAACACTCTTGTGGTCGTAGACCGCTGAGAGGCAGTCCTAGGAGATAGTGATCTCTGCTGACCTGATGTGGTAGCCGTGGGAAGGGGCATAGGGGTCACCCTCTTGGTTCCCCTACCTACAACCCCCAAGTCAACAACAGGAGCTGCAGGGGCTTTTGAGAGGCCAGCCCCAAGGCCCTGCCCTGCTGAGGATCCGCCAAGGGAACCAGCTATCTGTGAAAAGGCAGCCTGCACATCGTCACAGGTGACAAAGGCAGATCATGATTGTAAGTAGCACAGAAGTGTTGTATCACAGATCAGCTCACTGAGCTCATGCATGCGCACACAAGCTACTGTGGCATTGCTTTGACCCAGCGTAGCTGTTTGCACTTGGCAAACACACCACAGAACGGTCATACAAACTTGTCCAGCAATGCTTGTCATGTCTTGACATGAGTGATATGTGCCATGCTCACAACAAGGTTTGTGTTAGGTGTTTCACCGAGTATGACCTGAATTTATATTGGGTCAGCCCATGGCCCAGTTTGAGACAGATCTAAAACACAACGAGCTGCTGCAACAGCTACGGAAGGATGTTGCTGCATACTGGCTGAAGTGCTGGCTACACTCACATGTGGTCACCGGGTATGTAACAGTGCACGAGGGCGCTTGCAAGTCACAAGTGCAGTTGTGGATTGGAATGCTAGTGTGCATACAGGTGTGAGCTGGGCTGACTGCAGCAGGCTACGTGCATTGCCCTAGACGTGTCTGCAGTGACTTCCAATGCACTGTTGGTGACAGGTGCATTGCACCAGGTACAATTTGAGGCCAAACTGACAATTCACTGCACGCTTGGTGATGTGGGCATCGCACTAGATACTTTCTGGGCATGCACTGACCTTCAGTGCATTCTTGGTGGAAACCTGCTCTTTCACAATCTGCTGCAGCTCGTCCACCTTCTCATACATGTCCTCCAGCACACTCTCGAGCTCCACAAGCTCTTTCCTGGCAGCTTCTGCCTCAAGCACTGCAACACTCTCAGCTGCAAAGCCCTTTGTAGCCTCAGCATTCTCAGCGCTACTCACAGCAGCTGCCCCTGCAGTCGCTGCTGTGCTAGGCATCAAAGCTGCCCCTGCTGGAGTAGCATCTGCCACTGCAGAGTCTGCTGCTATTGTTTTCCCTGCAGCAGACAGACGGGCACCTCAATCTCATGAGCATCAAAACAATCAGACAATAACAGGATTAGGTATACACTGTTCAAGCAACCCAACTAACATCAGCTAGGTGCAGTGTCGCTGCTGCTGTCTTGACTGCCAGCAATGTTGCAGGTTCACTGCTGTGCTTCTACAATACATACAGAGCAGCAAGCATGAAGGTGGCGACCGCATGCTGCTGGCAATGAGAGGTGCACCTTCTGTTGAGGTGCTTGCAGCCAGCAGTGCTGCTCCAGAAGGTTGAGCTGAAGCTGCTCTGTCAGGCGCTGTCTGCTGAGAGGGGCAGGGCAGGGCAGATGAGGTGGCAGAGGCATTGACGACTGCTTTGGCGCTGTCGATGCGTGTCTCAAACAGCTTGACGGCCATCTGCGCAATACAGAATGAAGGTGAGCAGTCAACCCGCTACCAGAGATTGTGATTGTAGCTGACATGACATTCGCTGCTGCCAATTGCTAGTGGTTGTTTAGCTTGACTGCGACAAATGCACCACAAATGCACCAACAAGCTACAAGAAGCAGATATCATGCAAGTGTTGCCAGCATTCATAAGATCCTTCATGTGAAGCTGAAGGTGGTTTGAGCATGATATGGCAGCCGACCTTGATCTCCTTGAGAGCATCCTCTGGTTGATCCAGGTACTGCAGTGTGAGAGAAGACTTATAGTGCAGCTCAGCCAATCGCCTGTCATCTGCCTGCATGTATGAGTTCATCATGAGGGCTGGCAACAGGGACATACAACATGAAGATTCCCGGCTCAAGGCACCTATGCACTTCTCTGTGAGTGTGTACAGCTGTCATGCACTTGGCAATTTTGTCATGCAGAGGAACAACTTTGAGGAATTTAGTAGCATTAGTATCACCGCCAAAACAGTCGAGACATATATGATCTAAGGAACCAGTGACTCTCATGACTGACATGTTCAGGTCGGGACAAGCAAGCAGCGAATGCTGTAGAAGGTACACAAAGCTTGCATGACATGATACTTACTTGAGCACGCAGGCAACAAGAGAAGTGAGTCCACACAGTCAATTTTAGTTAGCAAGCATGCAAGCCTAGCATAGAGTTGATCATGCCGACCTGAAGGATCCCGTCTAGGAGCTGCAGTGCTCTTCTGTGGTCTTGTAGCGCTGATTCGAAGTTCTCTTGCTCCATGCCAATGTCTGCCAGCAGAGAATGTATGTCTGCAGACAGCAACACCCAGGAAGTAAGAAAGCTAAGGATGTCTAGCGAGGGATCTGAATCCTTAAATACGCAGGAGGTGTGTTTTGTGGTATACAGAGAGCTGGCACATCAAGTCACTGCTCAGGCGAAGCCAGCTGGACTTCCACCAGACTGAGTTGCCTTTCCTGCCATGCGAGTGGGTGCAAGGCAAGACTCTACAGTGTCAGGCATTCATGCAGCCACCTCCTGGGACAGCGGTGCCAGACACAATTGTGCAACACGGCATAAGACCATTCCTGTAAGAGATACAGCTGACAAGCAATGGTGGCAGAGGTGGCAGCCTCATGACAAAGTCACGTGCCGTCACAGTTAAGCTATGAGACAGCAAACGACTTTGTTGTGAGGCTGCTACCTCTGCCACCATTGCTTGTGGACGACTGCAGCCCACAGACAAACAGCAACAATTGCCTTCAGTGTTTGTACGCTGTTGTCATGCTTGAGTGCTGAAGCAGACCTGCTAGTTCCTGTGCATGCTGTTCACCAGTGTCATGCTCATATATGTACTTGGCAACTTCTAAGTTCTCCCAAGCAAGTTCCATGTCTGTGCGGTCCCCGGGCGATTCGTCAGCTTCATCGTCCTGGCCGGTGCCTTCCGTGTGGGGCAAGTCTTCTTCCCGCATGGGTTTTTTGCCCTTATCATCCACATTCTCCTTTTCATCCTCTACACATGCTGGAGCTGTTGATTACAAGTGGCAAGGCTAACAAGTTTATCTCTCTATGTATAGGGATGTGTCTTCCACTGAAGTCAAGCAGCATAGCATGCGCATGCATATGCACCTGCTATGCAACATTTGAAGTGCCTCGGCAGGCAATGCAAAACGTACATCCGAGTAGCACACCTGACTCACTCTCCTCAGCTTCAGCTGCATCAGCAGTTTCAGCAGCTGCTGCCTGAAGAGGGGCTCCAAACACATCCTGTTCGTCCTGTGCTTTGTAGAAAAGAGCAGCCCCATATCTGAAGTATGTGCTGGCACATCTGATGTCCGTGTCTGCACTGCGCATGGGTTATTGAGGACAAGGCAGGGAACGGCTGCCAGATCGCGCACCGTTTTCAGCAAACAACTTCGCGATCACCTCCAAACTGTTGGCAGCGTGCTTGGAGTACAAGCCCGAACAGCTCTACAGCACGGTCAAGATCCGCCATCTGCGTGACACGGTGTGCTGTAACGACTCGCTGCTACCTGAAGCGTGCGAGCCAGGAGCACGGGTTTGGCATCGGCACAGGCGCACCCTTATGGCTTGTATGCCCTGTTGAAACTGAGTCTCTGCTTGCTGCAGCAAGCCATCTTGCTGGGTTTCGAGCGGCATACTGGACGGCCCTGGGCCCGTGGGCTCGGCCATTCTGTGGTCTGAAATTCGAGCTCGGCTGTTTGAACACTAAGCAGATCGTTTGTTAGCCAGATGGATCAGGCCACCCTGCAGTTCGACCGATGAGGTGACGGCCAGAGGGAGCGATGACAATTCAACCTTTGGCAGGACGCAGGCACTATCGCTTGTCGCTCTGTACGTACGCAGCTCAGCGCATTCAATTGAACGCTAGTCTGGTAATGACAGTGCGCTGAGTTGACCATGACGGTGCGACGGTGCGATGGCTTTTGTGTCGAGCTTCTTCTACTTCCGAAGGTTGCTGACTACACGTGAGCACTCAGAAGCCTTGTAGTTGAGACCAAGCATTTGTTGTCGAGACACCGCACCCTGTACTGTCGCGATCGCTTTGTGAGGGGCATACCGTGTTTGCCGTGTCGCTTGCACTTTGCCGTGAAGTTGTGAGTGAACATACGTTGTACACGCTTGTTAATTTGCCCTAACACAGCAACACACAGTGAGTACTCGGACGTGCAATTAGTTGCATGCTGTGTGCGACAAGATGTCGTTCCATGCCGCAAGGGCACGCCACACTTCAACGCCACAGCCTGTTGAGAAGCTGTTCGGTTCGCTTACACCTGAAGCACTATGTTGGCTCACGCTCAGCCAGTGTCACACGCACTCAGAAACACATGTGCTCAGCCATGCGCTCCAATAGCCGCTTGCGAGCATACAGGAAGCCTTTGCCGCACGCTAGCAACGATCCTCTGTATGACAGCAGTCCCATAGTCGATACCACAGCAGAAGAGGTCAGCACAAGTGGGCAAGATAGTGATGCCAACAGAGATCAGCAGCATAGACCCAACATATTGCGACGGGCAGCCTCAGCAGCTATCGGGTTTGTGTCAGCATTCTACAACTGGCTCAAATCCAATGCACGTCTCAAGCGCTTGCTGAATAGGTACAGACCCTTGCTGCACACGCTCTGTTTGTGTTGCTGCGTCTATGGCCTGAACAGCATAACTGTAAAGCTCTTGTTCTTGGGCATGATATACATTCAATTACACGTGCTCTGCTACGACCAACAGACATTGCTTCATGCATGCAGGCGCTTGCTGTTATACATTGTGTACTCGGTGCTTGGCTTTGTTGTCATGACAACACTTCGTGTTGGCATAACAAATGTCACCGCCAAGCCCCCACAAGAGGTGGGTGATCCATCTACCCATGTCTGAGCATCTTCATGACACATGCACCACATTCATCTCCACACTCCCCTGTGTTGTTGACTGCAAACTCTGTAGTGATGTCCTGTTTTGCACACCTGTGCCTGTTCACACACATGCACAATGGCACACTGCCACACTCGCATACACATTGGTTGAGTGCAAGCACAATAGCTTGAGGTCACCCAATCCATGCGCTGCATGAGCTTCAACACTGCTTGGGTCAATAGTGAAGTTGTTCAAGCTCAACAATAGTAGCATGATTGCTCAGCTACTATACGATTGACCGTGTCGTGGGTGTTGTACGTGTACACAAGGGTCTTGCGCACATCAAAGTAAGCTTTTCAGACATGTTGCATGTGCACATACTATGACTCAACAGTTGGATTTGTCAGTCCATCTGATGGGCACAGCGCACATGCCACACAAAGCCCTGCTTGGCTTTGTTATACAGACACCAAAACTGCCTGTCATCTGTGTCAGTGCCACAGATCTCCTTCATGCAGGTCATGTACTCCGAATTTCTGACGCTTGTCAACACCAGGAATGTCCAATCAGTCGGCATAGATGACTCCACAGACAAGATCTACTTCACTCTTGCGGGGCACTCAGCCGAGCAGGCACCTGCAGAGGTCACTGCCTCAATGGTGGCATCAACATCCGCTGCTGTAGACAGTGGTAAGCATCACGCTGCCCAGCCCCAGCTGCATTGGTCTTGTAGATGTGGGAGAAGAGGGTATGCAGACCTATACTGGACCTACTTCTGTTTGCATTAGTTGCACCAGACACTGCACCAGCACCATGTACCCTGCCGTCTTTGGCTTGTATCCTTTTCAGTAGTCCTTGCCTTTACCTTCCTAGTTCAGGCGTAGGCATGCTGCTCAGGAGAGTTGTAAACCAACCCTGCTATAAGGAAAGTCATATCGAGCAATATAGCATGGCAATTGGCTGGTGCTACCTGGTCAAGGCAAGCCGGATCCTGGCTCACTGAACACCATCATTGAGCCCTACTGCATGGGTTGCTCTTGCAATTTCGCACTGCCTGCTTGTGCAGCGCATGCTCTGCCTTCTTTGCAGAAGACACCTTTCTGGCCAGTCTGTCACTTTTGGAAGAAAACTTGAAATTTTAAGAGCTACAGATGCAATTAGCTTGTGGGGGAGGTTGGGGAGGGGTTTACATAATGCATGCTTGCCCAAGCCTATGTGGTCCTGCTCACGCCCAAAATTGCTGAGCACACAGTTGAATTCTACAACCCTTGATATTGTTTACCGTGGTGCAAATGTTTGCTAGCGATTCCCTATTGGCTCATCTCAGGGAGCGTATTGTGCTTGCAGAAGTAGCAGATGTGACGATACGAGGTGCAACAGCACGGCCTCGTGGCTTCTGGACTAGATCAATTTCAGACCCTGGCCTCATACCCCTCCTAATCTCCCGAGGGGTCAGCTTCATGGCAGTACAGGTACCAACACAATCTAGCATTCACCTCTTCCTTGCATGGGTGGATGTTCAGTTTGAAGTGCATGCATGGCAGGACCTTCTGGAATCAAGTCAATCATCCAGGTCACATCAATCAACCAGATCACCTCATTTCAATCACATTATTGAGTTACATGTTGGAGGTCAAGCTGGGTCTGCTATTGATACAAGCCCATCAGCCCTCAGTGCCCTGTCCTTGCATGCATTTGTCTGCATGCAATGTATCCAACACTGCACAGTGATTGGCACTATGGGACACATTTGTGTGCCACATGCTGTAGGAGAGCCATGCTGCCCATGGTGGAAACATAAGCACAACACAAAGCTATTGCTTGATTCTCTGCCTGCTTACACTGGACAGCAGCAATTGCCATTCACATGTTCCATGACTGATCTCTGCATGCATTGAAGCATGTGCAGCTATGGCCTGCCTGCTGGTAATGCACAATACAGCTGACACTGACAGGCATGTTTTGGTACACCGTGTTGCTGGTGCTGCATATGTGCATGCCTCATGAGTACACATGGCAAATCAGCTTCAGGCAGCACAGCCCCACATAGCCCAGCCCAGCCCAGCCCAGTCCAGCCCAGCCACAAAGCAGCAGTAAAGTTTCTATGCCAATCAGCTATATACAAGCATGCATGCATCATCGTGTGGTTTCTGTTTGCAGGCAACTTTCTCAGAGTCCATATCAAGAGTGTTGCTGAGCACATGCATGCTGTGGCTTCCTCTGCTGCCCCTCTTTTGGTTCATGCGCAAAACTCTCAGCGCCCGGACCAATACCAAGTAAGTTCAGCCTCCTGCCATCCTTTGCTTGTGGCCATATTCTCCATGCCAAGATGGCAGAGTGAGATCTTGTACATCATGGGTGGATTAGGCTATAGGGGGCGCTGGGCTCAATGATACTGGGCGTATAGGGCTGGCTGGGGTTTGCAGAGTCTGCTGAGTCAGCACAGCTGGTGCTGCTGCATAATCCGCATCCAGATGCCCACCGTTCAGGGCCCAATCCTGACAGTGCACAAAAGTAGGAGCAAACCACGTGACTAACGAACAACAACATGCCGATAAACCATCAATACCTTTGCACAGGTGCACTGAAGCATCAGGAGCAGACCGGTCACATGTGCAGATGCAATCAGGGGTGATTTTTCTGCTGCACAGGCTGCTGCATGCTGCATGTCCCAATTCTGACAACACCATGTAATGCAGGCCCAAGAAGCAGAATGACAGCAAGAACAAGCCCATCACATTTGCAGATGTGGCTGGCGTGGACACTGCCAAGGAGGAGCTCCTGGAAGTGGTGGCCTGCCTGCGGGATGCAACCCGCTACTCCAAGCTCAACGCAAAGGCCCCGTCAGGGGTTCTGCTGACGGGTCCCCCTGGCACTGGCAAGACCCTTCTAGGTGTGTGCGTCTGTAAGTGATTGAACCGAAAGATCCCAAGGAGCCGGTCATTGGCCCATGCAGAAGAAAAACGTGCCATGCTCACCCCAAGCCACATCACATGACGCCTTTAGAACTTGCTGTCCAACAAGATATAGAATGTGTTGCGAACAATGTCGGATCTGAGCTTTGCTTATCTGACATCGTCCTCGGAGATGTTACCATAGCAATAATAGAGCTCTTGGTTTGCAATGTTGAGGTGCAGCCCGCTTGTCCAAGCTGAATGCAAAGACGCCATCNCGCAACCCCTACAGCTCCTCAAGATTTTGTATTTTCAGCTTTACCTCGTTTTTCTGCCTATCCCCTGTCCACCATATCACCTCCATTCTCCCCTCTGCCCTCTTACCTCACTGGGCCCTTGTGGTCATATTCTCTGCACATGCTTCTGCACTCCACTGCCTGAGGTCATACCTGTANGACTTGGTGTGCAAGTCTGCGATGCTGCTGCTCAGGAACGCAGCTTCGTGTGTTGAATGACACATTATGAAGAGAGGCAGTTTGTTATGTGCAGCTGCTCAAGCCATAACATCTGGGATTCAGGTCAATACATGTAGTGTCTTTGCACAGGAATGCTCAGACTCATGACAGGACACACCTCATGANAATTAGCCGTTTTATTTTAAACATAACCCATCATGCTGACCTGAGCAACTTCCGAATAGTGATAACCAGCATGCCAACAATGATACAATGATTGTTGCCTGTGCCTGGCGGTTTTCGAAGGCTTCTGTGTCAGTTTACAATGCTAGCCCAGAAAAAGTTGAGTCTCAAGTCAGCAGGAAGCCTAGACATGTCACGAGCCTATGCAGCACCGGATGGCGCTTGTCCTAACATAGCTTGCTATCTGGGCTGCAATGTTGCACAAGGACTCAAATGTCCTCGCTGAGGACAGCTCAAACAGTCAGTCTCATCGTGCTGGCTTGATGCGTGCTTGATTCAGTACGTCCATGTCACCCTGTAGGCAGCTCTTGACATGTCAGCAGGGCTTGTGAATGGTAATGGCACCTAGCACATTGGAAAGCACAGGCACAAGGATAAGCAGATCACTGATGTTATGTGTGTATGAGAGATTGCACTGTGGCTGTGGAGCAGGTGCATGCTAGCCTTGCTACATCAGCACTTTCTGTTGTGACAGGAAAGTGCAAGCATGCCGGCATAAGCCAAAGCTTACCAGATTGAGCAGCAAGCTGTCTGAACTCAAAAAGACCTTGTTTGCTGCCGTTGACACAGTGCCAGCAATGTCACGCGCAGCTTCAATTTTTCGGAGCGTGATGAAAGCTGGATTTTGCTGGATAGCTTCGCCAATCAAGCGAGCTGAAGTAGCTTCTCCCTGTGCTTTGATGATAGCACTCTGCTTATCTTGCTCTGCTTTGTCAACCTGTCACATGCAAAGACATGCTTAGAGACTGCAGGCTGCCCGTGCATCAGCCATCTTCAGCTAGCTGTGGTCATCATTAGCTGGTGGGACTGGTTCAAGCTCCACTTGAGGTCCCAGCAGCTACAAGCTGCAGGTTGCAATAGGCCAGTATGTGGCAGGTTGCAATGGGCCAGCATGTGGCAGGTTGCCCTGTGCATACACCTCACACAAGTACTGAAAAGTCAGATCTGGCAAATGGGGTGCAGTGCACTGCACATAAGATCAACTGTGCCAGGAAGCTTACAATGAAGCGGGCTCTCTCTGCTTCTTGTTGTGCCACTTGCTTAGCCTCTACAGCTCCAGTGTACTCTCTGCTGAAAGTGAGGTTTGTGATGGAGACGTCATCCAAGTAGATGTTGAAGTACTGTGCTCGCTGTGTCAGTATCCGCCTGATATCTCTGCTGACCACCTACAGTGTCATCAGCATTGTCAGTTGTGAAGTGACTCAAAACTTGGTTCCCTGAGCAATGCAGTCGAGTTGATGGACTCACCTCTCGCATTGTCAACAACTGACTGGCATTGTACTGTGCTATTACACTCTTGAGTGTCTCCTGCAGGCACACGACGGGGCATGAGCTTGGTCTGCAGGCATAAAGCTCCAAACTTGCAATATGAAATATGTCAGTCTTGCACACCTGAATGATGGAAGGCAACACTCTCTCTGCGTAGTCTGTCCCCAATGTTCTGTATATCTCTGGTAGCTTGGCAGGCAGTGGCCTTGTCAGCACTCGCAAACCAATGTTGACCTGCAGTGGCNAGCAGATGAGCATTAAACAATGTTGACACTAACTTTGGCTTACCTTTCCAAAGATCCAGAAGGCAATGATGCTGCCCACACCAAGCACACCAAGCTTGGCAACTGGTCGGGGCACGCTAGCTGGGACAAAGCTTGCAATACTGCTTGTTATGCCATTTGCAGCCCCAAGGATGGCTGCAAGATAGCCATGTGTTCGAGCTTTCCGCAGATGTAACACATGTCTTAGCTCAAATGCTGAGCTAGGGCAATCGGCAAGATTGCTTACCTGGTAGCTGACTGTTGGTGTTGTTCTGCTTAGCACAAGTTGTAATGCGCCTGTTGCGGTGTGATTTCCGCAGGGTGCTGCTGAAGGGTCGGCACTCTGGTCTGACGGCAGACAACAAAGGCGTGCAGTGGTTCATCACATTCCTGCTGCAACGCAAACTCAGTTGCATGATCATGTAGAGCACACACAAAATTGAGCCCGGCAGAACACAAGCATAGCAGTTCCCCTGCAGCTACCTGTGTGCGAGCACGTTCGAGGAACAGAAAGCCATGCTGTCCCGATACGGATGAGGAACTGTCTCGACTCACTAGCTTGTCCACGTTACGACGGTCACGTAGTCGCACCTGCCGGTCAACCTGGTTTTGATCAGTCACACACTTGTTGCAATCCGAGCNACTTTGGGGCACAAGCCAGACACAGGCAAGCCCGGCATTTGCAGACCCTGTGGGCCCTGCTGAACAATGGCACTGCGTGTGGCTACACACACACCTGCAGATCCGCTTGAAGGCCTGCAGCAAGGATTTTGTGACCAAGCATTGTACAGCTTGCAGGCTAAACACCAAGTTCCTTGATGGGTGGGACATGTTGTTTTGTTGCACCTGCTGTAAGGTGGTGAACATAGTCACTGATAGCTTGCATGCAGAGCTGAACATGGCTGATCTGGCAATGCACTGCAGCATGCCTATGANTGTTTTGGTAGCATGTTGCTTTTTGCAGGAGCTTCCTTTGACAGCATACAGATATGTGCTTGGCTAGCTGTGCATGAAGGACTCTGTACTGCCAAGCGNAAAGCTTGTACATCAGACAGATTTCTCGATAAGCATTGTTCAAACAGGTGCTACAATTGTCTATGCAACATGCAGCAACTGGCTACCACTTGATCTGGTCCTACACGTCAGATTGCCTGCTTACATGCAATGCAAAGGGCAAACAGCCACATATGCGTTCACACCACACATACCTCATCATCATTGAGTATAAGCAAAGTCTTGCTATGTCACATCATGACTCAGCCATGGTCTTGTGCTGGTCAAGTTGACTTGTGTAACAAGCTGCTTCAGGCTGCATGGTGCCGGCCGAGGCGACACACCCTGCGCTGACTCGGGTTTAGTTTTGTTTCAAATNGGCATGCAATACCTTGAGCGATAGAACGGAGAAGAAGACTAGCTCTGCACGACTCCCTGCAATGTGACATGAGACNAATCATCATGCCTGCATACAGATGCAAGCCCCACCTGGTAGGCAATGAGGGGGGAAGACGCAGAGTTTATTCTGACTTCCATCGAAAAGGTCTGGCCCTTCTGCAAATTGGCAGGGGTTGCAGCCAAAGGCGCCTGGCTTTGCACCTGCAGCCCAAATGCCTGCCCCACATCCACATCCAGCTCAGCAGGGTTGAGATTGGCATAGACTGCAGTGGTGTNACAAAAACGCGTCATTAGCGACTGAGTTGCCGCTGTGTGCACCCATTGCATGCTCGATGAGTGCTTGTGAGTTCAAGCCATGACTTGANCCGAATTGCGGAGTGCCCGAGATATCTCGTGCAGCTGCCTGGATATCTCTGGTGCTGCACGTATCTGTGAGCACTGCAGGTGCTGCGACGCGNGACACAGCTACAAGAAGAAGTGAGGGTCTTGCAGGAGAGTCCCCAGCAGGCTCAGCAGGCAGAGCGCCACTTCAAAGAGCAACTGGCTGCCCTACCAACACTAAAAGCCAAGCATGAGCTTGACAACCCCTTTGGCTTGCACCACCTGATTACTGATGAGCCAGGTGTGTCAACTTCAGCCTTGGTCTACCATGTCAGTGTAGTGCCAGACATGGGAGATGTGAACATCGCAGAGTGTATGACATCAACTCATCAGCTGGACCGCAGCATCCTGCAACAGCATGCAAGGCACGCACAGGGCTCAGTTCATGCCCTCAGCAAATTCTGGTTGCTGAAGACCTTGCATTTGCTTTGATGACGTCCTGTATACCTGAAAACAGGATTGTCTGTGTATTGCAATTGCCTGGATTTTCCAGGTACTGCTGGAATCTGCCCACTCTGCNTCGCTGCGCAAGGGCATGTGGTGTGCATGGGCCTTGAATTGCAGATTCAATCATGGTGCAGGCAGAAAGTTGGTCTTGTTTAGTGCAGATATCTGTAATAGGCACTGCACCTGCAACCAGTGTTCATGTAACAACATCTGAAGATGTCCACTTCTTTCAAAAGCAAGACACAGGACATATCATTGATACACAATTGTGCTCATCAACAGCACTGTCAACCTGCACAGACCACCTTGGTGCCTGCTGTCTCAAAAGCCNCTACCGCTCCCACTGCTGCTAGTACCAGAAGAGCTGCTGCCTGAGGTCCCACTGGACGAGCTTGAAGATGCGGACTGTTGTCTTCTGCTGTCTCTGCCATCTGTAGGCCTTCGCCTAGGTGGCGACGGCGGTGAATCTTTGCGATGCCGTGTCCTAGAACAAAAAGAGGTGTTTGAGCAATGGTTGCATCCATGCAAGCTTAAGAGCAGTATTGCCCGCGCTGCGCAGTCATGAGTACACACAGGACCGGCACATGCACCAATAGAACCCACGGAGTAACCACAGAGTACAGGTAGAGCAGGAACTGTGGTGAAACTTGAGCCAGCATTGTATGTTACCAAGATCACCTGCTATACCACTGGCTCAGTGGGCCTGCCAGTCACTGTGAGTCTAGTTGCAGCGCAGAACATGCAACAGGCGCTACATGATGCTTACTCGCGCTGCCTTGCTTCGTCAGTTGTAGCACGCTGCTGAGCCAGCCTGTCTCTGCTGACCCTGTCACCGTCCCTGTATCTGCTATCCTCATAATGGGTCCGGTGTAACTGCCGATCCCCATAGGGTGCCCTATCTGACTCTGTCCTATACTGCCTATCACCATACGGTGCTCGGTCATCATCAGCTCTTCTGTCTCTGTCACTGTAACGCACATCATCTGAAGCCCTTACCCTTGTTCTGCCGTCATACCTAGCATCTGCTCTAGCTCCGTTGCTGTTATGCCTATCCCGCCCTGAGCCTCTGTGCTGTTCCCTCTCTCTGTCTGGCATATCAGCTGTGTGTCTATCTGAGGGTCTGGCTGCTTCATACTCTGTGTGCCTCCGCTTGGGGGGTGGGGAGGGGGACCCCTCAGGGCGGGGTCTCCTANAATAGCATGCAGCCAGAAGTTGTCACTTGCAATGCTACTCGTGAAGCAGCAGTCCTTGTACAACAAGTTGCTACCTGCTCATTTATGTGCATGAGTGTTTGCTGGCAGGGCATGAGCAGGGCTTTACATGCTTGTCTACAGCTACTAAATCATTTTGTGCTGATCCTGGGTCTGACCAGTGCCATGGATCTTATGCATCTGCGCTCCTACCTGTGACTTTCAAGCCTTCCCCAGTGTTAAGACCTCCTCTCTGGTGCACAGCTGCTTGCATGGAGAATCTAAGACGAGGAGTATTTGGGCGAAGCTTAAGTGTAACAAGCTTAAGTGTAATTCAAGTGTAGGGTCTGCTTAGCCCAAACAGGCCCGAAATCCAGACTGAATGCCTAGCCGTAAAACCATTTTCAAAAATCTGACAATTGATGATCAATAGCTCAGGGTGTCACTTGGTGTTCTCCTGACAACCTCTGCAGCTGTGTCCAGTTCTATCGTTGCCCTTCACATGAAACATGGTTGTAGCAGTTGTTGTTGTGTCATTGGACAGCAATGTTTAGCTGGCTGTCCACAGTGATCAATCAGTTGATCAATCATTTTGACTATAGTGTTGCATGATCACTAGTGGCTGTGATGCAAGTCATGATTACCTAGTTCTGTATTGCTGTAAGGTTGGACGGCTGGCCTCTGGTCTAGCTGGCTAGGCAAGAGTATACTGCAGTGAGTAGCAATGTGGAGTTGTAACATGTCTGCACATGGCTTGCAGGTGGATCAACAGCATGTGGTAATAGACTACAAAGGCAGCAGGGTCACATGCTCTGATGATGCCTTGAGAGCAAGGGTCGAGAAGGCTATGCAGCGCTTCACTGAAGCCATGCACCCCATCAACACCAGTGATGGCACATAATCTGTTTACACATTGAAGGCAATCAGTCAGACCAAAATTGCCAGCAATGCCATTCTGTATTGCGGCATGCAGCTTCTGTCTGACCTAATGCTGAAGACCAGAGCTGAAACTTAAGACAATTACAATAGGAAAGGGGTGTGCACCATCAGATCATGCAGCGCTGCTGCGTGACTGCATTGCTGGCCCTTGAATGGCGTGCGTTTGCTACTCCATAAACAATTGGTATATGTTGCACTCAAGCAGAAAGTGCAGTCACACTGAGGTCCTAGTGACAGTGTCAAGCATGTTGTGTTGCTCCCTTGTGCTGCAAGTCATGTTGGGAGCACTTCCATGCAGCTGCTTCACCATGATGAGGGTTCCTTTGAACTTGGAGTCTGCTCTGGAATGCACTCCTCTTTGCTATAGAACATATCAAGAGTCTGTGTGCCCCTTTTGCTTCTGGAGAGCTAGCTTGATGTCAGAGTACTGTAAGACAGTCACTGCAGCTGAACAGGCTCCTGCAGTATACCTTTCAGTATACTTTTCCCCTGTGTCCATGTGCCGCTTGTGTTCTGCTACTCCATTGTTTACAACAGTCTGCATTGATGGGGTAATAGCATGCACAGCATCAGCAACATCCTTNCAATCATCTGCTGCCATGTACAGCAGCAATCTGCATTTGCTGTGAGTGTCTGCTGCAATCAGCTGTTCCATTGCTTGATGATCAATGTCAGTCAAGGCTGGGAGCACACCTTAGACCTGTTAGCAATGCCATGCCGCTTTCGAAGCTTGATCAAGGCTTTGATGGAAGGCTGAAGGTCGCCATTCATGAAGTGGTCATAGAAGACACATGGGGTGCCACAGTGCGTCAGCTGATAGGCGTGTGCCTCGCCCAGATGATTCCATGGAAATGGCCAATGATTCAATGTGGACCCTGCAATAATTTAAACGGCAAGCTAAGGCACCAGTGGGTATTGAATTGCCGGCAGCAGCAACTTCACCTCAAATGCAACCTAGACGTACGTCTGCAAACACATGTGCTGTCATGTACAGCACAAGTTCNGATGCTTATCATTGTCCAAAGCTGATGTGCACCAAGACTGAAGCTTCGTGCAGAAACATGTATATTACATCTTGTGATACATGTCAGCAGAGATGCCTTCTGTCAGAGTCAAACAGTCAGCTTGCATGAAGTGTCCAGAAGGGCTTTTGCGATGTATTGCAAGCGTCATGGCAGGGCATGCATGCTCTGGNACGACAACTTATATGATATGCTGGCTTGGGCTGCACAGCACAAGTATGCTGCCAGCTGCATTTCTAAACAGGCTCAAGCATTTGCAGATTTGTATCTAAGTCCCACAGGTAGAGAGTGTTATGCCCTTCAGATGCTATTCAGACTTACCAAAAGAGGTTTTGATACATTTGATGTGCCCGCATCTGCAGAAGATGTCTCTGCATGCCAAGAGCTGGACACATGTGCTGTCTTGCATGCACATCAACCCAGTGAGTGATGTATCACTAGCCCATAACTCACCAAACGCATGTACAACTTCAGTAGGTGGCTATACATAAGCTGTTGCTATAGTTTTTTGGTTGCCCTGCTTACTGACCATTTTCAATTTCATAAGCGTGTTCTGCAGTTCATGTCTGGAAATAAAACATGATTGCACTAGGTGCTGACTGTGTATGTTCTGCAGATGTCTGTCAACCTACAGGTTTTGCGTTGAGTAGATTGCTCAGCACAACATGTCCATGACATAATGATTTATACGGTTTGTGCAGGTGTTATGTGGTTTGTTTGCTGTCCCCTACTTATGATGTAATTATCTCCCCTACTCAGGTGAGGACATGATCGTTCTTATTGTCGTACAAATCGCAACGAGCAAAGCAAACAGCACTACGGTTGCAAGCATACTTTCGAGGCACTTTGAGCAGCGTGCACTAGATTCTGTTGCAGTGACAAGTATGTTACCGTTGCGGCGCTGCAGCAGAAGATACTCACTTTGTGGAGGCTCAAAACGATGTGCAACCGCATTCAACGATATGATCGCGAAGTTGTATGAAATGCTCCACAAAATGGTGTCACACTACACCGAGCTAAAGTCGCTGGACAAAATGCTATTGTACATGTTCGAATTCTGCGGCACATGCATGGTACAAAAACACATTTTGCCACTCAACGAACAGAATGAACAGCGTAATGAAGGACAAAAAAACGTGTGATCAGCATCCACGCAGGTGTAGCAATTTACAATGCANCATCAGCCGTCCCTAGCTGGAGTGCATTATCCACAGTGTGCCCTGTGAGCAACAACGGCAAACCTCTTTATAGAACAGCTGTCCTGCTAAGCAACATCACATGAGAATGCGGTACCATGCAAATATGCTGACAAACGCAGTGCCTTGATGCAAATGCCTGCCGCATGTGTAAGNATTCTGCAAATCCGTGCAAGGTCAAAACAGATGTAATACATGACAGGTATACAATCTGCTGTCTGTGACAGCTAAGTACTGACCTGCAAAGTTTGGACTGAGACCTCATTTGAGTTATACATTTTCTGCAGCTGTGCCTTGGCAGCTTCCAATTCCTGACAGCACACCTCAAGCTGAGCTTTGCATCGTAGAATACAACACCCCGTTCCCAATCAGAAATTGTGTTGCGGACCTTGATCTGTGTCGCCGTCTCTGCGGCTTGCGTCTTGTACGCCGTCAACTGCTCCTGCATGTCGGACTGTATATGCAGCAACAGCTTTCACTTTCCGAGATTTGGCGGTCAAGAGACTTACCTCAAGGGGCAAAGCTGCGCGACCTGTCTGATCTAGCGCGTCTGCACATCTTTGAGACACCAGTACGACGCACAACACCACAAGGGTGCGGCTCGCTACTGCCATCGGCCTGAACTGATCAAGCAGCTTTCAGCAGGCGGCGGTACGTCCTATCGTTAGCTTCTCTTGTGATGAAACCGCCAGCTACACGGTCACAGGTTCTTGCACAACTGCACAGCCACGGACAACGTCACTTCTGCGCTGTGCACTACAANAAACATGTGACCAGCATCTACTCTTTGAAGCCAGCGAACGCAACCACAGAGTTGTGCCCTCCAAACCCAAAGGAGTTTGAGATTCCGGCGGTTATGTCATGCTGTTGCTTCTCATTGGGGACGGTGTTGATGCCATCAACCTCTTCGACAAGGTTGTCCTGCAGTTTGCATACACAAAACGTCACGTCAACATGTATTGTTACCCATTACCACCCCTGTAGCTTGTTGTAATGGCTGGGGCGACTTGCATATTGCTGGACTGCGGCAGGTGCTTTGATGCAAGTGGCAGGCTCGACACAAAAAAACCTGGTGGAGAGCATAACTCATGCAAGACCAGGGTGAGTATGTGCATCCTCAAATAAGTGGCAGAGGACACATCATCAAACAGGCAAGGTGACCTGGAATACTCACAGCTGTGCATGCAAACACATCTCTGTANTAAGCCTGACCACGCGTGACCTGTCACTGCTCCCCAGTAAAGGACTGTGTTCCTGTGCAGCAGCAACCAGACACTGCTGCTGCGCCTGCTGCCTGTTTGGCCTTGAGTCAGAGCAATATTTACACACTCCTGATGCATGCATGCCGATGAGCAAGCACAGGCAACAACACCAGCATTGGCTGTGCAATATGCAAGATGCCTGTGCATGAGCAAGCTCAGCGCTGGATAGAATACAAGCAGAGCAGATTGGAAGTGGTCTAAATTGGCAAGGCCAATGTGACCAGGCATCTTACCAGCATGTCGACATATTGGGCAGGTAGAAAGATCAGGCGACCGAGACCCAGCAGTGCAAGTGAGCCAACAGCTTCAATGAGATAGACGTGAGCCTGCACCAACACTCAGACAAGGTTGATGGAAGTGACAACATTATCAACATGCATATTACCTTGCTGAAAGTCAAGTGTGCTATGGTTCTAATGCAGAATATGTGGCAACATCGCTGGGTGAACCAAAGAGCTGATGGTAAATTACAAGCTGTCAATCTATGCCAGGCTGATCTTCATATGCTCCACAGAGGTAATGACACTTGAGCTAAGTTTATATACACAGATCTGTCTACATACAACAGCTAGGTNGGTAAGGGCAAAAAGCATGCAAAGCAGTCTGCAAGAAAGGAGGTTCAGATTGATGGTTCAGCTGGTGCTGTCAAGCTTTTGAGGCCTCGCTTGGCACAACTGGTCTATGGTAAAGGACAGCAACGCATGGCAGTGCTAGAGAACATGCTACAGAATCTGTCCTTGGTGAANGGCACGCCTGCTCCAGACGAAACAGCGCAGCCTGCAGATGCACCTTGTGTAGATGCATCAGACTTGAAGTTGGTGCCCCAAAATGGGCCTGCAGACCTGATGGCCCTCAACTTCCCNTAGCATCATGCTCTAGCTTGCTAGCATGCTGACAAAGCCAAACAAGAGAAGGCGGAGGCAAAGCAACCATCAGCTTGCTAGGCATACCTGCAGGAGGAGATTGAGAGGGGATTTTTGCGCAGAGCCATGACCTTGTGTCAAGATACGGATTATGTGGTGCGCATCAACATGTGTGATGGCCTGCACCGCCTTGCAGCAGCAGTGGGTCTGGATGTAACAGTATCAACAATCTTACCAGAAATCTTGGAGCTCATGAAAGATGAGGAAGCCCTGGTTCGAGTGGCAGCCACCAACTCTTTAGTTGCAGGTGACAGGAACACATGCGAGCTNGCCTTTCTCAATGCTGCAGTAAGTCCCATCGCCGCTTATTGCTCAGTTTGGTTTACCCTTGGACTCTAACAATAGATGGCTGCNGTGTGCTTGCAGGCAATCGCCAAGCATCTATGCACCCACCAGCGACAACTTGTGTACACCAGTCTCATGCCATATTGGCACCTTGTTTGACATAGGACTATTGCATGTGACCAGCGTGTAGGCATGGAACCAGTGCTGACCTAGCCTCAAACCCAAACAGGAAGAACTTAGCCACAGTCTNTGGCAGATTTCCAGGTCAGGCGCGTGTCATTGTCTGCCAGGTAGAAGAAATGGACCTTTGGGCTGCCACGCCTGCCATGCTTCAACAGGTCGGCACCCTGTGATGCATGACCTGGGTAAACCCATGTGTACTGGTAACATCAGTACAGGCACGCCACAGCTCAGAATTTGAGGCGCATTGGCATACTGTATGCACNGCCCTCACTGCAGCCTGGCCATCTTGCACCTCCTGCTGAGACTGTTGCACCTGCTGCTGCAGACTTGCAGCCTTCTGTTGAGCTGCTCTCAATTCTGCTCGCAACCCACCAGCTGCTTCACTTTCAAACGTCAGCTCACCCAAAGCAGCCTGCAGCAGCGGCTCATGCGNTTGCTACCGACTTCAAAGACACGCCTGCTCGAGTGAAGCTAACAATACAAGCTGGCACGGACCCGACCGGTTGCCGCAACGGCCCTGATCAAACCAGCACACCTTGTTCGAAACCTTGGCATAGCTGGCTGATAGACACGCCCTGGCACAACAAACAATACGTAACCTTCCTGATGCAGGCAAGGCGTATGCTTTCTGTGCCCCAAACGACNGGGCAGTGCAAAGTGATGACATGTTGTCACGACAAAACACGCAAAACGGCAATGAGCGATATGTTGCAGCTGCAAGTAGGCAAGCTATTTGGCAAAGCACTGGGAGCTTGGGTTGAGACTCTAGACAGATCAAGTGAAAGTGTGCAGCCTGATATGCAGCAAGGAAGTAGCATACTGCTTTTCTATTGCTGGCACTTATGTACAAGCTAACATTTGCATATGCAAGCTTATGCACAATGCTGTTGCGCCAACATNGCCAGCCCAAGTTACCTTCTAGTGAGACCAAAGGCACTCTGTGAGGCTGTGTTTGAGGCAAGCTCAGCTTGGCACTATCTTGGAGATTTCCAGTGTTGCTCAGGCTGCCTAGCTTGTCTCTAGGCAAGGGGTGACGAGTTTCGTTGTGCATGATTGGTAGACCGAGAGCCTGCACCCGCGACACGTGTTGCATGCAAGTTGACTGCAGTGCAAAGGTGAAGGTAGCCGCGGAGGTCCTGCCTCCGGCAACAAGTTTCAACTCTGTGAACGACGCCTCACCTCAACAATGCGACATTTTTGTCACCTATGCTGCTGTGGCGTGGGCAAGTGGTTTCATGGTAATGGGGGACCAAAGCACGCCACACCTCAGGACTCAGACACACGNGGGTCTTGGCCACGAGACCATTGCCCGATGTAATGTGAAGACTTGTGAATAAGTTCATCCTGGTGATCAGGCCTCGCGGGGCTGATTGTATTTTTGCACCACTGCTGTCGGCGTCCACGCTTATGTAGCCTCCTGTCGACCACAAACATATAGAGCGTTGAGCTAAGATGCTCTGTTGCCTCGAAACTATGGATTTGATGGCGGACTGAGTGTCTTTCCTGGCCAGTCAAGCCTCAACGCCCTGTCTGCACTCCACTACATAATGACAACTTCACAAGNAGTGACAACCATTGCGGGAGGTTTAGCTCTTTGACATCGTCCATTGTAGTGCACATGATCTTGTCTGCCTTCAGCTCCACAGCCGCATGTGTGGCGACGTCAAAGGTGTTGCAGTTGAGGACTTCTCCGCTTGCACTGTAGCCCAAGTTTGACAGCAGCACTACNCACAAGACAAGAGTGCATGAGTAGCTGACCTGACAGAATTAACTCATTGATCATGTTTGGATGCCCCCATTGACAAGTTGATCAGCTTGTTACACAGGAGAAGCCTCATTGCAGGCACACAGGCAAGCAGTACTGGGCAACAAACTACCTGTGAGGAGGTCTAGACCATCATCTGTAGCCTGCTGTGGGGTCATCTTGTATGTTGATAGGCTCTGAAGCATCTGCGTCACAGTATCACCAGTCAGCAAGCATCACACCTGTTGTTGCAAAGGTGGTGTTGCTATGCAGCACGTGCTGCTTTTTACATTCNCTATTGTGCCGGACTGTGTATCAAGAATCAATCTATCGGAAGTTCGTGCACCCTGTTCTGCTTAAGCCCAGCCTTTTTGCTGCTGCAACTCAGCCTCTGGGCTCTTTGGCTTGCTGCTTGGCTGACTGTACAGCACTCTCGACAAATTTGTTGTTGTCCACCTGCAGCTGCGCCAGACTGCTGTCTGAGCTGCTGGGCTTGATCACACGGTTCGGAGAAGGTAAACGATGTCTAGAAGGGTTGCCCGTTCTGCGATCCAGATGACAGGTCTTTATGGATGCTGACACCGACTGCAGCTGGTTTGTGGCTCAATTGTCGGTCAATGTGGTGTCAAACTTGAGCAGTGATGCAGTACTAGTGCTCGAGGAACCTCGCTTGCGGGGTTTCGGACGTGTCCAGTTGTTGTTTCGCACCTTGCTTATTTTTGAGCTTTCTGCGTCGCTATCAAACCGATACAAGGCGGTGATAACGGTAAAATTGTAATGTCACTTAGACGAGCAGTGTTATGACAGCGTTGGCGCCATTGCTGCTGACTTGCACTTGCGCGTCCAGTCGCGTGTGCTGATCAGGCCCAGCACAGTTCAGCCTGATCTACCGCCTCTGGTGTAACGTGCAAGCAAGCTATGATGCCTTTGCGAATTGGGACAAGCCTGCGCTCTGACTGCACTGACCGCATGGCACGACACAACGACCACCTACCTAATTGTCCGATAGCGGTTCTGCAGCAAACTAAACAGATTGAGAACAGACGCAGTAGACAGCTGAAACGTATTCTGCTGAGGCCAACCTGCCATGCCAACGTGTCGCGCCGGGGCCGCAGCCAAGTATTGTGCAAAGCAGCGTCAAGCCGTACAGCGCTCACGATGTTTGGGTATGCCTGTTTTCTGCATATTGGCTAGTCTATTGCAACACAAGGCAATTACTGCACACATTTGGCTGCAGGTATGGGCAAGACTTCGACTCAAGATACGAGCTGAAGGACAAAATTGGTGCAGGAGGCTTTGGCACTGTCTACAAGGTTGTCAGCNCGATTCACCTCCCCGCTGAGTTTTTGCAGGGGTGCAAGCGCAACAGACTCCCTGGATGGCGTCTTGACTACATATGTGGAAGCATGCTCTAACTCCACTGGCAAGTAAGTCTAGGTGGTCTTGTTGCTAAGTGTATCCTGCTCCTTTGCGTGTGAACAGTAAGCATATGGGCTCAATGTCAAGGGTAGAGAAAGCTTGTGGTTCACCATACATTAGTCCCCATGCAGCAGACACAAAGCACACCACCAGCAAACACACTGAATACCAAGTCCAGGCTGACACTTTCATGAGCATGTCTCTGCTAACCATGTTATGCTGCAGATATCTTTTCAGCCAGAATGGTATNGAGTGCTCAAGATCTGGGCACATCAGATTTGGATGTGGCTGAAGTAGATGATGACCTTGTTGAGGACACTCTAGGTTGGTTGACTAATCTGTGGCCAATGGCAGTGACAGCTGGCGCACAAGCTGTCTCTGGCACGGTGCTTCAAGCTTGTGAGTGTGCTGCACAATGCATGTGGCATACNCACTATGCGCAGCGACGTATCAAGGCCTTGGTCAGCTACCTGACCTGAACAGACTGACCATCAAGCTCGGAGCCCTGCGCCATGCACAAGGCAACGGCTTCCAGTTTCTCAAAGCCAACTTTGTCCATTTGGAGATCTTGCACGTAAGTCATCGTGCTCCTCAGGACTTGTCATCTTGGGCCAATGTCTGCCACATCATGCAAGTCCACAAATTGACACTGTGGAACGCAATAGACCCTGCCATCAGTCTGCTGCGTCCTATGCCTTTCTTGCAGACGCTGAGTATTGTGAATTCCCCAGATTTTACAGGAAGCACTCTCAGCTGCCACCCCAATGTCACCTCACTCAGCCTCATAAACTGTCCCGCTGTTGGTCGGGGACTGAAGCACATGCTACAAGCAGCTCTGCCTCGAGTCAAAAGGCTTGAGATACAAGCATCAGGTGACCCTGTCACCGCTGTGCGGATGAGTTCTCAGGTATCAAAGGCACTTCAGCATGGACTTTGCCTTGAAACGGTCGATTTGCGTGGTTTGACAGGACTGACAGCTTCTGATATTAGGCAGTTACAGTTATCATTTTCTCGATCCAATCCACCTGTCACTGTTGCGTTGTCACGTGTTGAGCTAGGACAACATCAGCCAGTCATTAATGCTATAGACGGCGAATTGTACCTGCCAAACTTGGTTCAGCTCTTTGGTCATACCAGATACAACAGCTTGGAGCTGGATAAGGTTGTCAAGCCTACAGCTGTACAGCCAGTTCTCAGAACCANGCATCAGCGTTTTGTACGCCGTCAGTCTCAGCTGTTGTGGGCGCTGCTGCGTTTTCAGAGCTATTTGCGAGTCTAAGGTCAGACATGGCTTGACTGGTTTTGCCTGCTGTAGCTTCTGTGCCATCTGTGCCAATTGCTCTTGCACAATCTTTCTGCTGACACCGAGCATCTAGTTCCAGAATGATATGCAGCAGCGTTGGATCACATGCTGTCTTTTCTGCTAGCTGAGGGATGATAGCATGCACTTTGGCTGTCGAAGTGGCATAGGCATCCATGTCATGGCATCTGTGGCTGCAATACCTTTTGTACCCATCTGAATCTGTGTCGACAATGGGTTGCTCGGCATGCTGGCTTGNAGCCAAGGTGCCTACCCAGACAGGGAACAAGGTGGTCAAGACATCTGCAACTTTGTCCAGCTGTGACCTGGCAGGTGCTGGCTCTGGAAAGCTAGGTTCGATCGAGGCAGCTGACGACGCTGCAGCTGTCTGGTAGGCGCACCTTCTTCTATAAGGCGGTATCAGGATTGCAGTAGCGACCAACAAAGCAGTGTGCAGGTCGTGAGGTGCATATGCGCAGTGACACACCTGCGAACGGGCCTGCATAATGGACTCAAGGACTGCAGGTGCTTTCTGACGCTGATGTGCAACGTGTGCGTGGCATGCAGAGCCGGCTGAGGTGCGCTGAGCAGCGCTCTCCGTGTAGCACTGACAGCTGGCGCATAAAGCAAGGTCGGTGAATGCGCGCTACCTGCGCATACCACCGTTCCCACCGACATGATTGCCAGACCGAACAGATGGAGAAGCGGAGACTCGCACGGCTTACTGCTTTGACCCTGGCTTTGACCGGACTGTTTCGGCATTAGTACACAGGCCCAGAGAGCTTCTTCTTCCCTCATAATTGACATGCCCAGACTGCACAATTCCATACAACTCGGCGCATGCTAGCTTACCTTGTATGCAGCTTCCGAGGAATAGCTACATGGTTGGCCACTTGCCGAGTTGCATCACCGATCAGAAGTGTAATACTCTTGCTCTGACTAGACACAGTGGTCAAATTTGTGGTGCTAGCAAGCCTCGCGCGATCTCGTCCAGAGTCACGCGCGCGTTTGGTCCTGTCCGAACGCAAGCCAATGCATCCGTAGGAAAGCCCTCGTTTCTACGAACGATTGTTGTGCCTGGCTTGGACAGTTTACTCAGTGCGTATTTAGGGACAGCCGTTGCCAACTATAGCCAGTTGGAGGAACCAGCAGCTTTAGCAGCCGGTATGTTTGCTGTGGTTGGTGGCTTAGCGCTCAAATTTGTGTTCATATCATGGCTGGAGAGAAACAAAGAGCAAAGTCGCTCCATTCCTGTCACTCTGCAAGGCACTGAGTTGGAATCGCTCACAGTGCGGTCCATACAAAGGGCATGTGGCAATAGTCTTGAAAGCTTCACACCCTTTCTCAGGAAGCATCTGAACATTATGCAGCCCCAAAAGATTGTTGTCAAAGGTCAATGTGAAGGCGCTTTAGTGAACGTACAATATCAGTTGCAGTGTGACAACTCCCTTGAAGAGTTTCTTTGTGGAGTAAGTTCAGTGCACATCGAACTTCTTGCTGACTGATCAGCTGCAACAGTGTCAGCTGAGTGTCTTTGCCTGAGAATCCAGACCAGTCTGCGAGATTGTATGTGTGTTCATATGTGCAAGTGATGGCATCAGCATCAACATGCATAATATGTGCGTAAGGCTGTCGTCATGCTTGTGNCAGGAGACAAAGTAGCAGCAACGTGCCGATTGAGCACACAAAGGGAGTGGCAGGCAACAGAGTGACAGGCTGGTGCAGATGCTTACCATACAATTTGCGGCGCCTGATGAGTGCTGACATGGCTGGGGTGGCCATGATTGCATTCTGCCCAACAAGCACCTGCAGGTCCCCAAATAACTTCAGTGTCACACAACGTCATGCATGGATGTATATGCACATCAAGATAGCAAGTACCTTCTTCACACCAGCAGCAGCGGCCATCTTGATGATGATTTGGGCTGCTTCTTTGTTATAGTACCGGCCATCACCGCCCAGACCAATGGTCTTGCCTTTGACCTCATCTCCCAGTGAGTTGAAGAGAGATTGAATCCTGCACATTGCATGATCAGGCGTTTTGAAGTAGTGTTCAGATGGTGTGCTGTAGGAGAAGTTGCCAAGCAGTCAGATATATCTTATGGCTGGATGTTGCTCACGGGCAGCTCACCAATTCGCTAGGTAATTTTCGCCAGTGAAGACGTTGGTCTTCTTTCTCAACCCACTTGTACCAGTCTTCTGGCCGTCGATGGGCTTCGTAGGAATGGTCTTGATTTTCAGATCCTACAGTGATTGCGGGCGCGTAAGACGGCGTTTCAGGAGGCATTGAAAGCCTTCGTGGGCAAGTGTAATACCTCTGCTTGTGCTGTAGCCATGGAGACTGNCACACAGAACACTGTGCAGCTGAGCTCTTTCGCCAGAAACAGACAATGTTTTGCAAACTTTTACGCATGCCAGCCTTGCCTCTGCCAGCTTCAGGCTGACAGCATCAGTCTCCAGGATCTCGTTTTCTGCAAGTAATGTCAATGTTGAGCACTGTGCATCAGCTAATTTCATATCTGCATGTGTGCTGCAGGCTGCCAATGCCTGAGTATAGTGCTGACACTGCAACCGCCGTGAATCAGCCTCCAGTGTATGGTTCACCAGAATCAGCTCAAGCAGCAGGAGCTGCAGCAGCATCACCAGNGCTGTGTGCGTGTCAAGTACAAAAAAATGTTTGGAAGCTCAAACTTGCACAAGTGAAGGACATAAAGAATTTGTACAGAATTTTGACTACTTCTTGGCATGCTTTGGTATATCTATCTTTGGCACATGCTGATCAAGCATGATCACACAGGAAGCACTGCTGTTACCAGAAGCCTCCTAATACAAGCAAGCAGTTCTTGTATGCCAAAGATGCCTCACAGCAAAAGTACGAGTCAGGCAGTGAGTCTTCTTGCAGCACATTGCTTCTGTAGGCTTCATGCAACGCACTCTCAGCCTAAAATGGCTGTGGTGCGCAAGCTGGTTTCACATTGAGCCTAGGAGTGACTGTTGAATGTCAGCTGGTCTCACCTGCATCCATGAGGTTTCCGAAGAATTTCCAGCCAGTGGGAACCTCAAAGAAGGTGAGCCCTTGCTTCTCAGCCACTCTATCCAGGGCTGCACTTGTGGGCATGCTGCGCGCCACTCCCTGCACCATGGCAACTCTGTAAGCATCCTTCGCACAAGTAGTCTGACAGGCTTTCTCAGCGGGGGAGCCCCTAGTGTACCCATCACACAGGATGTACCCATCACACGTGATGTGCCCGTAACACGTGATGCACCCATCACACATCATGCACCCATCATACATGGTGTACTCATCACACATGATGTACCCATCACGCACAGCAAGAGATACATGCCCCTTTGAGGATGACTCTGACAAGCAGTCTTCATGTGAAGGCCAGGGCATAGTCATCATGCAGAGCGACTTAAACTGACATGGTTGACAGCAGCAGCACTACCAATGACAGTGCAATGTGCAGCTATGCAGGATGGCTGTCCTGTGTCAAGCCTTGGACCACAGGCTGTGAGGGCTGCTTGCAGGTGCATGTGCAACATAGGGGTAACAAAATGAAGTCAGTCAGGTCTGGGACTAAGTCCTGGCAGAGTGCCATTGCACAGGTCCAGCAGAAAATCTGGTCTTGCCAGTTGACACGAGATGCCAGCTGTTTCACGCAAACTTGCAGTTGTGTAGAAACAAAAGGTCGTGATCATTCAGGAAGAGGAGGGACAACTGTTCCCGGCAGACTTGTAACCATAAGGAAGTAGAGGAAAAGCACCTTCAGGCCAGACTTGAAGTAGGGAATGGCATCAGCGTTTGCAGCAATCATGGCAACAGAGTCTGAAGGGGTGATGAAGAACTTCTTGCCCAGAATCATGTTCCTGTCACCATCTCCATCTGAAGCTGCACCAAAGTCGGGTCCCTTATCACTCCAGCACAGCTCAACCAGGTCGTGTGCATAGGTCAAGTTGGGGTCAGGGTGGCCACCCCCAAAGTCTTCCTTGGGTATCCCATTCCTACACAACAAATCAGGCATTGTCAGGTAAGGATGACAGCACACCGGTGACTACAGAGCGTCAGCATGTCGTGGCTATCCAAGGCGACAGCAAAAGTTAGATTTGCCTGCTGTATTCCTGATGAAAGCCTATGGAGCAGCAGATCTCTGGTGATAATGTCTTACTGCAACGTGCGCAGTCATACATGAATTTGGCCAATCCCATTGACTGTTTGAAGTTGGCCTCACCATGGTGCGAGCAGCACTGTGCAAATCAGCTGAACAGCAAAGCAAGCAAGTCGACCNGTCCGCAACGCCAGGTGTCACAGTGTATACTGGTGGTACGGGGACTTGAGCACCGTCTTGTGCAGACGGCTCACTTGAGCTCTGCGAATCATCGCTAGTGCCGTAGTCCTGCAGGTCTTGCATGCCTGGCAAGGCGAATGCAAATAGGCATGTGAGCTTTATCGTTCGCAGGCTATGTGAGTCGTCAGTCGTAGCTTAGTCAGTCAGAAGTGGTGAGGTTCTTGACTCTCATTTCCACACAAGGAGCCGACACGCAAAAGCATTGTACATGCTTGCAGTCCAGACAGGAGCGGCTGCCTCCGTCTCGCTGTGTCCTTGAACAAAACATGCACAACACAGTCCTATGCTGCAACCTGCTCATGTGTTTGCAGATTGCTTCTAGAATGGAGCTGATGAATGTTAAGGCTGTGCAAGGGGTTATGTGACAGCAACTTATTGTGCAGTAGCATCTGAAGCAAATATGCACAACACACTTCTTTGCTGCAACCTGGTCGTGTGTTTGCAGATTGGCCCTAGGATGGAGTTAGAGATTGTGAAGGTTGAGGAGGGCCTGTGTGACGGCAAGGNGTGCGCTGTATTGAGGCTGACCATAGGGATTTTGAGGTGGAGGCTGCTGGTGGTAGTACTGAGGTGTGGGGGGAGGGTAGTGATGTGCGTTTGGGGCTTGAGAGTATGCAGACTGCTGTGCTTGAGCATGTGGCTGTGGGGCTTGAGGAGGAGCCTGTGACAGACAGCCAAAACATATCTCCACAAGCGTTCCATGTTTCCAGGAATGCCAAGTGTTGACCAAAGCAACCGACAAAACGCTGTGCAGCGTAACAGTAAAGCTGTGTCTTGGAAAGACTACTGCTATCAGCTCACNTGGCGGCCAGGGCGCTCTCTGCAGTGTTGCAGGCCCCAGTCTGGGCCACCACCTCCTTCTGTGATGCCACCAGATGTAGCTGCAAGCTCTGGTTGTCAACAGTTTTGGCAATGAGACTGGTCTCTACAAGGTTCAATTGGTCAGCTTGGGTCTGCAGCACATACACACGTGGACGTGAGAAGAGAGTGGCTAAGCTGTTGCCACAAAGGTCAATATTGTGAGCAGAGGGCACACTGTGATGTGTTGTCTGCAGCAGAGACAACTTNAGTTCCGGCATCAAGCTTGCCATGATAGAGAATGCATTACGCAGCATCACAGTGTCGGGACATGCACTTTGGAGAAGGACCCAGGTATGGGCTTGTGAGCTTATAGAATAGCAGAGAGGGGTATGCAGCATGCACTGAGGACTCTGCCTATTGAAAGCTGGATTTGTCACAAGTACGGCATACAACATCAGAACATAGCAACAATACACCAGTAGGCAAGCCGTGTTGCATCACATGTGTGCCTGCTGTCCCTCTCAAANGACATGAGCAGCATTGCACCCGCCAGCATTGCCTTACTTTCAGGCCAGCCTTCTGACAAAGCCAGCATGCAGCTTCATCCTGCAGCCACTGCTGACGATGCAGCTGGTGGCATGTCAAAAGTAACCAACACAGGAGCTGAGACTAAGGGTTGCAATAAGTTTGGGTCTGTGCTTGCACAAGCAGCACCAACTGAAGGCAACAGTGGTACTAGTGGTCGGGCTGAAGCCACAGCCACAGGAGAATCGTGTCAGCGCGTACAGCAGCCTGACACGCATCGACGGGATGACCTGCAGACGTNCTTTGAGCTTTGATACTGTCCAGGTTGTTACGTATGCTGGGCGAACGGCCTTCCCGGGTCATGCAAAGCGACAAGCACAAGTTGCCATGGCTGCCTCTGACCAGTCAAAGTCATTGCACAAAGAGCTGANGGGCCAATGCTGGCGTTTCATGCGGGAAGACTTGCTTCAAAGCTGTTGCATCTGGTGTAGGCAACTGCCGTATCTAGAGCGGGTTGTGCTGGAAAGCTTGAGGTTACGACCTCCTGCTTACATGGTGGGCCGGTGTGCAGCCCAACATGACACTCTGGCAGGCTACAATGTGTCACCAGGTGCAGCTCAGCTGGCCTCAAAGCAGCTAAAGGAGTCGGCAAGTAAGTTATCACAAAGTTTGTCTAATGCTGATGAAGCTTCAACTAATGAAGCTTGTCTGCTGCTGATGAAGCNGTTCAATGCTCCTGTGACTGCAGCCAGTACCTTGACCACAGCTGGTACATTTGCAGCCAAAAGCAACAGCACACTTGGGAGCACTAGTTCCGACACAGTCACAGTCAATGCTGCAGCCAACTTTGCTGCACCTACAAGCTTCACCTCGACAGCACCTGTAACCTTTGCAGCACCAGTCACAGCCAGCAGCACAGTCAGCATTGCCAGTCTCCTCACCTCCAGCGGCAACAGCATCTTGGGCACCAATAGCGGCAACAGCCTCACAGTCAATGCAGTGCCAATATTCAATGCAGGACTGCAACTTTTTGGTAGCAGCACTGCTGCAGCTATAGCACCTGCACTGAGCTTCTTGAGGCAGTACCCTTCAGCAGCAGNGCATGCCTGCTGTACCAGCGGCACCAGGCAAACAGAGCTCTGCAGTGCTACATTGCATGAGATGCAAACTCACTACACCTCCTCTACATCATGATTGCTGTTGCATTACTACACACTGCTCATCAGATGAAATGCANCAGTTCCAGGTTACAGAGACTGGCCAGACCCCAAAAACACTGGTAAGGCATGGCACCTTCAGAAGCAGGCCTACATACTCTTTGTGCAGCATACCTTCAGCGCCATTGNGGAAGGTCCCCTAGCTGGTCGGAATCGGATATCGAAACGTCTTCCTGCTTTGGGCTGAGCTCTGTCTCAGTTACTGCAGAAACTGGCGCAGGGTCAGCTTTTGGCTCCGTTTTGATCTCAGCTGCCATATGCAAGGTCAGAGCACGCTACATACGAGCGCTGCCAGCTGTGATGAGTCACCTGCAGGCACAAGTTCTGCGTTTTTACAGTACGCAACGTGGAGGGTCAAAAGCGAGCCAGAAAAGGCTGCGANATAGGTGATGTTTACAGCATCAAGGCCAGCAGCAGTGACGTTGGTGAAGTGTATGACTAGGACTGGAGAACCACATCCATAGCATCTAGAGGCTAATCCAGGCTAACTGTAGCTACTTGAGCAGACTGGTGTTGCTGCTGTGTTGCTGCTGCTGCTGCTGTNTAGGCCTACCTCAGTGATTTTTCCCTGCTTCAGCTTCTTCAGAAATCTATACTCCTTGGTGAAGTCAGCCTCATCTTCTTTGGCCTCAATGAGGCGCCTCTTGGCAGCCGGCAGCTTCTTGGCAGCAGCCTGCTGAGNATTGTTGACAGTAGTCAGTTCAGGAGGAACAGCTGCCACAGACATTCCCTTTGCTCAGCTGCGCTGAGCCACAGTATGTCTGTGCGTCACTGTGATGGCACACATGAGCCTAGTGGTGCATGTGCAGCCTGCAGCGGAGCCAGGGGACTGCATGGTGACTTTGCTGTTACTGCATCAGCAACACCATTAGACCAATGTGGGGGGAGTGTTACCCAAGTCATTACCTCTGTTTGTAGGTCAAGGCAGGAGTGGAGGCCAGAGTCAGAGGAGCTCTGAGTCAAGCCACCGAGCTGCAAGCTGAGATGCAGGAGCTCAAGGAGGACCATGCTGCTGAGCTGTATGATGCTCAGCAACAAATTGGCATGCTTCAGAAGGATCTCCAAAAGCAGCATGAGCACTGCATGGGCCTGAGTCAGCAGCTGGTTGACGCTGAACAAGCTGTTTTGAGGTAGGATGCCTTGTCAGTGCTATGGGATCTTGCTGGTATAACAAGGAGGTGTAGATGGTGCCTGTTGCTGAGCAGACAGCTGGGCNAAGAGTCAGACTGTGCGTTCTCCGAGACCACATCTCATTCTTCCGCAACTAGTCATTTGAACGCATGTCGCCTAAGAAGCAGTGACGTTGTGATGATGTTGCAGACGCTGTGTGAAGTTACACAAATCATAGTTCCTGGTAGGCGGAAGCTACTGTACGACAGATAAAATGCTAGCCTACATTATAGACTCTGATCTTACTTGAATTGCAGATAGCATGGCAGAAAATCAACCGGAAGGAACCCGTTTCAAGAACATGATCTACAAGCACAAACCAGACATTCCCAGCTACGCCTCAGGGGGCAGTCTTCTCAGATAACTGTCTAGATAACTGTCTAGAAATCACTGCTGAGCACACTGCACTCTCTGGCCACCACGGCCTCCACCTTCTTCATCACTATCACTGTCATATGCTTCGTTGGAGGTGTTTCTCGTGTACTGTTTCCTCTGTTTCAGCTCACTCTCCATGTCATCAATGGGTCGCATGTTGACCTGCAAGAGAGGCCCGCAGATGAATGTGAAGGTACTGTACAGCACAATGCCCACAGAAGGCTGACATGCTTCCAATAGAGGCATGTTGCTGTGCCAGCTTGTCATTACTAATGCTTGTCTGATCTGCTGCTGCTGCTGGCAACCAATGACAGTGCATCACACACAAGACTGACCTGTTCAGGTTCATCCTCTGACATGGGCACTTGCTGCTGTGCTGCAGGCGGCAAAGTCTGCTTCAACTGCTCCACCTCCTCAGAGCTGAGTGAGTCTGGAAACTTGACTGCAAATCTGATATACAAGTTGCCCTTCTCATAGGGCCGGCCGTGCACTGGCATGCCCTCTTCATTGATACACTTCCAGCTGTCAGGCTTGATCACCTCTCCTGGCAANCCTGCAACCCCCTGCAAGGCCCCTGCAAACCACGCTGGTGTTGACCCAAAGCAGATGCCACATTGCTGTTACAATCACCCCAAATTCAGCAGCAAGCTGGTCTGCTGTAATGCCTACCAATTGCGCAATTTCGACATTACTTTGACTTGTGCTGCAATTATCACTTATGCCTCACAAAGGTCACAATNGGACAGAGCTTTACACTTTTCTGTAAGCTGGTCTGACAGGTGGGACAATTTCGGGTACAGTGGCATTTGTCATGCTGACACAGAAAATCATGGCAGATATCCCAGAGCCATGAGCATGGCAGATGCTGTGCCGTGACCCAGCGATTGGTAACCTCAAGGCAGTCAGCATCTGAACAGTGACAAGACAACTGTAAATTCCATATTTGTAAGCGGGGTCACTTACAAATGAACGGGCGGGCTGCCTTTTGACTATCATGTATGTGTGAGTGTCAGTAGAAAACCTATGCCTGGCTACTGCACTGGAACTTGTTGTAAGCTGTGTACCATANTCTCATTGATAGTCAGAGAGGCACTGGTGTGCATTACTGCAGCACAAAGCAACTAGTGCCTCTATGCTATACATCTGATGCAAGCTTTGTTAGTGCGTGTCGCCAGTCAGCATTTTGTCACTCAGCAGGTAGCATGAGACACATGACACTGTGTAGCCACATGCAAGGCTTACCAAACAGGTTTGCCATTCCAATTTCAAATGTGCTTAGCTCAGGCAGCTCTTGTAGCAACTTTCGTGTGATAACATGGCAGCCTCGCTTCTGTGCTGGTAACTGTACGACTTTTTGAAACCTGCAGTTGATTCGCCCGTTTGACACACAATTGTCACGGCATGGCCTAAGCTGATGCATTTGACCCTTGCAAGTGCAGCTCACCACTGAGTGGATTGAGCTGCTTCTGCTTGAGCTTGCTCCGCAACAGCTGCGTGTTGCACAGAGTTTCAATCGTGCTGGCCGACAGATGAAGGTGTACGACTGTGTCACGCGCGCATACCTCTGCACGATACGTTTGCATGCAAGTGTTGCCTAGCTGCACAGCGACGACGATGCACGTGAGGTGAGCACTTTCCGCTCAGTCTGGGCGCAACAACCTGCTTTGTTGGTGAATGTGCNGATCTCTTAATTGACAAAAATAGCTACTGGGGACTCTTGACTGGCCATCTGGCCTGCAGATCTGACAATAGCTAGTGTGTACTGTCAAGCTGCACTCATCACAGAACCTTTCCGACCTGTGTTGATGCACGCACGAGAACTTTGAAGGAATCAGAGACTCTGTTCTGCCTTGTATTCAGAGTGATCAGACCAGCCAGCTGACAGTTGAGGGCCAGATCAGCAGGGCCAAGATGCAGCAGGGCACCTGCATACAAGCATCTGNAAACGCATACGAGACATTGCAATGCGAGTACAGCACAATTCAGCCCTAGCCAGCTTGTGAAGTCATGCAGAGTCTGTGTCCGATTGCAATGTCAACGCACGAGAGACAGCGTGCCATGTCTCACATGCCCTGTCACATTTGCATCGAGTCAGGCATAAGAAGTTGAATACTGTTATAACTATACAATATGGTAACACTAATAATAACCATGATAATACAATAAGTAGCAATGTAATGTGATATTGACCAGTGTGGTACCTGTTGCTCACTCCTGAGCAGGGCATCTGCCAGCAGTGTGACCTGCCACACCAGTATGATCGAAACACCCACCAGCAGCCAATATGCAGCCATTATGGGAGCCGCTGCAGCCACAAGAAACTGCAAGTCAGAATGCCTGTGCACTTGTTATAAATATATATATGAATGAGCCATGAGAACGAATATAGATAAAACAGTTGCACGTTTTGTCGCAGCCTTCCCATATGCTGTGCCAGGAGCAGTCATCACCCACTTCGATCACCGTTCTGTTTCAGTGTCAAGCGCGCGTGCCGGACACACAGTACCACAACGTGAACACGCCATGCACNGCAGGTGCTGATTGACCCGCAGCTTGAACACAGCCTCCATGGCTTCCTCAAAGGCAGCATCAGCCTCTGCCTTGCCACCTGTCGCGTACAGTCAAGCATGCTGTAATATGTTTTGAATGCAAAGATCAGCGAAAGGGTATGTCGATGCTACCGTCATATTGGCCTAGTCTGAACAAAGACTTGAGGTCATTGATGTCATCTTCCAGTTGACCTGCAGACAAATTCCATGTTTGATGACTGGTTGCATGCTTGTTGTGGATGTATGCTGACAACTGCCATGAGCACCACAATCGCCATGCGTCACATGCTTTAGGACATCGGAGTTGTGCGTAACATGAAGGTATTGTGTGTCTCAAATCGACTGCACATAGGAGTCATGCTGTGCAAGCACTGCCCAGTGCTGGNCCTTTTGCTGCTAGCGCCGCTGAACGCAGACTTGTCTCTCGTCATCTTGCTTTGCCAGCAGGAGGTGTGCTGCAGATTGCCAGCNTCATTGTGAAGCAGCTCAAGTCATGTGCTCGTTTGGCAACCTATTCAGGGTCTGAGCAGCCATTGTGTGATGTTTATGGCTGGGCTAGCTGGCAAGGCAAACACTATGCTTTATAGGTGATCAGCAGGTAACGGGGTGTGCGGCGTCAAAGCCCAAATTCAAGCCGGATGGATTTGTTACGCCTGCTTGGTATGCCATGGACAAACAGGTTAGCTGAGACTCATTCCTGTCAGCCCGTAACAAAAGCCTCATTGCTGGCTTCCTCAACATGTGTGCAACTATTGTGAGCTGCTTGCCGTGATGACAACTGCTACCTGTGCTGCTTGCGGNTGTGGCCACACAGCTCTCAACGGTGGATCTTTCAGCATTCTTTACCTGAAAAGATGGCCAGTGGAGTCTTGATGCTTTTCAAATCATACACTGGGGGTTCCAGGCTGCCATACATGTTCTGGTTGCATGGCTGGGCACTGCCGTATGTGTCTGTACAGGCCTGGCCGTAGTCATACTTGGCAAACTTAGGCTCAGACTCCACTTTGCGCCGAACTCCTTGTGCCCAGTGAACCATGTTCTGGACGCTTGTGCCTACAGTGCCCATGTCACTATTGTATAAACAGGTTTTAGCGCATGCTTTTTGGCCAGTCAACAGCAACAGTCACATCCTAAAAACAAAGTCGAACATACCCAGAATTCAATGTGTTGTGAATTGTTATGTCAGCTGTTGTCAGCAAGCTGTTTCAGCAAAAACTAGAGGGACACCCTGAAGTCCACCCCATGCACTCTGTGGTGCTTCAACCAGTACACAATCTTCATGACACTAACAAAACTAAAGCGCAGATGCAGCGAAACACGATCATCCTGACATATTATTGTGTCAACTGCAGACTAAAAAGCATATACCCCAAAGGTGTGGGGTTCAATGCAGGGTGGGGAGCNACATTGAAGCAAGGCGGTCCTTGTTGACACAGATGCTCTGAGTGCAAGGCTTGCTACAGCTCTGCGACTGCCAGTGTTGCTGTAGGCAACATGGTTGTAGCATCTGAGGCAACTACAACATCAGATTTGGTCTATTGAGTGGTGCTAGCAGTATAGCCTTTGGCTGGAAGATTGCGTCCCCGCTGAGGGGTGAATGCAGACCAACTACAGATGTTGAGACCAGTGTCAGCTAGCCTGAATAAGCATATCAGTAGCGCCATTATGCCTTATAAAAAGGGCAGGTGTTGTCCGCACTGCAGGCTGGTGGTTAAGCCTTGTAAGTTTTAGATCAGCTAACAGCTCCAGTGCTGCCAGGGACTCATCGTTTAGGCACTCTGAGCTGAATTAGTTGCGCTGACCCACTTGTTGAACATCAGCGCAGTCATGCTTGCATAAGTGATTGAGTAGCATGCTGGAGCTGTGTTAGAGATGTTTGCGACTTCCATCACGTATAGATTCGCTCAAGAACCAATGCATTATTGNAGACCAAGTTGACTCAGCACAGACAACAGCAAGCTAGGCAACTGACATGTTCCATTCAGCACACTCTGGCTTCATACCCACGTCAAAAGCCTAGCTGCATAGCTCAAGGATTCTCTCAAACAATTGTCATCCAGACCAATGGTAATACGACTCCTGACAGCAGCTCTGAAGTAAACTGTCACTTGCTGCACAATCCCTGACCAGGCAGGATACGATGCCAGGGTTTACAGAAGTGACCTCTGGTAGCTGCTGTAACCCACCACTGTATGAGACTAACCCTCCTGCTGTATTGACTCGCACATCTGCTTCTGGAGACATGTTGCCATTACGCTGTGCTGAAAGTCAACTAAGCAGCTAGTGCTAGCGGAGCTTGGATACCAACATAAGCTGTCAAGGTAGACAGAACCTTAGCTAGCCTACTAAGCACCTGCAACGGTACACCACAGCAGACACTCAGCTAAGCCTGAGTTATGACGTCAGCAGTGAGCTAGCCTCTCTCATGCTGAGACATCACACAACACAGACATGAGACAACCTACCATGACTACACAGAATCTGTGCTACTTCGCGGCAAGTGGTGAAGTGACCATTGTCACTGTGGCCTTGTAAGATGAAGTTGGGCACTGACTTGAACCCACATGGAAACACAGACACTGTGCATTGCTGCTAGCTTGGCATCCTCACTACATGACTCATGCTGTGCAAAACCCTATATGTACCGTGCACGCACAGATGTGGCCGACCTCAATTCAATAACCAGAACAACTGTGTGGACACCACTGCTTCACGTAACATGTAACACACTTTTAGAGCGGATGCAAAGGATACCTTAGTATGGTCTATATCTGTTGGTGCTGCCTGCTGTGCCTCCCCTCCCTGCTTGCCTGCCATAGCCGCCTTGCTGACCGTATGCACCAGCAGCCCCTCCAAAACCACCCTGGCTTTGCTGCCCATACCCNGTTCTTGACAATGTGGGTGATGCCCTCTCTCATTCAGTCAACAACTCCAGTTCTTCACTGTTACACTCCTTCAAGGAGGTAGGGTACATGTTTGATTTCAAGCCTACGATAGATACACGTCAGGTCTCACAGCTTGTCAAGCAGCACTATGCGTCCATTTGGTCCAGCTTATCTGCAAATCCACAGACTGCACCCTCAAAGCTTACTTATCACAACTGGTTCATTCTCCCAGTGCCACACACCCCTATTTCAAGTTACCAGTTTCAGGCAANTCCTGTTGATTCGAGTACTGTACTCATATGCCTTGAACTCGCCCATACCACTGCTGCAGCTCAGCCGCAAACTGTACTGACTCTTCCAAATGCTTGTTGACATGTCATGCTGGCATCTTGGCAGCAGTGGCTCCCTGTACTCTTCTCTAGCTCTGCAACACTTTGCATCAGCAGCAATCACCTCCCACAGCTGTGTTCAGTGCCCTGTCGTGTGGCCACCACCATTGGCACGGACTGCACAGAGCATCACAACAGGTATGTGTGCTCACCATACTGTACACAACATCAGCAGCAAAGTCGGAATCTGTTGTTGTGCTGCAGACAAGTTCAAGAAGCAGCACCCACAGGTGAACATAAATCTGGTAGTGGAGAACACCTGGCGCTGCTGTCAGGCTGTTGCGCGAGGGGACCTGGACTTTGCCGTTGTTGGAGGCAAAGTGCCATCAGATCTGCAACACTTACTTTTGGTGCGGCTCTTGCCACCCCACCACCACTCCCCAGCATCTTTCACATACATAACAGCATGTTAGCACAAATAGTATGCTACATTGTCATATGCATTCTGCGTGCAACGCTGGCATCCACTGGCATGTATTTGAAGGTCTGCAATGCATGCAGGGTCCTGATACTGTTAATGTAGTGTGGAGTCCTTGTCTTTTATGTAAAAGTGTCCCGGCCTCATTGGCAGCTTGGCCAACTCAAGTGCTGCTCATGTCATGTTGAGCACTGCATTCTTGCTGAAAAAGGCTGCACAATTGTAGGTGACGCCATATCAGGAGGATGAGGTTGTGCTGGTCTGCTCCACATACCATCCTCTCAGCAAGCGGGAGTCAGTCAGCAAGAAGGAGCTGCAGGGGTTCCAGTATGTGTCCCTGTTTCAGAGCTCCACAGTTCAGGCAATCCGCAGCACACTGGCTGCTCAAGATATAGAGTGGACCACTCTGCAAGTAGTCCTGGTACAGCTTTACTCACCTACGTGTATGCAAGGACTATGGTGCCCCTCATCTTACATCAGCCCAACAAAAGAGTTCTTGCTTGTCATGTGCGCTAGTTGTTCGACAACACACCACTGTCTGTTATACTGGTTGCGCCTTGTGAGATTGTGTCCGTGTGTCATGCCCAACTGCATCAGATAGCTGCATGCCTAGCTACCTCATGTGCATGCTGCCCTTGACATAGCACCAGTGCAGTCAGCTTATTCTGGTCTGCGGCTTGCTGCAGGAGTGCAACTCTGTGGAGGCCATCAAGAACGCTGTCCAGTGCAATCTAGGGGTGGCATTTGTGTCCAAGCTGGCTGTGCAGAAAGAGATTGACACCAAGCAGCTGCATGCCCTGACAGTCAAAGGCATTCCTTTGATGCGCAGCCTGCGNGCAAAGCGTGTGTCCAGGCTGCTCCCAGCTGGATACAAAACTTGGACTTCTGCATTGCCATCAAACTATTGGCTGTATTTAAGAGGCAGAGCCTAAACACAGCCTATTTTTGTTGGCAGATCAGGATCTGTCATGCACTCAAAACATTGTACATCACATGCAACACAGCAAACAATGGGAGTGGTGCCAGCTTCAGGGTCAGAAGTGTCCATGCATGTCCACAATTGAAGCATANCCAAGGAATGTTTGTCAGCATGTTGGCAGCAGTGAGTGTGGCTCAACACAGTGTGAGTCAGCAGCTCATGCAGAGCCACAGCAAGAGCTTGTGCTGCTGCAGATCAACATCCAGGCAANGCAATAGGCAGGTTGCAACGAAGCTGCAGATTCAGTGCCTGCCTCAAACAAGTTGCATAGCGTTTCCTAGACCAGCAATGCAGCTGCATAGGGCGCCCAGACCGCCGCTGTGCTGGCTCATACATGGTCAGCGAGATGCGTTCTGGGAGAGAATGCAACAGCACTTTGCACTTGATTGTACATATGCTGCATGTGGTCAACAGCGAGCTATCTCTTGGCGGCAATGTCAGTCATGATGGCAGTGTTGCTGTCAGCATGCATGTGCTAGCTGGGATTAGCAGACATGTACCTGTTGTCAAACGGACTTGAGGGATGATGAGCTGCATTCACTGTGCTCGGTGCTCCGCTNGTCTGGAATCGGTGCAGCTGGACTTGGCAATGATTAAGCTTGCCTTTGGTGCTCGATGAGGGTTCTTGTCAAGATAATCAGCAAGCTTTTTTATTTTCCTGTCAATGGAGCTGTCCACCTTGTCCTCGAAAGGAGGTTCTGACCTGGGGAAAATGTCAGGCACCAACAAGTTGTACCGCTTGACAGGCCGCCTTGAGCTAGCAGTAGGCAGCAACCCAAAGCAATGTATATGAAGCCGGCCCATAGTGGCAATGCTAATCCCTGATCAAGTCAGCGAGGGTTAGCTGCTGATGTGAGCCAATTTGCTGTTGTGCCGTGCCCGCTGTGCGTTCCAGCACACGCCGACATCATGTTCGCGTGCTACCACATGACAGCATGGACCGCAGGGTTCAGATGGACTGCGGACTTTCCGCTGATACCAAGCGAATTGTGCTGCAGTGCAGAAACAGGAATCTGCATCAATTTCATTTTGACCTTCCATCAGGTCACGAAGTCACTGCTGTGCTGTGCGAGTCGTTAACAGNTGTTGTCTGCAACTGATTGCTGCTTTCATCCTGCTGCATCAATCATGCTGACTGTCAGCAGTGCCTTCTGCAGGTTGAGCTGCCATCTTATATACAGCCAGTCCCAAGCGCCTCGGCAAAAGCAGCACAGTCAGCCGCAGACATCTGCCCTTGTGATGGCCGCGGGAATGCTGATGAAGCCATACAGCAGCCAATGTGTATTGACTCAGAGATGGCTGTAGTGCCAGGTCAGCTTGACACAGGATTCAACACTTCTTCACTGTCATCTTCTGTTGCATCTCCTCAGACAACGTCGCCACAGCTGATGGTCATAGATGGCAGCCATGCAAGTCTCCATGATGAGACATGCGGCCAGGATCATGCACAGCACAGCATAGGCGCCAACATACATGACAGCGACAGGAACAATCCCTGCACTGGTGCCCATATGCTNGATCTGCAACGTCGCGAACGCATGGGTGGCATAGGATTTTTGCACCAGCATGGAATGCTGACTCTAGTCTTTGCCAGAGGCATGCTTGTTCCACGCTTTGCCTAGTTGTTCATCAAGACAGAAGTGCAGCTTGCTCTGCTTGCACCGTGTTGCTNTAACCATTCAGGGCTAACCTTGTGGGGGTCCATCAAACGGGATGGCTTGATCCAAGATCTGTAGCCATGGGCTAGTTGATGACAAAGGCAATCTCGCATTCCTTCGGCCTAGCTCGCTGCAAATCACACAGCTCCTTATGCAGGCAAGTCTGTAAAATGCCTCCTAGCTGACGGACTTTCAAGGGTATGTGCTTGGATTCCATGCTACGCACAGGTGAACGATTTGCAATTTAATCAGCTGACATGCGCATGTGGATGTTGCTCAGCGAGAACAGCCTATGACCAGCACTGCTCAAGTCATTTGCATGGCATTCAGGACAAGTGAGGCCCATACGGCTTTCAGTGGCATTACACTGGACACCTGAATTGCTGCACATTGCTGCACAGGTAAGCAAGCTGTTGTCTGGCCATACCCCCATTGCATAAGGCTCATCTGTCAATGTCTCTTGCAAACACAAAAGACTTTCCCCTTACAGCGGTGTGAAAGCCGCCTATGCATATGCGCAGCACTACAGACAACAAAGCTGCAGGGAGAAGTCACAATAGCCCAGTCCCATGACAACTTGACAAAACTCGTGAGCTATGGCAAGGGTCCACAAAGCAAGGGCCCACCTAGCAAAGCATGCAACATAGGTGAAGACAAGTGAGGCTGAGCATACGTGGAGAGCGATGTTGGTGCGCCCATACGCCTGTCTCCAGCCACGCAGCAGGCATAATAGCAGGAGCCATCTGATGCATCAAACTTGCCCCTTCCCTCCAACAGCACAGCCAAAGCATGCAAAGCATGGCTGCNATCAAACAGGTTTTCGGATCTCTCAAGTGTGCAGCAGCGGCGGCCGTTTGGGCGACGTTTGGCTACACATGTCGCTGCGCTAACGAGCAATTCAGCACGACAAATGTCAGCTTGCCTGGCGGGATGTCTCGGTTGGCCACGACACCTCGCCAACCCTGACTCACAAACGCACCTTCGATACCGTGCTTCAAAACACCAGCCTTCTGCAGCCAATCGTCATACGCATCCGATATGGCGTTAGCCGTGACCATGTTGCGCACTGCAGCATTGCACGCGAGTCCTGAAGTGCATCAAGCGTTGCATCTGAGCGTTTCAAGGGTTTCTGGATCTCGAGACAAGGGCTTCAGCGTTCAAGGTCGCGATTGACTCTTGGCACTGCTGACAGAGTCTCTTGTGCTATACAGTGCGGTGCTTGCCTTCACCACCCGCCTCACTTACAGCGCAAATCTGTCAGCATGGAAACGTTGATGAACCAGCACACCCTCAGCTGCAGGCAACTTTCTCTGAACAGGCAGTGTACACCAGGCCAGCTTGCCCGTCCCTGTAGACTTCAGCGAGCACAGCAGCAGCGACTTCATACCGTCTCTGCAGCGGAAAGGTGCTCCATACAGCTGCACAAACCTGCATCATCACTCGAGTGCCTAAGTAGCTGTCACTCCAGATTGTTCTTGAATCTTGTCTGAGTTGCGTCGCCATGCTGTTTGTATTCCTGGAGGCGTTCCGTGTATGGTCTGTTAAATAGGGAACCACATGTGGTGCATACATGTCAACCTGAATGTGCCATGCTGACACACAGCAATGTCCACAGGCCAAAGTCACAGTTGTGGCGACCCGACAGCGAGCGATCACTGCTGATTCCCAGCAAAGCAGACAGCAGCAGTCAAGTATGGTGCGGTCAGGGACCCCCACCTCCCAACCCAATGGTGGTAGAGCGATTTTCACAAGTTATCTCACAGCTTTTCCAGCAGGTACATGTTTGCACACTGTNGACCAATGCTCTTTCGCTCTGTCAGATGCTGCTTGAGCAATGGTCTGCGCGTACTGCAATTGCAAGGCCTGGACGTGCTGTGGTCCAAAGGTCATCATCAAGGTATAGTCTGTGGGGAGTTGGGCAATGTAGTGCTGCCAGAAGGAATGAGATGCCTTGGAGGCCTCATGCAGCAGGTGTATACACAGCACCTGCAAGAGTTGCACGGTGAGTCTTCAGCAGGTCAAGCACTTTGCGTGACAGTTGAGGCGATTTGCAAATCATCAATACTTCATGCAAATGTAGAGCTTTGCTGAAATGTAGGCAGCTATGGCTTTGGTAGGTCTGCTGACTGGCTTACTTGCTCCTGGCCAAGGTCATGACCATGCTGCGAGATCNTCACAAGGACGCAGCATGCAAAGGTCACATCAGAGCAGCTGTGACAGCTTGGGGAGTGTTGCCATCAACATGGTCAACTGGCTGGCATCCATGCAGTAGACATGTGCTGAGTCATTAGGCNGACAGAATTGTGGCTGGCATGGAGGGCACGCCCATGGTTGACAGCAAGAGCAAATCCCTTGTAGCTTACCATGAGGTTGGCCATGCCATTTGTGGAACACTCACACCAGGTGTGCCCCTTAAAATGCCCTGCCGTATCATGCCTAGATTGTTGTTGCTGAAGTCAGGTATCGAGATACACTAATTGCACGAACTGCTGCACACACTGTGCAATAGGGCTTCTGACATTTTGCTGTAAGCCTGGCTGTGTACGCAATTGTGTTCTGCTACTTTGTGTTCATGCTGTCTGTATCAGGACTCATGCTGCATGCGCCCCTTGCAAGTGATAGAGTAATGCATCACTCGTGCAGTGCTACATTGTCGGAGTGACTGCTCTTTGAAATTTATCACTTGGAGACATGCAGGCCTTAGGGCAACTTGTGCACCTTAGTCTGGACGCTGTGGCTTGTGCAGGTCACGATGCAGTCCAGAAGGTTACACTGATCCCCCGAGGTCAGGCTAGGGGTCTCACATGGTTCATCCCTGGAGAGGACCCCACCCTCATCAGCAAGCAGCAAATCTTTGCCCGCATTGTGGGTGCCTTGGGCGGCCGGGCAGCTGAGCAGGTTATCTTTGGTGACGCTGAGGTCACGACTGGTGCTTCAAGCGATCTTCAGCAGGTTGGCTTCTACACCTGCTCTGATCTCGTGTTGTTGTGCCGTGTCCCCTCACGAAGAAGGTTACAGCATGTCTGGCAGATGAGGAGCTGACAATTTTGACTGCCCTGAACACACAAGCTACCAAATTTGACTCAGAACCTTGGTACTTACATACTCACTTCATGACACGAGAATGCTGCACGGACCCAGAGCTGTCTGCTGACCATACTACTATAGGCATTAACATAATACGCAAATACATGCCACATTTCACCTGGACATGCAACAATGCAGGGACAGGGCATGCGTGATGCAGAAATGCTGGTTTGGGCTGGTGACTTCAACTACAGGATAGAGGCTTCATATGAAGATGCACTGGACCATATAGCACAGAAAGAGCTGGACTGGCTGCTAGAACGGGTGCGCCCTCACGCTACTTGCAGACCAATCTTCATGTAGCAAGATGAACTCTGACTTGCTCCTGCAAAATGCAAAACCCCTTACTTTACTGAGTCACAAACCTGCTTAAGTGTCGATCGTCACGCTTGCTCGCAAACAAATGCGTAGTGGGCTCAGTAGCGCTGGCATACCAAGCATGTGGATCTGTTGCTACAGCTGTCAGTCACCCAAACACACTCAGGACTCCAAGCTGTAGTGCTATGTGTCATGTGAGGGAACTGGCAAATGATGCAGCCCAATTTGCGCAAGCTGGCCCGGTGCTGGAGTAACACATACACTGCGACTGGTAANCCCAACTCTACCAACTTGTACCTGTTTCGGACCAACAACACCTGTTTTGTGTTGCTCCTGTGTCTGTGCGAAATGTAAGCCGAAACTACATGTAGCTTGTACAGGCCAGGCTAAGACGTTGCGTCTGTGTCGCCAATACGTCGTTCGACAGCGTGTGGCCGAACTGGACGGCCGCTGTGCCCACGTATACTGTATAATACAAGTCCTGCGTGCTCACACGGTGGCAGACAAGTGACACAATCTGCAGAAGCCTGAAGACGTTCTGACCGCAGCATGGCAGAGAGCTTCTGGGAACCCACGCAGGCGATGCTGCAAGGCCCTGCACCTCTGGTCAAGAAGCCAAAGCTGACAGAGGCTTTGCTCAGAAAGCCACCTTTCCGTTTCCTGCACGACGTGATCAGCGAGGTTGAACTGTGATCACAACACCTGCATTCGCCTACTGCTCATAGCAAGCTTCGCTTCCCTGTTGTGCAGGTGCAGCGCAACATTGGGTATGCAACAAACCTGTACTGGCGTGGAGCTTGATGCAAAAGCTATTCAGGTATGTTACCACAAGTCGCTAGTCACTCCCTGCTTGAGTCTGTCACAATGTTGCATTTGCTCTGCAGGATAAGGAAGGCAAAATGAGCTACTTGCAGAAGATGATAGATCAAGTCAGCTCTGACTTGGGGGTAGCTGCAACAGCCAAGCCTGCCAAGGTAGGTAGGCAACTGCCATTGCACTGCTTTCACCTGACCATCATCAGCAAACCCTCAGCTGCCTACAATGTCCCAGAAACGCGCCTAATCTGACTCAGTGCACACGCACAGATAGTAGCAGGCTTGGATGCAGAGGACACCAACACGTTTCTGCAGATGTTGGCGAAAGCTGCACACACATCTTGTGGTCTCAATGGGCGCAGTCAACATCATACATGACACCTCTGCNCTGCAGGGCTCCCCTGCAAGGGGGACCCGCCCCACCCAGGACAGCTTCAATAGGGTACCCTTGCACTCAGGAATTGCACTGCATGCTGGCTGCCAGTGTTGTCACTGGTGTCCCTGCCATGGGTGGCCTTGTAGTCCTTGGTGCCGGGAATGTGGGATGCTATGCCCCTAGGGCCAGAGTTGCCACTGCCAGTTTGACCCCTGCTGCAGTCATCGTCCCTGCCNATGCTGAGGCTGTGCTGTCCCAGGTCAGTGCCGCCAACTGCCAGGCTGATGTGCAGGTCTTTGACTGTCAGGCCATGCTGGAGGCGAAGTGCATTGCAGTCGTTCCAGACACATACCACACAGGCATGGTGTGTCTTTGGCTCCAATGCCTGATTCTGCTGTTCAGAGTTGGTAGCCTGTGCATTTGAGCTGGAATCTGCATGCAAGCAGACTCCTGTATCTTGTGTTGCCAAGCATGACATGTACTCTTTGCATGGCAGACACATACTGTGCAGAATCTGCTTTGTGATCGTAGTGTTGTGAGCCTTGTTGCTCATGAGACAACATGCATTGCGCACACTGAGCCCAAGTGAAAATCTGAAGCAAGATAGAGCATGACATGATGACAGCAGTGCACATGCACTCTGTCATACGGCATCAAAACATATGCTATGACATGCACACACTCATGAATGCAACTTTGCACGCAGCCCCATCATGAAATACAGAACAGCATTTGACCTGCGTCAAATATCTGCAAACCTATTCTTGTGACTGCATCCTGACTGCAGTCACATTGCAAGGCCTCAAGCACTTGGCGTTACCTCTGGAGGCGTCTTGCAGCCACGGGTGTCCCTCAAGGCCAGCTGGAACGCCAGCATGAGGCGCAGCAGCTGTGTTGGCAAAAGCAATGCCTACTGGAAAGAAAGCCTCGATGTCAAGAAGCTGGCAGCATTTTAGGAGATCAGAGCAGCTAGCTGTGCAATAAGCAACCTCTTCCTTTGTCATGAGCGTCACATGTGGCTGGAAGTCGTAAACCTGACTGTGCAGGTCATTTGCTGTTTGATTTGTGTTGTTTGAGGAGCTGTTTTGCTGGTTCAGGGATTGGTGTTGTGAGCTGCAGTCTGATGTCTCATCGGATGCTAGGCCTGAGTCTGGTGTGTTGCTGCTGATCAGCATGACACTCTCATGCACGGACATACCCTTGGTGAGTGCAGGGACACTGATGTTCAGGTCTCTCAAGAGGAAGAGTGCTTTGATGGCAATCTGCTGAATTGCAGGGCCTTTCAGGCAAATGCAGCCGTGGGACTTCACCACCTCCATCTGCAGAACAGCTGAGGCGTCTTCAAGCTTCGGCTCAAGCAGAGCAACATGTGCGTGTTCCTGGCATGTCACATCTTGTTAGTAATGCTGTGAGCGTGAGTGCGGCTGACGTGAATAGAAGGCTGGCACTATAGTGATCATGACTACTTGATGCTACTATACTGGTGACAAGACTTGGCGTAGCAACTGCAATGCTGATCAGACAAACAGTATTTGAAACAGGCGCGAAAGTTGGTCGAAAATTACCTGGAAGGTGTCGTGTAACATCAACGGCACACACTGCCGTCCCGAGATGTGTTGTGTAATCGTCCCTAGGTGTTGAAATTAANTGTTGCATATTTTGTTCATGCTACAGCTGATACTCAGGGTGTTTGTCTGGTCTTGATACAGTGTCCCTNGCTCACACATTTCTCTCTGCCCCTACTGGCAAGGCCAACCCACCTGAAGAGCGCCAGACTGGAAGCCTGCTGCTGAGAGGTGCATGCTCCCTCCCACAGCAGTCACTTTGCCCTGCACCTCATCTGACCACTGCTTCTGCCCGCCGCTATGACAGACAACCTGCCACCGCATGCCTTGCTGCACTGCCTCCAGGACACGTATGCCCGGCTCGGGCTGGTCCCCCAAAGGCAAAGCTTCCCTCCCAAGCTCCACATGCAGCCCTGCCTGCTGGTCAAACAGTATGCTGCTGCTGCTGCTAGCAACCTCNCTGCATGGCTCAGCATGGCTTCTGCATGTGATCAAGTTGGCTGCTTGATCTGGCCCATGCATATATACTTTCAGTAGCTTATGATCATCAGTGTTGAGGCATGGTCAACAGTGATTATGACTCATAGCTCCCGTGGCGCATGCAGCCTAGTCAGCTATGTAAGACTCACACAAGTGGTGTTGCTTTCCGGCAGCAAAAGACTGTAACCCTGTTTTGCAGGAGAAATGATGGTAGGCCCCAGGCTTGTGTACATGATGGATGAGATCAGCACAGGCTTGGATNGAGCAAGGAAGCATGGGTACTCACATGTGTCAAGTAGCCAAGTTTGACGCTGTCTTCGATGCCCAGCACCTTCTTGAGCTCCTTGGCAATGCTGACCTGCGCAGACCTTAGCCAACTTCAGCCAAGAGACATAAGTGTATTCATGAAAGGTATCCAGTGCTATGCAGCTTTGGCAAGATGTTCACTGACACTACGCAGCCTTGTGCTGGCTGAAGTTTGTGAAAACACACTCTATTTTGAGACCCAGCAAAGCCATCATGTTTCCTACCTGTGCCGCCTCATTTGAAGCAGTCTTGGTCCAGACGCAGAGTCTGTCTTGTCTAGCTCTGAGGTTGACCACAATGCCACATATCTCCTCACCTTCCGTGAATTGCTCCCCAATTGCGGCCATCATCTGCAGTACAAGATGAGCGTGCAGCCGATGTCAAAATCGTTCAGGACTTCCAGAGTCCTGTGCGATGTCGCCAGTTGCTGACAGGTCAACGCTGCTTTTGCCTGACCAACATTGTGCAAGTATGAGATAGCAACATACCGCATTCAGCCAATATGTGTCCATTGTCTGCTTGCCACTAGGTCCCTTTGGCACAAGTACAGTCCATTTGCCACCATTCTCGCACTTAGGGTCCTCCCACTTTGGCTCAATGCCCTTTTTGAACAAATGGAAATCTGCTCCGGCTGTCACCCAACTGGGGGGCTTGATGTTGTTGTACAGACTGCAGATGATAGCATGGAAGCTATTGGTATGCAAGATCAACGCGAGCCCTGGCAAAGTGCGAAATGACACATACCACCAAAAGTCCTCTACTGTCTCGAAGGTGTATACTGATCGAAGGCTAGAACCATAGCTGTCCTGCTTTTGCTTGCCGCTGGGGTTATCGAACCAGAGTGTCCACTTGTGCTCTAGTGGGTGTTTGTCGTTGTTGCTGTTTGAGTCCTTAGCGATCTCTCCGTCTTCTGGCTGAGTGGTTGACTCTTCTACCTTGCCATTGCCCTCAGCGACCATGCCGCGCACTTCAAGCCTAATGTACAATGTCTGGAACTTCCCTCGCCCACACTTTCGTTACTGCTTCACGACAGGACTAGTATTGACGTTGCTTGCAATTGCGNGAGCAGCAGTGCTCATTGTCTGTGTGGCGCTGATGATCTTGTGCACAAATATCAGCCCAGCTGCTCTGTTCGATGGTTACTGAGGCAGTTCTCAGAGTGGCATGTTGCTCCTGCATGTTGCAGGTGTGCATGTGCACCTTTGCCAAANTGTGTTAACCTATCACTGATGACGAAGTGGCGACATGTCGCAAGCAGGCGGCAAATACAGCTATTCGCACGACGATAGTATGTCGAGGAGATGTGCCGGCTTTACGGCTCACCTGGAACCGGACTACTTGCGCGAGCAGGCATGCTTGCTTGCCCAGTCGGTACTGTGCAACACTNAGGGCATAGCGTCTGTCAACATGATGCCGTCAGGTGCAAACAACACTTAGGCAGCAGTTCTACAATATAACTAGCACATCTCAAATTGCAATGTTGTACAGATCATTTTGGCATGTGGCACGGACAGGGGATGGTGCAAAGACCCTACAGCTCTTCTGTAGCCCCATGCATGTCATTAGCAACTGCGCTGCCTGCTCAGGTTTCAGGTACTCGCTGCTCAGGCTGTCAATGACAATGCCAGCNAGCAGCTTACTGCTGGGAGCAGGCAGCTCAGTCTCTCCTTCTGGTGGGGCTGGCTGAGGGGCCGATGTGTCAACAACAACTGGAGGAGGCGGCAGGNTTTCAGGTGGAGATCTGCTGAGCCTATTTCTGTAGCTTAGCAGCAAAGCCTGCCACGGTTTTACTGTCTGCCAAAGCTGCTTGATCAATGCAATGAGAAAGTTGGCTGCAGATATGGTCAGCTGCATTTGTCAGCTCATCATGGCGGCACATCAGATTAATGGTGATTCAAATGCCAGCATGGATTGCCAAGTTCAGGGTAGTTACGAATGTGCATTGAAATGTATTGTGCATGATGGAGTTCAACACAAACTGCTCAGTGCTGCAGCTCTGCTGTTCAGGTGTGGCCAAAGGATGCATTGGAGGCAGTGGCATACAAGTTCCTGAAGGAAATGGACCTGGATGATCCCACTCGAGCCAAGCTTGTTGAGCTTTGCCAGTCTGTGCACAGAAAGGTACATTGCCACAATGCACAACTTACTCGCTCNATGCGGGAGCAAATGAGGAATCAGGACAGGACTATGGCCAACATTGAGTCACACCCAGAGGGCTTCAACGCCCTCAGACGCATGTACGAGAACTTCCAGGAGCCCTTGATGAATGCCACTGCTGGAGGGGGTGGAGGGGGGCAGCAAGACCCCCTAGCTGCCCTGCTGGGGGCTGCTCAGACTGCCAGCACCAACCAAGCAGCTGCCGGTAAGCTCTGCTGATGCTGCAAGCTGCAGATANGCATAAGTCCCAGCTGTCTGACTTGCTGTTGTTACGTGCGCTGTAGGCATGGCTGCCAGCCTCAGAGGCATTGCTGGAAATGATGATCTGGCACCTGCCCTCCCCAGACAGGGCCCAGAAGTACAGGGTGGAGAACCTGTACGAGGGCCCTCTGGATGACAAATACGCTGCAGCCATCAGGAACTGTGACCCAACAGGGCCCCTCATGCTGTGAGTCCGCTTGTCTGGCCTTCTGCCTGAGTGTGTTGCACAGTCTCCATCATCCTGCGCNGGCACACCTAATTCTGTATAAGCTCTGCCAGTCTGTGACAAGACTGCAACCAGTCTGTGACAAGTCTGTGATACATTTGTGACAAGTCCGAGACACATCTGCAACCAGTCTGTGGCAAGTATATGACAATGGTGGGACAAGTCTGTTACAAGTCTTTGACACGTCTGCATCATGGACGTTGTGTCTGTTATTCCTTTGATAGCTAGTCCTACATGTCATTGCTGTGCATTGCAGAGCTGNAAGAGCAGACCTGCACAGTGATTCTCCAGCAACCACAACTTGCTCCAGATGCTGCAGAGCAGTCACCAGCTGTGCGGCCTGCTCATCTGCAATGCTGCCTATGGNGCCTCTTAGAGCATCCATGCATGCTTGTATTGGTGTCTGAATGCTACCTGAACAGCCTTGCTTTCTTGTCAGCACCCAGGTAGCCTTTCATGCCTTCAAAGCAGCACAAACCATAGTGCAATGTTTGAGCAGCAGGGTGGATGGATAAATTGCCAAAAGGTTTGATGGTTGGGGGACCCCACCCCTGACCCTCTACGTGCTCTATCAAAAACATGTGGTCTGTGAATGTGTGACCAAAGCGTAGATCCTGTATAAGTTTCAGTCTGGTTTACAGTTTAGTTTCGCTCGAGGCAGACTCACAAGCTGAATGCCAATGACATATACCTCCACAGCCCGATGAGCCTTTGCCTGTTCTATTCTATCAACAACCAGGTCTGCTGCCCGGAAGGTTCCTTCTGTGGCTTGGCATGAGCCTTCGGGAGACTACACACCGTCAGTAATGAGTTTGCCTGCTATGTTGAGTAAATCCAGACTCAGGCCGTCGACGGTAACGACACTCACAGATGAGTAGAGCCGTTGCTGNGCAGTAACATTGGTGCCTTGCAAGCCCAGCAGACACCTGTGTTGATGCCCTCAGTCATGGCAAGTCGATGCTTGTTTCCGTCAGCTTCTGTATTGTCAAATCTTAGCCTGCTCTGTCTAGTCCAGGCACAATACTACTTCTGCTGGCAGTGTGTGTGTGATGAAATTTGGAAATGTTCATGCAGGCACAGTACCTGTTCTGCTGGCAGTGTCTGTGGTGAATTTGGGAAAGGTTTACTTGCATACTTTTCTTCAGCCTGAGTGATAATTGCGTCTGTCGAGGTTGAGTCAGCTTCAGTATTTGGTTGCTGCTTTGTTTTAGCCCTGACATTTATCACACTGTTATATTCTCCCCTACTGCATGCACTTGAGCACATTGGTGTGTTTGCCTCATGTCAAGCAGCCCAGCACAGTATGGTGGTGCAAACTCTACTCAGCACATCATGGCATACGATAATTGCTGAAAGCACAGCATTGTTGACGATCCATGGCTACATTATCATGTTGCAGAGGATGTGTAATATGTACCTTGGACTTTACAGAACAGCAGAATGTGAAGGAATGTTAAGTCCAGATGTACCACAGGTTGCGGACCATGTTGTGATGCATGTTTTCATGAAACTNCACATACAAGATTCCCACAGCAAATGACATCCCTCTGGACTTCTGCGTGACACTGCTGAAGGACTCGCCAAATCAACGGCTGCCCATGGTGCACTCCTCTAAGGCAATTGGAGAACCACCTTTCTTTTTAGGGGCTGCAGTCTTCTTCGCTTTGAAGGAGGCTGTCTATGCTGCCAGAAAGGANAAGGTACATGTCAAGTCGCTAACAGTCGCACGGCTGTTGCTAGCCAACTTTTGCGAGTTACCTACGCTGCAGACAGGCACAAAAGCTGTACTTGCTGCCATGAGGCTGTAGCACATTGACCTCTTACATTGGCATGTGTGTATTTGCATACAATGGGTNTGGGGCATATACTCGCTGCATAGTGTGGGAACAGCACTCCACATACTGCTCACTGTTTACAANCGCTCTGTTTAGATCTCATTGTACATACCACGCGCCGCAAGTATGGGTTCAATGTATGACACATGACGTAGCGTATGTCTAGACTGCCCATGAAACTGCCCAATCTCCTGCCCATCACAGACTAGTGAGTGACACAGACAGCCAAGACCAAGTACACTCCAACCTTTCACGTGTAGTTTCACAAGAACGTGGGCCTAGCTTTGTGAACATAGTCTTTGTCATTCTGTTTATGCTGCATTTCCTTGTGCATGTGAGCCGTTTCAACTGTGCTGATGCGGTGTGGAGGCCGTTTGCTGCCCTTGCAGACAGCACCGGCATCCGCACCAGAAGCCCCAGAGGTGCAAGTGGGCATTGCTCAAGAATGTGCACAACAGCAGTCAAGAGTCAGGGACAAGTANCCAGATATAGGTCAACTAATCCACTTCTGCTACGACTATTCAGGTATGTATGATCCTTGCATGTCACCACACACTTTTACCAGCCATGTAGCTACATCATCTCAGTACACATGTCCAGGGTGCACCAAGGTGTGCTGTAGTGCAGGTGTGTTGCTGACACGCTCTAAGCTGTTAGCCTTGACGCTACCCGTCCCAGACATGTCTACAAGCCCTTCTGGTCTCAACCNGTTCTTGTAGATGCAAGGTTGAGAGTTGCGAGGAATTTGTGAAATTTGTGAAAGCATTTGGCCAGCCACACTGCCATCACCTTGTACNCCGTGGAGGAGATAGCAGTTCTTTGCTGGCAGGTAGTAACAGCTTCCGCATTTCTATAGAATGGAGCAGAATCATGCCTCAACAAGGGGTGATTGATGATGAAGCTGTACAGCGCTACCATGACATGCTGGAGTGTATACACAGGTTTTCAGCCTTGCTCTCTATCCGCACTTGCTTGCCATGCCTGATCTTCCAACTGTGCCTGTGACAAGTATTTCTTGTGTCTGACACAGGTGCGGAATGGAGCCAAACATTACTCTGCATTGGTTTGCACACCCGCAGTGGTTTTCAGATCTTGGGGAGTTCACTAAAGAAGAGAACATAGCTCTTTTCGAGGACTGGACAAAGTTTGCCTTTACAAACTATGGTAAACACCTTGCTGGCAATCGATTGTTAGCAGCTACTGGAGCTGGTACACAATTAAATAATTCACAATCATGTTCAGCGTTAGTTATATTAGCAGCAGCAGCAGAGAAAAGTCTCATGTTTCGCTGTGGCACAGCATGTTGCCAGCATCAGCCATATGCTGATATTGCATATCCNGCCTTCAGGAGCCCTCTGCACCCCAGGGGTTGACTCGTAGTAGGCAATCAAGGTTCTGGAGTGCTTTCCCAGATCACCTGCAGCACATGTGGTCATGGCTCAGAACCAATCAACAACAACATAGCTGGCACACGTCAGTCAGGCCAGACNGCCCTGGAATCCACCTTGCATGTGCCCCAGTCATACAGCTGCATGCATCAGCAGCACAAATACCTTCAANTTGTCCTTGAAACGGATTGGTGTGCTAAGATTACAAGTATGCCATGTCAAAGCTTGCCAACTTGGTCCTTAGCTGCAGAATATGCTCAGAACGCAAGATAGCATAGTGCATGTCCAGGTCAGCTGGCTATGCCACGAGCTTGATTTGCTGTTGGATAAGCGTTTTTTATATCAAGTATTCCACACAACTTGATGCATAGGTTTGTCCATCAATAANCAATGGAGTCAAGACCTGTTCCAGCTCAAGAGCATCATGGATACGCTTGAGGAAGAAGAGCAGTTGGAAGCCTATGAGCCCATGTTGCTATCAGGCACCCAGCCAAGTTTCACTGATGGGCAGCCTGGCCCAAGTGACTTGCTGAGTGTTACAGCAGAGCTGAACCAGAAGACGGAAGCTGCCTTAGCTGGTACTGAGGGCCCTAAAGATGGCTTGTCTTTGCTGGAGGATATTGCCAGTTTGAGCAAGCAAATGGTAGGCGAAGCTCAGGAGGATGTCGAGCTGTTCAGACGGGCCAGCAGCAAAAGCACAGATTAGCTTGTGACGCAAGTCAGGGAACTGCATGCAAGCGTGGTTGTACAACGACCAAATTGTATCAGATTTGCCACAGGGTTACAACAGTTGAAACAACTGACAGTCGTATGAGTCGCNAGCATGTGCAGTCCCTGGGATGCCCTGTTCCCCAAGAGACCTGTTGGGGGCAGCCTCAGCCGCCTGCTGCAGCTGTGGGACTATGAAGGCAGTCTCACTATTCAGGTACCTGCTGTGAAAGTCCCATAAACAGACTCACAAACATGATGCTAGTACAAGAGCTTCATGTTGCACTCGGGCCAAAGATCACAGTTTGGCAAGTATCAGGTGCAGCTGCAGTGCAGAAGCAAGATCAAATGCATCTGTGACAGCTGCTGAGCGTATCAGGGGCTTGCAGCCAGGATGCAGTGCATGCTGGTACACTTGTGTGGCCAGGAACATCATGCCTGCTGCTGTCTGTCTGATGCGCTCTNTGATGTAGTTTGTCAGTTTGGTGGCTTTTCCTGAATGCTATACAACCACTCACTGGCATGACATAGTTCTTGCCCACGGCACCATGACTTTGTACTGCAAATCTACTTGAAATACAATATAACACTTGCAACCACACGAACACGTTCAATTGGGTGTTGCAAGTCAGCAATGCTGCCAGCCCNGCCACAAGTGTTGAAACGACTGAGTACCTGCATGTATGCCTCATCAATCTGCTCCAGCTCATCCCTGTAAGCCTGCTGCAGTTCCTCCAGCTGCTGCTGCATACTCGCCAGCAGCTTGTCCACGTCCTCTCCTTGCTGCTTGAGCATCCGCACATACTCATCATCTTTCTGATGCAGCTGAGTCCTCATGTCAGCCACAATGGCGTCTTTTGACGCAATGATCTCATCGCAAGCAGCTTGCTGACTCTGCATTTGCTCTTNCCGCCAACTGTGGGCTTGCCAAACTGTCCAATTCTGTTTGTGGCATTGTCAGACTTGCAGCCTCCACCTGTGAACAGGGCTCATCTCAGCAAGCAAGGCTCTGTCTAATTTGGTACAACAGCTTCATGGTGGTAGACAACTAAAGTGGGCAGTGGGCAAAATTAGTGCATCTGGGCACATTCTGCCTTGAGCTTGCAGGACCAGATCACACCAGCTTTACTGTGTGCCCACTAACAGACATAACAAGCATACTATTGCAAAGCATGCACTCAGCACGCCAATGTTGCTCGCTGCCAACAGCAACAGACTGTGGAACAGGATGCACAGCATGCTGCCCAATCAATGTAAGCTCTGCACAATAGCAATCTTGCAGGCACANAAACCTCTTGTGCTTTGCTGGCCTGTGCCTTTGCAGGGGAAAAAGGGTGACATTTTTCATGTCATGCACAGCAAATTCCATGCACACAATGACTCTGCTCTGCATGCGCTGCCTGTGCGGCTGTCACTACACGTGTTGTGTGCATCACTTGCATGCATGCAGCTGTTTCTTATATCTGTGATGGCTGCGTAGGAGCTCAGCAATGTCAGTGGCCTCGTCCAATCATTCAGCGAGTCAAGCAGCCAACAACGACCGTTTGCTCGAGTCCTTGAACGAGGTTTGACACACCCTGCTGCACTTGAGCTGTCCATGTTGCCTGTTGTGACAGCAATCTGTGAGTCACCAAGGATGAGTCTTGCATTGTTCATTGATGCTGAACACCACTCAACTTGTTGTCACACCAGCAGCACATTCAATCTGTCAACACTCTGTGCAGAATTAGCTTTAGATCATCAGCTTTATGTTGAGAAGGATGCTGCACCATGCTGGATGACTCACTGAGGCTACATTTTCTGTGCTGCCAGGTTCATATTACACATGTGGGTCAGATGAGATTCAAGGGCGTCGCTGAGATCCAGAGTGTGATGCAGTTCAGCACCGCTCATCTGGCTGCTCGGCAGTTCCCAGCTGAGCCTCCATCCGCCAAGGCAGAGCTGGTGACAGCCTCAGCCTTGCACCGTTGCCCTGTTGCTTGCCTCACTGTTGCTTGAGCAGAACCTGACAGCACTATGCATACTGCACTCCCAGCACATGACAAGCTGATAAACCTTTCCTGAGGCCACTGTGACACGAAGTACAGCTGCTGAGTATAAAGACAGCTGCAAGCGCAAAAAACCGCTTCATAACGGGTTTTTGATTGTTAGTCTCTGACAGCTTGGTCAGACTTTGTGTTGTGCAGGCTGCGCCTGGTCTGGGCTTGCAGTACATTGTCACAATGAAAGAGGCAGTTGCACCTCAGTGGCCGGGCTCTGGTCAGCTGTGAGTCAGCATCAGCATTGCAGTGACAGAACANGCGCAAGGGCAGAGTGATCAGCAGGGCACATGCAAGGCATGCACTTGTTTGTTGGCTGTGTGAAGCGTGGAATGTATTGTTGTGATTGCGCCTGACATGCCTCTGTTTGCTGTAGCAGGGTGACACATGCTTTGGTGCGTAGTTGCGTCAGCAAAACTTGTGTTAGCTGACTGGGCCTTGTTGCTGATGGCCTTGCATGCCATTTCTTGTGACACAGAGATAGCCATGTTTCGATACACAAAGCTGACTTCAACCGTACTGAGCTCAGTACACAAGAAACGCTTCGCNACGGCGACCTGACAAACTTGTGGATGGCCTGGCAGGCAAAGCAACTTTTCCGCACAGGCCAGATAGCTGCATCGCGNTGAGTACTGCGTATGCATTGGATATCAAGGGCTACTTGGTCACTGCGTATGGTCTCTCAGGTGTGTTGCACTTACATGATTCGTCTTCAACAGCGAGTTGCAGCAACAGATGGTGCGGGACATACTTGAGCCCAGACTCTTTGGTACGTGCTTTCTACAAGGTGTTCCGAGACTGTGTTCCAAAGTTAAGAATATGCTTTTGTAAGGTAGTCACAGAGCAGCAATGGAGGTCAGCAGCTACAACTGCATCATCTGCTGTTAGCAGGGACCCAGTAAGCCTACCGTAGTACCAACAAACACACACTGCACTTGACAACCCAGACAACGGCCCTATGCCGGATGCATAAGGGGAGGTAACAACCGGAAGATAACATCAGCAGAAGTGCCACATGCGCATGGTATGAGTGCACTTCCAGGTCCGAAGTTTACATCATCACCGGTCAAAAGTCTGAATGTCAAAACACCATGCACAACAACATGCAACAACAGAGTCCTTCTCCACAGACTGCTCGTCCTCTTGTCGCCAGCTAAACTTCACAACGCATGGTGGCAGAAGGCTAAACTTATGTATCTTGAGCAAGTGTCTACGTGGGTCCAACAGCACTGTGCTCAGCAAACCGTCCACNTTTAGTGACTCCTGCATCTATTGCATCAGGCAGCAGCGTTGGGTGACTCCTACGTCTATTGCGTCAGGCAGCAGGATTTAGTGACTCCTACATCTGTTGCATCAGGCAGCCGCATTTGGTAACTCCTACATCTGTTACATCAGGCAGCAGCATTTACTGACTCCTCCTGCATCTGTTGCATCAGACAGCAGCATTAGCGACTCCTGCATCTGTTGCAGCTTATGCACACCAATGCCAAGCTTGGCAACCAGCTGCTGCACCAGAAAGGGTCTTGACACATGGCCATATCCCTTCAGCAGCTTGAAACGCCGATCTAAGACCAGTGCAACGTACATGAGTGTTGTGAAACCAGCAATTCAAAATCTGGATGTATGCTGTCTGTGCCACTGTCACAAGGGTGCAGGTGCATGACTGGCTGTAGTGNCTTCAATTCACGCTTAACCTTGGTTTCGGAGCGCATTTCACAGAACTCAGGCAACAACTTCGTGTCGCANTGTCAGGCTGGCTTGTTCGACCTGGTCCAATAAGCAGCCTAGATTCGCATTGACCTGCAAGCATGCCTGGCAGATGTATCTGCATGCATGCAGCAACAGCTGGGGCTTCCAGCACTTGACAGCATGAGCATTATAAATATTGCTGAATTACACATCACGAAGTGCTTATAAGGTCTAAGCTGCTAAGGTGTCAGGCTGNCAACGCTTACTGTGCGCACCCGTGCGTGTCATTTAGATGACTACACTGCAACCAGACACCACTCTGCTGCAAGGTCTGGAGCAGCCTCCGCAGCTCTGTTAGGCTTGAGACCCCTGAGTTGCCTCAGTGCCACAGAACCCTTTCCAGCTGTTTTGCTAGCGCAGTTGCAGTTTCCACGATGCCGCTGCATGCTCAGACACAACGCGGGTAATGCCAGCTGATGCAAACATGGCTGCCTTCAGAAAAGCCAAGGCTGAAGTCTCNTTTGTTCTATGTGCTGGCATACTTTGCTGTGGATGGATACGCTCATTGGGCAAACAAACCTGTCGGCAGTCATGCAGAGGCATACAAAGTTCACAGGTTTCTTGACGACAATGGCTTTGATACATGTGTCAAGAAGCGCTGTCGTGTGTCAAGAAGCGCTGTCGTGCTGACCTTTTGCTTGCTGTCACCCGCCTCAGAGCACTCTTCTGGTGCCCCAAGTATCAAACCACAGTGACCTTGCAGCAATTTGAAGCAGCTGTGAGAGTCAGCGCAAGCTGATGGCTGGCTGGCTCCTGGTAATGGCTGCAAGTCATGCAAAACGGCTGAGCAACTCACCATCGTTGCCCTGTCTCGACAAACAAATTTGCCTTGCAATCATGCACTTAGCTGTGACTGTCACGTGGTTTCCCTTCTTCGTCATTCTGACAAGTTCTCACCGTCACATGGTGACTCTTCTAGTTTCCTGAACTACTGCTTATGGCGTCTGCTGTCTTTGTCTTATAACCTCTTCTACAATGCAGCTATCAGTGCTATGGATCTTACTGGTGTACACTCGACACCACTGACTTCAGGAAATCCGCAAATGTCACAATGACAGCTTGTCTGGTCAGGATGAGCCTACAAGTCGTAGGACACGTGTTTTTGCTGTGCATTGCTATGTTTCGAAGCCATGTGTTGGATTGCCCAATCCTGCACAACAACTGTCAGCGCTGTGCAGCTTCATGCTGTTTTCACTTCAAGATCAGTCCATTCTTCAGGTGCGTGGCCAGTAAGCAGCGATGGCTGCATTGTCAGCCGCTCACATGACCGTTTGTCATAACGGTGACTGACCCTTGCCTCTGTGACTGTCCAGGAGCAGACAATATGAAGATCATCATCAACATTCCACTAGTGCATTACCGAAATTGTATTGTCCAATATTATATGCAATTAATGTACACACAGTCAACACACATGCCTAAGGGCAAACAGTTCAAGCAGAAACGATATCCCGCACGGCCATATCAACATCCCCAAATTGGAAAGCAAAGCCTTGCTCCTGTGTTCGGGCTGGCAGCACCCTCTGTCCATCTAACACCACCTGTGCTCCCTCCCCCAACAGAGTCTGCACAGCATAGCACAATGTTAGCCATCTACATCCCGCTTTTTATGAAAGCACCTAGCACATCAGTTAAGGAACATATTGCGCGCTGCTCACCATCAGAGATGCAATGCCGTCTGCACTTGACAGCAGGGATGGGGTGCAATTACATCCTGTGGGTAGAGTATCTACGCTGTGGCCAGAACAAGTGCAAGCCAGGTATTTAATCGAGTCTAGTCAAATGGTCAAGGTAAGGATCAGGCTGCTGAGTCACTGTTTTCACCACACACCACCAAACACAATATCACAATAGACATACAGAAGATAGCTGAGTCAGTCAGAACCACTGTCAGCTTCATACATCTAGTATGTGGTAAGGAAGCAAAGGTACACTTTGCTCAATGAAAATCAGCCTGATGCTGTGTTGCCTGTACACCGTAGACGCGTACAGAAACAGTACTCTTGACATACAAGACAACTGCATGGAGCTGGCATCAACAGATGCTGACTGAACTACAAATCAAGACTTTCGTGTTGGCCATTTATTTGTTATTGAGGAAACGGTGAACTTACAAAACCATGACTCAGATGCAGCTGACAAGACAGCTGAATCTCGTATGTTCTCTGGTGTACTTCAACACCCTGGGGATGCTGAGCTGCCTTGGACAGCTGCTATGTGTAACGTGCTTTGCTGTGTTGATGCAACAGCGACCATAAAATTAGAGTTGCGTTGCATAATAGCACCATGCATGAATCATAGCTGTTGCACAGGCAGTAGCCTGGAGAGCTGATACTGTATAAATATGACTGTGTAAGAGCTGAAGCCGACAGCATGTGCGCTAAGCTGCAGGCTGAACTGCTCGCTGCCCATGTGGAAAACACTCATTGCCTCACACATGCTACTCCTGATGATAGCCAGTGTTATCGCGAGCTGTGTAGAGCATCTTGGAGGCTTTTGTATTTGAAGGTGAAACCGGCATCTTGGGCCTTTGATGAGATGACTCGCTGGCCTTCCAGTACAACCAAGGCACCTTCCCCCAAAACAGACTGCAAGCAGAGACACCACACTGCCTCAGTCCTTGCAGCCTGTCTTGAGGAGTGTCTTGCACAGAAGCAAGTACTGGAAATGGCATTTTAATTGAGCTTTGCCGCACACCATGCACACCATATTGATATACTGAGAGCAGCTGAAGGTCACATGGCCACAGGCAACACAAGGCAAGCCACACTGGCAACATATGCCAGCAGGTCAGCAGAACCAGGCTTTCCTCACTCGCTAGTGACTCGAGAAAATCGCTCGATAATGGTCCAATTGACAAACTTTCTTGTGAGGAGGGTTAAACACGCTGCTGCCAGGTCAGGACCAATTCGCTGACCCTGTGCCTCTTGCAATACTGTTGACCAGAAACCACACAACAATGGTTGCATTGCATGCAAGATGTTGCATATGTGTTTGCCAGGCGCCCTTACTGCAGCCACAACTGACAATTTCCACGTTTTCAGTCTCATGTTCCATGCTACAAAACTGCTGGCATGGATCAAGGGGTACTTTGCAATGATGAGAACGCTTGTGTTGTGCATCTTAGACCAGAGGTTGCGTTAGCGTGCATATCTCAAGTGATGCCCTTGGCTGACTTCGCATGTACAGTGCAATCATCAATTCCTTGGAATTGTCTCAACCAAGCCAGGTCGTGTTTATCCCAAGAGCAAACCCGTACAAAGCGAGGCGTATAATGAGACGCTGGTGTTGTACACTCCGTGCAATGTCAGTCATGTTCATGCTGCACAGCGACTAAGTAGTGTATTAGCTAGAACTTGCACAGCTAACTTGCCCATAGGAAATAGCCGCCTGTTCTGCAGGTTGAGCAACTGTTTTTTGATGAGTGCATACAACAGCCCATGTAGCATATTTGGCAAATTACCTGAAGGGCGAATTCCGGTACAGGGAGCCAGGAGGGGCGGCCCAGCACCCGCCCCAAGGAGGAACACAGCTCTGACATGCGCACTGGGTTGGGCGCAGTCGCATTGTACGTTCCATTGAAAGAGGAATTTGTGACTGCCTCGATATAAAGGTTCACAATGTCATCTCTGCAGCCACAGCACAGGGGTTTAGTCGGGTGAAACCAGACCTCAAAACCAAGCCATCATGCTGGGCAAGCTTGGCTTGGCAGCGTGCAGGTAGGTCTGCAGCTTGGTAAGTGTGGGTTAGAGCTACGTCATGCATGAGTGTAGCCAGCAGCCTTCAATGGGCGGAGCAAGGTAGCAACATGCTAGGCCATGCAGCATCAATCTGCATGATCCAGCTTGCCAGGTATGTCTGCAACACCCCGTCTTGTGGCTACCAAACACCTGATGAGAACATGGAAGTATGGATCCTTGCACCAGGTCCTGCCTGCAGCTGTGCTGAGGTTACATACATTGATTGTGTATACAACATCGCTGCTGCCAGAACAGCACAGTGTAGCAAGCAGCCTCAAGGAGACTGGCAGTGCAGAACTGCTGATGATGCCGTTCAGGCCACACAACATTGACCAGGACACACCCTGACGTGATGTTGTGCACATGAAAGCAACATGATACTGTAATCATCTCCTTCTTCTTTTTTCAGCAATGTGCTACCTGTGTATCCAGGAGCACCACTGCTGGCCTGTTCCCAGAGGGCCCCCAGCAAATATGTTGAAGATGGGCAGCATTTTTGCAAGTGCCCCGCCCTCTTTTGATAGCACGATGCCGGTGCGTATGATGACAATTCGTTCAGTGTCTGCCTTCTGCGCTGCTGCTTCCCAGTCTCTGCACACCTCTGCAAGATAGTCCTGCCCAGAGCTGCTGTTCTCATTGAAGGTCTGGTTCTGGCTGTTGCCGTAGAAGCCTACATGTCATATAGACAGACAAAACTTACATGTCATACAGACAGACAAAAGTCACATGCCATGCAGGCAGACAAATGTCAAGCTTGCGCCACATATGTCGCAAACGCCAGTCACGCAATGAATGGTATGCACGGATGCTGAGTCCCCACTTCTGAATTTTTTTTTTAATAGCAGCATGACTGACAGGACTGTAAGAGGTTCAATATATGTAGTAGCTGCTCATTTGCAACCTGTTGCAGCATAAGAGACAAAGCCACCAGCAGGATTATAATGCAGCACACGTAAGTATCTGCCCAGGTCATGCTCATGCATGCAGCAAGTGACATGACATACACACTGCTGGGCTCTTTACGCAATCAAGCACCAATGTAAGCAATAGTGCTGCATTGTGAGGTTCAAGTGAGCCATGACCATGCACAGGCTCATGCACAGCTGCCATTAGGCATGGAATCACATACCTACAGCAGAGGCAGAGCAAAGAACTTCTGGTCGCTGGTTTTCAGGCAGCCCATTGATAGCTTCCTGCATGTGCCAGCATGGTGAGCAGCACTGCATACTGTACAAGGCAGAAGCAGCTTTTACAACGCAGACTTGCAGTGTTGAGCAAAAGCGATGAGGTTGATGTCTGAAAGCATGCTTGACTTTGTCTAATGGCAGCTGCAGTGCATTGTGCATGACTGATTGCTTGCTGGCACAAGGGCAGCAGGCACAACTTCAAAAACCTTGCGAATCCGTACACAACATACAGAAATCCGTGGCGTTTGGCAACTCAGTATTGGGAACAAGCAAATGCATGTGCACATTGATCGTCAAGCTGTTGTGCGACAAGGCTGGGTTGGAGTTGAGGCATACCACAAGATTTGCTGTGGTTTGAACTCTGGATGTCTTGATGGCCACTTTGAGACTGGGTGACCACCTTGTTGCAATTGGCTCTCCTTGAAGCATGACACAAGGCAGTCAGTACATTGCAGCTGCTTGACATCAGCATAGTGACTGCAAGAGCAAATCGACCAGGTTCTTGATGCTGCACAGTGCATCGCGACACATGGCAGTGGCGGCAGAATCACATGGATGTGCAACAGATTGGAGCTTGCAAGACTGACCAGCAAGGTTGATGACTGCATCTGCGCCTCTGACAGCTTCTTGCAGCTGTTGAGTGCTATAAAATTGCAGACGAGCATACTGCAACTTGTTACGAGCCTTGTTGACATTTCTGGTCAGAACTCTGACTGTGTGTCCTTGTGATGATAGTCTAGCTGCTAGCCTGCTACCTATGAGACCGGTTGCTCCTACAGCAATGACAGTGTCACTTTTAATTGCACAAAGCATCGCTATACAGGCCGTGAAGCTCGCATTGCAAGCGGCCTGACGGGGTAGTCTGTTGACATACCAGTGATCGCAACAGTTTTCTTGTCTGTGGATGCTTGACATCGCAGAGCCGCAGGTTGTCGAACGCGCCTTGTGTGCTGCAATCTGGACTGTCGCAGACGCTGACCTGCGAACCTGTGTGCTCCGCTATGCAGACTCGAGCAAGCAGAAGCTGGCAATACGCGGGGCCTGTTCATCTGGAACGGTCTCGTCTTGAATGCACTCCGTCTGCAGGTACAAGGTTGCGCACCCGTAGGAGCCTGCAATACTTGACTGCTCATGCTGACGGAGAAGTGAACACCTCCACATCAACACACCGGATAAAGCGTAGGAAGTGTGTGCCGAAACACAGGACGGCATTCCGACCAGAAAGCCATGACCTAACGTTAACTTGCGTGAGCACCAGCGCTTCCCAGATCTCATTGTTGCTGCCGCTTTCTGGCAAGACAGGCTACACGGCGTCGGTCCTGTCGAAATATCTTCGAACGGCAGTTGCGACTTAGCGAGATCACCTGCATTCTGTGACCAGGCTGCAAAAGCGGCGTTGCAGAGTCGAGGGCTGTTTGGGCAGCCAATGGCTACATTTGATCTGCAAGGCCGGTTGCAGGCCTTGTCGACACGGTAAGCCCGCGTTAGGAGCCCAATCGCTCAGCAAGCGAGTCCACTGATACATGTCAGGCATACACTGCACTGCAGGGGACATGTGCAGTCGCATGCACTTCTAGTACTACCTACACATCTCCGTAGGTATCAGCACAGACCCCTCTCCGCAGCTGACTTCAGCCAACTTGTACCTGTTACAGCGAGCCATGCTACACAGTGGAAACCATGATGTGACCATGCAGGAGCCTGCGCACAACCAGCAGAAATGCACAGCAGCGCCATGCAACAACAGTGGCACAAGCGCAGGCAGTGGAGTCCCCACTTGAAGCTCCTGTCGAGCAGAAACCAAAAAGGTAGCCCATTGTCCTCTAACAACAGCGTCGTGCAGTGCTGCTGTGTCATCACATGCACCGGCCATCAGTGCATTGCCTGAAGCCTTTTGATGGATGCTGCAATGCAGGATGCAAAAGAACCTGACATGGGACACTTTGGGGTTTGGGTTGGACCATGTAGCTCCGGTAATGCTTTTGGCAACTAGTGTGCTGCATTGCCCTCACAGTGCACGTGCAGCTTCTGCCATACGCGCATTTTGTCCAAGCTCAGACCGACATCAACATGAAAGCAATGTCCTCAACTACATACACATGCACCGCTGCTTGCATTGGTGATCGACATAGGTCAAAATTTTCAGCTGCTGGCTGTGTGCCTGCGGATGTGCCAATGCTGTGGCGCCGTGCAGACGATGTATGTGGCCGAGTGGACTGAGCAAGGAGGTTGGTCAGGAGAGATGCGGCCCTACGGTCCATTGCATCTAGAACCTAGTGCACAGGTACAAGCTTTACATTGTTTGTGAGCGCAACTGCACCAACAGTGCAGACCCTGACAACGTATACCTGAGAACATAACTGGTTAGCAGCTCAAACCATCAATGATATGTGCCCTGTCAAAGCTTGTCAGCTAGCACTGCTTACCGTTTGGCTGGCAGGCATTCAGCAGTTCGAGCATAGCCCATGCCTGTGATCTAGGTCAGCGAGGAAATGTAATGCAGATGTCTGCTTGCAAAGTCTGGAGTTGCTCAATGGCAAGCACACATCTATGCGTCAAGACATTCCTGGTCGAACAGGGTCATGTACATGAGTCGAGACACTGTCACTGCATCGATGACTGACACAACCTTGCCAACATGTCGCCTGTTGTGATGCAGGTGCTAAACTACGGGCAGAGTGTATTTGAGGGCATGAAGGCGCAGCGCAGCGCCAAGAACCGCATAGTGCTCTTTAGGCCCACAGAAAATGCTGCCCGTATGAGCAATGGTGCTGATAGGCTCAGCATGGCACCTGTGCCATCCGACATGTTTGTTGGGGCAGTGCAGCAGCTGGTGCGGGACAATCAAGACTATGTGCCGCCACAGGTCTGCTTCATACGTTATTGTTTACTTTGCTGACACTTGATGTGCGTTGCTAGCTGGCCATTACATTACTGATGTACATGTCACTTGTGACAATACACAGGTCACAGCTGCAATCAGCACCAGCATGCAGCACAGCTGTGAGAGTCAAGCTGGTGCTGCAATCACTGACAGTATCCTCCTGTTTGCAGACATGTAGAAATGCAGTGAGATTTGCACCACGCCCTGACACCCTTGCTCAGTGTGGGAACTACAGATATGCCCATCCACATCTGTATTTTGCACACTGGGCCAAAGTGTCAGGATGCGGTGCAAAGTTTACTGCAATATTACAACTCTGAAAAAAGGGGGGGCACCAGCAGCAATTACGGCACCAGCTTGGCACTTTCAGCACGCTTCAATTGCACCTGTCCTTGGCAGGCCATTTGAGCAAGGCATACGGCAGCCCATCAGCTGTATGCCAACCAAAGTACTGTTCTCATGCCATGTGTGTGACAGAAGTGCTTAGACTGCTGCAAGCTATGCAGATCCTGCGGACATCCTGTGTCTCTGCAGCATACTCAGCCAACCTTATATTGTTATGACTGTGTGTATGACTGTGTGACAACAGCGTAATAGCAGACATGCCCTGCAGGGAAAGGGGTCCCTATATATCAGACCCATCCTATTAGGCACAGGGGGTATCCTGGGACTGGGCCCTGCCCCTACCTACACCTTTGCCATCTACTGCGCTGCCGTGGGTGCGTATTTCAAGGTATGTGACCCACTTAGCAGCACAGCAGCTCATACCACAAACCGCACACTGCCAGCTGCTGTGTGGCATACAATGGTTGTGCTGTGCTTGCTATGCTGTGCAAAGCACAGCATTCAGCACACGCTCAGGCACTGCAAATGCGCAAGAGCGGTGGGTGAGTAAAGCACGTCGTTGCGCGCTTCAGTGTGAAGACTGCATGGCACTGCTGTGCATGCCCTGCTGCGCAGTCAACCACACACCCCCAGCTGGCATATCAAGTACAGTGCCATGTCAAGCCGGTTGTCACCTCACATATCGCAGTTCAGCATGGAACACACTGCTACAGCAGCAGCACACGTGCTGCTGTGCATTGCTGGGGGAGGTGTTGACTTCTACTGTCTCAGCTGGGTTGTTTTGCAGGCAGGGCTGTTGACTAAAGTCCACTCAGCTGGTGTGTCTTGCCAGGAGGGCAGGCAGCCATTATACGGTAGTTATAATGTATAAGTAGTACTAGTCATTATGAATCAATACTACTATTGACAGTGCTGCTGCATGTTGCAGGGAGGNAGTACTTGAAGGAGGAGCCGGTGTGTATAGCAGCAGGCACACCAAACCGCCTCTTTAAGCTCGCAGATACGGAGGCGCTGCAGCTGAAAGATCTCAAGCTCATCATCATTGATGTGCATCAAGATGCAAAGCAGAGGTGAGGCTCTGGTGACACTACTCTTTGCCTGCCAGCAGACCTGTCCAAGCTCACCACCCTGCTCCTAACGCAAGACAAGGTTTTAGATACTGTCAGAGTTTGTGCTTGTGGGCAGGCATTGCTTTTGAGTTGAGGCTATCAGCCCCTCAGGCTAGTAGGTAGCACTGGTGTTTTCTTGTTGCTACAACACTGTTGAGGAAGGAGTACTGCTGTTTGCTGCTGCTCTGCGATGTCAAAATGTATCGTAATGCTTTTGCTTCCAGAGGCGTGATATATGGTCCCTCTGTTTCATGCACAGTCTGTGTTGTTGTTTTGAAATGCATGATTAGGAAAAATGCTAGCATGGCAAAGAGCGTGAAGTCTGTCAGCTTCCTGCGCCTGTCTCTTCATGCGATGCACTTAGCTGCAGATCTGTCCTGCAGGACAGTCATGGATCTGAGAGAAACTAAAGGGGATTTCTGGCGGCTATTCAAGAGTCATTGTGCGCAGCAGTTCACGTCAGGTCAAGCCAAAATCTGTCTAGTAAATACTACGCAATGAAAGCAAGTCATGCCAGTTGTTTGATGCTCTGTACTGCACTACCAAATGTCGTAACACTATATTCTCCCCTACTGCTGCTCAGGTATCAGGTTCTCAAGCAGGTGGAAAGGACGTGGTGAACTGCTTGTTGTATACAATTAGTATGTCAGATGTGTCGGATCAAGCGCTCTTGATGTATCGCAAAGGAGCATGGTGGCCAACCATTTCGACCTGCGTTTGGTACATGCACTCCTGGGTAACAGAACCTTCTATGATGACCAGGCAGGTATTGTGTAATAGGAATGGCTTGATCACTAAGCTTGTGCTACCACGTGAGTCGTAGTTTGTCGTCAGGTTCTGATTCAGCAGAGAAAGTGGCATGTAGCTCCCTGAGACGACCACATCGTTCGTTGCACACAAAATGCCTGGCCACATCACAGCGCGAAGCGCAGCTCTCTTGCACTTTCGTCGTCACTTTCGCTCCACAAGCCGAAGCTTGTATATGTCGTGACGTTAGCCTGTGGTCAAGCATATCCTCATAGGCCCTGCGCGGCATTGCGCCATGTTGCGCGGCACATAGCTAAGCAAATATGATACCCTTCGCAGCGTCACCAGAGTTGCAACAGCTCAAGGCTTCGGTTCAAGAACAGCTAGCTAGGTCAAGCCCTGAGGTCAGAGACTGGTGTACAGCCGATACGCTACAGCGCTATTTGGCAGCACGGAAAGGCAATGTTACACGGGCTGCGGCGATGCTCAGCGCATCATTGAAATGGCGCGAGGAGTACCAGCCACACAGAATCGAGTGGTCGGAGATTGCCTACAATGCTTCAACTGGAAGGATTGAGCTGTTGCATGAAACAGACTCATTNATGGGCCCAGTGCTCCAGTCAGGTTGCTTGCCAGTAGGGATGAATGGGGACTGCCCAAAGGCACTGCCCAACTGCCCAAACTGCAGCCCAGACCCAAATGACCCCGCCCCAAAGCTGCCAAATTGGGGCAAATTCAGGGGTGGATTGGAGGACATGATGGAGCTGCCTGCTGTGCTGAATGGCTGTGACGGCGCTGAGCCAAAGCCCGAGCTGCTGTTTGTGCTGCTTGCTGCGTAGAAGGACTCCACAGCAGCAGCAAGGTTGGGCTGGGGAGTTTGGTGTGGCTGGCGATCTGCAGGTGCAGACTGCTGCCAAAGGGGGTTAGCACTAGGGCCATTGGGTGGGGCAGGGGCCAGAGGGAACAGCCCACTTTGGAAGNTTCAAGACACCAGAAGAGCTGTTGGCCAGTCAAGCCGCAGCAGGCAAACCTCCAGCCGTGCAGCAGGTGCTGCCCAGTTCAGTGTCACCTTGGAACACCCCTGTAGTTGTGCAGCTGCCAGCATTGCCGGCATCAGNTTCAGCACACGCTCAGGCACTGCAAATGCGCAAGAGCGGTGGGTGAGTAAAGCACGTCGTTGCGCGCTTCAGTGTGAAGACTGCATGGCACTGCTGTGCATGCCCTGCTGCGCAGTCAACCACACACCCCCAGCTGGCATATCAAGTACAGTGCCATGTCAAGCCGGTTGTCACCTCACATATCGCAGTTCAGCATGGAACACACTGNCGCCATGCAACAACAGTGGCACAAGCGCAGGCAGTGGAGTCCCCACTTGAAGCTCCTGTCGAGCAGAAACCAAAAAGGTAGCCCATTGTCCTCTAACAACAGCGTCGTGCAGTGCTGCTGTGTCATCACATGCACCGGCCATCAGTGCATTGCCTGAAGCCTTTTGATGGATGCTGCAATGCAGGATGCAAAAGAACCTGACATGGGACACTTTGGGGTTTGGGTTGGACCATGTAGCTCCGGTAATGCTTTTGGCAACTAGTGTGCTGCATTGCCCTCACAGTGCACGTGCAGCTTCTGCCATACGCGCATTTTGTCCAAGCTCAGACCGACATCAACATGAAAGCAATGTCCTCAACTACATACACATGCACCGCTGCTTGCATTGGTGATCGACATAGGTCAAAATTTTCAGCTGCTGGCTGTGTGCCTGCGGATGTGCCAATGCTGTGGCGCCGTGCAGACGATGTATGTGGCCGAGTGGACTGAGCAAGGAGGTTGGTCAGGAGAGATGCGGCCCTACGGTCCATTGCATCTAGAACCTAGTGCACAGGTACAAGCTTTACATTGTTTGTGAGCGCAACTGCACCAACAGTGCAGACCCTGACAACGTATACCTGAGAACATAACTGGTTAGCAGCTCAAACCATCAATGATATGTGCCCTGTCAAAGCTTGTCAGCTAGCACTGCTTACCGTTTGGCTGGCAGGCATTCAGCAGTTCGAGCATAGCCCATGCCTGTGATCTAGGTCAGCGAGGAAATGTAATGCAGATGTCTGCTTGCAAAGTCTGGAGTTGCTCAATGGCAAGCACACATCTATGCGTCAAGACATTCCTGGTCGAACAGGGTCATGTACATGAGTCGAGACACTGTCACTGCATCGATGACTGACACAACCTTGCCAACATGTCGCCTGTTGTGATGCAGGTGCTAAACTACGGGCAGAGTGTATTTGAGGGCATGAAGGCGCAGCGCAGCGCCAAGAACCGCATAGTGCTCTTTAGGCCCACAGAAAATGCTGCCCGTATGAGCAATGGTGCTGATAGGCTCAGCATGGCACCTGTGCCATCCGACATGTTTGTTGGGGCAGTGCAGCAGCTGGTGCGGGACAATCAAGACTATGTGCCGCCACAGGTCTGCTTCATACGTTATTGTTTACTTTGCTGACACTTGATGTGCGTTGCTAGCTGGCCATTACATTACTGATGTACATGTCACTTGTGACAATACACAGGTCACAGCTGCAATCAGCACCAGCATGCAGCACAGCTGTGAGAGTCAAGCTGGTGCTGCAATCACTGACAGTATCCTCCTGTTTGCAGACATGTAGAAATGCAGTGAGATTTGCACCACGCCCTGACACCCTTGCTCAGTGTGGGAACTACAGATATGCCCATCCACATCTGTATTTTGCACACTGGGCCAAAGTGTCAGGATGCGGTGCAAAGTTTACTGCAATATTACAACTCTGAAAAAAGGGGGGGCACCAGCAGCAATTACGGCACCAGCTTGGCACTTTCAGCACGCTTCAATTGCACCTGTCCTTGGCAGGCCATTTGAGCAAGGCATACGGCAGCCCATCAGCTGTATGCCAACCAAAGTACTGTTCTCATGCCATGTGTGTGACAGAAGTGCTTAGACTGCTGCAAGCTATGCAGATCCTGCGGACATCCTGTGTCTCTGCAGCATACTCAGCCAACCTTATATTGTTATGACTGTGTGTATGACTGTGTGACAACAGCGTAATAGCAGACATGCCCTGCAGGGAAAGGGGTCCCTATATATCAGACCCATCCTATTAGGCACAGGGGGTATCCTGGGACTGGGCCCTGCCCCTACCTACACCTTTGCCATCTACTGCGCTGCCGTGGGTGCGTATTTCAAGGTATGTGACCCACTTAGCAGCACAGCAGCTCATACCACAAACCGCACACTGNGAGGAGGCCTCAACCGATGTGAGGCAGTTTGATGCTGAAGCATTGCAGACGGAACTGAACCACAAGATGCAAGCCCTGGCTGGCAGGATGGCCAGTGTCGAAGCAGGCAGTGAAGGCTTGCAGCATGAGCTTGCTACTCACAAGCAAAGGCATGAAGGCAAGGCATGAAGGCAAGGATTGAGACCATGCACTTGGGGTTCCCTCGACACATGTAGTGCTCTTTGAACCATGTCACCTCGCCAGCGCGCCAGCCAGGGCTGTTCTGATGTGTGCCCGATGAATAAGCAGTGGCGTTGTATGCTGACAAATGCAGCTGAATTGCAGTTCAGCAACCTGCCAGGACATGGCATGCTGTCACTGCCCACAGCAACAGNGGAAACTGTCTTGCGCTCAGAACCCATAGCATGAAACCCTTGCAACAGGTCTGGTGTGCTTACGCTTCCAGAAAACGGGCATGCTCTTCCAGGTGGCTGTACTGCTTGCTGGCCTTCCCAAGCAGCATCCGAAGCTCTGCCAGTGTTAGCTTATCGTCCTGGCCCTTCTGGGCAGACTCAAACAGCTCCGCAGAGTGNTGCACTGGCAGAGTCCACTGCAACAACTGGCTGGCTGTTTGTGTTGGGGCTCTGTTGCTCCTGCATCAACAGACAAATGTCANAAGCTGTCAAAGGGCTTCTTGGGCCCAATGCCCTTAGCTGGGGCTGTTGCAGCTGAGCTCTGCCCCAAGAAGGCTGCGTTGTGTGATGACTGTGCAGCACCAAATGCTGGTAAGCTGGAGTCACCAAAAAAGTCATTGTCATCTTCCTGAACAATGACAGCATACGTCTTGATCATTCACAAGACATCTCCATCTTTATCTCAAATCTGCTTGACGTTTGCAGCAACATAAATATGTCTTTGCCATGCATTTCAAGCCGCAATGGTGCAGAAGGCAACTACACTCAAACAGTGAGTGTAGCTTTAGCTGTGTTGCAACTTGCTGTTGAACGTGTTTGACAGGCAAACGCTGCCGGAAGAAGCGTGTTTCAGCTAAAGGGCTTTGCGCAGCATGGTCTGCATATCAAAAGGCACCCAGTACAGCATATTGACTTGTAAATGATGCAACAGTCACCTCAGTGACACCCCCAAAGGCTGCTGTCAGTGCACTGAACGGGATGCTGAATGGGATTTGCTGAGCATCTGATTGCTTGTCCTTGCCAGTGTTGTGTCTTCTGCCGTGAGGCTCTCTCCCCGGCTTGGCATTGTCTAACACCCCTGCCTGATGCTGTCCATCCTGCATTACAGCCTGCACAGCGTCTGTGCTTCTGACAGTCATTGCTTGTGCTTTCTCTTCCTCAAGCTGCCTAGCCTGATGCTGCGCATGTGAAGATTCCAATGACGCTAAATCTGTGCTGCTGGCCCTTAGCCTGACACTGGCGGATTCAGCCTCTGTGCCGACATCGCTTTCCTGAAGAGCTTCAGAGACTGACAACACGCTGTTGGGNAACAGCTGGAGCACTCGATTGCATCTACAGCAAACTTCATACAAGAGATGCTGCATGAGCTTGCTGCCATGCATCAACAAACTCCAAGTACCTCTGCTGGTGGCGCTCGGGAATCCATGAAGTCTATCGACACCAGGTCTGCAGCTCTGCTGATCAGCTCTGGCTGCTGCTCTACCTTGTCAGCCAGGTCCCGCAAGCCTGCTGCCAGAAGCTTGGCCACATCTGGTTTGGGAGCTGCTGGGGGGCTCACAGGTAGCCCAGCGGGGGGTGCCCAAAGAGCCCCCCTGCCAACAGGTCCCAGACGTACCTTTTCTTCCAAGTATGGGACCCCAGGCCACCCACCAGGGCAGCAGCCTGGCATATCAGGGGTGCCTTTCGGACAGGGTTCCGCCCCTCGCAGGACGAGATCCAATCTTTCGGACTCTCCGAGTCAGTACTACTCACCCAGGCATACAAGCGACAATGAGGAGCTGAATAGGCCTTTAGAGAGCTTTAGGCGGATCACTAGCCAGGACTGACTGAAAACAAGAGATTCAATCAGAAGAGATTCAATTTGCTACTGATTTGCACAGCAGTGTCAGGTGGCATCAGGACCGTATCAGCTCACATGCCACTGTCACAAATCAAGCTTTCACTTTTGAAACATTTCATGCTATCACCTGTTGAAATCAGCATATGAGGCAACTATCGGTGATCAAGCCTACTTCGCCGATTTGACTGGTCAATTTCGCCTGTTCGAATGAATTCATGATCAGCTCGACCAAATAAATACCTCACTCACAGGCGACAGGCAGGCACCGGGAATATAGCACAAACGTCATGCATTTGAAATGCACATCAAGCAAGCATCAATGTTTACATTGTATTTGTTGACTGCTGCGTCCCCTGATGTAACAGCCCAAGGCTCGAAAGGCAACGGGCCCTATACTGCCCCACACCCAACATTCTATTGAAGAAAAAGGAGTACACGAAAGTCATAGCCTACAGCCATGTGGAGTTAGCTAGTACTTAGTGTCGACTTACCTCAAGACACCTACATGGGCGGTCACAAAATGAATTAATTAGACTTCAGAAAATGAAGCTCAAGATGGCACAATGCTATCTGAACACAACACACACTGCACAACAGCAATACTTAATGNCAGATTGGCAATGCCAAATTGTGATAACAGCTTGGATTGTGATGTGTCCCGGCAAGCTGCCTGATAGCTGAAAAGCATGTCACAGCAACAGCCAAGTACACCTGACAAATGCTTAGTCCACCAATCATGACCATCACTTATCACAAATTGTGAGTCCCAAGCACACATCTTGGCCCAATCTCTCTCAGCAGCATGCTTCATTGACATTGTAAGCGCTCTGTCTTGCTTCTCCTCATTGTGGGCTGTAATCTTCACCAGCACTCATCAACACTGAGCACTGCAACAGTGCACAAGCCTGCCAACCTCCAAAGCTCACCAGCAACAAGTCATCAACAATGTTCTGCATCCACACCACTCCTCTGACATTCTCCGTTGCTGCATCAGGGCTACGAGAAGGCCAACGCCACTCAGACCACNGCCACAACCTGTATGCACATCACCTACCTGCATCACACATATAGGCAGTGCATCAGTCTGGATGTTGTCAGATGGCAGTCTTCAGACATCTCACACTCAGCCTTGTGCATTGCTCGCAGGCAACCTGATACGGACTATGAGTCAATGGGGGAGCTGTACCCGTACTTCTGCTACGAGAAGTTTTCCTAGCAGAAAATATGGGTATAGCTCCCCCATTGACTCATAGTCCGCATCAGGTTAGCAGAGTACCTTCTGGCAGGATCGCTATCAGAGCAGGCATTAGGTACTGTGGGTCAAACGACAATGAATCTGGCTCCCATCCCCTGTTATGTCATCTACAGCGCTGCAATGCTGAACTTGCGGCCTTAATTGTGGTGCACCTTACAACGTATATAGGGTGCTGTCCTGAACTATGATATGTGATTCATGCGACTGTTGTGAGTGTGCTCGCTGATAGATGATGGCCATCAGACCCGAACATGCAGCTCTTGTACAGGCCCTCTGTTCTTGTGTTTTATACAACCACATGTAACCTCTTGAGCAACCACCTTGCATAGCATATCTGTGTGTCTGACATGAGCCCAGTCCGTGGATGCAACTTGGCAGCAGCTAACGGCCCTGATGCCAGTGTTGTACAGGGACTGCGAACCAACTGTGCTCGGTGTGTCTGTCCTGACTTGTCACAAACATCCACTGCAAACAGCAGGGGGCCAATGCTTACCGCAAGTTGTTGCTGGTATGTCAGACCCTAAAACCACAAGCTAACCAGTCTCATGCACACAGCAAGGCCCATTGNGCCACTTTGCTGCTCACCATTATTAGACATGTAGTGCCTCTTGGCTTCATAACGTGCAGTCAACACCCGCTGCTGTTGTCTCGGCAAGTCAGTCTGTGCAACTGTCAATGTATTCCTTAGGATGATGTTGAGAAAGCAAAGAAGGCGTTGGAGCGCCGTCTGGAAGATGTGAGGAGGAAACCAAACACGTGGCCAAGCCTCTCCAAAATGAAAATCAGGCCTATGGCCTTGTATGGACAGCAGGACCCCAAGTTGGTGGACGCTGCCATCTGCAAAGGTTGTCCAGGAGAAAGGCGTGTCATCTTCTGTACAAACCTGGCAGAGACATCCCTGACCATTGACGGAGTCACTGTGGTTGTTGATGCGGGGTTCAACAAAGAGGCAGTGTACGATCATTGCAAGCACATGATTATTTTGCAGGTGAGCAACTGGTCCGCAGCATTGTGATAGCTGCCATCTTGGGNATATCTGGATTTGCAAACGGCTTGTAAGGATCAATCAGCATGTGAAGCTGGACCCTGCACAGTTTAGACCCAAATTCAGGCTCAAGTCTTGTGGTGGTGATGTACTAAGGGAGGAATGAATGACCCTTCGTCCTTGTCAGCCAACAAGCCTGTTGGAGTGCTCGAGATGCTAGAGATGCTCGAACCCTAGTCACTGTGATTAGCTATTCACGAAAGCAAGGCAAGAGTACATGAACCTGGCAACATTCGTGCAGTCAGTTTGGCGGAGGATCAGACTGCAGGCTGCTTGAAAACGCAGTGTGGTAGTGTTCAGCAATGCAGCAGCATCTGCTGCTGATCANATCTGCATCTGATGAACGTCTTCATTTGAACACTTGTGATACAAGGAAGAGCACCTCAAACCTCAAGAACTCCCGACTTGGGGAATTTTGTGCCTGACAGGACAACGTATACGTCAGGGGGTCAGAGCATAGGCAACATAACAGAAAGTGCGAGTTGTCATCACTCATGGATGCACATCTTGCACAGCATAAGCAAAGAAAGNTGGATGTCTGGCTGGTACAGAGTACCGCATGCCCGTGTACTACTCTGCTTGAGCAATGCTGGCTTGACATAGGCTTGTGCAGAACAAGCATGGTGTTGACACACAAGCATTTGGTGTCGGCAGAGCCAAGAGCCTCAATAATCTTTGGCAAGAGGTCAGTTCTTCCAACCCCAGGAGGCTTTGCACACTCCATGCACGCACTGTCCACGCCTGGCATGTACAGTGTTGTCACAGCCTCAGCATGCAGAGAGCCTGCTAGCTGTAACATTTGCTTGGTTGAGGCTCCCTGATTCAGCTTGAGTCAAACGTGCATGTAGGTGCTTGATGGAGAGACCACTCTGGTGCATGATGACTCTCGCGCTGTGAGGCATGTCACTGTCCTCAATGTTTACATCATCAACAATAAGCAGCAGGTGGGTGTCCTGACAACACAACGGCAAGCTCCCATGCCACAGCTGCAGTCAACTGTCATGAGTCACACCTGTGATCCCGTGCAAGGACTACTGTTGCTGCTCTTTGTGTGTCACGTNAGGTCAAGCAGCTGCACACTGACACGGTAAATCAGGCATGTTGCTGAAGCGTGTAGCCGCCTGAAAGGCCAACATGGCATGTGTGTAACCCAGCCCTTCTGACTGCAAAGCTGTTGCTTGCAGTGTCATAGCAGGCTTGCATGAGGTGGCTATCAATTGCAGCAATTGGCTTGCTGTGCATGCTTTGCCACTGGCCTCACACACAAGCAGCACATGAGCTGAAGAATACAGTGGATGAGTGCAGATATGCTGCAGCAACCAGCAGGCGGATTGACCTTCCCAAGAGCCAACCTGCAGGCCTCAATATTCAGCAGCCCAAAACCAGAAGTGCATATTGACGGAAGCGAACCTCCAGTGCGTCAATACGCTTGCCGGAGTGGAGCCAACCGAGGCCGTCAAAGACGTGTTCCCATGAAGGAATATTATGGCTGAACCAGTCAACAGTGAAGTGCGGCATGCATCAGCGGGGACTCTGGTAGCGCCGTTTTAGGCGTGGTGTTTTAGCCTTCGCCTCCGTGATAAACGAATGCCTCACACTTGACGCAATACGTTTTGCAAAGGTCTTGTTCTCACAAGCTTATCCACTTGCTTGTACGCGGTCTCAGACCGTGTTCAGCCGTGTTGACCCTGTCAGTCAGGCACAACAACTCCGACTCTNGATCATCCTGGCCAGATGACCCCCAATCACACAGACCATTGCCAACATACTGTACAGGAGACCCTTGTATTGAGTGCTTCAGAGGCTAGCCCATTTGCAGATTGGCCAACATTTCCACAGANTCTGTAGGTCTACAGGGGTCATCATGATTTTATTCAGATTGTTACGAAATGTGCATACATCGCATTGCTCCAGCATCTCTGCCTACAAAGCAAAAGTATCAACATGTAATACTTTGTGGGTTCAAGGTGATAACAGGTGGTGTTCTCACCTTCAATACAGACTCTACTACCGGCTCTACACCGACAAATGAACTGGAATCTTTTCGTACATATTCTCCAGGATAGCCAGCATTGAGGTCTGCTGGCAATGCTGGCATGGTAAAGGCATTTAGCCCTGCAGACATGACAAAGTGAATGTAGCTTGTATTCTCTTCATCATCAGGCTTAGCCATACCAGTCCTGCTTCCATGGTCAAGAGGCCTATTTTCTGCCTGAGAAAATTTCGTCCAGCAACCTATTTGATACGGCTGTGATACATGAAATTGTGCTGCTGGCGTGCGCTGTNAGCAGGTGTCTGCTAGGAAAACAAGCAAAGAAGCATCTGGAGGGCAGGTGGAGAGAACAGCTGCTCCCATCAGTGATAAGTTACATTTGAAGCTTGTGCAAGAGCCAGAAGGTATGCACAGGCAGGCTTTGCCACTGTCTGATCCNGCAAGTTTAGCTCCAGTCAGTGTTGTATTGCAGGGTTGTTTGCCTGTCAAAGCATCTGCAGCATAGCAGCGAGGTTCCACCTTGTTTTGGTGACACCTGTGCAAGTAACTTTAGGTCATTTACAGGGCTTGCGTTCTGTGCTTAACTGTGTTGTGTCACAGACTTGGCGAGATACTTGGCATTAGGCCCGGGTCACGTGCAAGGACATTGAGGTTCCCACCTTCGATTTGACTCCCGTGCTTCTTGCTTTCACTATCAGTTCACATATGCATTTGCAATACCATCAAGTGGAAGAAGCACATGTGCTGTAACAATGCCATCTTGACTATGGACCCACGGTGAAGTCCTGCATATGCTGCGCGTAAACGACANTTTCTCTTAGCAGTGCCTGCACAGCTGCATACTACTGTAGCAAGGTCGGCTCAGAGGTCTTGCACAGCTAGATTTCATGTGGTAGGAAGGTCTGACACACAAGGTGGGCCCATATCCATCGATCACAGCATGTGTCCCTGGGACAGCATACGGACTGCACCCGATCTTAGGAATGTAAATAGTCAACGACAAGTGAGCCATGCTCTGGCAGTGCTTATGTCAGGCCACATCACAAGAACAAGACCCTGCCATGCATTACACAACTGCACTTTCACAATGCCAGAGCATCACAGCATATGGATGCATTTGCTGTACCTGCATGCTATCATAAGCAGCTTTTTGAGGATCTGCTGGTGGCCCTGTCATGCTCTGCATGCTGTGCTCGTCAGTATTTGCCTGTTGGTTCTGGGACTGCTGAATTGCAGGCGGCTGCAGTTGTGCAGCTTGATCATCAACTTGCTGGCTGAGGGACTGCCGGACCTGGGGCAGACAAGAACATGCTGGGCTGATCCCAGCTTGCCCCCGTTGCAATGCAANGCAAGGTATACTGAGATCCATCCATCAACATGCCATGCATTGATGCACCAGTGCTGCTCATTGGCAAGTGGAAAGGCACAAGCTCGCATGTGCATCAGCTGTGCATACACGACACAGCATCACGCATGCAGCAGCGGCTCTGAGCCCCCTCACCAAAGAAACTACTTGTTGATGACACTAATACTTGTTTCACCTGGCAAAGTCTATACAATTTCACACCCGCGACTGATTGCTACATTGTGAACACTTTCTACTGTAGGCCATCGCTCAAGCTGTGGACATGCTCAGTAGCAGGATGCACTGAGTACTATGCCAGGCTGATGAAGTGCATACATCTGGAGAGCAACCAACCGGCATGCAAGGTACACATAGCAGGTGGCACAGCTGTTTAACACAATGATATGTTAGACGGCTGTCTGAGCATGCAAGGGCACACAATGCAACTTGACTGGTGACGTCACATGGTACACTAGATCTGTGGGACCATCACCTGCACGATGGACTTGCGGAGAATGACGTGAGGTGGCGGCAGGTACTGCATGACGATGAGGGCATTCTGTGCATCAAAGTGGTAGACAGCTGGCACATGCTCGGGGCACAGCCGATGCTGCTCCCTTAAGGCATCTGCCTCATATCGTACTCTGTCCTGCAGGCAACATGTCAATCCCATACTTNTATTCAGGGTGCTGTCTGCAAAAACATCCAGAGTACGGCAGATCAAGTTGCAGCATGTTGACTGCGNCGCTTGGTGCTCTTCTGCACCTGGCAGATTGTCATCTGCTTTCCTTCCAGACTGCAGGCCGGTTGATCGTTCCTTGCTGCCCTTACTGCGCATATCTGCATGTGTAACGGCAGTTGCTGCTGCATATGGCTGAGACAAGGGCTGTAAGTATGGGAATGGCTGCTGCTCATCCAAGCTGGCATTCAACTCCTCAAGTGTCTTCTTCAGAGCAGTGTACTCGTCCTCATAGTCTGTGAAAGAGCGAGACTGTGCTGAACTGTTAGGTACACCTGTCTGAGCGCAAGCTTGTTGCTCTGTGAACCTGTACACATTTNCTTGAAGGTGGGACTGCCATCTTTGCTTTTAGGGGCACTGCCAGCACACAGGATGGCTTGCAGGACGTCAAGATTGTCAGCCGCAACATCGACTACCTGCAGGAGCATAATCCTGGTGTCAAGGCTCACATGGGTATGCATCATGCCTTGCAGCATCCTGCAATGAAGCATCGACTGTGGCTACCTGCAGACTTGCATGTATAGGTTCACTGCAAAGGCTGCATTGTGACGTATGCAAGTAGAGGTAAGTTCAGAACGGTGGTGTGTAGGATCACGCCTATGGGATTACTTTGCACAGCGCATGAGCTCTATTGGTGCCTTGCAGGCTTCCTGCAGCAGTTTGCTGCCGTCTGTCAGCCCGACAGAGCAGACACCAACATAGCAGACTCGCAGGTTTGTCCAGCTGGCAAACTTTATGCTTGTTATGTCTGCTCTTGACTACATAAGCACTCTTTTTGCTGCGTTGGTTCAAAGGTTGCAGTGAAAATCATCATTGATCTGGTAAATCGTTGTGTATATGCATATGCTTGTGCAGGGAAAGACAGCACTACAATACGCTGCTGCTGTGAAGGCAGTTGACATTGCNACGTGCGTTGACACTTGTCACAGCATGCAAGCAGTGCAAGATGTCCACCTGGTGTCAGCATCTTGTTTCACAACAGCTGCTGTGCCTGTGGAATCTCCTGTGGCTGTTGAGATCACATCTGCAGCTGGCTGCTTTGACTCAGTGGCTGTGGTTGTGGTGAGAACTGCTGTCTTGTGGCCGTCCTGACTTTGCAGAACTGTTGTGCGCACCTGTGCCCATGTAATCCGCGTGCTATACAACTACTTGAGCTGCTGGATTGATCACTGAACATCACCTTCTTTGACTCGCCTTTGTCGTTTGCTGCTGTGAGTACGTCTGCAGCTGGGCGCTTCTTCACCAGGAATTTGTCCATATGTGAGCATGCAAAAGTTGCTCGACGCTGACGGCAAGTTTCGACGTACACCAGACTCTCCCTTTGGGCGCGACGCAGATACAACACCGCACAAAATGTGCGTGGTCGCTTCAATAAAGCTGTAAGCATGCGAGTAGGCGCGGTATGTAGCAGTCAATGCTGGCTTGCAGTTTGCTGTCAGCGCGGAGCGGGCTCGTGGTTTGAGTTCCTGTTTAAGTCAATGGCATGACGACANAATGTGTCTAATAAGCCTGACAGCAGCCATAAAAGTGAGCCTTAAAGCTGAGCTGTTGTTCCTGGTCTGTTACTCAGCTTCCTGATTACAGGCTGTGACACTTGATGCCCTGGAGGTTGTCAGCGGCCGCTTGAGAGACAAGAAGGTGGCAGTCAGAAAGGAAGCTGCCCACCAGTTGGCTTGTGTATTCAGGTTTGTNATTGATAGGTTTTCTTTTGGCGCGTCAACTCGCGGCTACATGCTACAGCAGACCTTGACCACACAGACCACCAGTACACATATCAAGAGAAACGGGAATGCTTTGCCTGCGCAAGCTAGCAAGCGTCACAGGGCTGATGTCGGCAATGATACACAGCTTGATAGCAGTACACAGCTGCATGAGGCTGAAGGACAGTTTGCAAACGTTGTCAGAAGTGAAATTCGGCCAACACAAGCCCCTGCAGATCTGTCCAGCCCATCTCTCAGCAGCAAAGTGCGCGAAGCAGAGTCTGTCAGGACTAAGCCTGATTTTCAAAAATTTGTTTCCAGTCACTTGAAACGCCCACCTGTATCGCCTGGTGGCCTTTATGATATGCTTCCTCCAGAAAAGAGCAGACAAGATCACTGAAGCAATGTATTGTACACAATTGTGCTGCAATGATACACATGGAGATGTCAAGCTAATGATAAGTCACCTCCTGTCAGGGCTTCTTTTACAGGGTTTCTTTTATAGGTAGTCTTGTTGGAGTGGCGCTGTTGCTCATGTCAGCGCTCGTGACCGTCAATCTTTCTCAGCTGCAGTCAGTGTCACGAATACCGCCAACAGCATAGAGCAGCACAGTATCTCCTATATACTTACGTGTTGAAGAGCATAAATGCTATGAAAGGGTCGTCTCCCATTCCTTGGCTGCCCTCAAGTATCAAACTTGAACCCAACATGTTGCAAGAATGCCAGTGCGTTAATTTGACACTGCTGGCGAGAACAACACTATCAGCAGAGCTGAGGCTGCATCGATATACATAGCAATTTTCGAATGCAGATCAGACGATGAGGTCATTGCCAATGAGATGCTGCAATCCAGGGCCCGTTTCAAACCCATCACACCCTCGTATGAGCATCAGCTTCAGTCACACTGACCGTCAGTGTGACTGAAGCTCAGTGTGTCTGCTACTGGTATGCACGCAGTGTAACATATTGTTTGATTGCTATGGCANCTTTTTTTTGAGTTTGAGTCATCATAAATCAGCTATGGATTGTGCTGTGCAACATCAGCGTTACATGTTTTGCTGAGGAGCTTGTGTCATCAGCTTGAGGTGTAAAATGTAAGCTGATTTGACTTACAAAATGTGTGCCTCACCTCAGATGTGNCCCTCAGTCTCTGCCCCAACCCGCACCTGCCCCAGGTGCCCCTGCTGCTCCTGCACCCCCACCCAGTCCGCCCATGACTCCCTTAACCCCTTCAGTACCACCCCCTCAGTCACCGTTTGCATTTGCAACCATGCCAGGTGCCCCTGCTGCTGCTCCATCCAGTCTGCCCATGACTCCCTTACTCTCTCCAGTACCACCCTCTCAATCAATGCCTGCACCTGCACCACTGTTGGGCGTTTCTGTAGCCTCCCCGCCCCCACCAAGCCCCATATCACTGCTACCTCCTTCTGCGTCANTCTAGCTTCGTCAACAAGAAGCTGGGTGCTTACAACCGTATTTGTGATCCACAACATGCACATATCTAGCCTAGCTATAATCACGATGTCTGTTGCACGCTTACCCTCTTGAATGCCATGCCTAAACAACAACAATGCGTAGATGTAACTTGTCACCAACACTTCACGCACCACCCTTTGATTCAGCAAGGCGGTCATATGCCAATCCTTCTAGCTTGAGCAAGTTCAAGAAGTAAGTAGCAAAGTTGCAATTGCACTTGTGATGCTCAATGCTCACATACACAACACTCTTGATGATGGATAAGAATGAGCCAACGATGGAAAAACAAAAAAAGCGAGGTGTCAATATAGACATGAACACCATTTAGGATCACTGCCCATCAAGTATAGCTTGGTCTGTAAAATGGACTGTGGCAGGGCATTCAAGAANGATCAAGGAGCACAGCTCAGCAACCACCAAAACTGGAGGGGGCAGTGTCGCTCGATATACATCAGAGCAAGAGTCTGCCTGAAATCAGCTGNGTGTGATAGCATGCGCATGTAAGGCGTTCATCAAGCGGCCGACTCTGGCTGTCTCCACTCCAAGCGTCTGAGCTGATCGCNAGGCTCGCCGCATAGCAGGTACTTGGTGTCTGTGGGTACTGGCTCTCCACTGAGGTAAGGCATGTCGAACACGTAGGCTAGTGTTCTGTTCCATAGCCTTCCATACTTGCCTCTGAGGAGGTTCACTTTCATTGGCNCCATGTACTCCTTCATGCAGATTGCCTCTCCATGGCCACATGATCCACAGCGGTCCTCTCTGCCGTATGCTCTCCAGCATGCCTCCACACAATGAGTTGTGCAGCATGCCTACCCACAGTAGGCCGTTGCACCATACATGGAAGTGCCGATGAGACATACATGCATGTACTCACGATGCAAGATGGCCTGCATGTCTACCCCTGNTGTGTGCACTCGTTGCAACTGCAGTGCCTGGCTGGCTAAAAAATGCGACCTAACGTCCTTATCTTTCACTCACGGTGTCAACTTGTTTGCAGGAATACATTGACCTCGAGATTGATAACTTCCGCAACAACCTTATCAGAGTAAGCTGAGCATGGTCTTTCACAGCTATCACATGAGCCTACTGCTGGCAGCTTGCGACTGTGTGGCATGTTGTGCAGACCCGGATGATCCTGAACATTGGGAACGTGGTGTTGGCTAGCGTGTTTGCTGTTGCAAGCATATGGGGCATGAATATCTCAGACAATGACACAGACAGCAGACCAATTTTTGATGTGGTAAGACGACATGCAGCATTGCAGCTGGCAGCTTTGCACATATGGCTGTCAGGTGGCAGCTGTTTGCTATGCTGCTACAAACACATGTTCAGTGTGGCTGCAGGTCACTGTGACAAGTTACATAGGTGCAGTAGTCGCCTTCTGTGCCCTGCTGGCCTGGTGTGTTTGGCTGAAGGCGGTCAATAATCCCATCACCACATGCTTCGAAGGCCGTGTAAGGTTGTAAGGTTTGTTGTATGTTCTACATAAATTCAGTACCAGTGCTCATCTGGGTGTGTAGCAACCAACAGCAGTGAGTGCAGCAATTTTGCAGGTTCCCAGTGAAGGGGCATATGCGCAGCAAAGCACCTTCAGTGAGAAGATGCATGTGTCTCTGCAGTTATATTGTGTGGCTGGATCACTGGCGTATGTTAACGTGTACAATATGTTTTGTCCTGTAGCATTGACTCACAACGGTGATATGTACATGATCTCGATGTGATCAAGCTCTTTGTAGTCGTGTGTGTGGACTGTACATGCACGATGCAGATGTTGGCCTACGGCAAGGGCGTTATGGATCAAGCGACAACCTGTCAATACATTACATCTCAAGTCTGAGTGTCTCAACTAACCATTCTACACCTTCAAAACATAGCAGTCTACCTAGATTTCGTGCTGCACATCAACGAATCAAAGCAGCATAAATGATCAATGGAAGCCATCCTTGTGGACCTAGGGTGTGCTTGCGTTGATGATACATACTATCCGGAGGCACCAACTGGCCACACAAACGAACTGTCAAGCTGAGACTGGGAACACAGTATNGCAGAGCTCACTGACGTTCAGCGTGTCAGTTGCTGAAGAAGAAGCTTGTGACATGCAACAACATCTGGCAGTTGGATGTGCACACCAGTAGGTTCATGGTGGTGTTTGGCACAACACTATGTACAAGCACCAGCCTTGTACGCTTGAGCTTTGACTGACTGTTTGTGATCAATTGCTGCCGTGACACAGATTTGAAGACACAGCCCAGATGTTGCCCTGTCGCTGCTCAAACAGACACAAAGTTTTGGAGATGGTAGGCTTGCCATGATGGGCAGGGTTAGGGTTTTGGGTTTTGAACCCTTGNCAGAGGATGCATACCAGGCAATGCAGTCTCACCTTTGGGGCAATTGCACATATAGGGTAAGAGTTGAAAGGACCAGTCTGGCTGCCGGCTTCGCTATGCACTTAAAAATGATGCCAGACTATGCGTGGCACCAGTCTACGGATAAGCACAAGTACACAGTAGACTGTGTAACCAACGTATAGCATATGCCAGAGGGTTGCTAATAGGGTGATGACCACCCTAGCTTGATTGCATGCCGTTGTGTTGCCACTGAAACTGCAAGTCGAGCTATTGAAGGATGCTACTTGGTGTGGCTGTCATCAGCATATTGGCGTGATGTATGCAGGCTAAGAGGACTATTATGTCTTTGTAAAGGTGGCATAGATTCATCCTGATAGCACATGATTTTGTAGCTAGTAAGATCAATTAGAAGTTAGCTGGCGCTAAGCGCCTCAAAAATTGGATGATACGACTTAGTGAGGATCCCACTCAGTTATCTTTAGTAAAAGGCGAAAGATAAATTTGACCCAGTGGTAACCTCGTCGTGATGGTCACCTCAGGCAACATTGCCACTGCTATACAGCACACCCACCAAGCAGCATGTTAGCAAGGTATGGGTTGCAAACCCTAGAAGATCTGTACCTGCAAAATGAGGTCATCTCCAATGTGCTTATCTCTGTCTGCTGTCAGAGGGCAAAGGAACTCCCGCGCATCATGAGGCTCCCCAAACTCTGGCTGCAGCACCCCACAACATTGTAGTCATAATCCAGTTATATGTTTGGACTACATGAGTGACTGTGACTGCTGCTATAAGATGCCTGGAGTAGGCTGACCAAAGCAAGTCCTTTGCCATGCCAGCAGTGCAAATTGCACATATTGCATGAAACCATGCAAGTGTGGTAAAGATGTTTGCAAGCCAGTTGTAGCTGCTAGGATAGCTTTATATACAGCGCATGTCTTCCCCCAGCCACCATGACACATTTACAAACAACTTAGCAGAGCATGCCAATGTTGTTATGTGCAGAACNACCGACCTGTATGCTACCCAACATGTGCATTACATCCTGGCTGTCACCAGTGCTGCAGCTGCTGTACATGCCCCGGATCNGATTGGGGACTGTACCTGCGTTCTGGGTGAGGAGGATGTTTTTGCCCTTCAGGTCAGCGTGCACCACTTTGTTGCTGTGCAGGAACACCAGCCCACGAATGACATCCAAAGCCACCAAATGACCCTTCCTGTATAAGCCACAATACCGCATTCAGACAGGCTCACAAGTGTGCAGTATGTTTTGCACAGCGTAATGCAGATGGGTTTGCTGAAAACAATCAAGCAATGCTTGCCAGCATCCCCTATCCAGCCGACCCTGCGGTATGCTCATGCATGTTCATCATCTGCATTACAGTTTGGCGAGCATCTTGCAGTGTGACAGCAGGTATTCAAGTGTCAGCAGTGCAAGTACAACAGTCNAGACTTGTCACAATCCAGTGCATCTGTGTGACATTCTCGTGTTGTGTTCTACATATGTATACCTGTACAAGCCCAAGCACAATTGTACTCTCACATCCTGCAAGTGTTGCCTTGCTGTTTGCAGGGACAACCAGCTCATCGCTTTCAACAGGAAGTTTGAGCAGCAGCGCTTCGACATCTTGGCTTGGCGCAACAACCTGAAGAAACGACCCAACAGGGACTTCCTTGAAGGCTGTGAACTGCTGGATGAAAACGGTGGCTGGGACCTGCTGTCCAATCTGCTGCAGTATGAGCTGAGTAAGAGGCTGTCAGCTTCGGCTGCGTTGAGGCACAGATGGTTTGGGAGCACTCTGTTGGGCAGCGCTGGCGAGGCGTTTGGCAGAGTGGCAGCCATCGCTGGGCAGGTAGAAGACGTCTCCTACAGCATACGCTTTGATTGATGTTGCAGGTGGTGTTGCAGTTGCAGTACAGCACTTGGGCACTTCAGCAAATTCTGAAACTGTTCTATTCCCCCTTCCTCCAGTCAGCTCCTGTCAGCTTGTCAAGTCAGCACCGCATGCCATAGTTACTGTTGGAAGGAGGAGTTGTCTTGAAGTTATATTGACAATTTTGATGGTCTTGCATGCTTCCATTTCTCCAATCCCACTCAGCCTCATAGCTTGCTCTTGGCTGACTTGGCGACTGATCTGCCATGCTTGCATGCCAGGCGTCAGGAGGTGTGTTAGGGGGAGACTCTTGGGGTACCCAAAGGTCAGGTGGGCTCACAGAAGCTCAGATCCGTGAGGAGTTGCAGAACAATGGCAGTGATGAGATTCCTGCGGCTGTCAGAAACGCATCCAACACAATTGCCTGGTGGAAAGGCAGACAGGCGGTTATTGATCTGAAGGTGATGCAGCACCATGGTGCACCCAGGGCCTCCTTACCAAGCTTTATGGTGTCAATGTCTGCTTGTTGATCTCTCTTCTTTCGTGCCGTGATGGTTTTGCTGCTGACACTGCAACAAGAGCATGTGCTTTTGGGCCTGCTTGCGAGTACATGTACTTTTGCTGGAAGGTGCATGTAGTGTATTCTGCATGTGCAAACACTGGCTTAATTGTGATTCAAGGCAGGTGACCTACATTTGGGTGCAGCTTGCTGCCAGAGGGAGCCCACATTGGTTTCTTTACTGTGCTGTATTGTGATTGCTGCTTGTCTGTTGNATGGCTATGTGGTATGTCATACCCGGTCAACCCTGATGTCCGGGTTCAGAGCTTTGGGGTGGAAGGTGACTTCCACTTGTGCCTGCTGGTTGGGCCCAAGGAAGCCTGAAGCTGGGAAGGCAGTGAAGTGAGGACCCAGGGCGGCTGTGTCTAAGCCGTACTTTGTGCCNGGTCATGCAGTACATGGGGTAAAGGTGACTCAACAGCCAGCTGTACCTGTACAGTTTTGCTGGCTTGGCTTCCGAGGCTGATTGCTCCCAGATTGAGGGCTCGGTGGGCAGGATTGGNTGTCTGTTGCGCTCGCCCTGCCAGCTCACATTGTCAGGGTGCTACATAGCGTCTACAGAGCTGTGGCATGTCAGTGCTCAAAAGGCAGGACAGCACACGCCTGGTTGGTGGTTGTCATCCGCTCGTGCACCTGTAGGTTAAGACTACACTGAGCATGTGATTTGTGACTGCAGGTGAGGCAGAAGCAGGCCAAAATGAGCAAGAGCTTGAGTAGGAACATGCAACGGTTGTCATCAGGCGATGAGAGCAATGTGCGGGACAATAGAAGAAAGGGTTTGGCCAAGTTGTTCAGCAGTAGCCGCACTGTAGGGTGATGTTGATCATACCATGCACCTAGCTGTGCTGTACACAACAAAAGTGAGTCAGCAGCAGCATCTTTCTGAGAAGNGTGGTGCAATTCAGCAAAACCCACCTGCACAGGACGCATGCGGCCGCGCTCTGGAATCTCAGCTGTCACAATCTCCCACAGCAGCACTCCCAAGCTGTANTGCTGGGTGTACTTTCACTAGGTGACAAGCCTGGCAGCAGACTTAGCGCACCTTGAGAAACCCTGTCAGGAAAATGGCCAGGTTTTGGACAAACTCCTGCTCATCATCTGTGCCCCCCTCATACGCCTTTGATATATTGGCAGCAACTGGCAGTACGTTGACCAGCTGATTCATGAAGATGACATACAGACGGACAAACTCGGCGTCTGCCTCAGGGCCAACTGACAAGCTGCCAATCTGCAAACACCCAAGCGGTTTCACAGCTGTGCATGCACAGATTGCATCCACTGGGGCTGTATTAGGTGGCACCATTTGCTGGCACCATGGAATGCAAGGGGCAGTCTTGATGCAGCAGTTCTGCATCCTGAGCACAGCCACCCAAAGTGAGCTGTAAGGCACAGTGGCACAGGTTGCAAGTGTTAAGTGTTGCAAGTTGCATGCATCAGCAGCGCTCCTGGATTCGCCTTGGCCTGTGTTATGCAACCAAGTGACCGACACAGCACCAGCACCAAGATATCATGCAGCAACCACGCGACCAACACAGCACCAGGACCAAGATGTTGTGAAGCAACTGCTGACATCGAAATGTGTCAGGGACAATCTGCAATGGCGCATGCAGCTATTGGCAGCAGAATGGTTACCTCTGTTAGACATTGAAGAGCCAGGTTCCTGAACAGGGGCTGAGGAAACAGCTTCAGCAGGATGTCAACAAGGTTTGACTCAAACACATAACCCAGAGGCACCCATGACAGAAAGGCGTACAGTGTGCCCAGCGTTGCTCTGATAAGGTCTGGCTTCTGAGAGGCGTTTAGCACAAACAGGCAAAGCTCGTGAATCAGCTTGAACTCTGAATTGAGCGAGTTCTTCAAGTCCTTGATTTTGGCCTGTGTCATCTCGCCCCGTGAAAAGTCAAATACCTCCTCGCTGAGCAGTTTCAGTATGTGCATGCTGTTTGAGCTTAGCAAAGGTATGTCTCCTGCAGGGGGAGTCAGGAGGTCTGCGCAATTTTAACTGCAACCACATTGGTGATTAGTAGGCAAAGGGACCTGTCATCAGCAAGATGCACACGATCAGCAACATGGAGGCAAACTTGTATCCAGAATGAGCTCTGATTCAAAGCTATATACAATCTGCTAAACATCAATCCTACTCTGGCATGACATGGCACCATGCTTACCTGCTGATACAGTAGTANCAAACATTTTGACTTACTGCACCTGCCGTGTGCTACTTTGCCATGTGCTACTTTGCTGTATCAACGTTGTGCTTGAAGAAATCTTCTAACCATTGTTTGCCTTTGTCCAGGTTTTCCTGGAGAACGTGATCAGGGATGCAGTCACCTACACAGAGCACGCACGCCGCAAGACCGTGACAGCCTTCGATGTGGTGTATGCCCTGAAGAGACAAGGCCGTACTCTGTACGGGTTCGGAGGCTAAGTACTCTTCATCAGGACCTCAATCATCAAATGGTGTTATTTCAACACCACCCNCAGTAGCAAACAATGACTGCTTAGATGTGATACTTGCAGCTTGCAATGCATTGCAGGCTATATGATGCATTGCAGCAATGACTCATTTTGACAAAGATTTACCTCTGCCTGCAGGGTGTGTTTTCCCAGATAGCTTTGTGATGAGTTAGTTTTAATGCAAAACGCTAAATGGCAGTTTTCGGAGCTGGGTACAGCTAGGGTGTGTCAATGTGTNGTGTGCACAGCTGGTGTGAGCTCTGAAGATGCGATGTACATGTACAATTTTGGCATGCACACGCACATTGCAGGTTAGTTGCGACTCGGTAGTTCAGTTACTTGCAGTTAGTTGCAGTCAGTTAGTTGCAGGTTAGTCGCGACTCAGTAGACTGAGTCTTGGCATACAGCTGTTTCATTACGGCATGCAGCGACTGTCATGGGCCTTCCACATGTAGTTCTAGTAAAGTGTTGAAGGCAGTGACCTGTGGTGCCGCTATATAAAGCTCATCCCACTCCCCAGGGTCCCCAACATCCATGAGGGCTCCCGTATGGTGCTCCCCCTCAATTCTGGCCCAGTTCAAGCCATCTTGACTCATTGCCAATCCAGGCCTCAGTCTGCAGGGTATTCAACAAATGGCTGAGATTGGGAACATGTGTGGCAAGTATGTCAAGGCCTTGGGACTCGCCAGTGTTCTATGAATACATGATGTGCAGCAAAAAGCATTTTGAGGTTGCATATGGGTTATGGCTTTGCCTGCCTTAGCGACATACACTTTCTGGGTTGAAGAGACCTGACAGCAGCGCTACATGAGGGAGAGCTGGCATTAGGGGTCAACTGTCAGCCCTGAACCCGTTTGAAACCCTCAAGCCTTGCAAGTCAAAGACTGTAGCTGATCAGAAAGGGGTGGTTATTGACATATGAGGCATCTTGGACTCGGACATCTTTGGGTTGAAGATGCCCCTGCTATGCAGCATCAATGGACACAATCAGCATTGTTTGCTGCACCTTATCAGGCAAGAAGCTTCTTCCTCTTGGAAAGCTGAGTCCCAGAGCCACACTTGGAGTGAGGCCAAAGGTCCGCATGTGGTTAGTCACAAGTTGCGCATTACAGCTTGGCAATGGCATTACATGTTTGCAAGTGAGGTGCTGGGAGGGGTAAGCGGTGCTGGGAGGGGTAAGCGGTGCTTACAGGTGACGCACCGTAGGCCCTCCACAGACTGGCCAGAATCAATCCCCGGGATCCCAGCAGGCACTGCCACTTCCTCAAAATCCCCAGCAGCATAGAACATCCAGTAAACACCTACTCCTGTGTTGACTGCGTTGTTGGACAGGATCTGCAGTAACACATGCAACACTTGTCAGCAATGCAGACCTTGCACACACAGCACCTGTGAACCTGTNTCTGCGAAACAACTATGTGCTGACATCATGCCAGACCTCATGTTGATCCCAATGCATGCAGACCTCTAAAGCAAAGCCCTGGGCCCGTTGTGATGGGACTTCAACTTCTGGGCAGTTTACTCTATGGCATGAGCCCCTGTACCGAGTCAGGCCAAAGAAGACACTGGTCTCTAGCCTGGTATTCCATTTGCGGGAGAATGCAGCTCCAAGCATGCATGCACAGACTTTTGCTGGCGGACGGCATGCCATCCAGCATGAACATGCTGTGGTTGAGATCATNCATCTTACAGCCGGCTCTATTGAGGACGACGTTCATTGCGTCCGCTTTAAGGCTGTCGACCGCAACGAGCAGTCTGCGGAGAGCTCACGCCATCAACCTTTTTAGTAGCTTAATCATAATGGTGTGTTCCAAGAAACTGATTATTCCAATAGGCAGTGCACTGTTAGCAGCTGACCAGCTATCAGATCAGCAAGCAAGACAGCTGCTGCAAAGATGGGGTCAACGGCACACTGCCAGGACAGTTATGGCATGCTTTACAGCTGTAACTTTCCTCACACTCCAGTTAGAGCTGGTCTGAACAACATGTTCCAGGGTGTGATTGGGCCTAAAGTTCATGCCAAACGTCCAGAACACAAAACTGCATGTCCAGACCTCAGTGTAAGCAGGTAAAAATGCTGTTGACATTCATGCTTATTCTGTGTAATGGTTTTGCATTGCGGGCGAAATGTATGCACTGTATTGCCTGAAGGCCCATCATTACTTCACATGCTAGCTGCAGCCTGAATGCTGTCCTTTGACAGGACATGCCTGTCAATATGTCCCAGTTCATTATGCTGCCCATGCCCACTTAAGCAGTTCTTGGTTAGCCTGAGCCACAATTCTGCACTGCCATNCAGCAGACGAGTCATCTGCCGAGAAGCCTTCATGGTTTGCAAAACCAGGGGGCTGATAGCCTTCTGGACTGCCAGCACGCCACATAAGATCAGCACAGTGCTGCGTGTTGCGCTCACTGCCTACAGTACATAAAGACTCTCCTCTGCTGGGTCTCAAGGTTTGTTGAGTCAGGAAATCACACTTCAAATCTTGTGATGGCACATGGAATCTTTCAAGTGTCATTGTTTAGTAGACTTGGCTTGCCTTGGGGGCTAGCTAGAAGGGGCTGCTTCTCAGCCTTTTGCCTGGATGCATACTGCTCTAGCTTGNACAACTGCAAAAGGAGCTTTCTCTTCGTGTAAGCGGCGCACTTTGTTTGCATTGGCTCATGCCACCTGTGGCAATATGCAGAAATGGCTTGAGCATTGCAGGAGCAATATCAGGTGTACAATGTCCCTGCTGAGGTGGCTAATCAGCAGTCGGCCCAGGTCAGCACCTCAGTGAGACCCAACAATGGCACACTGTTCCCAGCAGTCACCAAGCCCCTGCACAAGGGAGGCAAGCTAGTCAGTTTTGACATTGATAGATGGGGCTTCAAAGATGATGTGATCAAGGTTTGTCAAGCGCTGTGCACCGTTGTGTCCATATGTCATCCTTGTGTTGTGCATGCTACAGGATTTCAGATTTCATATGCATTGTTGTCAAGAAGAGCTGCAACCTCTGCAGGGCGTTCAAGACGCTTACATCACCATTACAACGGTGGACGGAAAAGGCAACATGGTCGGATCCTCCCAAAACACACCTGTCACCAACAACTTAGGAGGCAACTATGTCGTATTCAAATGTCAGGTATGACATATACACCTCGCACAGTCAACCCTGAGAGCTAACTATCTTCCCAACATACTGCTGTATGCTGGGTGCAAGCATCTTGTCAAGACTTTCAAGGAAACATCAGCAAAAGGTCACGACATGCAACGGTGNAGTAGGGCTTGTCTCACAGTGGTTTGAATGTCAATGTTGACACGCAAGACTTGATACAGTGATGACATCAAGACAATGCTTGCGGTGCCTGCTGAGCTNCCCAGCATTTCATTTCCGGTTGCATCTTGGACATGCTTGAGTTGAAAAGCCCGTCAGGCTGCTATCCATGCATTCATAGCTTCCTCTCCACTTCAGCCTGCGGCTCTCAATACATTCACTCTGTTCTGTGACTTGCAGATTGCGTCATTCAATGCAAACTGCCACAGAAATTGGTTGATGCTGGCAGCGTAGATGCACTTGAAGCTGTGACGTAACGTTGAGGCGGGGCAGCTGTGAAGGTGTCACTAAACAAGAGTCACAGTGAAATGTGTTGCAGACCAGGTGACTGTGGTGGCGTAATACATAAAGTGCATCACAAGCATAACACCATGGTGTGCTTNGAGCAGTACGGTGGCTTCATCAGCCAGCAGCTGAAGCGCCTGGGAGCGTCATGTGACTGGAGTAGAGAGCGGTTCACTCTTGATAGTCAGCTTAGTGGTGAGGCCTGGTGGCACTCATGGCACTGTGTCTGTGACACACCTACACATTATGCTAGCCAGCTGCAGAACATGTCTGTGGCCATCCTTTGTGCAGTCATGACATCTGGTGTATGCGGTGTTGTTATCAGCATCAAGTACCCATGCTTCCAGCCACCCCATATATGCTGTCAATGACTAACATATACACCAGAGCTTGACAGGCAGATGTGCTGACCACATGCAGATGCTGTGCTGGAAGCCTTTGTGAGGCTGCATGACAAGGGGCTGATCTACAGGGGCAGCTACCTTGTCAACTGGGCTCCCAAGCTTCAGACTGCAGTTTCAGACCTTGAGGTGCTGTGCTGTGCTGTGCCGTGNGCAAGAACGACAGATAATTGCAAGGCACACCTTCGTTTGCCGTTCTGTGACAGCAGACCTGTCAGGCCTTTGCGCCCAATCTGCCCATGGGCTGTGAAGTACATGACCAGACTGAGCTTGCTGTCCACCTCTTGCATGCTTTATCTCCTTCGCCATGCGTGGTGCGTTGCGCTGATCAGTTTCGTGCACGACGCTGCCAGCAAATCGCTCTGAGGCTAAGCTGTTGTTGCCCTGCATAGTACATACCCTGCTTGCACTCNATGCTGCACTGTCAGCTCACTGTGAAGGGCTCTTGTCAGTGCCCATGTCCAACACAATCTAAGTCAACGACCTGTGTGTTTTTTTCCCTGTACTGGGTTGACAAGCTTAGACTTGTATGGACGGTAGATCATGCCCACCTGACAGCACATGCAGGCTGCATGCACACAGGCCCACTAGTACAAGATTGGCAGCATTGTGAAACTGACAATTGCTGACTGCTGCAGACATGGGGTGTAGGCTCATGTGCCAGCATCAGTGCGAGTGCAAGGTGTTCATCAGCTGCTCCGCAAGAGGTGTGTCGCTGAACCTGTTGCTGTCCCTGCTCTCATGCCTGATGCCAGCATGACAGGTTTAGCTCTAGGTGCAAGCTGCCAGCATCAAAGCAGGGTTCCACCTGAAACAGTTTGAAAGTCAGGTGCACTACAAAGGGAGANCAATTTGAATGCCTTTGTAGATGTCACCAGTCTTGACCTACACCATTCACCATACCTTGTTGTCACTGCCTTGGGTTCAGGTGCCTAAAGGATTTGTGCATGAACAGAGCAGCTGCTATGCATATGCTGTGGGGTAAGGCTGTACTTGTGGCTCTGCACTGACACAGATGAGCTAAGTGTCCCTTGTAGATACATGGCCTACTTTGCTGGTGAATGGAACTAAAACACTGGTCTCATTACATCAAGTTGTAAAGCCCTTCTTGAGGAACTCCTGAACGACTGACTCCTGGAATCACTGCAACTTGCAATTGTATGCTGTACCAGATATATGTTTGAGTCACGCCTTACTGGGCAAGAGTAGTTGGCTGCAGGACCAATATGTATTGTGCATGTTGTAACAATCACTNTGTAGGATACGATTTGCTTCTGTCCAAAACACTTCTCAAGCGTGCCAGAGAGTTTGCGGATTATCGGGTCAAAGCACTCAGGCGGCTGCTAGCGGCTGCTTCAGCTTTTCTGACCCATTGTGCAGTTACACATATCGTCTGTCCAGGCCAGCATGTAGGTGGTCCAAGTATGCTGATCACCATGCTCTAGTATGCATGACACTTGTAGCTTGTTAGGGGTGCCTCATCTGCTTCCAGTCTGCTTTGATGCTGCTTCCTAAAAAGGCTTGCATCTCCAGGTGTGCATGCCTTGACCTTGCTGTCAGATTCAGGTCCTGCCGCCAAGTTGCACCAATGCAGGATGTTCGACAGTGCNCCTCACATTGCCAGAAGTGAACAGTTTACTGTGCATAGTCTACACACTCAGAAACAGCTTCCGTAGCTAACAGAGCACGGCAGATATGATGCTACAGACACAAAGCTGCAGGCTGTACCTTAGTCTGAAAGGTACAGTTGCCACGCTGCAGCAGCACAACCTTCCCAGGCAGAGAGTTGGCATAGCGCAAAGGTGAGCACCCATCAGCAGGCAAGGCCGCTACCAAGGGGTATGCAATGCCAGAAGCGACCGCACTGCTGAGGTCGCTGCCAAAGTAGGCTAGCATTATGGTGTAAGTGAGGTCATCTGCTGCAGACCCTGTCAGCCCGCCGTTCACTGTGATCTGGTATGTCTGGCTGTCTGTGCTGACAGCCTCTTGCTCAATTGTGCCGGAGTAAGATGCTGTCAGACTCGCACCTGCATGGCAAACGAAGGACCGGTTTGCTGCAAGACGTAAGTGCTGAGACTTTGTGAGAGCTTGAGCCTGATGCATTCTCGCACAACATCTTGGGCTGTGGTATGGCCTTTTATGCAGTAGACAAGCATGGTGAAGGGTGCATTGGACACGCAAGCGTGTGCCTGCAGTGGATCATCATGAGCATGGAAGCCTCATGATGATGACATGTCCTGCATGAGCNTTCGAGGACACGTCGCCTGACGCCGCTACAGCTCTGAAGTTTTCTGATCTTCCTGCATTCGCCTTCGACGCGTTTTGTGCGACTGATCAGCGATCTCAGTCCTCGACAGTTTCTGCTCATACGTGTGCTTGATTCTCAACGCTTGAGCTATCTCTCGCTCACAGTTCGATCTGCAGTGTTGCGAACCAAACAGTCCACCATGGCGCTGTCTGACGTGTGGGACATAGCTCTCCTGGCAGGAAAGCACCACTCAGACCGCACAGCATACATTGACTTAGCCAATNATCCCGGCTGCTGTCTCGAGCGTGCCTGCCATCGAAATCGTGCTCATCGGTGCTGGGTCTGTGCAGTATCAGTGTCAGCTCTGCAGCTTGCTTCTTGTCGCTTACGTTTCGTAGATCTTGCAGTAAGCTTTGTCGTGACAACCGCGGCCTCAGCACCGCTTCACTTGCTTCACAGGTTGTGCACTGTGTTTTAACATGGTATCGGCAGCGATCGCATGATTTCGTCTTGCCTAGCACGTCTTTGGTGTGAGACGTCCGTTACACACTTGTCTCGCAGCCGCCCAAGATAACACCACGCACTGTCCCTTGAGCCTGCTTGCAGCAGCCGTCTTTGCATTCACTTCCCTTGCTGAATGTACACAGCTTGTATTGTACCCAATATGGTGTTCACTTAGCTTCATGTGCTTCTGCTGTGTGCTGGTCGCCTGTCACAGCTACTTGCACATCACGAGCAGACATAAAGGCTTACTCCGCGAAAGACAGCGCGCGCAACTTTGCGATGCACATGATGATCTTCAGCAGCATTCTCCTTCAGNACTACCAAACATCTGTGCTTTGCAACATTGCTACAGTCATGTTGTTTAAATGTGACAGGACAGCGTGTTGCGCAAGTCTATCATCTATTATCTGCTGCACAAGCGTGTCCTGTCACTGCTATTCACGCCAACATCTTGACCTGACATACACAAGTCCACTCAATGTGCAATCCTGGTCATGCTAAACCTGTTGCTTGATGATGTAGCTGTAAAAGGCTGCTTGGTGTCACACACCAGTAGTGTGTTGGGTGCAAGTGAGCTATTATGTCAGCCATCAATGCCCCTATGCCATACTGACATCAACAGTATACACATGTAGCACTTGAGGCAGTAGCATGTGCTGCGCAAGGGCCTCTGACAATGTTATGTAGTGTCAATTGCATGCACCATAAGCGACAGGGCTGCACACTGTTTGACTGGTGCACCATGCATGCTCTGTACCCTTGTCTGGAGCCTTGCTGCAGATAATGGGCATACCTGCTGTGAAGTATTCACTCAACCATGTGCGCCCTGAGCTGACACCTCTTGGGAGTCATACAGGACAGGCACGCTTAGCCATTCTGTGTCTACTTAGCATGTGTGCACTGACCTGACACTTTCTCCAAGCTGCAACTGACAGGCATGCCTGGCTATATGATATTCAGTCAGCGTGTGTGCCCTGATGTGATGTGTCCTTGCTTTTGCAGATGACAGGTATGCCGGGGCTACGGGAAGCCAAGCTGAAGGAGCAGGAGAAGGCAGAGGCTTTGCGGNTGTGGCATCTGTGGGCTGAGCCTCAATGCTTGAATACAGTAAGTGTGAGCGGTCTGTCACGGGAGGTGAAGCTCCACGTGATGCATCCAGGGACTTGGCATACAAGGGATTGCTCACCAGCTCCAGCAACTTCAGGGACGGCTGCACTTGCTCTGCCTGAGGTCNTAGCCATTGAAGTTTGACACAATCAAAGTAGCTGCTGTGCCCCACATCTTTTGGACCACTTCAGCAAAGCTGGCGAGAAGCGCCTGCAAGTTCAATCTGGCTGTGATGTTGCATTTACACATGTGAACATGTTCAAATCGCTCTGGGCAGCCTACCCATCTGCTGATGAAATGGCACATGTTGACATCAATTAGCTCTGCAACTGTGCAGCAATGTTTTTCTGCCCCAATGAGTTTGAGTGACACAGCTGGCTGTATTGCTGAGCGCAGACAAACGCTGGAGCGTAGATTGCTTTGCTCCTCTTGCAGCTGCATGCTCGCAGCTCTTGTGTGAAACACAAATGGAAGGATGACTGACCCTGACCCAAGGGGTGACTACGCATGACATGAAGCTTTTTCAGGACAAGGGCTTGCTTATCTGACGTTGTACCTATCTGTCCAGGCGAGCAGTTGCTGAAGAACACAGGGCTTGGCTACACAGTCATCAGATCTGGTCCCCTGATAGAGGAGCCCGGTGGCTACAAAGCCCTCATCTTTGATCAGGTGCTGCTCTTTGAATGTACAGCTCTACCTGTGTTCTATACTTGCATCTTTCTGCTGTTGTAGACTTGCGACAAGACTATGCTGTGTCTCAATGATGTTGAAGACTCACGCCAGAGCTGTTTGGTTGGTGATACTGATGCTGTGTTCCGATGCTGTATTGCAATGTTGCAGGGATCACTGTTTCACAATAAGCTGCAACTAGTTTTTGCTGGGATCACAGCATGATTATTTCACAAAGTTGGGTATGTTGAGATTTTCTGTGTTTCCCTCTCTGCAGGGCAATCGCATCACACAGGGTATCAGCTGTGCTGATGTGGCTGATGTTTGTGTCAAGTCTCTTCACGACCCTGCAGCACGCAACAAGGCATTTGAAGTGTGCTATGAGTACACTCCTGAGAGTGGCCTTGAGATGTATGAGCTGGTTGCACACTTGCCAGACAAGTCCAACAACTATTTGGGACCCGCTCTCTCCACCCTTCAGAAGAACACTTGAGCCTGCTTGCAGCAGCCGTCTTTGCATTCACTTCCCTTGCTGAATGTACACAGCTTGTATTGTACCCAATATGGTGTTCACTTAGCTTCATGTGCTTCTGCTGTGTGCTGGTCGCCTTTCGCAGCTACTTGCACCCAAGTTGGGAGGGCGGACCTTGTTTGTCCTGTGTCCTATTTGATCTGGTTGTGCAGCTAACATCTATCGAGGTATGACCATAGCTATTGGATTTTTGGTGTTGCTACTGAGTTGCGATACGTAGCTTGCGTGTTGCCAAATGGCACCATCAGGCGTAAATTGTGGATCCCTCCAATGAGACCGGCCAATATGCTCTTGCAAGCTGCCGATGTAAAGGCATCGGTGAGCAAGATGCACTGTGCAGTCGCAGCCTGCAAATTGCAATTGCCTCAAATACCATGTCGGCGTTCTGTCCTCAATACTGGCATGGTTTCATCACCTTACTACTGGTCATCGCGGTGAGTGCCGTGCAGTTTCACGCCGTTGCAGGTGAGCAGTCGAACCGACGACAGTCACACGCACGTTCCAGTAGATGAGAATGACAGAGTTGGCTAATGGCATATTCACGTTCCTTTGTCCTCTGCCGCCACCACTGAGACTGTATACAGCTTGCAATTGCAGGGCAGCTAGGCTTCCAGTGGGCCAGACCTTGCAAGTGAGCCACTATGGCCATGGCTATCTCTGCAACAAATCAGAATCTAGACACTGCATCATGCATGGCAGTGCTGTCAAGATGTTGCCATTATTTCATAATCAACTGAAGCACACTGCTCTTGCATTGGGGTGCAGGCTTGTAGGAACCCAATATGAGGCTGAGGTCACTGGGTCAAATGGTGCACCGTGCAGCAAGTGTAGTGATGGAGCTATGGCCAGCAATCAAACAAAGAAAGAGTGCACATTCAAGGTGTAGACCCATTGGGTTGTCTGCACTGTCTTCACTGCCCGTTTTTGTGTAGTATGGTAATGCAGGATTTGCTCAGTAACATTCAGCCATGACAACTGTGCTTTTGGCAGTGTGCTTATCCGTGACAGTCAGGACTCCAGCATGCTCCTGCAGCATATAACATCATGACCAGCTTTCTTGTGCCCTTGCAGGGCGTGACTGTTCCACACAGTTCCAGCATTGTGTTCACCTATCAGAGCAGTCCTCATCATCTGTATGTTGGTGCCAAGCCATGCACATATACAACAGAAGTCTGCTCAAAGAATGCAACAACATCGACCCCATGCACATATCAATTACCTACTGCAGGTTGGTTCACACCACCTTACCTGTTCCTTGTGCTGAGGTTTTGTAAACAGTCCACAGCAACCCTAAACCCTACATAGCAAGCTTATGTCTTGTGCCTGTACAATGTGCATCGCCTGACTGCTGAAGGCACTGTGACAATCGTGCTGCCAGAGAAGTGGCTCATCGGCTCGTTATTGTGTACAACCTGTTGGTAAAGGTGTGCTGTCTGATTTGCAGGTACCTTCTACGTCAGTGACAAGACCAAACACTACTGTGAGGACTACTCTGCGCATCTGCAAGTAGTTGTCACATGACACCGCATCCTCGTGTGACAAGCAACTGTAAGCTGAAGGGTGAATGCATTACACAAAGTGTACATTGCCAAAGTGTATGCAGTAGCTTGGTGTGGACATTGGCTGTGCTCATACTCATGCTGCTGCATACACATACTTGCTAATTAAACCTGCCTGGTAGGCACTTGTCTTTAGCCAACGTTGCCAGACAACGAAAGCTGATGAGATCTACATTGTGTTGCACACTTTAAGCTAATCTACCATTGCATCGTCTTCATCAACTGCTCTCTGTGGCACGTCCTCAGGATTCAAGTACTGCCCCCCATAGCCTGCATAAAGTGCGCAGTTGACACTCAGCTTTTCGTGTTTGATGTGAGATGTATGTATGCACAAGCGTGCTGGCATTTGAAAACAGAAAGCATAAGATTGAGCATGCTGTGCAAACTCATGTCTAATGAAGAAGACCAGGAGGGATACAAATGATGTTTCCACTACTCAGACAAAGCTGCCGGCAGTTTTTGGCACGGGCAAGTGTAGAGGATGCATTGAACAGAAGCAGGTATTGAGCACAGGCATGCACTTGTACAAATACACACTTGCAAAAACAGATGTGAGAATGCACCTCTCCTTGAAAGGACAAACAGAGGCAGCAGGTCCAGCACTATAATTCTTGCTATTGTCAGTGACATGGCCTCACTTGTAAAATGTCGCACAACCATGCATGATAAAGACACATTTTGACAGCTTACCTTGCGAGAAGGCGCAATGCATGAGAGTTCTGACAGTTGCATTTGGCACTGCCACTGCAATGCTATCCAGCATGGCCACAACCTCCTGAGGAGGGAATGCTTCTCCTACATTGTGCTCAGGTGAAGCGTAGCATATTTGAGCTGCCTCGCAAACTGGCGTTTGGCGCAGCAAGAAGGTGATCTGAGCATCTGACTGATGCTGGCTTTGCTGGCTAATGGCAGTGAGATCAGTAGCTAGTACTATGCGCTTCCATGCTTCCTGAAACTCTTGCCTGCATATATGCTTGGCTTAAAGTGAACAGCATTGCACAAAGCTTGACTACACCTGACAATACTCACAGTTTACACGCTTGCCAGCGGGTGCTAGGTGCATGCGGCTACACTTGATGAAAATGCAACACACGCACATGAAAGAATGGTTTGACAAGCTTGCAGGCAGCGCATATGCTGCAGTTGCATAAGAGGCACTACATGGATGTGTTGTCCATGACACGTGTCTGTCATGGACAACACAGCTGTTGACCCAGGCAGCATGGCAGCAACAGCAGCCCTGTATGCTTGCTGTCTGGCTATGGCCGCTGAGTACATATTCAGTGTGGCACAATCTATACACAGTCAGTGCACAACAAAAAATGCACTGTGAACCTGCTATAAGTCAGCTGGCTACATATGACAAGCAGGTTGAAGATGTGCTGTGTGTGGCACAGCTGGCACACACATGCTGCAGAGCAACCTGTACCTGTAGAGTAGCTGTCTGTCGATCTGCTGCATGTGACAGATCAGCTTGAAGACACATTGTGTGTGGCTAAGAGGCGCTTCTTGCTGCAGTGCTGCCTGTAACAGATGCTGCAGAGGCTTCACAATGTCTGAGCCCAGACCCAACTCCTCCTGCACAGGTGACAAATCAGCATTCATGCTCGAATGATACCCTAAATCCTGAAATATAGGCATGCACCCTGTGGCCCCAAAGACCAGCAACATGAACGTGAGTCCTGCTGCACAGACTCATGCTGCACACAGAGGTTGTGATGCAGCGACCACCCATCTGCACATGTGCAAGCTGAACTGGCATGACAGACACAATAGGAAGCAAATGCTCTACATGTGCAATGACAACCTGATGGCATGCAGTGGTCTTTTGGCAGTCAGTTTCTAAAGTTTCTTGAACTCGAAGCGCTAACTTGCCGCCGTACAAACCAGGCATGAATCGCACTTCCTCTGTATTCCACATGCAATGCTGGAGACATGCTTCCAACAGCACAGTTACTCTTTTCACTTTTGCACAGTGAGCCAATCCGCATACAACGTACACGTGAACATACATTGATCAGATCACAGGCATGTGTCACTGCCAACACATATTGGCCTCACAGATGTACACCAGTGCAGAGCTTGCAGCCTCTCCACCAAGATGATCACCTTGGTGCGGATAGTATCAGTGATATATGATGCTACAGAGTTGCAGCTATCCCACCTGGACTTTGAGCACAATCAGCTTGGTGTCAACACTGTTGGTGCAGACCATCACGCAACTGCAGCTATCTCTTCTGGATTTTGAGCGTGATCAGCTTGGTATGTCACTGTTGATGTATGGTATCGTGTCGTTGCAGCGATTGTACCTGGACTTTGAGCATGATCAGCTTTGTGTTTGCACTGTTGGTGTATGGCACCACAGTGTTGCAGCAATTGTACCTGGACTTCGAGCATGATCAGCTTGTTGTGGGCGCTGTTGATGTATGAGGCTACTTGTGGGGCAGGGGCTGAGGCAGGGGCTGACCCTGACACCCCTGCTAGCTTTGCCAGCTTGGCTATGCAGGCTGCTCTGCGCACTGTCGCGACATCGCCCTACAGACAGACACACGACACATCAGACTACTTTAGTCAGCTCTTGTGTCACGACAATTGTCACAACCTTTTTTCACAACGTTGTAGTGACCTTGGCTATGCAAACTGCTCAGCCACATCACCCTACGTCTTGTTGAAGATGACTTGCAAAGTATCTCTGTAACACTGCAGCTGGCTTGGCTAAGCCAGCTCTGCATACCCTTGCCACATTGCTCTACAGACACACACACACACACACACACACACACACACACACACACACACACACACACACACACACACACACACACACACACACACACACACACACACACACACACACACACACACACACACACACACACACACACACACACACACACACACACACACACACACACACACACACACACACACACACACACACACACACACACACACACACACACACACACACACACACACACACACACNACACACACACACACACACACACACACACACACACACACACACACACACACACACACACACACACACACACACACAACAAGTCAGCAGTCTGTCTAGATCATCAGCTTTACAGACCACAAATGCAGACCTTAACCTCGAGACGAAATATGCATGAGGCAAAGCGAGCAGATCTCCCGCTGCGCATCAGCCATGCAAGCTGGTTGTTGTCCTATTGCCGCATTATCCTCCAACCAAACATACCGGAGATCACGACAACGTGCTACACAGGGACTCAGTTTGAAATGTCGAATTGCAGAACTTGGTCTAGCTATGCAGATTGCTGTATGCGCGGTCGTGGCACTGCCCTACAGACACAAGCTCACAATGTCAACATTCAGGTGCCTTGCTGGTTGCAATCTGGTTTCATCTCTTCAACTTGCTTGGCCATGCAACCATCTCTGATGGTCGTGCAGTTGCAGCATGGATCAGCAGCGTTCATCTCTCCTTTGTGTGAAACAGTGCATGCAGACATGCCAGTAGTTACAATGACTACGCAGCTTGCCCAAGCCATAAACTCCCATTGTGCAACAGACGCATCAGCATCACACCTCATTTCTGTTTGTGACATCTGCCAGTGTGTCTGCAGCAGCATCATACTTCTTCAGCCTCAGCTCATGCAGCCATGTCAGTTGTTGCAGTGATGCCGTCTGTGCGGGGCTTGCTGCTGCAGCAAGGCGCCGCTGAAGCCAAAGGTGCAGATCCTGATTGAACTCATCAGGGAAGGACAGCAAACGAGCATGCTGCTGCTCTTCAAACAGCCTGCAGGGCATGTGCAGTTTCATACCGCCACATGCAAGCCTAACAGCAATGGGCGGCACTGCTCTCAGCACCAGCAGCAGCGTCAGCAGCAGGATATGCAGCAGGAGCAGGATCATAGCTAGGTACACCATGGGCACATCATAGGTACGAGTGTTGGTGCGTCCTGAATGTGAAACATAGTGACATGACTTGAGTTCTGTAAAGGGCTTCAGGCTGACAGTGCTGCCTTGCATGCAACTTGTGAAGGAAGGATGACATTGCACATTCGTGCATCTGTGTGAGTGGGAACAATGGCATGCGGCAGGCTCGTGATGCATCTGAGTCCTGGCAGTCAGCCAACGTGAAATAACACAGCCACACTGTGACATGCCACTGACCTACTGCATCACAGCCGTGCACCCAGAGAATTGTGACCATGACCTGGTATCGAACAGCCTGATATATACCTACATTATCAAGCACTACAAGCCTAGCTGGATGAATGGTATCCAGCAGTCCACAGTCATGGCTATACAGTTGCGACTATGCTGAGGCTTCACACCCAGGTACTCTACCACCACATCAGTCGCATACATGCAGCTTGCCTGTCAAACATGTAGGCCCCAGCACACGGCTCCAAACCCAGCTGGTGTACAGTCATCAAACGTTGCTTGAGGATGGCTCATACCATGACAGCGGGTCACGATAAAACAGTGCACACTCAAGCTTGCCTGTCAAGCACTCAAGCCACAGCAGAGTATTCAGAGCTGGTGCTCCGTCAACATGCTTCCTTAAGTGTGGCTTCATGCAGGACAGCAGATTGCCTTGATGCAGTTTGAAGGGAACGCTTGCCTGTCAAAGACATAGGCCACAGCAGAGCGCTCCAAGTCTAGCTGGTTCCCGGCCATCAAGCGGTGCTTGGCCATGTAGCCATGCAGCTTTGCATCATCTTGCTGTAGCTTGCAGACCTCGAAGAGCTGTGCATAGGCTCGGTGTGCGTCTGCCAGCTGCTCTACAGACTGGATCAGCTGTGCACTGCTGCCTGCAGCACAACATGTGTGTGTCTCACATGCTGCATCAACAACTGCCGTGCACATACACCTACATTCCAGTAGCGCTCTGCCTGCAGTATGCAATGCGGGCATGCCAGAAACTTGGTGAGGGCAAGCGTTACGTGCACACATGCATTCACATGCAGCTCCATTGTGGCCCTTGCCACTGTTGGCTCAAGTACTTGCAACTGCGTTGAGTTCTGTGAGTATCAGGTTTTCATCTGTATGCTGAGCACAACTTGCATGTACACTCCGGCTGCCGATTTTGCACATACGGAACATACGCATGTGTGTTTTCCTCAACTGCATTTGCTGTGCTATCATATGCATTCTGTTTGTGTCCCATGTCGACGTGCAAGCAATATGAGTCTGCACAACTGCAGTGATGCTCATGATGCAACCACTTTATATGTGCAATCTTGGTATGTGACTAGCCAGTCTGCACATGCAGAAACTCCAGGTCTCGTGCAATCCTGGAGGAGTGTATCACATAGGCCATGGCTGCGAAGACAGCAACTGTCTATGATTCATGACCCTGCTGCCAAGACCAGCCAGGTATATCATTTTGAGCCATGAAGCAGCCAGACAACAACTGAGCTCCTTCACCACTACTGTTCAGAATGCTGCATAGCAATGCCAAGCAGTCACACTGGTGCTCATGACTGTCGCATCCATATTGGCAATCCCAGCTCTTGTGCAATACGCCACTCCAAAATAGGATCACCTTCAGCACTGCCAATTGTAAAATGCGGCAAGTGATAAGATAACTCACCATAGTCTACTGCAAGATCCAGCAACCTGTGTAGGTACAGCTGCCTAGCTTGCTCATAGTCTTGTTGGAGGGCTGGCTGGATGGAAGCACTCTGACAGCTGGCTATAGCCTGGGTGTAAGTGCTGAGCACAGCCTCAGTCACCCGCAGCAGCCAGACTAAGCAAGTCTCAAAGTCAGCTTGGTCGGCTGATGGCAGCTGCCCCGCCAGCCTGCACACACCATATCCTTATTGATTGGGGTTTAAATTTGCTGACTGTAACTGAAGAGGAGAGGTGAGCATAGCTGTGATGTGAAGCGGGCGAGATGGGCAAATGTTAAGTCAGCTCTGCTGATTGACTGCAACCAGCATGTGTGCACCACAGCGGACATGATTGACACCTGGGCTTGAACTGTATAAGGTATGACAAAGCCTTACTTGTACACTGTATCTGCAAGGGTTTGTAGTGCTGTGCGCACAGGCAAGCCTGCTGACCACCAAGGACTGTCTGAAGCCACTCGCAGCATCTCCCGCTGGTGTTGGCCTTCTAGCTGCTGATGCCGGTTCCTGGCTGCTTGCAGGACACTCTGCAAGCACGACGTTGTGTAAGTCTCAGCCTTGTGGTGTATACCAAGTGCATAATCACATAGCCCCTCGAGCAGGAGCTGAGGCGCCTGTTCCTGGCAACTTGCAAGATGCTCTGCCCATGAAGCGATTGACAAGTCTTAGCCTTGCAACCCATACTAGATTGGCTCATTGAGAAATCTCTCGAGATCAGCCCTGTAGAGCCTGTTTCTTGCTGCTTGCAAGACATTCTGCATGACAAACATTGCTTTGAGCTGTGGTTTGTATTGCAGCATGAATGCTCATGCACTAGCCGCAACAGCAACATTGCTAAATGCCTGTCTGCCGCTCCTTGGAGTACAGTCTGAACTGTGGTCCGCAAGTGAGGGACTTACTTAAGCTGGAACATGATGGCAGGTGCCAGATGTGCAAGCCATAGCTTTCTGTCTGCTCATTTACTGCTGACCTGCCTGATGGATGCATGCCTCAGCACCGAATGCATTACAAAGTTGCCTGCATACTGAGGCCGGCAGGACAGCAATGGACAGACCAATGACAAAGCCTATGCNTCCAGCTGGTGCAAAACCAGTGCAAAGTGGGTCAGCGCAGTTGCCAGATGCATTGGCACAAGCAGAACGCCCAAATCCAGAAGCCACAGATCTGCCAGGTGTAGCATCTTGTCAGCAAATGGCTGCTCATGCTCCTGAAATGCATGCGCATGTGGTAGCCAGATGTCCAGCTACAGTATAGTATATGCTNTACATGACCAGGCTAGAGAACTTGCAGGAATCTGGTCATTGTTGCTGTCAACATGCCACGCTGCAACATGTGAAGGTCAAGGAAGGAAGGCTTATCAAGGAAGGCTTACCGCCAGCCTCATAGCCTGCTCCTCAGCAATGACTTGGGCTGTCACATCTGGGGGTGTGTTGCCCTGAGCCAGCCTGACCAAGGCCAGCACCATGCGCTCAAACAGATTTTGGCCCTCCAGGTCACAGTCATAGTTCACAAACAGGTCCACAAGCAGCTGCCCACTCTCGCATTGAGCCCGCAAGCATCTGATCACCACAAAGCGCTGCGCCATGTCCACTTGAGGAGGAGCAGTGCCAGCAGCTGCAGCTACAAGGTGATATACCATCAAGAGGGTCACCAGCACATTGCAGTGCACCAGTGATGACAGCTTGTTGTGCAACGGCATCACTCTCTGCTGTGTTGCACCAAGTGCTTGCGATTTGTCCTGACACAGGGCAGAACCCAGCCTAGAACATGGTTTTCATGCCATCAGGACTAGACTGCAGACTACCCGCAACTTGTATTGGTTGAGAAAGTGTGTTGGCAATCAACCGGTTGCGGATGTCCGGTCAGTGTGGTATAAGCAATGCTTGCTTGCTAAGCATGCAGNCCCGGGAATGTGAAGCAGAAGGCTGAGGGCTCGATGAGCTTGCACTACTGCCCCTGGCTCTGGAGGTGCCAGCAGGGGCTGTTGCACAGCCGGCACCAGCACTTGGTTTGCTGGCAGCTGAGTTGCCAGCAGTATGACTTGGTGACTCAGTACTCTGATGAGAAGCAGCAGGAGTGCCAACATGAGTGCTTGCAGTGCCAGGAGGGTTACTTGCAGTGCTGCCAGGGACACCTGTTGTACTAGAAGCCTGCTGAGAGCTAGCGGTGCTGCCAACAGAGGGCCTTGAAGGGGCAGCGTTAGGACTGGAGCTGCTGCTATGAGCATTTTGGGCGCTGGCAGGAATTGCATTGGCACTGGAAGTGGTAGCTGTGGCGCTGGCAGCTGTGGCGCTGGNGCCATGTAGGTGGAAATTCACAATGGCGAGAGCTCGCACCAACTGGAAGCGGCTGCAGAGTGCGCGCGCCACGCTGAGCAAGTACAGTGCAGCCTTTGATGGGTTGCAAAGCTGGGAGCATCCGGAGCAGTCCCTGGCCGCCATTGCCTGCACCACCCTGCTCAGCTTCTACCCCCACGTCATGCTGGCTGCCTTCTTCCTCTTCCTCATGTTCCGCTCACTGCTACACTACAGGNTGTTCAAAAGGCGAGGTGCACAGATGGCGAGCTTACGTGTACAGTGTCACGCAAGGGAGCAGATGCCCATATTGCAGTCGCCGGCGGACCTGTGTCTGCAACTCACTGCAGTCCTTGGCTCCTGAGGTGGCTGCTCAGTGGGACTACACCAAAAATAGGGCTCACCCAGCGACTGCACAGCCTCCTCCTCCAGGATGGTATGGTGGTACAATGACCAGCGGGGCAGNATTGTGTGTTGTGGCCTGTGCTCTTGTTGACTGGGACAACATCAGTCGCAAAAGATGGCGTGCATTGCAACCTGCAGCTGTCTTTGTAGCAGCTCCTACTAACTCCTTGCAGGTGTTGGAGCCTAGCCACAAACCCCTGAAGGCCCCTCAGAACAGCATCTCAGATTATGACTGTATCACCATGGTGACTGATGGTCAAAGGGGAGCTACTTGTACAAGCGGCCCAGGCTCAATGCGCTCACTGAACGTCAAACCACCTGCTGTAGCCAAGAACACTACTGTTTGCAACGTGTTTTGGTGACACGCTGCACATCACTGCTTGTAGGCTTGAGGGGTAAGTTGCCCAAGGAAATCAACCTGCCAGCATCCATCACAGTGCNGGCCGGCGTCGTTCAAACGCAGTAGTGCTGGGGTCCGGCAGTGGGATGTATATATGGGCACAGCCAGTGCTAGTCTGCACTGCAAGACGTAGTGGACGTATGCAAACTTGTAAAGGTTGAGTCCCAGAGTTGCTGTTGAGTGTCCCCAAGCGAGAATCCCTGTAAGATTCCCTCAAGACAGACTACAAAGCCGATCTTTCTGTCGCTCTTGCACACATTCCGCACCTTCCTCCTTGCTGCACAGTGTTGATGTCTTCTAATTGATTTCTAAACGTCTCCATGACAGCAGACTGTCTCTTAAGCCATTGTGAAGGGAGTCAGCCAGCCACTGCATCTGCAGCTGCCTGTTGCGATCTTCCAACTGCTTGCCTGTTGACGGGTGTTCAGTGTGTGCTGTGCAGTACTCACGTACAATGTGGATCACTTCTGAGCATATTATGTGTGTTTCAGGCTAAACAGCCCGCATATCAAGGCCTGTCACTGCCAGAATCACAGTCTGCAGCTTGCGTGTGCAGTGCCACAAAAATTCCGGTCGANAGACACATTAGCAGGGTTGCCTTCAGAGTATGTTGCTGCACCAGGGCATACTAGCATCTGCATTATGTTGTGACGCATTGGTCAGTTGAAAACATGCTGCAGGATGACAGGAAGACGGCATCTTCTACATGTATGATAATCACTACAAGATATTGTGTTGAGCAGTATTCTGTACTGCAACAGTACATGTAGGTATGTAAGCTTATGTGTGCAGTGGCGATACCTGCATTCAGGATCCAGCTTGTGATGTTGGGGCTCAGGCATGTTTTGCTGAGGTCAAACCGTTGCTGAGCAGCCTGACCCTTGAACCATCCAATGTTTTTGTCTGCTTGAAAGTTGAATGCTTGGCATATGCTGCCGTTCGTGCTCACGGTGTTGCACAAGCCCGCCAGGAAACCTGACTTTGACGTGTTCTGCACAACATGTGGCAGTCGATGCTCCCAGCCTTACAGCAATTCAACGTGACATAATGGCAGTTGTAAGTTTGCAGACATTACCAGCTTTCCTTACGTAAGCAACAGCACAGGTAACAAAGTGTGACATGCTGCAACATTGCTGGACATGATCAAGATGTCCACAACCAAGGCTTACCAGAGGGTTCATAGTGAAGTTGTAGCAGCAAATGCCTGTGCCGCCAGCACATTGATTCACTTGTAGCTGATCATGGTTCAGCTGTGTGGTGGTTGGGAAACAAGAGCCCAAGACAGGGTGCAGGTCAGCATACGACTGNTTTAAAATTGTTGAGAAAACATGCAGCTCAGCGTAAGAAGTCTAGCTTGGCTGTGCCAAGTCAGATGCATGCGTGCACAGCCATGTCAAACTGCTTGGCAGANATCTGCAGCTACGTGAGGTTACATGGACCTGGTTCTTGACACGTCCTTCAATTGATGTGAGTGCTGACCCAGAAGCAGGTGCCAGCAAGATGGTTGCTGCACAGTAGGCCATTGTTGACCTTCTTTCATGTGCTCTTGCAGTCTTGAGTGTGTTGATGTGCAGGCAAGCTGTTTGGCACAGCATGGAAGCAGAGCCCCACAATGTACACAGAATCAGATGCCACCAAACAAGCGCCAATGCAGGCTTTATTACGCTGGTTCTACACCTCTCGGCTAGAATTGCCATATGAAGCTGTGCCTGTTTGCTTGCAGCTGTTGCACACAGCAGGGCTGACAGACCTGGCTGATGAGGCAAATATGATCATGAACAGTGAAGGTACATCACAGCATGCTTTTCAGCCCTGCGCAGGCAGCAATGCATTGCTGATTGCAGTAGCTGCATGCTACATCATTTGCAGAAGTGAATTTGCACAGCAATGTGATGGTTCTGACACGGCTCACTTGACAACACCCAGGTCACAGCTGTACAGCAGTTGCACATGTTGTCATTGTCATGCTTATTCAAAGCGGCGTCCTGCAGCAATGGACCAACTTTGCATCCTGATTACCGTTCCTTTTCTAATATGCCTTCTTCATGATACAATCAACATGACAATATGTTCCCCCTGCCAGCCCCCTGCCTCCTCACCCCTCCCAACCCCAGATCCCTTCTCCTGTTCAGCACGCATGTGTTTCCCTGCTTGACTGAGGTGACTATTTGCACGCATGTGTTGCCAGAATCGTAAGGCTGCAGGGCTGCACGTGATGTCCACACTGTGAGCAGACTGCGCACACAACCTAATGCACCTTCAGGAAAGAGGTTGTTGACCTTGCCATGTCTAAGTAGCTTAACACAGTGTGACAAAAGCTGTGTATGGACTGCAGCTGGCAAGACCCTGCAGCACCTGCCCTTCAGGGGCAGCAACCTGATTGTGGAACCCGCAAGAGACGTTGCTAAGCAGCAAATGCAGGTGTGACTGCCTCACTTCCTGTGCCTGCTGTCCTCCNTGCGCTCCTGATGGACTGCTACAGACAGTATCTTGGCGAGAGGATGTCAGCATGAGGTGCGATTTGCCTCAAGCACATCACGTTCACAACCTGGCATGCAAAGCCTGACTTACAGATTGAGCATTCAGCAAGCAAGGCGAGACTTGCATTGAGCTTTGAGATTGCATGTCAACATGCAGTGTTAGCTGAGGAACTGTATTTGCGTACAGGGGGAATCAAGCTTTTGTGTGCGCTAGGCTCACCATGTTCAGTGTGAGCCAGAGTGACAACATGCTCTAGGAGCATGTCAACTTCTGCTGCAGACTGCTGCACANCTGCATGAGCTGCACAGGTATGCAGATTTGGCACGCTGGCTGACGGCATATGCAAACAAATGCCAAATTGCCCAAATGTAAGTTCCTGGCATAAGCTGCAACATTAGCACTCAAGGTATGGCGTCGTCACAATCAACATTCACCCTCACCCTCAAGATGTACACAGAGCTGCCAGCAACTTACCTTGCATTCTTAATATGGCATACACTGACAACTCTTTGCTCACAAGGTTTCCTGTCAGGACTCGAAACACGAAGGTACATATGTTCAGCTCATANAAATGCAGGCAAGGCTGATCGGTTGGGAGGCAAGACCGGGCACGCCAAGTACAAATGTCCGATCTGTGCTCAACAGGCGCCAGACTTGAAAAGCATGCAACTCCATCATGAGTCAAAGCACTCCAAGCTTCCATTTGATGCTGAGAAATGTGTGAATGTGCATGAACTGAGCGGTGGCGTAACAACTGCTGGCGTTGCAGTGCGGGGTAGCAACAAGAAGTGACAGTGTTGTGTATTGCCATCGCAAGCCATCACTAGCTACAGTGGTAGGACTGAACAAGGCGCCCTTTCTGTTGTGTGTTGCCCATCTTTCTTAGATATCTATCACCTTTGAGCCAATCATGTAAGTAGCCCCATCGTAATGGTGAAAGCATCAGTGAGGGGCCAGTCAAGGATATGCACAAGCCCACCTTAGATGACGCCTCCAGCCATAGATTGCACACAGGTGTGCAATCGAAATTGTGTTCAGGGTTGATTCCAGATATGTATACAGTTCTAAATGTACATGTGCTATGCCCCAGATCATTTGAGAGCGGCAAGGTGTCGTCAGTGCTACATATTTGGCAATTGTGAGAACTCAATACTGATCCATATCATTGAGCGTCCATACAACATGTCCCCAACTGTGAAACCTGGCTTGAGAGCTGCCTTGCTTGTCATTGTGCCCTGTGCCAGATCTTGTCATAGCAGAAGGCTTGATAATGGCTGTGGTCCTGGTGCAATCCTGATCAGCAGCTGCTCCAGAAGCCTAGGACAGCNAGAAGCCGGTTTACACGTTAAACGGACGTCAAAGCCAATCGGTCGCTGTGTAGACTGTTTTAGCCTTGAGCGCAGGCGAGGGAAGTGTGCAGGGGTCAACCCGCAAGTCAAACAGTCTAGACAAGCTTGCCTGGGACTTCGTTACTAATCCCTGGGACTGAAGAAGTTGATCAGGCAAAGCAGGCTGATGCGCAAGGGCAAACTTCTCCTCAAGGGGCTTCTGATGCATCTGCCACCACTACTTCTGGGATCAACCTGCCCCGGGCAATGACAATGGAAGCCCCTGGCCCCATGTCTGCCCCCACCAACACAGAACAGGAGATAGGTAAGCTGTGGCACAGTATGTGCCAGATAAGTTTGTCAGCAACCCAGTCAACACCCTGAGTTGCTCTGTGGGGTTTGCGCAAGACCACATGGCTTGACAGCCTGAAGTTTGGCTTTCCCCTGTGATGTATGTGCAAAGGTATATGACTTGTTTGTCTTGATCTTGAGTGTGCCCATCACGTCAGCCTGTGAGGATATCATGTGTAATGACATGTCTGAACTGTCACCTGAATTGGCTGATTGATTGGCCAGCACTGCCCTGACTGCTTGCCTCATTGAAAGTACAATCCCTATGTGAGCACAGCTGGTGTCTTGCAAGTCACAACTGCTTCAATGCAAGCGGATCNCGGGGTGCAAGCGGGCGGTGTAACTACCAGATCCGTACACTTTCGTCCCGTTGGACTGCACAGCCTGAGCTGGCACCTTGCCAGCTTCACTTCACTCGACTTGCGCAGACCGCAGGTACATCTAGCAGTCCTTGAGCATAAATGGTCTGATCAGAACATCACCATTGTTGCCTGGAGGGGATAGCCTGGAATGTGTATAACATGCATGATGTGCACCAGCAAATCATGCTCAGGGTCATGCTGCTTATCGCAGCTTGACTGAATGCAATGCTGCTGCAGGCATTGTCAAGGCTCATGTGCTGACAATCTAGCCACTATTCCATGTGAACCTTCTTCCCAACATTGCTGTCATGTACAGCAAAACACTGGTAGGTCAAAATGCTAAACATGTATGTGCCACATCACACTGCGTTCAGGCCTATGGCTTGCTATTGTGCATAATGTTGCACATTAGACGGCCTGCCTGGCAATGTATGGCAAGCATTGGTGATCGTGTGCAGTCAGAACACAATGTGTTGCCATTACACATGCAAATTATTGAGGACCGACTGCAACCTTGCACTGCAAAAGATGTGAGGGTGGTCATTTCTTTTCATGAAAACCATGCAGGCAGTCCCACCTGCTTGCATGAAGCAGCANTACAAGTCCCAACACGGACGTGCCTGCCGCAGCAACTTTGGGTGACAGCACTGACTTCCCAACAGTCCTAAAACTGACACCGCTGCCTCAGGCAGCTTGCCTGCAGCTGCTTCTACAGCACCCTCCTTCGCTACCCAATCGCCTCCTTGCTTAGCTCGCTCCTCCTGGGCCTCCTTCCTGCCTTGAGAAGCTGATCTCATCTCCTCAACTGCAGCCTGTTTGTCCTGCTGCCCTGACTGCTGCCAGTCCTTCGATCCGGTCACGTTTCCGATCGTTTCCTGCAAGGCTGCAGCTGCTTGTACAACACACTCAATGGCAGCGTGCCCTGCAAGTCAGGTGCTGAACAATGCCTACCTCAGCAACACCTTTCACGTATTGTACATGCCCGCCGGTCAACGATGCCTGATCTTTGTTTGCAGATGTCATGCTGCGTAGCTGGCACACTTCACGATGGNAGAACTGACAACGCTCGGGAATGGCTTCAAAGTAGCGAGCGAGGCAACCATTGTAAGACTTTCAAACTTGATTGCACAATCAATGACAGCACCATCTATTGCGTATCTGAGCTGACTCAGCAGCAACACCTCACTGCAGGGGCCAACTGCTACACTTGGCATATATNAATGCTGGGCCCCAGACAGTCTTTTCTGTCTCTGAAAGGCTTCTTGTCTGGCTGTGCAGCCGTCCAGAGCTGTGATAGTCAACCATAATTTGTGGATCCCAATTTGCTGATTTGCTGCTGAAGATGCTTGAAGTGCTTTGCTTTGTCAGATGCCACCACCTCCAATTCAGTGTCTGTGTCATCAACACAAACATGCAAGGTCTCCTCTGCTTGTGAGCACCGACTAGAAGCTACCTCATGCTGCACTACATCTCAAACAAGCAACTAAGCGAAAACCTTCACTGACTGCAGGTACATGAGCTTCTCCTTCATTGCATTCATGAGCATCCTGATCAACCTGGTGGGCCCTGAGAGGTTCAGCATACTGAGTGCCCTGCTACTCATCCTGCAGCTGACTAGCTCCAGTGGGATCATTTCCTACCAGCTGGCTCAGCCCTTTTACCGAGTAGGCAAAGCCTTTCCGTTCTACTATGGGGTCAAAGGCTTCAGGACAATCTTCTTTGGGGCGTCTGCTAATCGAATGTGGTGAGTGAGCAAGCTGAATAATGCAAGATCTGCAGGACACATGCTCTGCTGGTTGTTTTTGAGTACTGCGCTTTCTTGACCTGCCCTGCCCTGCCCTGCCCTNACACTGTGCAGGTGGAAGCAGTCTGCTGGCAAAGAGGTGCAACTACATTGCTAGGGCTGACTTCGTCAAGGAGAGCTCAGTACACATCACACTTCGTCAAGAAGAACTCAGTACACATCACAATATTCAACTTGCTGCAGCTACCTCTGACACAGATCATCCTAGTCTTTGTTTCTACGCAACGCGCTCATGTGATGTGCACTTCTCATCCCGCCACTTTTTGTAGTTTCCAGATGGTACACTGCAAGCCAAAGGTTGTTCTCTCAGGTAACAATGCACCACATTTTGCGGCTCTGTCTACGTCGCCACAAGCCCCATTTGATTGGCTTGTTCGGTAACATGCGTCCGGCAACATGCAAAGGAACAAGTGATCAATACCCATTGAACCGTTGCAGAAACGCCACACATTGACTCCGACACCAGAGTCTGAGATGCAGAATACTACCTACATCGAGCAGTGCGCTATCTGTCTACCGTACGCACTTCCTAGTGTGAACGCCTTCTGTCTCGTCCAGAGCTGCTGTCGCAANGCCGCCTGAGACTGCTGTCAACATATGTTGGTTGACGCCTGCACCGATCACACGTGCCACAGACTGTGCATGACATTTTGCTATGTGCCCAGGGGTCTTGGAAAAGGCTCCCTGCCTTACCCACTGTCAGTAGCCAATGCCCAAGCAACCTCTGCCTCTCAGCCTCTGGACCTGCCACNTTCTGCAGCTCCCAAACCTCCGGGTGAAATAAGGGGTTTACAGCAGCATGAGTCACAACAAACAATGGCTGCTGTGCCTCGGGTNGTGCCATCATCAGACGCTCAAAAGGTAACACCCATACTTCACGCAGGCACACACCCACTAACACCATCACAGCCCAGACTCGGTGTAGCTACTGCCAGTAATGGTGATGTNTGAGCGAATACGAAATTTCCGCACGTGCCTCGCTTGCCATCGTAACTTTGTCATGCACTCACACACACATCCAGACACGCGCATCTCAAGGGGAAGAGCCCAAGGTTGCGCACTGTCAGAGACTCATCACAGCAGTCGAGGTGTTTCATAAGGCTACAGCTTTTGCTGAGGTGTCGTTTGCGGGCTGCGTGATTGGCAAATGCTGCCATACACTTGATGGCTTGATACCGTCCACGATGACGAGATAGTTGCCCTTGTCGCACTTATGGACTTGTTAGTAAAGGCAAGCACCAGTACTGATACTTTGATCGCAGATTGTGCTGCCGCTCGTTGCGTTGCGGAGGTGCCTGTTGTATTAACACGTTAGGTCAAACTTGCAGGGCAAGACCAAAAATAAACGAGCCGGCCCGACGAAAAGTCATTTAGGCAGAGCCAACGACTTGACCTATGACCCAGCGGTAATAATCGTCAGTGCTTGTCGCTCGCCTGACTGCATCAGCTTAGTGGGGTTCTGCAAGTATACGTTGGTGTCTGATAAGTTGTTGTGCTGCAGGTTGGTTGGTACCAGTCAGAGGACGCACAGTACAGGTACCTTGCGGTTCCTTGACAAGCAAGGCTAGCTACATCAGCATCACATGCTCTTGCCATGGCTTCCTACCTAAGCTGTTGGCTGATGCCTGGCATTTTACGTGTAGGGCAAACCAGGGTTGGGTTGGCAGAATTGGCTCTGTAATATACAACTATGCAGTAGANTCAGGCAGTGCAGGTAGTCCTGCTCATGGCTCAGAATGGTGCTCAAGGCTTAGACTTTGAGTGCTGTGAGGCACTGTGCATACAATTAGATATTGAGCACATGGCTTGGATGCGAGATATTTTTGGCACAGACTTTATGAACCAGGTTGAGGCGCTTGCTGATGCTGATGAGGCTCAGCAAGGTGCAGTCATTCAATTTCCCGCAACACAATTGCCTTGACTTGCGGCTTATGAGCTGACCAGCGGCCTCGCAATGTTTGTCCTTGAGGACAAAAGGTCCACCCCACTGTGGATGGTGCCCAGTGTTGCTTGGGAGGACGCGCAATTTGTGCAAGCCATGAACAGCAGTGAGCCCCTGCATGCTGACAGCAGGCAGGCTGGTGCTGAAAATGCAGTGAAGCTGAGTGCTGCTGAGGAGCTTGTGCTGCAATATGGGCAGCCCAAGCGTCTCAGAAAGAAAGGCAGGTCATGAAGATCTTGCTGACCCATTGGCTATTGTCAGGCTTGGTTTGGTCCAGTTTCAGCACATGAGGAGCTCCTTGTTTTGAGTTGCATGAAACTCAGTTTGAGTGTGTCTGTATGAATCACAATGTATTCTCTGAAGCTGCTGCTGTTGTGAATAAGTGCNTCTTGACATAGCATGATTGTGTCTATGATAAGGTCATCATAACAACGATAAAGTCTCAGTGAGCACAGTTTCGTACATCAGGCGTTTTTGCAGCATGGCTTCTGTGTCCATGTGCATTCAGCCCCTACCACAGCTTTCAGTGTGACTTTCACATGCTGCATATAGGCACCATGCATAACACCACTTGTTGGGGACAAGCGCAAGCTCGTATCGGCAAGCCATCAGGCACTTGTTGACAGACATTCATGCTGTGAGTGATATGTGTGAAGACGCTGTGTACGTGTTACCTGCAAGTTCTGGACTACAATGGTGCCAGCTTGCGGCCAGTCCGAGGGTGATGGGTTGCTAGTGCTGTGGGCTCCCCCTTCTGGCTCTTGCTCTACATACTGCATCACGCGCTCCACTGCATTCATGCTTACTTCCAGCTTGGTGGCCTGTAGATGTCAGTCACATCAAACTCCAGCTGGATTGTTGATTCTACGGGGTTGATGACAGCTCATCAGTCCATCAATGTAGCTGTACCTGAATACATAGTCATCTGTTGTAACGAGCATCCCAACATATGACCAATTGTGTGACTACAATACTTAATCTGCTCCTGGGTGCCATTACAAGAGTAGAGTGGAAGGTATCAGTATATCCATGCATTGTCTCTATTACAGTGTCTGATGATGATGAGAGACTCCTCAAAGTTGGCTTGTTATGCATGGCTTAGAATGTTGGTGCTAAATTGCATCCAATTGGGTGCCAACTTTGCTGAGCAGCCGGAGTGCTTACCATGCGCACAAAGACTGAGAGGTTATCAGTCAAATTGACAGCAGCAGTTATTGCCAGCCCCGCAGATCCAGCGTTCACTGGCAGTAGCACTGAGACCATGAGAGCAGTTGTGAAAACCACTGTGTTGCTAATGAACTCCACCCTGACTGCCAGCCATCTGCTTGTCACCTGCATACTCAAGCAAGGTTGTACATGTCAGCACTCAACAATCATATTGACCTTCTACACGGGACCCACTGTAATTCCCGTGACATGTACAGTTCATTGAGTTTGAAAATTGGCTCATACCTCCAGCTATCTATTTGGTCGGCTACAGCACTCACATGGCAGCTCTGGCATCTGTGAATTATAAAGACACGACTTGCTGTTTGCTGCAGCAATTGCAGTTTTGCGGGGTCCAGATGCATACTTTGCCATAGGCTCAGCTGACAATACTGAGTGCTACAGCTGTTGTCAAGCATGGCGCTGTCAGCATCAGGCTACTGTCAAGTGGATATGTCACTGAATCAGGTAACATGGCTCACAGGCAGCACAGCAGGCAAAGCAGGCAANGAATGGGCATCATGGAACAGGCATGCCACAGCCTGCAAATGCAGCTGTGAACAATCAGACTTTGCCACACAGCTCATCCTCACAGTCACCCCGGAGCTCAGAGCATCAGGCAAGTGAAGGACATGTGCTGCACAGCACAGAGAATGGGGACGCCACCACGAGCACCTTCCATCTGCCCACAGGTTTGGCTGAGCAATTGTCTAACTGCCAGCAGAGTCCAGCAGGCAGCAACAAGGAGTCACAAGAACATGCAATGCCATCGGACCCTCCCCAGTCTGTTGCTAGCTTGCAACCTGGCGCTGCACAGCAGGGCGCACATCAACCAGTCAGGCAACAAGGAGGCGGTCACAACCTGAGGAAAGCTAATTTGCGGTCACCTCCAGGATTTTCAAGACCGCTTGATGGTGCTGCAAAGCCATTTGTGCCATCAAATCCCTCCTGGGCTCAGCCTGCTGCTAGGCCTGGTCTTCAACATCTGCTTCCGCCCACATCAGCTGGACTGGGTGGCTCAACTTTGAGCAGTCATGTTTCGGAACTTGGNCGCATGATCTCAACAGCAGCAAGGTGCTCTGAGGTCTGCGGCTGCGGACATGATTCATTTGCTGCAATCAGCAAAAGGGCTCCATCCATGACTGCTGCACCATTGAGCATGGTAGCCATGAGAATGTCATGACCAGGACAGTCCACAAAGGACACATGCCGGAGAAGTTCCATTTCTGCTCCTTCATAGCCTGGTGCATCACATGGAGGGCTGTCTTCTTTTGAGCTGCCATATGCTTTATAAGACTGAGGCCTGGGGACTTTGCCATCCTTTGCACAGTAAATCTTGGCATTTGCATAACCAAGCTTGATTGTGATGTTGCGCTCTAGCTCATTCTTGAAACGGACTGTCTGCACGCCTGATATGGCTTTGACCACTGTGGACTTGCCGTGAGCAACATGACCAATAGTACCTGTCAGTACAAGTTGACGTGTTTCACAACTCAAGCCAGCAAGTACCCAGCACAAGATGACTGGTTGATCAGCGCACAGCCAACAGGTTGAGGCATAATCGGCATTGCCCAGATCATGACATGGCGTGTGTGCGCACCAATGTTGATCGTAGCTTGTCGACTGATGACATCTGGTGTCAATGNATCATGATGTAGGACAGGTAGCATAGCTCATCAGCCTGGTCTTGTCAGCCTGATTTGCTTGATCTTCAACACGGGATGGTGTCACATAATATTGGTGTTCATCGTGAGCTGAACATTACACAAATCAGGCTGAGGAAACCAGGCTGTTGAGCAATGCTACTTGCCCTATTCTCAATAGTGGCTGCTGCAATACAGTTGTCAAGTTACCGAGCGTTTGTACCTCACCTGTACTCCACTACAGAAGATTGCTGTCAAACCTCAGCCCCACTAGGGCAACACAGAATAGGCATACAAGCTGTACTAGCTTTGTCAGCGTTCAACAATCAGAGTTCTTGTGCATGGCTACTGTACCTTGTCGAGCCACTCGGTGTCAAGCCCGTCTCCTGACTCAGCCAGGAGTGACTCAAGCATTTGAGGCATCAGCATGAGGTACTCCCCAGCTGCAGTCACTGCCAGCTGAGGGTATGCACTGAAGGACGGCAGGTTGAGGTTGCTGTCAGTCTCACTTGATGCCCAAATGGGCATCTGGTGCATCCCTTCCAGTTGGGCTTTGACCTGTACATGAACATCAATCACTCACCACTGGCAGGGAAGTGAGCTGCTCTCAGGTTTGCTTGAAGCCGAATGTATCATTTGGTGCGGTTTGTTTAACTGAACTTTCAGTCGCTGGGAACGTGAATTGTTGTTGTTGTTGTTGTTGTTGTTGNGACGCAATCATTGATTGCTGTGGTGCTTGCAGTTCTGTCAACAGTGAAGAGCAACGTAGTACAAGTCAACAGCTCGTGTATGCCAAGAGCAAAGCGTCCACGCTAAGATCTTGAGTGCTGCTGTGTGNTCCCTCCCTGTCATAGTATTTGAACCGCTGAGACTCTGAGAAGTCTGAATGTCAGCCTTCTCACCACTGGGATCTTAAGCTGAGCAGGCTGGGTCACAGCCTGACACCTTAGCAGCATAGGACTGTTCAGCCTTGCTGCACTCAAAAGTGAACGAGACTACATATATGTTGGTGAAACTTAAATCAACATTTGCAGACGTCGACGTATATCATACAGCATTGTAACGTCATTGCCGCAACGACACTACCTCAGCAACAACAATAAGTGGCGTTGATAATAAAGGCAGTGGCATCCAGATGCCACTGTAACTAGGCCTACTGCATCATTCACCTAGTAATGCCATAAAAGTTAGTGGACCAAGTCAGAAACAAGCACTGGCTGTCCTTGCTNAAGTGCGGGCACAACTCACACCTCAAAGGGCAAGTTCGCAGATAATGAGCCAGTTCAAGTTGAGCCATGTGGACTGAACACCATATCACTTGATGATGTATATCTGGGACTCCTGTTTCCATTGACATGCAGGGAGCGCATGACTTGAGGACAGCAAGGGCCACGTTGGTTTGGTCAAGACAATGTCATTGCTCAATGTCACATCATGCGGCACTGTTGAGTCAGGAAGTGGTCATGACTCAGGAACACAAGACAGACCTGTGCCTGTGCTTCAGCATCCTCTTGTGACACTGGCTTGGTCCCCTTGCTCTTCTTCCGCTTGCTGCCTGAGACCTGATCAGCAGGAGGTTCTAGAGTGCTGCCGATTGGAGGGGTGTCAGGGCTGGTCAGGTCTGCAAAGCCCANTTCAGCCCCTCAACCTGTTTCAGTTTGATGACCAAGTGTGGACCAGGTGCGGTCAGCAGCTGCAGGAGTTCTGGACAAGTGCCGAGGCACACCTCAAGGCAAGCGTGCAATGCCTACATGCTGATTGTTATGTGGTGCTTGTCTTGCTCTGGGACAACAGGCAAAGAATGTGCACGGTTGTGGTGAGTCAAGTTGCCAGTCAGTACATGTCAATGTGACTTATTCTTTTGGATGCGTCATATAATGCCTCAGACGCTGGTAGAGGCAGCAAAGCAACACCCATCATTGGCATCAGCTTCTGCACTTGTACTAGCATGCTGCTGCTGCACAGTGGCGCACCTTGTTAACAGCGCCTCGTTGCAACAAGCAAGACCTGGCACCGGCAACCAGGAAAACTATCAAACCCTAGATTTTGGTTAGTCCCATGGATAATCGTGCTGTCTCGCCCAATTGTGACTTTCTTTGCTGATCCAGGAAGCACTGAAGCTACAGCCAGCAGCTTTGGAGCAAGGTAGCCTCCTGGCACAGCTGTACATGATGAGAGGGCAGCCAGAGGATGCCCTTGAGGTTGCAACAGCCCTCAGGCAGGCAGCACCACATGACGCAGATGCGCATGGCCTGTTCATACTGCTGAAGGAGGCTCAGGGTGTTGACATGGGCAGCAAACAGGAAGTGGCAGAGGCATACTTGAACCTGCTACAGTGTGACCCTGCTGCTTACACAGCTGTTGAAGGTAATGTTCCTGCTGACATGAACATTGGCTGTGTCTGATTTCTTCTGCTCTCAATGCTGATGTCATACCCACAGCATGGTCCAGTCTGTCACACACCCCCAACAGCAGAATCTCTTCAATGTATCTGCATGCACATGGGCCTCATGCAGCATGTGCACCGCGTTGTGAGCATAGCCCAATTGAGTTGACTATAGTACTATCACGTAAGCATGGCAGTCAAGTGTGCAGACAGCAGCCCAGCAGCATTCAGCTGACNCGTGAATGCAAACGGAACTTTCCATGGAAGTCAAGTCTAGAGAGAGAGATTACACGCTTTGGTGAGCNAGTCCTTGGCCATGTCAGCAAAACCACGCACTCCACCTACTGGCTTCTTGCCTTTGCCTGTACCAAGATTGTGCTGCCGTTTCAGCAGCCGCAGCGGGTATAATCGCACAGACATCAAGTGTAGTTGCCAGTCGCCGAGCAAGCCAAGCCCAGTTGGGATCACCTTTGGCTTGGACAGGCATAGGTTTGGCTACCGCAGGGGCGCTTGATTTGGGTGTAGTGCTTGCAGGAGTTCAGAGTCGGAGATGACACCAGTCACCCACCTACTGGGCATGAGTACAGATTGAATCAATACAGAATGAATACATGAATACAGATGCAATGGTATGATTGTACGGTACGTCAGCTGCTCCCGTGGGACTTGCTAAACCAGCTATGCACTCATGACAAATTGCTTTCCGGTTGCGATCATGGTGCACCAGCACTTGTAAAAAGCGCTGCCTTGGCAGGGGGGGCTGTAAGCTTGCCTCATAATGGGTGGGTCTCGATGGATCAAGTTGCCTGTAGANCTGGCAGCTCTCCTTGGCACAGGAGTGCAGCTTGCACTGTTGGTGCTGTTTGTCATCCTCATCACTATCGCAGGTGAGCTGTCCTCAAGGTGTTGAAAAAGAGATTGGAGGGTTGAGGCGCGTATGATGTAGTTACGCATGCAAGGACCATGATTGCAACCGCCTTTGCTGAGGCTTATAATTGATGGCTCAATTGCCACACCTGCTGTACAAGCACTCTGCCGTGTCTGCATGCTAGCATAGGCCAACACTTTCTGTAGCAACATCCCTTTGCATGTGTAGCACCATCTGAGAATTTGCTGATATCTTAGCTTGACATTTTACTTGGCATTTCAGGCACACTGTTTGAGGAGAGAGGCACCATCCTGACAGTGTTCATCATCTGCTATGCTCTCACATCCTATGTTGGCGGATACATTTCTGGCAGCTACTATGCTCGCCATGATGGCAAGAGCTGGATCAGAACTATGATCTTTACTGCCACAGTCTTCCCCATGGCATTCTTTGGCATCGCCTTTGTGTTAAACACCATTGCCATTGCATACCATTCCCTGGCAGCTGTGCCTTTTGGGTCCATTGTCATCGTCTTACTCATATGGATGTTCATCTCCATCCCGCTTTGCCTGCTGGGAACAGTAGTGGGCAGAAACTGGAATGGGTGGCCAGATAACCCATGTAGGGTGAAGCGCATTCCATCACCCATTCCTAAAAGAAAGTGGTACCTTACTGCCCCTGTCATCGCCATTTTGGGCGGCCTGTTGCCATTTGGCAGCATCTTCATTGAGATGTATTTCATCTTTACGTCATTCTGGAATTACAAGGTCTACTACGTATATGGCTTCATGCTGCTGGTGTTCCTCATCCTTGCTGTGGTCACAGTCTGTGTCACAATTGTGGGCACCTACTTTTTGCTCAATGCTGAAAATTACCATTGGCAGTGGACATCCTTCCTTGCAGCAGCTTCTACAGCGTTGTATGNATCTTGGAGTCAGATTACGTTATACATGCAGATGGCATCACACTGTCTGTGAGCACATGACAAGTGGCCAACACCAGACTCTGCACACATGTGCATGTAGCTGCCATGAACAGTTTCTGCAGTCCTGGCAATCACTGTCTCTGTCCAATGTGACACTTCACGGCACAGCTGACGCTTGTCCACATATGCATCCCATAACTGCACTTTGTCTCTCACTTTACAGCACAACTATAGCGCAGAGGATGAAGCCCCTACGAGCAGTGATGCGCGTCGATTTTGCAGACTGCAAGGCTAAATATTGCATCTGCTATTGCAGGATGATCTGAAGGGCATTCCTGCAGCACAAAATTATTGGCAAGCATACTTTGACAAATATACCTTTGAACACGAGGTGCTGGCTACAGCAGAGGACAGCAAAAACCGTGCAGCATTTGTGTTTTGGCTGGATAGGGTGAGTCATTATTTGCATGTGCATGACACAGCACGAGAGCCATNTGTTCCCATAGCCATGTAATTTCGCTGCACAACTCTTGCCTTTGCACATGCATAGATGAAAGAGTAGAAGCTGTCTTCTGACAAAGGCAAACTGTTCATGCAGCCTAATGTGGCAGGTCCAGCTTATGTACAGGCGCCATGCTTGCCTTTGCTCCCAGCATGATGTCACACTGGCATGGAAATCGTGGGATTTGGCACGTCTTGGCACTCTGACATGCACAGCAAGGGATCATTGCTGTTTCAGGAAGCCTTGCAGGAAGCAAAGCCAGAAGTGGCCCTGTGCCTGCTGCGGGTCACTTTCATCAATGGGCTGTGTGTGGCCTCACCAGTTGCAGCTGCTCTGACAGAGGACATCATCNCATAAGCCGGCTCACAACCTTTGCTCAATTGCTTGATTGACACAACATGCAAATTACATGCCCTGCAGACCAGCTCTGCCTTCTGTTTTGCTGCGTTTGTCAGATCAGCTTGGGGGAGTCATCAAGGCACACTGCACCCAATCACTCACTTGTCATATTGTATTGCTGCAGATAGCTGCCGATGTTACAGTGCGTGGGACTCAAAGAGCGCTGTGTCACACCTGCATCACGTCCCGAGTAGTCTGGCCTGAGCTCTGGCCATCATTGATGATTGTGGTCCCAGTTCTCTGGTGTCCAGGCTGGTCAGTGCTCGCCCAGCCAGCCATGGCGTTGGCTGCCATGGAGTGCCGGGGACCGCCTTGCATGTTAGCGACAAAAGTACCTACAGCAAAAACAACATGTCACCATGCTGCACCGCACCGCCATCAAGCAGAGCCGGCAGAAGTTGGGCATCAACAATGTCTCAGGGAGACTTGCTGTGGCAATGTTGCATGCCCAGACCCTAGGTATAAACTGAGGCTGACTGTCACTGACCTCAGACAAGCAACTGATCAAGATTGCACTCAATGCTTGCATGCAAGCAGGCTTGTCAACAGACAAATCTCTGTCTGGCATGCAGCAAGCCAACACTGAGCACANGGTGATGCTCATAGGAATGGTTGGCTGGCTGACAGGCTGTAGAATAAAGGTTAAGGTCACCAGATCTCGCAATCTTTGACAATGACAGGCTGATTGTATGCTGACATGTGTACCAAGGTCCAATGGCAGTTCCTTCATACCCAGCACATGCCTTTTTGCCAGCATGTCACATCTGCGCACATCTGCTGAACAGCAGAGTACATCAAGTAGACCACAGTGTCAGCCATGTTACATACTGAAAACAGCAATTGCAGTGCTACTGACACAACATCACAGGGCAAGTGGTGGACTTGCAAATATGCCTGAGCAACACGCTGGCTTACCATGCAACATGCTGGGTTACTGTGCAATACGCTGGCTTACTATGCAATACGCTGGCTTACTATGCAGCACAGTATGCACACAGACACACAAGGCTGCAAGATGACACAATCAATGATGTTTACATAACCTGCAGGTGGGACATGTGGGCCCATGTGGGCCATTGCGGTCAGAAATTGCATNAAACAGCCAAAGATTGTCACACGTGGACACACTGCAAGTGCACTTAACACCTGACAAAACTGTCAACAGACCACTCAAGCGGCATGCTGGTGTACCAAAGGTAGCAATACCAAAAACTTAGAACAACACTCAACGGAATCAAAACATCGAAGCAATGTTGCAACTCAGCCAGTGCTGTAAGTGAAACATGGCTTGCCCACTCAGCTTACACCCGGCCCTTCGCAACATAGGCTTGCAGTTGCTCATTTGACACACCCTCATTGTGGTCATGAGAGGGAAAGAAACGCTCCACACCAGAGATCATCGCCAATGTCTGCTGACTCTGTCGCATGATGTCATATCTGTGGGTAGGTGACTGAAAGGGTATTGCAACCTTTGGCTCGCCAGAAAGTGTGAATGGCCACGTAGTTGACAAGCTGGTGATAGAGTCCGCTGCAATGACAAATTCTGAGCTGGGATGGGCATAGGCTACCATCCCAGGAGAATGACCAGGCAGATGGTGGAATTGCAGAAGGCCCTTGGGGATTGCATTGGTGTAGGATGCAACATCCCCAGATGCGCCCTTCAGCAGGACTTGCCGAGAGGAAGGCATGCTTGAATTCTGCGAGCCCATGTAGTATTTGCCAGCTGCAAACTGGTAGCTGTCCCCCTTGAGCTCAAAGTACTGCTTCCCTCCTGTTATGAATGGTTGCTCTGCCTCATGGAAGGCAAATGGCACATCTGGATACGTGTCCAACACCCAGGCCAAGTTGCCAGCATGATCTAGATGACCGTGTGTGACTGCAACATCCAAGAAATCTTGGCNGCCTGATGTTTTGACAGATGTGGGCCTTGTCGAGCATGGTTGTACGGGCCACAATGCATATATTTGCCTTCATGTGACAATTGACAAGCAAGTGATATGCTGCTGCTATCAACAAGTAGCAGATGCTGCTGTTGATCATAAAAGTACCAAAGAGCATTCTGTGCCGCCTGACTAGCAGCTGGCAGCTGTTGCTCAGCATTACATACTGGCACTACCCACATCAGGTGGCACAGCAACACTGGCAAGCAGACAGTCAGTAACGGTTTCTGTTGTGTACCTTTTGGGCTGACATCAGGGGCCAGCTTCAGAATTTTGGTCAAAACACTGTGAAGGTGCTGCATCACCTTCTCCTGTGCCTGCACATGTTGCACAGCTGGTGCTGTCAAAGCTGATACCGAAATTGTGCTTGCACCATGAGTTGAGACATTACTTTCAGAAGGCATGCACGGGATGACCTCTGCAAATGTAGTTGTTGGAGACAGCTTGTCGTCGTTTGTTGCTGAGTGAGTGCAGTCATATAAGCAGCCGCAATTCCAAGCAGCAGACAATCTTATTGTTGAACAGTTGTTGAACACTTGTTGATACAGTCCTGAGCGCGTACCCACACCATTCAACACTGTGTCAACAAGCCCCAGCAGACTAGATTGCTGATGCCTACTGACTAGAGGCACTCACAGTGACTTGCGCAGATGCAGGAGCATATGCTTCTTATGCCACAATATGCATTGCTGCAGCAGCCAGCAAACTGCTCAGAGTCAGTCCAAAANGCTTGAGCTCTGCTATTGCTGTTCTGTGCAATGCAGCAGCTACAGGTGTCCCACAACATGATGCATGCTGTGATCAGCATCAACATAGCATCATTTGGCAAAGGCTCATGCAACCCAAACACAGTTCATCCACATGGCACACTTTGCCATTTACATCGCATTGGTGTGCTTGCAGTGCTGGGATACATGGCAAAGCACTGCAAGTAGGAAGTGAACCTGACCACAGACGTGGACTCTGTCTGGGTTGACAGGGAGCAAGGGCTGCCCATGGCATGCTGCTAGCCTGTTGTGTGCTTCCTCTGTCAAGTCAAGATAGCATTCATCAATAGACGCCCGCTCACAAATGGACATACGGCTTAGGATGTCTACTACCTGGAAAGTAAACATTGCTTGGTGCACTGTGCCCGACGTGCCAGCCAACGCAGCATGCATACAATGGCAAGGTGAGTTGCGCATGCGCATACTTGGCATGACTGCCAGCTGTATGCGCCAAATGACACTGTCACACTCAAAATTTGTACTTGGACGCAAGAACCAACACACGGCTTGCATGTCCTGTACACACACAGCAAGTTCACACTGAGATGCTTTGCTGTTGAGCCNCTCAGAAACATGACACGTCTTACTGACTTTTGCTCCTGTTGCAACTGTGGATCAAATGCGTGCCTGTCATTGGCATTCAAGGGTACAGTCTGTATTTTGTGACGAAAGCGATACAGACAGTGCTGCTGGATGCAGGCTTGAAGTGGGCACAGAAAGCAGTGTGGACAGGAGCAAGTCCATCAAGACATTCCTGATGCCTCTTTTTCATGATGCTGGCAACACTGACATTGAGGTGAGCTACCGCCTAAAATGTCGCAGGGAACACCAACACAATAGCATAACTGTGTCAGAAATCAGTGTGTGTACAAGAGTTTTTGTATGCTTGCCATCCAATGCTGTATACATAAATCTGGTATGTCAGAAGCTCGTCACCATGTCAAGGCCACACTTCTTCAGGACAACAGGCGTGTTTTGCCAGGCTTGTGTGCAGTGACACAGATGCTTTTAGTACGAGACTGCTGCACCTAGATGCTGATCATGTAATACAGTCGCAATCCTGCGAGTGTGGCTGCTGGACCGGCTACTGATTGCTGTGGCTGCTTCTTAGCACGCAAAGTGAAGTGATCGATCGTTCAATTACCCCAAACATGTCAACCCATCTGAAGCAGCCACACTGCTCTGGCAGTTGTAAAGCATTGGCCTACATTACAGCATACAGAGACTCCATAGCTTACATTGACAATATACCAGTGCAACAGCAANAATTCAGTCAGACTCTTCGAGACCATGTTGCAATAGCCACTTGCATGTCCTGCCCGGGACCCCTGAAAGCCATCATAACACGATTCCAGTGTGCAATCTTTGTGGCTACTCGAGTTTCAAGTTGGCCGAGGTCTTGTGACATGACCTGCAGCCCTCTACAGCAGTAAGTGGTTCAGCAGCAGCACGTGCCACAAAGTTTGTACCTTTGCACATCAAATAGTTCAGCGCCACTTGGGTGACAGTCTTGCCACCACTGACAGCGCCAATGAATTGCATGAGCTTCAGTAATATTCTGGCTTTCTCCGCCTCTGCTGGCCCACCTCCAGAGACATACCTGTCTGTAGGGAAGCAAATCACCACAGTAAAAACCTTGCTACAGATATCAAGCAGGCTATACAGCAAGCCATGCATATGTTCCAGTGTCAAATATGCTGCTGCATGAGGACTCCTGCAGTCAATGCAGCATATTCATGTTCATTTGGCAACACCGCTTCCACTACATGCAACAAATGGGACAGACCAGGTACAGCCATAGCACTTGAGCTCAAACGCATGAACACAAGGACAATTGACTTTGCATTGCAGCTTAAGGGTATTGACCACTGGGCACAGCTTGTTCACTCAGCAATCTAGCCGCCAGTGACATTTCTGAAGACCAGGTGTTGTCATAGGCTAACACATGGCCACGACAAGCATGGTGTCTTCATTTTGTCTAGACACACATTCATTGTCATGCACTACACTCTGCTTGCCTGTCAGAATGCCTTGTTGCAAGGGACTATGTGCCACGAGTGTGACGTCAAGGTCTTGGCACTTCTTCAGAAGGCCACTAGCTTCAGGGGAGGTGTCCAAGACATTATACTTCACCTGCCAGATGCACACTTCTGCTTTACACAAGAGTCAGTGTGAGGCAGGAACAGGATGTGGCATCTGGTCGCTTTGTTAGTGAGCAACCCAACCCAAGTGCATTCCTGAAAATAGAAAGTCCTGCATACAGTCAACAGGAGCAGGCTGGCAGCCAATTTGCAGTACCAAAATACACCTCACATGACCTTTGAATGATGTGACTGATGCGCCTCAAATGCAGAGATTGTGAAAGTCAGTGAGATTCTGTCATTGCAGCCTATGAGTAGCCACCTGTGGTACTGAACAGCAGACGTCTCAGCCATACCACTACTGTATGCTATTACAAGCACGACACTCAGATAGCCTGCAGTGAGCAACACTGCCAGGTGATACAGTCACATANACTTGGAGACATCAGTCAGTAGGGCCTGATTGCCCATGTGCAAATTCAGCCAACTCAAACAACATAAGTCTGTTGAGCCAATCATACAGATGTGCTTAGCTTGTTNGGTCAAGTCACTTCTGGGTCTCAACTTTCCCTGCTCAGTCTTTGTTGCTGAGCACATAGTGCACCCCAAGCTTGGAGACAAGCTGAGCTGTGCAAGTTGCTGCTGTCGCAACCCTCTGCAGTTGTGCTTGTCGTTGTATCACCTGGCAATTTGCAACATGATTTCACATATGTCACCTATCAGCACTGCTGCAAATAGTTGTGGATAGGAGAAAGGAGCATTTGGTGCTGCCTTTGGGCAAAGGGCACATAGATTGGGTGTTGTCAGTGTGCCTTCTTGCTGGCAGTGCCTGTCCACTGGAAGCTGGATCATACCTGCACAGCATCAAGATGTGCGTTCAGAATTGCTGTTGATTTCAAAACGGGCTATTAAGCCAAGCATGCTGGAAGAGAATGCCAGGTTAGTAACAATGTACCCAGTCATCACAACTGTAGCTAGCTTGGGTCTTGTGATCAATCAGGTAAGCAGTCAACCTCTCTTCAGTCAACCGCAACTGATGTAAGTGTTGTTGGCTGATCTCGGAGAGAAAGACTGGAGTCGCATGAGCTTAAAGGGGGAGCATGGCCAACTTAGGGTTGAAGGTGTGCTGCAAGTATGTTGCAGTATATAGGCCTACACGAGTATACAGATGCCTTGATGCAGGTACACCCCACTATGCATGCCAATTGATATCCCCACACTGGCAGGTTGTTTCATTACAAGTCTGAATTGCGCAGTCCTCCCTGTCATGCTCAAGGACACCTAGCAGGCAAATTTGCAACGCTTGCACTTGAGTCTGTATAAGCAAAAGCTGCTGTAAGTACATTGCAGCCTTACAGCATCAAGCACGACCTGNTGATAAAAAGGCAGTGCAATGTACAAAAGAAATGCAGTGACTCTCAGTGACATCAGCAGCAACTAGTCACAACACATCCTGCACAAGTGTCCTTGTGTGTGAGCACACAGACACTACCACGCTGTGCAATTCACAGCATGCCACCATTCAGAAAGAAAGTCACTTCAGATAATACCCCTCCAAAGCAGTCACAACCCCCAGGACCGCCCCTGATAACCCAATGCGTTGTCCTTAAATAGCTTTCATCTAGTCTTGTGTGGAAAGCTGTGCTATCCTGATATGCTTTTCCCTGTGTAGGCCAGCACTGAGCAGATGCAGGCACCTGCATGAGGATGCTTTGGGCTTCCTGAAAGCTTCGCAGCTCAAAGTGTTCCAGATCAGCGCCTCCATCTGCCACCACAAACACCACATAGAGCTGAGTGTTTGGGAATGCATCAACAGGGTCATTCTCTGACGTGTGCAGCTGGTCCCAACGGTGCCACTCCTTGATAAGGCTCTTTGCATAGATGCCTCGGCATATGCCAAGTCCATGCGTCTGCACAAAGCCTTCAGTGATGTTTTGGTTGGCNAGGACTAGCCTGCATATGTTACTAGTTGTGGCTCATGTGTAGCAATTGCTGGTTTACTTTTTGCATAACATTATTTGTCATTTATTTGTTTCATTTGTCTATTTATATACCTGCAGTAAGCTGCGGCGCAGGCCATACTGCTCATCGCCAAGCCTTTGGTTGTTAAGGAAAGCACGCAGCATACGGATGACCGACCCGCCCTTCTGGTAACTGATGGCATCAAAGAAAGACTCAATCCGGCCAACTGACTCAATGCCTGCACTCACACTCAACATGAGCTGCGCAGCACATCACATGGTACGGGACAGTCCACCTCACACAGGCTCTGGTGTTGATCCAGTGTACTGCACAGGCTTGTGCCCTAATGCAAGTGCAGCAGNGGCCCTGCTGCAGTCTCCATGGCTGCCAACCCCTCCAGCCGCCTCTTCTGTAAGCTGCCATATGCCAGCAGTGCATTGCCCCAATTTCCCTGCAAGGAGCAACATGCTGCAGCTTGCTTCTTGTGATTGTGACACATGGGCAAATTTGTGAGCATGAGCATGCATCCTATTGTGCAGTTCAGGATGACAGCCTTCCAGCAGATTGGTTTGTGCACACTTACTGCACTTGATTGCAAGCATGACTGCAGACTCGTTCACGCAAGCAGAACAATGATAGGCTGACTGAGGCAAGCAACATGCATCTTGGCAATAGCAGTGAGCTATACATGGTGGTCATGCTATGCTGTGCAGGCAGGCAATTGCAGAAAGGCATTTGACATGATTGGCTACAGTGCCAAGCTGACCATGAGCTTGATGTCTGAGTCATTGAGTTGAGAGGCAGCTTCATAGAAGCTGAGTGCAGCAGTCATGAGCTCTGCAGCCGCGTCTTCGTCTCCCGCTTCCATCTGTTGCCTTGCAGACCTGCAGTCATTCACAACACTTAGCCCCGCGGCACAGCCAACATGGGTGAGCATGTTGTCACTGTCGGCAGTGGTTGAGCAGCAGGTGGCATTGTGCAGCATGCTGCTCNGCTGCTGTGCTACTTGCACCACCAAAGGAGCTGTCAGATGCTACTGCTGCTGGCGCTGCTCCTGCTGTGGACCATCCTGCATGTCACCGCATCAGTGATTCAGGCGAAGGCTTGACTGCAGGTCAAAAAGCAATCAGTGGCTTGTGTGACAGGTCTTTTGGGACCTGTTGATGTACTTGCACTTTGCCCCACAAAGCTCCACATAGACCAATGCTTGAAAAGTGGCACCAGTGGCTACACTGTTGCACCACATTCAGTATTACAACTCGCTAATCACCACAGGCACAGTGCGGAAGAGTGCAGTATGAAGGTGCAACAACGAACATGGCAAGGACCAACGTTGTGCACATAGTAGCAGCAATAGAGAGCAGCCCACATGAGATGTATGACAATGTGTGCAANGAACAGCGATTTGCAATCACTGCAAACATCAGTGCAATTGCCACCAGGCTATCAGAATGGCTGGTGCACATGCAGCAGCGTATCGTGGTGTAACCCTGCTTCTTTGAAAGCCAAGCATTTGAGAAGGCATAAGCTGACAGTTGGCCACAGCTTCTACATGGCCAGGGACGCTACTATGTATTCCACATTGTGCTGCATGGATGCCAGCAGTAACAGTACCTGGTCGTGGTCTTCAGGCCCATCGGCTTGATCATCATCCAGGCTGTTGTACCGCATGAGATGCCTGTTGGGTAAGCCCTCCTCGCTGGCCTCGGTTTCATCAATGATGATGTCATCTGTGCTCTTGAAGGTGGACAGAGCCTCCTTGGAGGGCCGGCCACATGCCCACTGCATGACGTCCTGCCGAGCATTGGCTTCTGCCAGGGGGCCTCGCNGCTACACCACTCAGCTATGGATATACAATGTGGCATTGACTCTGAGCTTGTTGCATCTTACATACTTGCACCCGTTCATTCTGTGATGCTCTTAAGAATTTGTTCTGATGTCTCGGCACATGGCATTCATCAGCAGACATATGCAGCAAGACAGCCTGACATCCTTCTCACTATAAGCAGCACAGTCCAGCAAACGACAGACATTTGAGATGATGGAAAAACTTGCTCATCTCCTTGGTCCATGGCTTTTTCTCTTTGTGATGCAAGCATCAATCCATACTGCTTTGCAGGTGAGGTTGTTCAGCAATGAGGAGCACACACGAGCCATGACAGCAAATGATGTATGGGCCATTGTAGGCTCCTCACAGGATCTCCTTCCCTTTGCACTCCGGTCATCTGCAGTGAGCCTTGTTGCCCCAGTTTCTGGAGTGGCCCTCTGGGCCGATTTATGGACTATACCACGGGATGCCTCGGGGGGATCAGAAGGGTTCGGACCCTCCCCACTGTTGCCTGCCTGGTTCGAATTTGGTTTGATGCCCAGTAGAGTACAGCCCAGCAGAGGCTTGCAACAAGGGGCCTCTCCTTTGCAACTCCCCAGTGCGTCTGTGAGTAGTGCTGTGGTGGAGTTGCTTGCTGAGCGGGCAGAGCTTCTGAATGGCGTGATGCCTGAGGAACAGACTTTGTTGCGTAGTGAATTCCTACTGCCAATGGACAAAGATATGATCGCTATGTACAACGACTTGTTGACGTTGTAGTCCACCTGTTAGATGTCATGCCAGTCAAGATTTACAGGAGCAAGATTATGCTGTTGAAGAGCAAAGGTCAGGTTTCATGATGTCTGTAGCATTACCAACGGAATCAGGTGAGTAAACAGCGCCTTGTGTCTGCTGACTTGTGCTTACAGGACCTGCTACTTGGCTGAAAGTGTTGCGATGTTGAAATTGCTGATGACGAAAACGAATTCAGTAACATGTACACGAGGCATGAACTGTTACCAGGCATGTTGAGTGGGACAGCACTGCTGGCAGCTTCCAGCGTATCACCCAAATGGAACACCCAACTCCAGTCGTCTGAAGCTTCCAACGTGGCTATGGCACGTAGCCCTTCAGTGACCCATATACATAAACACCTAGCGCCAGCATTATGCAGTGTAATGACTTGGTGTGTCAGTAACATCAGAGCCATCACTGACAAATAGCCTCGTGTCCAGCGCTAAGTTTGACATGCATATACCGGCAACTGCTGTTTCTCCATTCTGGCAGCATGCATGGGGCGAGCATCCTCTGGCTCAGCAGACCAGCACTAAGCTGAAGGCTNAATGTTAGTCATAAAGTCAATACAACCAACCTCTGCAATGGCGATAGTGCTTTCAATGATTGCTGGCTTGTGGCCAGGAAACAACAGCATTTGCAACACAATAATGGTATGCNTGCGCAGCTGGGCAGGCCCACCTTCATAAGTCTACCATAACATTCACATGTCGGGGAAACTAGACTGAACCAAGCAAAATATACCAATGCATTAGTGCTGCTGGACAGACATGCTAGGACGCACCAGAACAATGTCAGGCTGGAATCTAGCTGCAGCTGGGGCCACCACCTCCTCAAATGCAGCCTTGATAGCGCTATCTCCAGAATCACCTGCAAATTGTGAGTGTTAGCATTACAATGATGGATGCTGTTAGCCTGAAGACATCACTGAAGATGTCAATGCATGATCTGTGTCTCAAGCCACCATGTAGTCACACCTGACAAATCTCATACAGGCATGACTGTGCTGTGCATGCCACGGCTTGCATAGCTGAGCACATGCTGTGCAGACTAGCATTGTCCTTGATGTCATCTACATCAATGCCATGAACTGCATCATGATAGATAGTGCTGGCTATGCAAAGCCTGATACCTACAACACATCATAAAGTCACTAAGCGAGCCAATGTCAAAGGCTGGTGAATGTTGTTGCTAAAGAAACCGTTCATTCTTTGGCGTGTGGTGTCCCTCAGCTACAGCTTCACAGCTGTTGCAGCAATGAATTGCTTTGCAACACAGGTTATAAAGCTGCAAATGCTTGATGCCAATGCTATGACATGCTGTGCTGTCATGGACACTTAATGCATGGCTCAGTGTATCAAACACTTTTGACAAGCCATAAATGCCCTGTGTCAGCAAGGGGTCCAGAAAAACAATCAGAGGATGCCCAGCAATCACCTCAACAAGCTTCACACACCCTGGCTTAGCAGTGAGCCCAGCCATTCAGGTACCAAAGTTTTGACAATACCTGGAAGAGGAAGGTTGATAGTAGCATGTTCTCCGGCGCCAGCGCCCACTTCTGAGAGCTTGCCCGTGCCTGGATAGGANGCTTCCAGCAGATCTGTAACAGCGAATGTTGCAGCGCCTAGGCACTGATACAAAGCAATGATCAATCAGGAAGCAAGCCTGCCTGCAGAGTTGCACAGCCAACTCCAAATTTGCAACACGCACAGCATACCGACATTTGTTCAGGTGTGTGTTGCAAAGCGTAGTCTGCTTGGTCTCCTACACTGTCGTGTTGAGTATGACATTGTGTTCAACGCGTTCACCACATGGACCATGCGAAACCAAACAAGTTCCTGCGCGGCTCTGGCTGTGGTTGCAGCTCTTGTGTGAGTGCCTCTCTAGCATTCCTGACACATATGAACAGCCGGTCCATGCCCTTCTTTCCCTCTTCTGGAAGGCCTGAATGATGGTCCGAGTGTGACTCCAGGCTTCGCATCCTGTGCACACCATACAATGCTCATGTACATACATTTCAATCCTTCGACGGTCTGTAGACCTGCTCACTATGGCCTACCAGGTCAGACACAACAGCATGACTTTGTGCTGTGAGCTGCTACACTTTGCTGAGCGTCTGAAGCCTATTCAATGGCAGGTAGTGCTGGCAGTGTCAAGCTGTGCATGACCATGTCCTTGCAACATGTGCTGCAGCACATACCTGAATGCTTTCTGCAATCTACTGCTGGCCCCTGCCTGTGATGCCCCTCTGCTGCCAGCCCCTCCCTGCTCAGCCAGCCCCCATGTCTGTCCCCCACTTCCTAGGCCAGGTCAGCTCATGCCCACACCTGTCCCTGTGCAAGCAACAGTGGCATTGAAGTCAAAAGTCCTGCTTGTTTCAGATTGCTATGACCGGGTATGCTGTCTGTGCACTATGGAGCGACTGGCATGCTGTAGGCAGGTGTGACTCCTGTAGTCCNCAGACGACTGTTGCACTAGCAGCAAAGACGTATTGTACGTGGATCAAGCAAATATGCAAATTGATGAACGTGCTAGTACAGAGCCTCACAACAGCACAAGCAAGCAATGTCCAGCAAGTTTCCTCTTGATGTGCAATGACGCACTGCTGGCTGAGCCAGATATAGCAAGCTGTCTACAAGGTGTCACAATGCTGCGGTCAGCTTTGCAAAAAACCAAAGCGCCACTATAGCTACATTTAGCAACTTCCAGTCAAGGCTGAGAGACACCCTGATGTTGAATGTCACAAGCGCACACAAATGCAGGTAGTGCTTTTGACGCAGGGCGAGTGCTTCTACCAATATGAAGCATACGCATCGTACAGCAGGAATTGTTCAATGCATTGAGCTCTTTTGAGCTGTCCTTGGTTGGCTACACCTTTGGTGTATTTGTTACCTGTGTTTGGCTGATGAAGTGTCCACTGTGACTGATTGTGCAGACAACTCTTGCACTGTATGTATCAGGAAGCAATACAATAAAGTGAGGCACCAAAAGCAGCTACGGTTTGTGTAATCAAACAATACATACAACATTCTGCGACAGACATGCCTAGCATGCAATGTGAACAAAGCGTTTGACCAAGCTAGAATGCATGAACCGACGTTCCCATAACCTCTGCTGTGCGTCATGTACACCATGCAGGACAAAGGTCTCCGATGCAGGTCATACCAATCATGTCAAGGATGTCTTCTTGGACACTTTCACCCTGAGAGTATCCACTGGCCCAATTGTTACCCGCTCCTCCTCCATGATCTGACATAAATATGTTTTCTGGGTTGAAAAGGTTTTTTATGTCAGAATTCTGAATACCATTGATGACCCTGCAGGCAGAGCATATACATGCGATGAAGCAAGCATACACCTCATGTCATTTGCATGATCACTCACGCAAGCTGCAGAAAGCTACTGCAGAAGCATGCATCCCTCTCACCTGGGTTCCAAGTCCAGCAGAAGTGCTCTTGGGATAAACCGTTCATCATCTGCTTGGTAGAAGAATACATCTTTCCTGTCCCCTCCCTGCATTCACACAGCGCATTGGCCATGGTCGGTTACCAGTTTACTGATTCAGCCACAATGTAGCTGCAGGTCAGGGTAGTCACTAGCTGTGCATGACACAGCAGGTGCAGGGTCTCACCTGGGTGGCAAAGTCTTCTAAAATGCCATCTTTGTTGATGCCATGCTCCTTGCAAAGCTGTAATCNGCATGTCTATCGGAGTTTTCCCCAAGTAGAGAGCAAAAACCTCTGCGCTGTATGCTGCCGCACCGCGTTCAAGTACGTCGCTGCTCTGTACTTCGATCACACGTTGGGGTCTTCCTGGCCACAAGCCCAAGTCCACTCCAGGTATTGAGTGACATGCTCTCAGCAGCCCAGTGACACGCACTGTGATTTGCGATTCACGCTAATTCACTGCAGGTTCTTCGTGTCTCAGCCCCCACTACAATACTATCGAGACAGCAAAGAACAGCCTGTTACCAAGCCTCTGCGGAGCCAGTCATAGAGGATGCAGACTCAGGGCCAAAGCTCATATATGCAGTGTCTGCTGGCTCTCAGCATGACATGCCAGGGCATCCAGAATGTGCTGCACGTATTCCAGCCATCATATCCGCCCTAGAGAAAGCAAGCTTGACCTCTGCAGCTAGATCAAACCAGGTATGTGGGAAGCTTGACGTTACTTGAACTGCCATCCCAAACATATGATGTCATGTCCCATGCAGCATGTCCTGTGCATGTCAGTGCTGGCTGCCTGATTGACAGAGGTTGTCAATCTTGTGCCTGGCCTCCTACAACAAGAGCCCTGTGATGGCAGAGCACCACCTGTAGGTTGCATGCTGAGTCAGCACACTGTAACACCCTGCACATTGCGAGGGGCCAGTATGCACACACTTTGGCCCCTGAATACGACGCCGCTCATCAAGTGGAATAGTCATCTTTTCATTTTTGTCCCCTGAAGATGTCCTGTGATAGATAGTAGCAGGTGCACAGTATGTATGCTTTGCAGATCCTCAGGTTGGACCATTTCAGACCAGCAACGCTGGCTGAAGTCTGTGCAAATGGCAACAGCACAGAGTACACTGCAGGTTTCGGTTTCGCAAGGCAGCAGGCCACAGCATGCAGAATACTTGTCTACCAAACTTCTCTTGCACTCATGACATGCATCATCGACAAATCCAGTTGCTGGCATAGCGCCTGATTCGTGCAGTACACTGGCCAGCACATGGTGACAGTGCAATCAGTAACATCCACTAAGGTGTGGCCACAATGGCGACCAAAGGTTGATACACTTAGAAGGACTTGTTAACATGCTCAGCAGCTTCCTCAACTGATGTCCATCCGCCTTTTCCGGTCTTCTCCTTCCTGATCATGTCCATGAACTGCTCAAAGCAGACATCTGAGTCATGGGGCCCTGGAGAGGCTTCGGGGTGATACTGAATTGCCATTGCCCTTTTCCCAGCATACACCATGCCAGCACATGTGCCATCATTGAGGTTGATGTGGGTGACCTCTACATCTTCAGGAAGGGTGGTGGGGTCCACCGCATAGTTGTGATTTTGGGAGCTGATTTCAATGCGCCCTGAAGAAGACAAGTTGCAGGTTTCAGCCACACTCACACCACCGTTACGGTCACTGCTGAGCGCATAATACACCTCAGTGACTGCTGAACGAACTCGACTGCTGCAGTGGTCTTTGTGCCTGCTGCTGTGCCTGTACATTATGGGGTGGACTCTTCCCACCCAGAGCTATTCAATCAGCCATAGAATGTTGCATTATAACTATCCACTGATTTAACTTAGCAACAACACACAGAGGGCATAGCAGCAGAGGTACCAGTGCCAGTGTGCCTGTAGTAGTCAGGTCTCAACACACTCNAACCAGCAGTCATGGAGGTACCTTTCTTGTGCATGGGGGGTCGCAGCTGACAGCACACAGTCAGCTGCAGGCCCACCTTGCACTCTGATAGATGCAGCAGCATTGCCCTGCATGCGAGGGCTAGCGTCTAGCAGGTGTGCAGACATCAGGATGTCAGCATGCACCAACCAGAAGCAGCACGCAACAACAAGTAAGAAATGCTTGTATGTACCCACTTTCACATATGAACGCTTTGGGGCCTCTTTTGCTTTGCAGTCCTGCTGTGGTTATGACACAGGTAGGTTTCTGACCTGCACGTCAACAGACAGCCCAACAGCTGCCCACACAGGGCCAGGGACGTCAGAGTTACCAGCTGCATCCACCCACTGCTTTGCAGCGCTGCTGGGCTGTAAGTCCTGCCCAGAAGGCGCAATCAAGCTCCCACTCAGTAGCTCAAGGCTCAAGCCCAGAAGGGCTGCACAGCACATGACATTGAAATGGTCTTGCTAGATATTTATAAAAAGCACTGGATCAGCACACAGCTGCAATAAATGCTGCACACAGTACACTAACTGTATCCAGCATTCAACAAGGTGTTTGTGGTGTAAAGGTTGTATCTCGTACACAAAGGTCATTTCCACATTTTCTCGCTGATTCTCGTGACACCACCATAATACGTACCCTTGTACTGGAAAGTCAAAATTTCAAAACCTGAACCCTGACTGCAAACCCTAACCGCACTTGGTGTACGAGATTTAACGTCTGGATGCTACGTCTGAATGAAATGCTCCGCTTTGTTCATTCACATGAGCTTGTGCTCCATGCAACATCAGCGATTTTACTGTCACAGTGAAATTGCTGATCTTGCATGAAGCACAAGCGGATGTGAATGACAGTCTGCCAGGTCATTGCTGAGAGACGCCATTTGCTTTGCCAAGAGTGTGTCAAAACTTATACATTGCTACACAACATATTGACAGGAGGTCTGGNAGTGTCAGTAACAGCCGCCAAATTGGAGTGGCACACACCTGCCAAAGCCACTCATGCAAGGCTATGTGGCTGGCTTGCGAGCTGACTTGACACCAAGGTTGTGATGCCACTTTTGTGCTGCAGCTGATCTGACAGGTTGTGGCATGCAATTAGAGCATGAGGCAGCAAAACCATTTTTGCAAGAAGGTGCAGTGAAAATGCTGGCAGGGTAAACATGCAGCATTTACGGTTGTGCTGCAGTCACCTTGCCCAAACAGCCTGTGCAGACGCTACGTGAGCTTTGCACAAATTTGTGTATAACAATCATAATACCAATAATAATAGAAGTTAACAAATGCCATCCGTGTAGATTCAAGATCACACACTCTGCTCAAACCAGAAATGCTTGCTGATGCACTTGTACATCTCTGGTGGCGCAACCAATCCATGCTGTGAGACGACTGGGACTGCTCGCACCATGTGCAAGTTTAGTCACAGCAGACACCCGACAACAAGTCATGGATGACACCATGGATGCAATGAAAGTTTGTGCAACATTTTTCATTTGTCGCAATGTGGAACCCATGTCATGCCAGCCAATTGCGCAATCCACTCCGGTCCAATTTTGCTGCAGCATACCTCCTATAGGGTTCATGTAGACATGAACAGTTTGGGCGTGAGCCTCATGTCCAAATCCAGCTTGCACCAGCGTCACAATGGCAGTGCTGGCCAGCTCCCGCTGAGACCTGATGTCATTTTCCCACAGAGGCTCAGCGTACTTGCTATATCTTGGACTTATTTGTAACAAAAACTCTGCCAGATCATGCACAGTGGCAAAATCTCCCATTGGTCCTGCAACAGGGCATGACTATGTCTGTTGCTGGTCTTCAGGCATAGCATAACAGCCTTTCTGCCCTGAAAAAGACATACACTTGTGTCAAACGACAACTACAGCACTGCAAAATCTTATAGGTTGAGCCACAGTCCCCACAAGAACATGGGTGATAGACAAATTAGCGACGCTGAAAGATGTTGAAAAAGACAGCACTTGAGTTGTATGCCCACTGCTAAGCATCATACAACTGTAAGTCGTGCTGACATGAAATGCAGATTCCTACAGACAGTGGACTGTGTTGGCCGGCTTCAAGTCTCTATGATGGTGCTGTTGTATAGTGTGTATGCATCCTGCACAGCACACCTCACATGACACCATCAAAAATAACCTCAGTGGCAAGCAGTTCTGGTCATGATGAGCTCCACAAGCAAAGCCAAGAGACCGGGTGTCAGCATTTGGCAGACTTGCAAGCGCAAACCATAACATAAACAGTAATTGACTTCGATTTGCGCCCAACTTTGCACATGTTTGGGCATGAAGTGATGTGCATCAAAGTGTATAGCTCACTCACCTGATGATTCGGCCAGCCAACTGCTTGCCAATCTTGCAGGCACAAGCTCTCAGAGTGTCCTGCTTGGGACTTGGTCACGTCTGCTGTACTGCCTTGTTCACTCCTTGGCACAGGCTGTGCCATTAGCCAATCTGCCACAACCAGCCAGCAAATCAAGGTCTAAGCTGCAGAGTTCAGACTCGCAGCATAGCACTCACACAATGCATGTTCAGAGTATGCAGGCTGCACTGTCAAGTCAGCTGGATGCACAAGTAGTGTGTAGCACAGTATCGGAACACAAGTGTTGAGACACAGAGGGGCATGCAGGTCACAAAGCATNAGCAATAGCACACCCCTGCGAACAGCTTCGTTACTCAACGAACCTTAGAACCCGGGTTCACATCCCAGATGCGACACATACTTTTTTCCGCTTTTTCCTCAGCTCCTTGATGCTTTACAGTACATCCTGTTGCCTCTGTGCTGCCTACCTGTGCTGCTTACCTGTGCTGCCTCCACATACCCATCTTCACCTGTTTGCTGGAATCATGCATGCAGTCAGTCTAGTGAGTGGCAGTCCACATGCCAGCATGGTACAACGTGAACTCTCCCAAGCATTTGCACAAATCAAGCCTAAATCACTGGGATTATTAGCGCTGATAAATATGCTCATGGGGACTCTGACACAGTCAGCATCATGTCTGATGCAGTCTGAGCATTTAGGTGACATGTGTTCAGGCAACAGTGGTGTACCACAGGGAGTCAGCTCTAGTAAGCTCACTTGCAAACAGTGTGGATGACTGGCTGCAGGTATCAGTGCATTGTACAAGCACGGTCTCCACTGCATTTGAGGTTTCACCCATAGGTGTGGTATGTCTTTGAGCTGCACCTTGATTGACAGTGCAAAGCAGAAGGGGCACAGCAAGCAAAACAATGCAGTGACGGTTGAGGGTTCAGCACTGAGGGCCAGGAGCTTCACGCACATCTTGAAGGTGTTTCTCGAAAATTGTCACCTGCCAAGTAAACCGGCAAGACAGCCTCTTCAGCCTGTGCAGAGCTGTCAGAGCGCTGCCGGTCTTGCTGTAAAGGGCGATGCAGCAGTGAACGCTGCTACTGATACAACCTTTGCAGACATTGANCACATCAGTGGCAACACAGGTAGTGAAGTAGCACTGTATGTGTGCAAGCAGAGACAGTACTACAGTAGTATACCAACGGTAGTCACACAGCAATAACACAACACGGAAGCACAATAGTCAGGGAGCAGCAGTGCCAGCAGATGAGCTTGCCTGCTCCTGAAGGCCCCATGATGGCTGTCAGGTGCCTCGCCCTCAGCTTGCCCGTCACCCCTGCCAGCACTCTTCTTCCTGTGCCCTTCAACCTCAAGCTCAAGTTAGTGAATGAAACCTCCAGCTGGGGACGGGCTGTATCCCCGGTGGCATGCCTTCCGTCCCCAGGACTGCTTGCAAAGGCCACAAGGCCCTGCGCCTGCTGATGGTTGGGATTGTCCTGCATTCCTGGGATTGGCTCGTAGCCAGTGGGGGCTTGGGGCCCCCCAAAAGCAGCCCACACAGGCACATGGACAGACCCTTGCTTGTGAGGCTTATGCTGGGTGCCTTCCTTGACAGGGCTCAAACTGTTGCACAACAAGTCTGTCATCAGCCTGTTGACCTTGTCACCTTGCTGAAGCAGTTCGAATTGGAGATACATGCCACAACCAACGCATGTAAGGCTTCTGCATAAACATATTGTCTCAAGCAAAGCAAGCAAATGCAAGCGCGTCACAAACCATACACTGCAACTTGCGCTCTTTGCCATCTTTGCCAAGTTACGCAGCATTTACGCAACAATGCAGATTGAAACAAGCATGTGAACTGCAGCACCTGTATAATCATGGCATGACATGCAAACATCAGGCTGTACCCTGCAAGCATGCCACAAGCAATCAGTTTGCAATCTGCAGCATCACAATGGGAAGGCCATGCCACACCTCTGTAGCACACGTGCCAGCGGCCCTGCCTGTGCCTGATGGCTGCTCTGTTGCTCTTCATCGCCTCTAGCTGCACCGTCCGCTTCATTGCCTGCCACATCATTCTGTGTAGAGTTAAATGTGACAAAGCGGATGTCACCTTCTTAGTTAGGGTACTTCCAGAAGTGTCCAGTTGTCAAAAAAACATTATGTACAATACATTCTTGGCTTTGACATGCAGCTTACAATGCGTCATAGGACTGNGTTGGTGCTTGCTCAGCCATGTGTGTTTGCCTCCAACACCAGCAGGCGCAGCAAAACGTGTTGGCCTGTGGCTCATGTGTAAGCAAAAGCTGAATGTTGACAGCTTGTAGCTGTTGCTGACCTCAATCCCTTGCACAGTCAGCTACAGTATGCAGAATCACATGGATTGATAGGCTGCCTCTCCTGTCAAGGGCCTGCACGTTTTGCCAGCAGCCACAGATCGACAATGTTGTGCAGAGGCTTTCATTGCTGTTACATAATCTAGAAGCTGCTGTGGTGATTCCTTATGTAGGCATTGGATAAGGCATCAGCCAACTAGGATGCGTACTGACGAATTTTGTGTATGTTCACACAGGAAGAAGCTGCAGCTTTGGAGGATCGATTGCATGTGTTACGTCGCGTCAACAGCCAACTCACCAAGTCTGAGGCCCTTGCTCTGCAAGGTGTCACCAATGCACAGCAGCAGGTATGCCAGCTTGTGTTGTGATGGATATGCTTCATTGCTGTGAAGCAGCATACACCTTTTGCGCCTGAAGGTCATACATGTCGTGCATATGTCACGTGCAATCAACACCAGCATGTCTACATACAGGTGGATGTAATAGACAGAGAGCGCAGTTTGCTCATGACAATGGTCCATGAGCAGATTGAGTGCAGCAGAGACAGCACTGCAAGAGCAGTTGGTCAGTACGGCACATCACAGGCAAATGTACACGCTCATTGTAGGACTGAGCGGCTGCAGCACCATGCAAGGAAGACCACATNTATGCAAAGTGTCGCTACCAGAGTTGCCATCACTGCAGTAAACAACGCCATTGATTCTGCTGTGAACAGTTGGTAAAGCTTCCAGAATGCTCTGCAGCAGCCTGTCCTGCCAGTCAAGAGTTTTAGGACCTGTTTGATTCCTACAGCTGAACACTCTTTTCAGCTGAGCACCTTTGTTCTCATGTAAAACTTGCAGGTTTAGCTGCTGTCTATCCCCTTCAGATTTGATTTGTTGTATGTTGTTCAGCTCGCACCATGCAGCCAGCCCCAGCTCATCTCAACTTCAGCGCCCCTGCAAATAAGGTCACATAATACAGTATTTGTAGCTCAAGCTTGTATTCTAAGTGTGTAAAACCTGACAGTCACAACACACTGACCCAATCTTGCAGGAGATTGGCTCTTCAAGGCTACTCAGAGCAAGGGTAAAGATGCAGCAAAAATACCTGGAGCAATACTATGATCTCTATGAGGACTTTCACCTGGTCAAGCTGCCATTGCTGGAGGAAGAGGTGGGTCAGTGCTGCCTCTGTTACCTGTACTAAACCTGTGCGTCTTGGCATCTATGCCTAAGACAGGGTCTGTCAAGCACTGGCTGGCATAAGTTATGTCTTGCACTCAACATCACTACTCAACTTGCCAGACTGACTATTGACCTACCTGACTTGACTGGGCCAAGCAAGCAAATTTTGCCTGGTTGCGCTGGGTTTTCAAGCAGTTGACTGCAACAGTTATTGCGTAGCGTGTAATGTGCACACAGAGATCAGCTGTTCAACTGCATAGCTGATGTTTGATGTGGCTGCAAGGCGTGCTGTTCACTCTCAAAAGACTTGCGCTTTGCAGGTCCGAGGTACAGAAGCTTTGCAAGAATTCTCCAACTACCTGATGCAGCCGTATCAGCCAGAAGAGCGCCCTGAGTTTTCTGACCAGGTTATACAGCTGCAGCAGCAAGTCAGCCAGTTGACAACAAAGTGCAATGCATTACAGGAGCAACTGTCTGCATCTCAGCGGACAGCATAGTGTGTGATGTATACTATGGATTCGCGCATATGGTGAAGCCCTGCAAGTCATCATGCCTTCTCCCAGCTGACTGACAGCTATGTGCCATTTGCACATGTCCTGCTATAGCCCCATGTTACGCAGCAAGTCATTGGGAATGTGCGAGAGGTTATGTTGTGGCTCAGAAGCTGAGCCTGACCGATGTGAAACAGTGTACATGGTGAGCCGCTGATATATAATGGTCACCTTACGCTGCCAGCACGGTGAAAGACTAGTTCACCCTTGAAAGGGCCTTGTTACACTGCACATGTGGTGGAACTTATGCACGGATTCCAAGACTTTTTGTTGTGACATTGGTTAACTTGCATGATTTCCATGACCATCGTCCTATGACAAGTGTCAACTTGGACATTTACTACCGAGTTACGCAACTGGGTCATGACACTGGACTTGCTATTATGAGGCATGAGTAATAATGACTTTGGGACCAATCAAATTGTGCTAGATGCCACCAGGGGTCACATGGCACACTATCTGACACTTGGCATACACCTGCGCGCAAGTGGGCTTCATAGCCTGAGTGGAATGCATCAGACGCCATAGGCTAAAACGTCTCAAGAACCCTAGCCTATTCTGACATGGACCAAGAACATCTGGCTCTGAGTAGCAGTGCTCTGTGGCAGCATGATATGAAGTGTCTGATCTGATAATGTCAAGTGTGGCATAGTCCAGCAGCTGTTACTTCAGGCTGCCATGCTGCNACCCTTTCCCCACACTCTTCAGCTGCCATCAGCCACCTCCCCCTTCCGTGCCCATGCCTCTCTCCCAAAAATTTGCAGGTACAGTTTAAGAGCAGCAGCAGCAAGTGCTGTCGCAGACGATGTAGCTGTAGGGGTGCCTTGTCACCCAGCATTGGTTTTTTTGGGAGCATGCTGGGGACAGTGGGTGCTGCATAGGAGCGAAAGCCCCTTCAGGGGTGATAGGTGCAGGCATGCATGCTTCAAAATATGACATTCTGCAGCATGTAACTGCACTGGTGCAAAGTACAGGCGTGCTTTTATTGTCACCTCAGGTGCTTTGAAGGAATGTTGGGGGATGTGGGGACTGGTGCCGTTGAGCAGGTGCAGGGGGTCCTGGTACCCACAGGGCAGACACCNCCAGCAGCTCACTGACATTGTCAACGAGCATACATGCAGTATGCATAAGCTGTAAGCAAACAATGACTGACCTGCATTACAGGGAGTGTAGATTCAGCAGACAGGCACATGAAGCCAGGAGAGGCAAGGCATGTCCTGACCAAGTCGCTGGTCATATAGATGATTTGCATGCCTGATCAGCACAGGTGATCTTGTGTGCCATACCAGAAGGTCCTGTACAAGGTGCTGCTCCAACAAGCAAGCGTAAAACATGTTGCCACATAGCATAATACTTGCTGTACTCACACGTAGTTGTGCAAATCAAGCATGTGCCACACAATGTCATGTGACTTTGTCAAGACTTATGCAAACCACTCAAATTGAACACCCATCAGGTTTAGCATCAACAGCTATCCATGTATTTCATCCAGTGTACGCATGGGTCCACATGCGATGTTGCATGCACATCAGCACATCTTTAGCATGTTGATTTGTATCAATTGGTTGCGGTCCATTGTGAGCCATGGAAGATGGCAACAGCCTTGACAGGACAAGGACCACAGCAGCACACACCTTCATCTTGTTGAGTGCCATGGTATTCAGGTCCTGCTTGGGCATGTATATGCGGCCAACCTTGCCTTCAAGGCTGTCAAAGGACACATTCTTCTCCTGCAAACCACACATCACTTGCTCACCCAGTCTCGCAAGTAGGACAAGTGTCATAGCATGTCCAGAATCTGCACATACTCCAATTACACACTGTCATATGTGCCATGTACCTGTCCCAGCATTGCCTGTGTGTGCGAGACGCATGCCAGTCACGATAGTGATGCTGCCAAAGCCACGCAGTGATGCAGGTATCGACAGCGACAGTCAACGTGCAACGCCTGCAGCCGAAGCTGCCAGTGATGATCTCTGGAGCAGGGATCAATACTCTCAACAAAGGGGGATAATCTTGTCAAAGCTGACGCACTTGTTATATGCGTGTTCACTGATGCAGAAGCTGCTTCTGCATGTGCATTGCCTCTGCTCATGCATACTGCCCACCGCTCCCCATGAGCGTATGCAGGCTGTAGGCTACTCGTGCGCATGGGCTGTTTAGTACTGCCTAGGATTACTGAATAGCTCAGCATCAAAGCCATCTCTGCTTACGCAACAATGCCACCATCAGTACACATGTGTCACAGCAGGAGTCTGTGAAGGCACATACCTTCTTCTTCTCTGTCTTGGCTGCCTTCATGGACTGGCTATGCAACTCCTCAGGCGCAGGCCGCGTCCTTCGAACTGAAAAGTCAATTCTGGGTCCAACTTCTGTAAGCTGTGTCAAAGGAACTGTCGTGCCGGACTTTTTGAATGCGATGGAATACTGCCGCATCAGCAGCTTGGTTCCTGACGCTGCTACAAACATCACATGATCCAAACCCTGCACGTACAGTGTTGCTTGTGGCACAATGCATGGGTGCTATACATTTAGCGTGTGCTTGCAACAGCATGGGACTGACATCACACATTTCAATGCCATTCAAAAATATCATGCCTATGGTTGCCATCTGTACCTGCTAAAACACAATGCAGATTGCAAGCCAGTGGTGCTACATGATAACGACGCTCTGGCCTGGCATTACCCCATGTTGCATGTTTGCAATGCATATGATTNTACAGGGGCTGATCAAACCACTTGACACATTGCAGAGCTCACACGTTGCAAGCAGCCTACAAATACCCATATGTGCCTGTTGGTGGCACAAGTGCCAGACACACATTCACAGCAAACATTCTGTTGGCTGCAAATGTAGTGAGCATCACCTGTGTGCCTCAAGTGCTCTGACTCTGGTTGGCCTGAGGTCTGAGTATCTGACAGATGAGGAACTGAGCTTGGAGACTCTGAGCTTGATGGCATGCGTGCTGGACTCTGTGACACTGAGGGCTGGGTTGCTGAGCTCTGAGAAACAGAGCTGATCTGATCAATGCTTTGATGTCGCAAGTTGAGCTGGGCCATGGCTGAGCTGCTCAACTCATCTTCAGACAGACTCCCAACACTGTGCTCGGCACTACCCAGATGCGCAGCATCGAAAGCAGTATCTGAAGCAATGTCAGAGGCCTGAAACAGATTGANCAAAGGCAGGCAGAGCCCAACGTTGACTTACGAAATACTCCCTGGCATGAATGTCTGCTCCCCTGGCCAGTAGAAGCTCTACAACATCTCTTTTATCCGTTGACGCTGCAGAATGCAGGGGTGTACAGTCCTGCACAAGGTTTGCTGAATTTCAGCACTGACAGTGCATGAGGTAACCGCAGCCGAATGCCAGGCATCATGCAATTCTGCGCAGCACTGCGCATGGTCCTGTCGCATGAAAGCCTGTGCAGAGAACATTGCAAGTTTGAGTCAGCACAAGGTGGCCTAGCTTGAATGAGCTGCAAGGTCCCGTAAGACATGCTGTGCACCTGCACATAATGCCCATACTGACTGACATCAAATGTTGAAAAATGCACTCTAAGTGAATACTCCTGTTGTGTGCAGTGGCTGGGATCTGGGTTCTGTCCTTAGCGTTGCCTTTCTATGGCACGGTGAACAGCCTGTTCAATGTGTTGACCACTGGATTCACAGCCTTCATCCTACCTTGCGCAGCATTCAGCTGGTACTTCCGGACCAAGGAGCGCCGGGACAACTGTGTCGCCAAGATCCCATGGTAGGCAGCATGCATCGCATACGCTTGTTCATTGATTCCTGGTGCAGCCTCTTGTGGGTGAACCAGGTTTTTTTTTTTTTNGGCAATGGCTGACACAGAGAATGGTGTCATCGCTGAGGCATTACGCTTGCTGAGCGCTGTGTGCAGGGAGCGCCAGATACGCAAACCATCTCTGCTTGCAGCTGCACGCAAGGTCNCCACAACCATTGCAGCAGTCTTCACCAGGAGCACATACCAACGCGATGCTACGGTGTCTGTCTGTGCTGTGTATTGTTACTGTCTGCTGTTATACGCATAGCAGCAGCAAGTGTACCTGGCCATCTGCAGTTTGTTTACAAGGTCTGCAGCTGCATCTTGCAGCTGCTTGATTGTGTTTCCAGCCTCTGATAGCTCTGACCTCTGCAGCTCAATCTTGAGGCACAAGTTCTGCCTATCAAGTGTTGCAGCCTGTTGATCCTGCCGTAGCATCTCGTGCTGATCTGAGCATTGCTGCAGAGTCTGTTGAAGCTCCTCGGCTGCCTGAGCTAGCCTCTGCTTGTCAGCTTCTGCAGCGTGACCTCAAAAATCAGGAACATATATAAGTAAGGCCAAGTGCAAAATCTTGAGAGAAATGTCATGTAGTTTTACCAAGTACTCACATCAATGCTGCAGCAGATGCTGCAGCCNGTGCGTGCATATGGCAAGTACCTGGATGAGCAGCTTGAGGTGTACCAGCGCATCAATTTCTACCAGGTATGTCAGATCGCTACTAACATGTGGGCGTCCAGAACATCAGCTGAAATGCAACGCTGTCCGACACACCAGCTGAATTCAAAACATCTTCAAAACTGTTTGACTTTTCATCCTGAGCCAGACATGCTCAGTCTTGAGAAGTACTCAAAGTGTGGCTGCGCTATGTGTAATGAGCAGTGCTAAGAATTTCACCTTCTTCAGAGCTTCTCTGTGTNCATCCTGCTTTGCCTAAGCACGGCTTCAGTCGGACGCATGCGCAGCATAGCATTTGGTCAGCTGTGACAGCGGCTGAAGCGGGAGTGCATTGTTCGCAACTGCTGGGGAGTAGCAAGTTCCGGTGTACATGAGTAGCGCAACAGCTGGTGGAGTCTGCATCACCGAGCGCGTTTTGTCTTGCGAATTCCTCAAGACAGTGTCGTGATCACTTACACGCAGCAACGCACTTGCTGCACGGCATCAGATCATATGGCTGCCAAGGACCATGCCGCTGAATCTGAATCAGTCATGTACGACCGCAGCAAGGTGCGGCAGGGTTGGCAGCTTGCACCTCCATTCCGTGACATGTTCGAGATCAGNGATTGCCACAGCTCGTACCATGAAGGGTGAAACACACGTAAGCTTTCGATTTGAGTTTATTCGCTGGTCTGGCTGCAACACCCGCAGAACNTAGTTACACTACTGCTGTTGCAGCTCTTGCGCAATAGCTAGAATAGACTCCAGCTCAGTACGAAACTGTTCAATCTCTTCATCTTGATCTTGCGCATGGCTGACTGCAAGACACAGCACGAGTCATGAGTCAGCGGCAGGTTGTCGAGTTGAGCCAGGTGTGTAGTAGCCTGTCATGTCAGGCACTGATGTATCTGATGCCTGGGTGATGTGTTCTGTGTCTGCAGGACCCCAAGAAGAGGGCAGACGCCAATACCATCTTGCAGCATGACTGGATGCGTGAGAACGGAACAGCCAGCGAGCGACCTCTGGACAACGTCATTCTGAAGCGCATGCGCGGCTTTGCTGCCATGAACAAGCTGAAGAAGGAGGCTTTGAAGGTCATTGCTGCTGGCATGTCTCAGGAGGAGATCGCAGGCCTGCGCACCATGTTCCAGGTCAGCTACCTGTTCAGCATTGCTCATGTGTCTATGTTCCCGTCTCCAGCAGTGGCCCACTCCAGTAACGGCCCACTTGCGGCATACACAGTGACAGTTGAAAGACACTTCAAGGTATTGTGAGTGATGTGGCTTCAGTCATCCGCACTCAGACTGGCAACTGCACCTGTGTGTAAGGTGCAANTCAGCGTAAGCAACATGCCTTGAGTGTATGGAACTACTTACAGTTGCAATGCTGAGCGTTGAGGAGAAAGACATGCAACGCGGCCTTTCCAGAAGGCCAGACAGACTGCATCACTTGCACTTGCATCAGTCCAATGCTGCATTGGGATGTACCTAGAGCTCTGAGATGTTGACACTAAACAACAGTGCAAAGTGCTGTGACCTGACATGATGCAGCTGTATGCAGGGCAGCATAGCCCTTACATGTCTGTGCAGACAAGCTGACATTTGACACCGTGTCGTCGGTCAGCATCATACTGTAAATGGGTGCAGCAAGAGGCCTCATACTGCCATGGTGTGACTTGCAACCTTTTCGCAAAACGAGAAGTGCTGTGTACAACGCAGCAGTAATGAGTGTATAACATCAAGCTTTGTATTGCTTGATTAGGTGCCAAGCAACCCAGCAGTTTGGTTGCAACAGCTGCTTATACAGGTGGTATTTGTGCAAAACCGCTTCTGTGGCGGGCTTGCTCTCGCAAAGCTGTCTCTGACGTACAAAGGAATTTAACTTTGAATACGAGACCGTCTGCGCTGCCAAGCTCTGTATTTCTTTTGGCAGGTTTGCTAACATCGACCAGACATTGTACAAGAATATACGCCCTTGAAACGGCAGAGCTGTGTAGGTGCNTGCATCATTCTAGGGGTTGCAAAAGGTCTGATCAGACCATGCTGACGCACTGGGCGAGCAGCTGCAGTGCTGTATGATCTGACTGCACTACAGGACACTCTCAAGCTGCTGGGCTCTGCTGCCCATGTCCTGCAGCTGGTCTGTAAGGCGCACACCCTCTTGTGTTGCAGTTGTCAGCTGCTGCTGTGACTGCTGTGTGGNTCTATCTGCTGCTGCCGAGACCGCAGATCTATGCTGATGGATGTCAACTGCAGCATGACTCATGCTCAGGNATCGTATAGGCAGTCAGGAGCTGACTGCAATTCAACTTCGTCGCAACCCTCTTCACTATCACTAAACACACTGCTTTGTGGCGGGTAGCAAAAGCGAGTGGTGTAGCTGCGGGTATGCATGACTTCATGCACGTAGCGACGTCGGTCTCGACTTGTCAGATAACATGTGGTCGAAGTCCGACCTTGTCAGGTTGAGCGTATGAAGTGCCTGCCTGCTTCGATGCTCCCGATCCAGCGGTCGGTTGCATTAACAATAAGTCGCCAAGGTGCAGCAGCTCTAGAAATATGCGGCTTGTCACGGCTTCTCTTTTCCTACATGTTGATCAGACAGCCCGAAGTGCGCAGCTTCACCAAGCAGAGCTCTCACAACGGGGCTTGCTGAGGTGTCCGCGATGTAATGTGTTCTGCAGACTGCCGACGCTAGTGGCTCGAATTTGAAAAGCTGAGGCAAGTTTGCTGAGGCAAGNTTCACGGGAAACACAGATGCACAAAACCACATTCACTGCTTTCCTGTGCGACATTTGTGCTCTGGCCGGTTGTGTCTGTGCACGTGGCACTGCAGTTCAAACGGGGAGACACTTAGTGCGATTTGCCGCAGGGCGGGTGAGCCAACGTATTCGGCTGCTTCGTCTCAGTCGGATATCTTTCTGCTGTTTCGCGAATACCCACTGGGCAAGGCCAAGCTCAAGAACCGCCTGGTTTNGGGCAAGTGTCTGAAAAAGCCGGAGGACTTTGCAAGCATGTTGCAAGCTGCTGCTGAGGCTGCACTGCAATACCAAAAGGATCAACTGCTACAACACTGCCATGACACAGGATCATGTGCTGCGTATGCATCTGGACTGGGTTCTGCAGATGTCCTGGCTGGGCTCTGATGATGTGATTCTGGCTGCAAGCAGGGTCTGTGTACAAAATGGGTTGCTGCAATTGCATCAACTCGACCAACAATGACTGATCTGCTGCTNCCTTGCATATGCTTGTTTGCTAGATTCTTGCTCATCTGCACAGAGTGCCATCTGATGTCGATGTCAAGGTTTGCAAACATGCAAAACCTTTGACAGCAGTGCTCAACAAACTGCAAGCCAATGCANGGTTGGCGGTATGCTAGGACTCCCTGCAATACTTTGTGAGGCCAGGGTCCCCAACTGCTGTGCGCTGCCGCTGCCTTGGCACTGCACGGCACACTGCATCAGCAGCACATCAGTCACAACCCAAAAGGACATTTGTATGACACAAGATGCAGGTGCGTATCTGCCGAGGTCACAGCTGACAGCAGAGGTTACAACAACACTATCAACACTGTACACTCACTTTTTCAGTCAAAGACTTGAAGGCGCAGTGGGCAGATGTGTTTGTGCTTCCTAAAAGGCAGCAGGCAAGGCAGGTCAACGCTTGATGACAAGATGATATAGGCAGGACAAAGTCTGAGTCTGGCAGAAAACATCATGTCAGGCTGGGCAAACACACTGGCTCTGATAGACGAGGCAGACAGGCTAGATATTTGTGTTATGCAGGTGCGCACACACAGTTGTTGCCAAGCACAGCTGTTGCAGTAGCAGAGTGTGCACAGCNCTCATACAGCTGCAGACGCTGTCTCAGCTCAGTTAACTCAGTCTCCTTAGTCACTCTGCCATTGCCAAGGTCACAAGCATCAGCATAGTCAGCAACATCACCAGGCGCAGGAGAACGGCTAGCAGCAAGCTTTTCTGGAGAAGGCTTTGCAGCTGTGGGAGAAGGGGAAGTGGCAGCCCTGGTTGCAGGTGATGGCGACGTATCCACGTCCAAGACTCCTGATTCAGGGCTTCTACTACTTGGAGTACTTGTAGCTCTTGGTGTAGGTGAAGGTGAAGTTGCTCCGCCTGCAGCTGTTGGTGTGGGAGAAGTCAGATTTCTGGCTGCAGCTGCCGGTGCGGGAGAGCTTGCATTTCTGGCTTCAGCAGGTGACATTGGTGAGGTTGCATTCCTCGCTGCAGCTGTTGGAGAGGCGGACGATGCAGCTGCTGGTGGAGTGGGTGCAGCCACATATGTGATGTTGGTGGAGGTGACAGTGGTATTGGAAATGGAGCCCGTGACGTTGAAGGGCTNCTCACCAGCAGGACACAGAGCGCAGGGCATCTGGCTACCAGACTTCAACTTCTGACGATGACCACTATACGGAGGAGGAGAATTCGGCTTACATTGAGGAATTGAAGGTAAGTGCGGACTCGCCATCTATGGGAAAGCTCATCTGACCATGATATTACTAGGGGCACCCACAACAACATGTGGTCACAAGCTGCATAAGAGAACCACAACAAGCTTCTTGCGTATGCCCCACTTTACCTGCTGAGCATCCAATGACATTGCTTCTGACTTGTGGGTTGTAAGGAATGACATTGGTTGCATTGTCGATCTGCTAATGCAGTCTTGCCATTGCATCAGCGGTGTGAGTTATTGTCGTAGCAAAACTGCAAGGCACAGCTGTGCTTGTGACAGGCTGCTGAGTCAGCCATCCAGCCCTAGGCCCAAGAAGCTGAAGGGTCCTGGAGGGCTAGCCATCCCTCCTCCCGGCATGGACCCAGGACACCTGCTGACCAAGCTCAATGCTGACTCTCAGAAGCGCTTCAAGCGCCATGAGTTCAGCTTAGAGACCTGTCTAGGACCCACCATCTTTCACAGAACCAAGGCAAGCTTCTTCTGCCTAGCTGTCCCACCTTGTTTCTGTACCTAATGTAGCAACAGAACTGCACAATGACATCAACACATGCTGGTGCCTGTACACTGTCAGCTGTACATGCGCATCTGCTGCTGGCTTTCCACTTGAACATGCTTAAACACTCATCACTATCGATGCTGACTGATTGTGCTCGTGATGTTCCTGCTTGATGATGTTTGATGACATACACTCCTCATTGGTGAAGGCCATGTGGATGCAACTCATCTTTGACTGCAAGTGACTGCAGGTCANTTGCTCACCCCCTGATGTTTGGCAACACCCAGTCTTATTTCTCTCAGGTCAGCTTTAGTTCCTGCCATACTGGTTGTTTGGGCACTGTGCACTGGTGTCACTTGTACTCATCATAAAGTGGCATTGTGCATGACTCAACTTCTGCCTGGTGGTGAGTGCCACACCTATGTTGAACAGCACATCATTGTATCGCTATATCTGCGAGGGGCAAGTTGAGAGCACGAGTGAATGCACAGCAGCAAGCTGACTTGCATGAAGGACCTGCCTGTGCCACCCATGGCTACCTTGTACAGGAGGTGGCTGGCTGACTAGAAATGATCTCCAGCACTTTACAGTTGCTGGTGCTGAGACGTTTCACTTCATCAAGTCATGCATGTACCATACATGTGACCTTGCTCTGTAAATCCATGCTGTCTCTCTCACATGACAGGCTGAAAGGTATCATGCAGGCTGTCATTTTCATGTTTGAGCACGGTGAGGAAGGAAGTGCTGGCTTCATCTTGAATCGGCCAACAGAGCTAACCTTGGGCAAGCTTGTTGCTGCTGATGCATTGCTGCNTGCGGACGGTGTCTGCTGAACAGCCTTCGGTCTCTCCACAGCGTCTTACTATTTGCTGCGGGCAGTGCCTGCTCAACAGTGTTTGGTCTTTTGAAAGCTCCTCAGTGTTTGTTGTTTGACCCATTTGTAGCAAGTGTCAGTAAGTGGAGTGTGCAGACTTGTGGTTCTGGTATCTAATGCAGGCATGTGTATGTCCTTGACTGTCAGACCATGGAGTCAGCGTGTCACATCACAAGGCTTGCAGCTTTACTTGTGTGTTGGTCAAAACATAGTTGAACTACAACAAGCCTTAGTGAATGCAAGCGTGCACTTGCATTTGATCTAGGCTAGATTTGTTGTGACCGCAAGCTGCATGTGTTAGCTTTGAGTATGCCTTTTTGTGTTGCTGCCTGACTTGATTGCGGTACCTTATTAAGGCGTGCCAGTGGTGTGCAAACCTGTACAATTAGATGCAGTTATGTGTCACTGCGCAGAGCCGTAACGCCTGCGATGCCGCAGCCAATGTGTGCGTTTGCCATGTTCGAAAGTTGTGCCTTAAAATAGCTTGCTTCCGCAGATGGGCGTGGTCGACAGGACGCCATAGTCTTCTCTTGAGTGCACAATGTGATGCAAGAGACTTTGCCTCATGCAGTTGTGAAGAAGTCACCGCAGACAAAAGAAACTTTGAAGAAGAGGAAGTGGTGAAGCATGCAACGNGATGCACCACAGTACAGAAAATCTCTAGCACTATTGTTCCTAATAAGTAGAATTTCTGAAGCCTGCAAAATCTCAATTGAATATGCGCTCCTGTTTCATTGGTAGCCAGCCTGCTCAGTAAAACCCATGAAACTGTAGCATGTAGCAACTGATGAGAATTATGCATTGCCGTTTACATCACGGCTTCACCACAGCTGGCATGATAAATTTGTGCAGTCTAATGGCACATGGCTGACCTGGTGAGCTCTGTCAGTTGGGCCATGCAACAGAGAGTAGTACACACCAGCTGCCTCATCTTTCAGACCCGCAGCCAACAAACCGGCTGCAAAGAGCCGAATGCAAATGGGATCATGTGAACTGCCTGCATAGGCAAACATCTAGTGGCAGAAGCAGTGAGCAACACAGTTTTGCGAGCCAATCTNGAAACTCGTCATTGTCATCTGAGCTACTACCACTGTCCGGGTCGCTGTCACTACTGCTGCTACTGCTGCNAGCAGGCGCCAGTGCAGAGGGTAAGGGGACGCTGCTGAAGGCGCTAGGGTTGCTGCTAGGGTTAGAGGGGGCATTGAATCTGGACACCTTTGGGGGCTGAGAAGTAGTTGGTGGCTCTTCGAAGTTGAATGCAGGTGCAGATGGCGGCTCGTCAGCGTCAGCAATCTCGTAGAGTGCCAAGCTAGAGGGAGGGCTGTGGACAAAAGGGCTGTTGTCTAGGACCAACATGTTGTCATTGAGGGGGCTGTAGGAAATGCCCCTGAGACTGCTTTTTTGAGCTGAGCTCTTGGAGGCCTGCTTGGAGTATGCATCTGCAGAGAGCTTGAGACCCTCTCCTTCCTTCTTCCTTCGTGCATTGGCTTCCTCTACCTCCTTATTGGCTGCAAGCACCTGCAGTAAGACTGCATGAGCATCAANCGCTCATACTTTGAATGCATGCATCTGTATGACAGACTGCTGTGCAACATGTCAGTAGTACTGTCGAGGTGCTATGCAGTCCATGTGCAGTACTAGTGGCACAGCTTTGTACACCTTGCTTGCACGCGTGCGATGCTGCACTGAGGTGTCTTGTCAGGCCTGAGCGATNTGAGGCAAGGTTGGTGGCCTCCCGGACTTCAGGAACTGAAAGTAGTCTAGCTCGCTTCCGAGAGGATGGATGTGAGGTGCTGGGCTTAGGCACGACAGGGGGGTCCCTCCTTGGTTGGATTCGCACATAAAAAAGCATGTAGGCCTCACATCTGTGCAGCACTTCCTCCACACTGACCTTGTAGCGTAACTCATCGTTCATCATCCACCATTGACCGTCTGCACTATGTGCACAACATCTCACGTAAGCCATGCAGTCTGAGACTTTGGAAAACCTTGGGCAGCACAGCTCACATGACAGATTGCTAGCAGCAGCGTAGCCTATACTTTATTGAGTGCTAAAGCTGCCAGAGTACAAATCAAACAGGCGAGCTAACACTGGTGTGAAGCTTTCCTGTACGTGAATGGGGATGCCTGTGATGCAAGCCTTGGCATGCAAACGGGATCAAGATTCCAACTTGGTGGAGGTTCACCATAATGACAGTGAGTGAAGCCACAAGCCACTCACTCTATCAAGCACAGCAGCTGTATTGTTGCTTTGCTTAATTTACTCCTGATTGTTAAGCTTTGTTGCTGCAGAAGATTGATGTGCTAGCAGCANGAGTCTTGAATACGAACATGAAGGTAAGCGCAAGCGTCAAACTTGGCTTAGTACTACCGCAATGCCTTGCCCTGACTGCAGCTTCTATGACGCAGGTGGTCTAGCACAAGAGATTTTGTCGTGTCTTGGTCTGTCAGTGCAAGCTTTGTCAACAAATGGCCAGGAAGCTTTGAGCAACATTGCAAGCACTGCTCGCAGCTTGCAACTACGAGGATGTGAGCAGTACATGTTTCTGACAGCGCTGATACAACTTGCAGAGCAGCAACACGAGCTGCTGTCTGCTCGGGTAAGTTTGCATGCTAGTGATGTCCTGAAGGTCTTTACAGCAAAGCAGGACTGGCATCCTTCAGGGTCAAGCTGAGTCCATGCAAAGGTGGTTGACATCGCATCAACATGCAGCGGTGCAACAGCTACAGCAACTCCAGGCAGTTCTCAGGACTGCACGGTTTCAAGCAGAGGTCACTGCAGGCACAGCTGAAGTACATCAGCAAAATATACAGCTTCTCTCACAGAAGAAGCATCAATATGATCAGCAGATGTCAGACTTGCACAACCATCTTGCAAATGTTGGCCTCGCTCCACAAGTAAGCTATTGCTCGGACAACCCAGCAGTTGCGCATCAACAAACACCAATGGAATGCTTTTGCCCCATCACAGCTGTGCACAAGACTGCTAAGTACTTACTGTGGTGTGTGCAGTTCCGCCATTTGGCACTAATGGAGCGACAGAGAGTTTATGATGAACAGCTGGCCACAGTGACCAAGAAAGAAGAAAAGCTAGCGACCTTTTTGGATCTCCCTCCAGACCCCTCTGCTGCCAGAAAGGTGTTTGAGGCAAAAATGCAGAGTCTGCTGAGCGCAAGAAAGCAACTGGAAGATGGCCTGTCATTTCTATAACACAGCTATCAAGCAGTGACTGCCTGTCTGTATGCTGAACACAGTCTTGTGAAAGGGATGTGTGATTCCTCCAGCAGAGCTCTGTCTCTCAAGCTTCCAGTCAAACTATCAAGCATCAGCATCCTTGAAGCAACAGCGCCTTGGAGCAGAGCACTACTGCTGCATACTACAAAACACCTCATGGCACCAGCCGCCCCAGACTCACCAGCCTGCACAACTAGAAAAGTTCAGCAACTCACATACACTTGCAATTACAACATGCATGTTTCAGCCCAAGCAAGCTGACATGTAGAGTATCAATTGGACTTTGGTGAGCAGATCGTGTTCTACAGATAGCATGTGCAAAGTCATGTTGCAACCGTGAAGCATGCCAACGTATTTGCCAATACCTCTTCCAAGTCTTGCAAGGGTGCAGAAGCGGCAAGTGCTTCAGCACAGANTGTTGCGCTATCATACTTGAACATTTTTCGGGGTTGCCTACATAGCATGCGCACTCAAGTTTTGAAGCGGTCACACCGCCAGCGTTCGGGAACCTCAAAGCGTGAGGGTGCACGCTCCTCCGCGAAGCGCCGCAAGCTCGATAAGACTTTGGAACCCGAGTCGACCTCGTCGTCGCCACCGCCGGCACAGGCGGACAATGACTTTGAGCTACCTCAGCTAGATGAGCTTGTTCAAGGCATAGACCCAGAGCAGCATTTTGAGTTCTATGACCTTGCTGACACCACACCTGGTACGCCGTTACTCACTGTACAAAAAACCCTGTAGACGGCTCATGATGTTGAATGCAAGTAACCAAAGGCTGTGTTGCAGATGCACAGGAGCGTCCAGTGCACACAGCAACTTCCAGCAGCAATGCCAGTCAGGCTGCTGAGNAGTACACATGTGCATGACACCTGATTCCATGTCCTGACCATGTACGCCTTCTCCCGCACCCCAAACAAAGGCTCCGATGGCTGAAGCAGCAGCAATCACATCTTTGGGTGTGAAATGCCCAGACAAAGCTGCCTGGTGGCAACATACTGCTGGTCTGTACTGCACACACAACAGACACCTTACCAGTATACGCTCAGAAGGTGGTGGAGGGTTCGGACTTATGTCTGCCAAACTGGCTGTCGATCGCCAGATGAACCTCTACACAACACATGGCGTAATGTTTCTCAGGTCGGAACAATATTGACCGTAAGCNTTGGGGCCATCTGAGCCAAGGCGCAAACGCAAAGGCACACTAGCATCTTGGGTGGTACACGGAGTGTGGTGTTTGCCTGTGTGCAACTGCTCAGTTTCGCTTGNGGCTCTAGGGGCTTGCAACAATCTTCGCCGGCAATGAGCAGTGCCCAGCAGGCAACACAGCAGCCCTCACAGGCAGTGCCTTCAGACACACTCATGGCCAACTTGGTGTCTCAGCAGCAGGGTCAGTCAGGATCCCCATCTGGTGGTGGGGGACAACCGCCCTCACAGGGTAAAGCGTCTGACTAACACTTATGAGGTTGGCATCAGCAGCTGCTGTGATTTTGGATACAAGTTTTTGTTTGTTAGCGATCGACACCTGTTGTATACGCATGCTGTGCACGACAAATTTCAACAGAGCCAGCCATGTGTTCCAGCCAGTGTGTACTTTTAAGCATTTGCCTGTCTGAGAGTGCAGGTGCAAAGTCTTGCATGCACAACGCATGTGTGTGAGTTGTTGCAAAGTTACGGCAAGAAGGAACAGAACTGCAGTGTCTTTGGAGCAATATTAAGCACCAAGCACCACAGCTTGTAGAAGATACTTCCAACCATTCTTGCTTTGCAGGGGGTAGACGGGTGCACTCAAGACCCAGCAGCCCCCTCCTGATCCACCCCACGTCCCCTTTTAGTTCAAACGACCCTCAAAACATGCAGCAGCAGCAGCAGCATCATCATCAGCAGCAGCAGCAGTCAGCAGCAGCAGCAGCGAGACGGAAGATGCCGACTCCAACAGCAACAGCAGCAACAACAGCAGACATACAGCAGCAGCAGCAGCACAGCACCACCAGTACCGTGATCAGCAGCTTCCCTACCACGAGCAGCATCATGATGATAGGCAGGATCTGCATGGTGGTGAACCGGGCCAAAGAGTGCTTGAAGGTGTGCCTGTGCCCGGGCCGGGCATGGGAACAGCTGCGGCTGAAAGCCAAGCCGGTGACCTGAACACACACTCAGGCAAGTGGCTTGCTGCTACAGCATACTCACTCCTGAGATGNGCTTGCTTAAGCTTGGGAGCCAGAGCAGATCTCAATAATCTGTCCTGTGATGGAGGCCTGGCGCTGCCTGTTGTATTTCAGGTTAAGCTGCTTCTTCAAGTCCTTGGCATTGTCTGAAGCGCTGTTCATGGCGTTCATACGTGCTGCCAGCTCACATGCCAGGGACTCTTGCAGAGCTCTCAGCAGCGTGGAGTTGAGGTACAATGGCAACAAAGCATCAATGATCTGTACGGGGTCTTGCTCAAAGATCAGACTGCTGTCAAAGTCACTGGTGTCTGTCTTGATCTGCAGCACACAAAGAAAAACGCTTGCCTCATTGCTGATCCTCCAAGATGAATGACAAGTGTACAGTGCCTCAACATGTGCACAGAGCCACTAAAGCGGTACACAAATATGCCCACCACCAACTGTACCATCAGAGCAATGACAGCCCGACTGCAAATGAGCGTGGTCATTTTCAGCTGTGCTGTCATTGCTCTGATTATAAACTGATGGTGGCTTGTCAGCAGGCAGCAGAGACATCACTGTGTATGAACATGCAAGCATGGGCCAACACAAAGCAGAAGACAGAAGTGGGGTGTAGGTAGTGATGCCTCACCTTCTCACGCTCCATAGAGAGGGAACCTCCCTTGGTGGTCAGCTTGAAGATCTCGTCATCAGCAGCATCCACACAGGTTCCATNACAATGTTGGCTGTTATTGTATGTTAGTCATGGTGAGGTTGTCATGGTGAAGTCGTACATTGACACACGTACAACACGCAAACTTGTCACTGATGTCTTCAGCAAAGAGCATCAAGTCACAACAGGTTAGTTGCAATAGCTCCAACTTGTATAGCCAGCCAGCACGACTTGCAGCCATAGCTTGCAGCCAGAGTGGGATGTTGGGCACTGGTCTCAAATCAGACTTATACTGTGTGCAACTCACCTGACTCAACCAGTATGCTAGCAAATGCTTGGCGTATCTCAGCCTCCAATGCTGCTTCTGCTGTGCTGCTAGTGTCTGCTGGCACAGGCTGACCCAGCAAGTCTGCCTCAGCCATCAGGGCTTGCAGTCGCCCATCACATGTGCTCAGTACCTCCACACTCTGCTGAGGCGTCAAGCTATGACTGTCTTGACCTACCAAACAAAACAATCCTTGAGCAGACATACCATTGGAGGCAACATGGCAGACATATGTGTCGCACACATGTTCTCCTCAAGCTCAGCGTTGCACAGAACAAGACACAGCCTAACGTGGCATGTCTTGCGCAAAACAAATTATGTCTCCCTGACAACCTTTTTGTGTCGACCTCATCCTCCTGTGATGTTTGCAGCTGGCAATCTACTGCGGTTTCCGGCAACATTACCCAAGCATGCACATGCAAACAGGTGCAGTACAACTGCAGTACAACTGTCACTTATCAACTTTTCTATCAACACAAGCACTATGGCTCAAAGGACTGGGCAGCTTGATTTAGCACGCAAGGCACAGGGGGGATCAGAAAACATGGTGACGATGCAACAACTACCTTCCAGTGCTTCAACACTGCATGCATGCAAGCGCTGCCGCAGGGCAGACACCTCTTGCAAGAGCTGCTTATACTGCTTTGCAGCTGCCTCTTCCTTGCTTGCCCGATCGTTGTCTGCCTCAGCCAGACCTGCCCAGTCATTCTCTGACTTGGCCAGACGCTGAGCTGCAGACTCAGGCACAGCTTCATCAGCCTGTGAAGGAGCCGAAGGAACAGCATCTCCAGCTGTTGCAGCACGCGAGGCAGTGCTAGCTTGCAGTGATGGTGCATCATCTGTCAGGAGGTCAAAAGCAGGTACGCTAGTAGTGGCAGCCTGGACATCAGGAACACTGTCACTGGCTTGTTGTGATGCTGAATGTGCTGGCTGTCTTTCAACAGAAGCGTCCAGTGGTGCAACTCTGGGGCTGTTGGTGGGCAATCCATCAGCCCCTGGCTGTTGAGCGCCAGCAGATATTGCAGCAGACTGTGTTGCTGGAGGGTCCANTCTTACGCAAGGACCTCTTTCAGGATGTCTGTGTCAGCTAGACATTTGCAATCATCCCCTTGCCTGCATAGCACAAGCTGCGGTTGGGCATCCACCAGGACGCCGTCGACACATCTTCTACTGCATGCATCCGGTGCGCCTTCTGATGTCATAGACTTTGAGTTATACGCATGACCAATGAGGACTAGGCCACAATGCACCACATACTGGCATGTTCATCTGCTTGTCTTTGTATATCTCCTTCCATCGTATGATATGTGTGGGTGTGCAGGAGGTTGTCAAGTTGGTGCTCANAACTTGTTCAAGACTTGAGAGCGGGCTATTTCGCCATCGCCAATGAGCTTCCAGAGCCAAGATTCCAGCTCTCGACGTCTCTTCTCGACCAAATCAGGCCTCTTGTTTACGCTGCCCAGCCTGTTTTTGGATGGGGGCTCCAGCTTTGCCATTTTCTTGTTGCCCAGCTCCTCCTTCAGCTGCATCAACACATCAATATATCGNTCTCCATACAGCTTTACCTGAAGTTCTGCCACAGAATGCACACCAGCTCGGGACAATGTTTCTGTCACTTTGCCTCCACAGCGAGGAAGACGAGACGCTGGAGTAGCTGTCAGCAGCTGCTGCAGCGCTGCTGNTGACTGGGGGAGGAGATGCAACCAGCACTCCTGACGCATGGGCCACATGACAGCAGCTTGAGCAAAGCAGGCAAGCCGGAAAGGGCGCTGAACACCTTTGCAGACTAAGATTGCAACATACCTTGTCAGGCTTGCTGGCCAGGGCTTGTGAAAAGTTCAAGGGCTTCTGGCCGCCCCAGGCTGCCTTGACAGTAGGTGCAGCTGGCTGTGGCGCTCCCTGTGCATGTGAGACCTGCGAATGCCGCGGGCCCTGCCCTACGCCNTAAGTATTGGGCATCATGGAACAAGCACTACTATGCCCAATACTGAGGCTGATGCTGCTGCTGATGCACTGCTNAATCTGAGCGACATGATGCAAAGAACTTATGATGCGGAATAAGTAGCATCGACCCACATAACATGCTGGTAGCTCTTGCAACACAAACACAAGCACACTTGCACACTGTGCAGGACACTTGTTAAATGCATACATTGTCACCTGCAAGTCGCCAGCTGCTGTGTCAAGCTGATGCTGCAGTGCCTTGACATGCTGCTGCACAGCAAACCTCTGGTGCATCCGCAATCCCAGACGCATATGAGGTTCTTCTTCGTCTGGCTGCTCAGCATGAAGCCCCTCTGCATGAGACCCGCCTCCACGGGACCAATCTGCTTCTGATGCTGCATTGGCGTACAGCTNTGCTCAAAACTTGAATTGTAGGCATGAGAATACAGTCTCTGCAGTCTTGAATCTTGACATTCACAAACATAAACCCAGTGCTGTTGTCTGCATGCAAGCAAGGAAGTAGCACACATAAGTTCAACATTGCTTGAACACCTCAGCATGCGGAACATAATTTGAAGATGTGACCAGATGTTGAAGCAAGCACATGACTTTGCAACTGCTCACGCAATGTCACAGCGCATGGCTATGACTCACTGGCAGATCCCTGCACAATATTGCAACAGGGGCCTTCCTTGTCAGCTTGTCGCAGATGCTGAATGGCATAGCCTTATTAGCAATGATGCCATAAAATGGTGCTGAGTCACCGCACCCAAGCTCGTTTCAGCACAACGCTTGTCAACTGATGCTCAGTCATTGATCTACTTGACACCTAACAGTGCCTGACTCAGCAGAAATGTACCTCTGCGTCTCCTGCAGAGCCCAAACTAGGAACAGGGATGTGAGCTCTCCGGCTTCTTTTTGGAAGACGGAAGCTGCATCGTTGGCTGCAACTGCAACAGCTCGGAAGGAGGCTTGGCCCAATGCATTGGCAAATGCTGTGCCATCGGCATCTTCACCACCTGTACAACCACAACAAGCACTCAATTTCACCCACAGGCTGGCTTCAAACTGATGCTGTAAGCAGGCAGCATGCTTGGTTAGCTAACCCCTATCCACGTGGCTACACAGCATGTATTTCTGTGAAGGACACAGAGCATGGCATGCATTGCATGGAAGCAGTTCCTCTGTCCTCGACAACATGTGCAACCCAGTATAAGCACAATCTCCAGAAAACCCACATTGTGTTTCACTGCCCCTTCTCACATTTGACAAGCTGCATGTACCAACCCAACGTGGTGGCATAGCAATCGCTCTGTCTCAGCTGCGGACTGGTGCCTGTCATACAATTACAGAGCAGCCCAGCAATATCAAGCTGCCAACATCACAGGCATGTAAAGCAGTAGCATACTGGTGTTCTGTGGCTTGGCCAGGGAGTCCTGCTGCTGCCTGAGCTGAGCCGAGTGGGCANTCCTGCAATCCTCGGCTTGCAAGCTAGACCTTACAGCTCGAAAGCTTTCTGGCTGAGGAAAGGCAGACCCAATATGTTTCAACACCCCTGCAGCAAATGTGATGCCCTGTGGGTGATTGTCACTCCTGAATCAATAGCAGCACCACAACCCACGTTGTGCACTGCAAGTCGGTGTGCCCTGCATGGCGGGGCACTTGACCACATATTGACAATGCTCATCAGTCGACCTGACTGGCACAGACACACATATCCATGCTCTGCTGGTCTTCGTACCAGAACACAGCTCAAACTACAACATCACACTCATGTGAGTGCAGGTGTGAACGCTATGCAGTGAGGGCTGGCAGCAGATGGACAGCATTGGGAGCACAGCCGTAATTCAGGCAGCTTGACAACCTGAAGCCACCGTTGCACCATCAAGTGCCAACTGGCCAGACTTCACTGGTGCCTATAAGTCCGACTTGCAGACATGTCTTGCACATCCAGATGTGTCTGTGACTACGTGTGGGTTGTCTGGACATGAATGTTAGCCTCCACTGGCGCGTGGGCAGTGCGGCTTCAGGGATTCACTACATGTTGCTCTGGCTGTACAGTTGCAAGGGCCTAAATAAGATGGTCCTGCTTGGTGGCACAAAGCAAATGCTCTGCCCTNCCTTACATGATCCGATGGGACGAAGATGTTTTGCTCGAACCGCCAGGAGCCATCTTGAAGTTCTTTGAATGAGACTGGCTGTATGATGGCTTTATACGGCACCTCTTGATGCAGATTCCTGTACAGCTTCTCCCTGACTACCTGTGCAAAAGCAGATGCAACCCTGCTCATTGCGTTTTGATAACACCTTGTGCGCATTTTGTTGGCCAACAGCAGCAATACAATAGGTACAGAAAGGCANCATAGCTGACCGACCTTCTGGAGCAATGATGCTGTCCAGCTCTGCTGTCAGTGCTACTGTATCTGTAGCTGCTGCAGGAACAGCTGCAACACTGGAGTCCGCAGCTGTCTTGCCAAGCAGATCTGTCAAGGCGATGTCAACATCATGCTGCTTGGTGCTGCTGTTGACTTGTGTACCATTGATGAAGTCCATGTTGAGTCTGTAGCACACATGCTTTATTTGCTACCANAAAGCGTGCATGTCGTGGTATTGGCTGAGACAGTGCCTGCCTGTGGCACCTGCCCTACCTCACAAGGGTGTACTGTGACGTTGACCACTGCAGCAGGCACCTGCAAACAAGTGAGAGGTATCACAAGGGTTGCTGACTCTAGGAATGCTCTTGATTTATGAGGAAAAAGGTATTGTGACATGCATGATGATAGCTCACCAGCATCATTCTAAGTCATATAGCTGCAACATAAGCACATGCTTATGTTGACACAGCGCAGGAAACCTCATAGGAGGCAGCTTGCAGTCTGTGGGTGTTTACATCTGCATACAATACATACAGAGATTCTTCCAGCATGTAAAAAAAATGCCGAGCAGATCACATGTCAGAGCCGTGCATGTTGTAAGCGATATTCACAGCAGAACCTGGGTGTCAAGAAGATCAATTGTCACTTGCAACCAAGAGTGTGCCTGTCTGCTGACCTCAGGAAAGCCAGGCAATGCCACAAGCATGCCATGCAGACCGGGAAGACCCACAAGCAACAAATCTGAGATGGTGGTGTGCCCATCAACATCGGCACTAGCCAGTACTTGGCCCTGTAGCTGAGCTGTAGCTGAAGATGTGTTCAGCAAGGCATCCGCCAATGTCACATTCACCCATGACTGGTCCTGCAAGCCTGCACNGCACAAGCAGATGTTGCATGATGCCATGCAGTGACATGTGGGGGCAAGAGGCAGCCTGACCTGCACTCCCTTGTGGCCCTCATTCTTGCGCACCCAATCATACTCCCCTTCATGCTCCTTGGCATATCTGGAACCAGTGGGTTCAATAAAACAAAGCTGTGGTGATCAACTCGGATGGAGACATACATGAAAGCACGGCAGGCCATAGCTGTGCCACATGCAGAAGGTACTGTCAAATNGGAGCACAGCGTTGCTACACTGACCGTGGGCACACTCTCTTTCAGCTCATCAATGAGCCACTGGTAGTTGAAGTCTGGGAAAAACCAGCGCAAGCCTTTAACAAAGGCCTCAACAATGACAGTGTCCGCTGCACAGGTGTCTCGCAAGCCCACATGCTGCACTTTCACTGCCAGAGGTCGCCCATCTCGACTGACTGCTCTGTGCACCTGCAGCTCTACATGTTGATCCAGGGTGCATGGCATCACATAAATCATAATGCAACATAAGCACCAAGGCAAAACTCAGCACATGTGTTAAGGATGTCATGTAATGTGTTGTCTTGGTACAGAAACACGNGGACCATACTGCTCTGTTGCATGGATCCCTGCTACTAGCAATGTGCCAGTGGCAGTGCAACAAGCAACTGCCTTGTGTTGCAAGACTGGATCAGAACAAGTCACAGGATGGCGCATTGCATGGAGCAACCGCTTGTTTAGTAACAGCCTCTGTCAACTGGCCACCCTCGTTGTAGCCCACATACCCTACAACAAGTATAGCAGTCAGCTTGTGGACGTGCAATACATCTCAATAGCCTGCAAACATGGCCAACCAGAGCAGCAAAGCAGACTCTTATGGGCACGCTTAGCTGACCAGAGCCAGCAATGAAGCTAAGAGCCAGCAATGAACCTATATATGGGGCATTTGGGCAAGATCCCCTGTTGAAAACAGTCTGCTGATTACTCCAGGTGAATGCATACAGGAGGCTTCAGCAAGCTGATCCAACATACAANGGTGCAAAGCAAAACAAGGTTGATCTGGCTATGACCGATGGCGTCGTAAGCACGGACCAAGGCGAACGTTGCTGATGATGATACCCGGCAGCTTTACGTGTTTGAATGCATTGAAGCAGTGTGCGGGGCGCCACNCATGTTTACCCAGCTGCTCAAAGTTACTTGCAGTCTGTGCCCAGACATTGTCCCATGAGCCTACTTGCTTCCAAATATACCACCACCACTAGCATCCTCACACAGACTGCTACACACAGTAAAGGCATGTTGGATGGTTGAGCGTAGGGACATGCTTTCACATGCAGTATGTCACAAACATAGCTCACATGGGTGCTTGGTAGCTGATGTCACGGCGTGAATGTAGTGTTCCTCACAGATTGAGTGGTCACTGACTGCCTCGACAGGTTTCAATTGAACACAAGTCCATTGAAACACAAGTCTACATGTTGACAAACATTGACCACGTTCACAACTCACTTTGTCTTGTGGTGTTGACTTCTTTATATTGCCTTCACTGAGTTCACTACTTGACTTGATAGTCTGTTGGCCCCATTGTCTGTTGGCCTCCTGTTGGTTCCCAGATTAGTTCCCAAATGAAATTGAATTGACTGATTGAATTGACAGCAGCACCAGCACTGCTGCAAGCGGCAGCAACAGCATCACTTGCCATGGTAAATCCGGTTGCTGCTTGCTTTGCAGACAGCACATCCAGCAAAAAAGCCTTGGACAGTTGAGACTGGACACTCTGGCAGTCTGAGCGCCAAAGACTCTGCTGGCACACCCATTGCTGCCACAGTCAGCAGCACAACAGAGCACGGCTTGTCCCTGCTGCACTTGACAGCCGCTCTTGGCTATGACTGGGCTGCCCGCATGCTCCTCAGGCGCGGCGCTGATATACATTTGCAGGTANGCCTTTCTGTAGGCAAGAGCACAATCAATGTTGCAGCACCTTGGCATATGCATTTGACACTCACATGTACCTCAGGAGGTACTCACAACTGCATGTCACTGTGGTGTCGCAACACNTCTCAGCGCGTGTTGGCAAGCATTCCATTTGCTGTGGCTCCCTGACCCTTTCTGCTATTGCCGCAATCAGCTCCAGGTCATGTTGACTTTGGCTTCGGGCCAGATTGTTTCGCGTGCCATGTACGACGCAGCACTGCAGAGGTTACATGCTGAAGGTACAGAACAAACCAGTCCTACACAAGACTTGAGCAATATGCAGCAACATAAAACAGCTTCTGCTAGCTGCCTGCCAGCAAAGGCTGGTTGCGTGGGCCAGCTGGCGACATACCTTTGACAGTGGGCAGCAAAACAGCTCAGCCAGAAATGTGGCGTCATCTCCCAGCCTGATCTGCTGGAGACCTTGCTGTAACATCTCAACACTGCTGATGGCCGTCTGATCAAGAGCAGGTATTTCAAGAGGAAATGATGGTGGCACTGTGCCAGAGCTGGAGGGTTCATCTGAGGTGGGTGAGGACAGCGGGGAAGACTGCTGGCTCTTTCTGGCCTTCTGCTTTTGCTTTTTGGCTCTCTTCAGTGCGGCTTTGGCTTTGGCCTGCTCTGCTTCAGCTAGCAAGATTTGCTCTGCTGCTGCACCTTTCTGACTCTCCCACTCCTGGACATTCACAGTGCACATGTCTTGGCACAATTGTACAGTGAGTAGCCCACTGTCGAGCTGTGCAAGTGACAGCCAAACTATGAAGACATGTGTGACTTCCACAAACCAGATGATGAACAACATGATGTCTTGTGGTCCCAGCTGCTGTGCGAGCAGGCTTGCATATAGGCATCAGACCCGCATCCTCAGAAGATATCTGTACTGCCAGAAAGTGTGTCATCACAGCTGTTTATGACATAACAACATGCATGTGTCGTTCAACAGATGTTAGATGGTGATCACCTGGTGTTTCAAGTGTAGCAGCAAGTCCACGACAGGCTCCAAATGTGCAGCTTCATTGGGGAAAAACTTGATCACAATCTTGTAGCCCCTGCATGGCTATCACACTCCAGACACAACCAGTGCACATGCCGCTTGCTATCAATTATCCACAAAGCAGTATCACATTGACCTTGTGCTGTAGTATGCACCAACTGCATTCACACTGTGTATGCAATATGGGACGCAAAGTATCATCAAACAAGTCATCAAATTGCACTAGGCTGCTCTGCTGGGGCAGCAGACCAACATGTTGGTCAACCAGTGCAACACAAATCTGGAGTCACAGCTGAGCCTCACCGAACCGATGCTATCACCCACAGCATTTTGCTGACATGCTGTACCACCGCAAAGTCAGCTGACTTGGGTGCTGTGGCTTCTTCGAGCAACAGTTGGGATAGTTGTGTGACCATGGACTCCAGGTGAGGGTCTAGTAGCTGTGATTGTTCCTGATACTTTTCCAACTGCAAGCTATGTATCAGTTCAGCAACTGCGGGCAATGTGGAATACAGCAGACAAGTTGCTGAAGCTACTCACAATGCGNAAACATGTCCACCATAGCTACCATCAAAGATCTCCTCACAGCATTGCGTCAGCATCACAAAGCCCCTGCATAGACTTGAGGCGTCTGATCAGCTCGAAGGGTGAGGTCCCACATGCGTTTCAGAAACGCCCTGTCCTCAGGGCTCACCCCTGGCTCACATGCTTGCTGCATGACCTTCTTCATGAGGGCTATTTGATCGGGAGTGGCTGCCTGTATGCCCCCCTTACTCAGCTCACCAGTGAAGGGAGACAAGCGTACATCCCTGCAAAACAGTGCCTAACATGATAACGCCATGTGCAGGTGGCAACAAAAGCTGTAGTGCTCTATTCTTGCCCTAATCCTTGCTTGTTGTGGCAGCTCAACAAGCATGTTCAGCTGCAGTAACACAAATACTGACACACACACAGGTAAGGGCAGGCAGCAAATGCACAGTGAGTCTCAGGACTTACAGCAAACAAAACAGGGCTTCTGTTGATGACAGGGAATGACATTGCTGATGTGTGATCAGCCCTGCTTACTCTTTCTTTTTGTCCCGTAGCGCCTTTACAAAGTCAAAGTAGGCCTTGACTTGAGCAGCATAATAGTGTTTGGCCTCAAAGTCCTTAGTCATGTCAATGTCTGTGTCGTAGTCAAGGACCAAGGTTGGCACACCTTCAATGAACTTTGGCATGTCCGGTCTGGCTTGGCTGCTGAGATACAACACCTGCAGATTTATTGATGCAAAGTTGGCTTGCTCAGGCTGTGAAACCACACGTACATGTTGCATGTACGTTGCACATTCATTGCGTGTAGAGAGGCACCCTGTGCCTGTTGTTCGTCAAGTACATGCCCCATCCATGTCCTTAGTTGCAGTCAGTTACAAACTTGCTGAAGACAGTGTGCTACACCAGTTGGGGTGCTAGGTCAGTTGTGGGTCTGGTTGTGGCTGTACAGCTACCTGAGCGTATGACATCAGGCAAAGAGTACTGGGGTTCATGACTTGGTGAAGATGTTGTTGCAAGCAAAGTATGCATGATTTGCTNCCAACAGTTGTAACCGGGACCACTGTGTGTCAACCCAGGATTTGGCTAGCTGGAGCCTCGAGTCGACAATAGCAGTGCCGGGACACAGCACGACAGCAATCACAGTCGCGCTGAGAATCGGCAAGACCGTACACCATTTAGCCATGTGGGGTCACCGCTACCCAGCAATCGCCTGCTCTGTGTGCCACCTCACACGCAGATCAGTAGCTACAGACAGCCACTGTGTCACGCGTAACGCGTAAGTCGGATATTGCGTGCGTGCATGGGTGTATAGATCGCTTGAGTCGTGAGGGGTTCCGGCAGGGCGGATGTCACAGGATTCACTTGCGATGCTTCCGACAACGACATAGCTAGTAGCACCTTCATATTCAGCTTCTGCTTTTTAGACTCCTGAGCAGGACTTGCTGGCTGCATGCACTCCCAGAGAACCACTGCTAGTGCAGCCACTCTAGCTGAGACTAACAAGAAAAGCTTACACAGCTACTGCTGGAGGCTACCCGTTCAGTTCTGTTACTGCTTAGAACCAGGCTTCAATGATTCCCTCTCATAGAACTGTTTCAATAGACAGTCTACATGATGCTGAGTCCCACGCTGTCAACTAGCTGCAGTATTTATAGTGGCATGGTCTTTCCAGCAAGCCCTGCACAGCACCTAGCCCTTAAAGCGAATTATGTAATTCCTTGAACTGGCTCTATATGCCTGACACCTTGGACCCTACATTCTTTTGCCAGTCTCAGACTGTGCATGCAGCGTTTCAGGCATGATTGTCACTGGCTATCTGTACAGGTGAACATGTTGTAAAAAGCNTGAGACTGTAATGCTCAACTGTGGGGAGTCAAACGGTGTCTGTCTGTGCAGTGTGCAGCCTACTGGGATCATCGTGCTCAAGAGTTGACCAAACGCTGTGTGCTCTTCACAAATGACATCAACCTCACCAACAGGTGCACATGCCTCGGGACAGTGGCTCATTTGCAGTTGACTGCATGTGTTTGAGACTGTGCTGATGTCTGGCCAAAACTGTGCTAGCTGCCTTGCACATTGCGTTGCACGGCGCCTGTGTCAAAGCAGGGCTATGTGCCCTGCTCTGCAAGATGTTCGTAACCCCCAAACCCAACAAACGTGCTGAGGCGTTTTGATGCCATGAAATCATACTGACAAAGCTATCACACTGATATGAGAGGCATCGAGCCTGGGCTCTGCTGCTGTTGTACTTCACAGTGAGTTTCTGAGGCAATGGCAATATGGCTTTGGCTTTGGCTTTGGCAATGGCAATGGCAATGGCAACGGCAATGGCTCCTGCATGTCAGCAGTGGTGTTATGGTGTCTGCAGGGCAGTTGCTGTTGGCATTGACGCGTGCCAGGCTTCTCACTGGCTCAGACATCAGTTTGTGTGACTCAAATCCTGGCGCCAGCTGTGCACCTCTGGAGCTGTAATTGGCCTGCAGCTCTGTATACACTCTCAAGCTGTTGTTGTAGCCTTGTGTACAGTATGTGTACAGTGTGTCTGGGAGGGACTNAGCGGCCCATCATCTGCAGCATCAGGAGACACGTCTGTCCTCGTCCTTATGCTGTTGCCTGCCTACGCTGCTGCAGAACACCAATGCGGAGCTGCTGGGCTCTGCCAAGTGACACATGTTGTGCATGCATCACTTTGCCCTTTGGTCATCGTCATCAGTGTGTCACGCAGCAAGGAGCATGTCTGATCACAAACCTTGGCCCTCCAGCACAGACTCCAAAGCGGAAGTTTGCAGGACCAGGTCCTCCAAGGCGTCCAGGACAGGCTTCCACTTGGCCAGTGTCACCCGATGGCGCAGCAGCCAAGGAGGCTCCAACCCTGCCTGCACAACCAGCCTCTGCTTTTGTCATCGGCAACTTCGATGCTGATTTGCAAAGGTTTGGACCTCTGAAACTATTTTCTTGTGACATGTCCNCAGTACAGCTTGCAAAGCTTTACCCTAGTCCACTGGAGCATTGCACTGCTTGTGCTAGCTGAGATTGTGAACACCAGTGGTTTGGAGGAAGCACCAGCTGGTGCAACTTGTGGATCTAGCTGATCAACAACTTGAAGCTGTCTGGCAGACCCATCCTCTTCTTCATTGCCTTTTTTACTGACAATGACGTGAACCCCGTGGCGTAGCTCCGGAACATAAGACGCTCACAGCCACTTGCGCAAGCCTTCGCGGGCATTACGTGCAAGCGGCTGTCTTTGCATATGCAGCAGCTGCCAAGGCTGCGANCAGGAATCGTTGAAGTCATTTGCTGTGTGCGCTGCCTTGTTGGTGTATCACCTGTGCATATTACTGCCTTTACCCCCATTGCCGATAATGTGCCTGGTGATCGAGCGTGAGGCTGATGGCTCTGCCCCACCCAGCAGCACATGATCATGTGAGATAATTACGTTTGCTTAAAGGGAGGTTTGGCGAAGCTCTGTAGGCAAAAGCCCTCTGAGGGTAGGCTGAGCACCGGCGTCTGCTTTGTTTCTGCTGCCAAGCATGCATGGCAAGCTGTCCAGCATAATGTTTTCGGTCAGCAAGCACTGCAGTTGGGGCTTTGTAGGCCCTGTTTGGTGCAGGGCCTGTGTTTACAGCGTGTGATCAGTAACGTTGTAGCGTGNTCATGCATGCAACCTCATGCCGGGCCTGCCTTGCTTGTTAATGCCGCAGGCAATTTCACATACCGCATAACATGTGTCTGATGGTTTTGAAGCACCGAAGTGGTGAGTGATGTGCATAGCAGCATTTGCTGAGTCCTGTTCAAGCACTGTTTGTAAGCAAAGTTGCAAGACGTGAGACCATACTGTCAGGTTTTTAGGTGCAGAGTTTGCATCTAATGTCATGAAACAGCCTTAGCAGAGTGTCCTGTCACATCAAGCACAGCCATAAATGGTTCCCACTTCAGTTGCCATGTCAGGTGTCAAGAAGCACAACTGTACTCCTGCCGTATTAGTTTGATATACAATCCAGCAGAAGTTCTTTTACAAATGGTGCCAATTGTCAACCTGCAGATCAAGCACTCTGGCTCTCCTTGGAGGAGCCCTGGCACTAAGCCCTGGAGCCCTAAACTGAGCCCTAGGGCATCCCCACCACACCTGCCGGGGTTTGAGGCCCGCTTGCTGGAGCCTGATGACATGCCACCTGACATGTTGGATCTGCATTCCTCTTCGTCCTTGCTGCAGAACCAGGCGTCTTCATCCATGTCTTCCACAGCAAACCGCAAGTCCCCTGCATCAAACACCCCAGGGACCAGATACAGATCTCTCAGACCTGGCCATGTGANTAACTCAACAGCTTACCTGCCTGTTCTCTGTTGGAACCACCCTCTGTTGAAGGCCTTCCACATACACATTGCTTGCTGCCATGGCGCAGCTGCCAGAAATAGCACAACCACAAGTTGGCAAGCTGCACTACCATACATGAGGTGTGTCAAGCCAGCTGATGTTTGTGGTGACAGCTGCGCCATGCATGCATCCGCAATCACAACTGATGAATGATGTCCTGTGGCCTTGCTGAGTTGCTTGGCAAATACTTCTCAGTCTGCATAGTCTCCTTCTATTGACCTTCAATGTGCAGTAATGAGTGGACTGAGTGTGACTACCTTTGTTGGTAGGCAAATGACATGGCTGCACTGGCTTCGTCACAGTCTATGCGACTGTCAGCTGGTCCAAGTGGAGCGTATGCTGCTCTTGCATGTTGTCAGTCACTGCAGGCTTAGGCTGGCAAGTTTGGCAGGTGCTTGTAGGCCACATGCAGGGAATGGGTGGCAATGGTACTGTGAACAGACAGGTCTTGACTGGGCGAACTGTCAAACAATATCGGCTGCATTGATGCATTGCTTGAGTCAACACTTGGTCCGATTATCTAGAAGAAACTTGCGTCAAACTTTATTCACCCATTTCATCATATTCAGCAGTTTTGGCGAGGCAGACCTATTGGATGACTTGCGGCGCTTGCCCCATGTTGTCTGCCGCACATCAGCACAGCACTGGGGTCGCCACAGAAGCATCTGCACTGTAGTATGCCACAGAAGCAGCACATTACTACACTCAATAAGTGTACTAGACTAAGTGCAATACTGCAGTACTGGTAAGCTGCACTCTGTAGTTGGTAGTCAGCACCAACTGGTGCAGGACCACATAGCATACTGGGTATGCAGTGCTCCTATACAGCGGCATACATAGTGAGTCTATGACCCCTGGAAGGGATCTACTTTGTGGTGTATGCATAAGCCAAACAGTGGTAAACACCAGCTCACAAGCTCTGGAACAGCATATGCTAATCATGCATGATTGAAGACTGTGCCTTTTGCGACTTGCCCTGACAATCTACCACTCTGTCAAGGGCAGCCAAGCACAGCTGGAAGCAGCAGGCTGGCAAACTGCAATTCGCCTTCTCTGTGCACTGCTTGCAGGCTCTTGGGAGTAAGCATTCTGCCTGAAGCATGCAATACCTGTAACGCTGGGCTTGTGTATGAGCTCAGTTCTTGGTGTGACAGCATGAGCCATACCCTTTGCTGCAATACCATGCCAACATTCACAACATGCTTGATGGTGTGCACATATGCAACAGCTGCATCTGCGCAGTTAAGCTGGTCCGCACTTTAAAGGCAATGTATCTTAATGTTCTGCTGGAGGCTGCCACTGCGTGTGTTTTTGATCTGATGGCATATGCCTACGTTGCTCTCAGACATTTTGCTTACACAGTCCAGTTGTTCTAGAGGCAATTTCGGGCAGGATTGTACTTGTTAGTTGGCAGAAAGCGTATGATCGATCTCTGTCTAAATGCAAGCGTTACGGTTATCAGGCCAGACTAGCGATGCACAGCACAGCACAGCAGCGTATACGTATCAAGGAAGGTCATGCGCATCAAGCGTTGGAAGACCCACCTGGGTCGCGAGTTAGGTCTACAGAAGGTGGAAGTCAAGGCGGAACACGATGCACTGCAGCTGACACCGCACCAACATGACTCACAACCCTTGCTGGGGATACGACAGCAAGCGCAGCAGACTCCACCGAGCAATTGGGCAAATCTTGGGATGGAGTTACTCTCTGCGGTCGCGGAGCACCTTGATAGCGCCACAGACATAGAGTTCCTAAATCGGTATTACAGCTCCACCGCTTTTGGCTATATGTCGCCGGTCTGCACACAGTGGGGCACATGCATACGCAAGTTGAGCGGCTTTGAGAACAAGCCTATTCGAACGCATGCTAGCGGAGTTTGACCTGAACTTTGCATCAGTGGCTCCCCTACATATGTTGCTTTGTGAGCGAAGTTGAAACCAGCTCATCGACTGCAGGTACATGCATGCTCCCAAAAGTGCGGAAGCACCTTGCTGACGAGTTGCAGGTTGATGAAGACACTTTTGTTGACAGTGCTCATATTGAAGTGACTCGAGCATTCTTTCCAGACGCTCTTGCTAGGCTGAGGTATTTTCCAAAAATACAGAGCATCAATGTAAAGCTTGACACGCCAGGTGAGCAGGCTTTCAGGTTTTACAATGGCGAGCAGGATGGGCGCCACCAGCTTCATAATGGCCTGTTGTTGTTTGATCAAAAATGGCTGGAGGCCATTTTCTCGCTCAATGCACAGCTGGTTTGCCTGCACCTGAGCCTGCCGTCTGGTGATCGGCTATGTGAGCTACCCTGGGAGAATCTAGCAGAGCTTCGAGAACTTTCACTCGGATTGAGCAGAATTGTACAAGGCACCTTTGCCTCAGTTCTTCCAAGAGTTCCATCTCTTACGGCTCTCTACGCTGACATTGACTTCTTCAGTGTGCCATGCCTAAAATTCCTGCCCAACCTTGCCATTTTGGACCTGAGTCTTGCTGAACCTGAGGAGGGCTTCCTGAGTGTTGAGCAAGCCCAGGAGCGAGACAACGAGGTTCTGTCATACCTTGCGCATGTGACCACACTAGAAAGTCTAGTTTCCAGCCAACAAGCAACTACAACAGGGGTAGCACGCTTGGCTTCCTTGCCCAATTTGACCAGCTTGGTTTTGAGGCTTCCAGCTTCGTCTGAGGTGGCATCAGACCTCTGGCAGGTCCAAAAGCTTTTTCAGAAACACACTTTTCGTTTGAAGCGTCTGCACTACGAATTCAAAGTGGATATGCAGTTTGCAACAGCTAGCCTGTCAAGCACTGATGCTGAAGATCGATCTCACTCTTCGGCAGGTTTGAACATGTGGCAACTTCCAGTTGCTTGGTCTGACAAGCCAATAGTTGTGTACGCTGGTGTCGAGGCCATGTAAATTCCGAGTGTGTTTTTGAACAAGTGACATCCCAGCAGGTGTGTCATGTTGCGGCTGGTGTCAAACATGCATTACAAAGCGTGTCAAGGGTGATGAGCCCACTCATCTGGATACATGACATGCAATTCTGAGGTGAGCCTAACAAGAGCCAGACAGAAGCAAGTCCGTTAAGATCTGCGCAAAAGCACTGCAGAGCACAGAAGCACTAACACCACACAAAGATTGCAAGGTGCAGCTGATTGAACCGAAAGAACCCAAGGATCCAGTCACCGTTCCTGCGTCGAGCTGACCGAGGACAGGTCCGTTGCCGGCGGCATTGCACATAATTTCCAGTGCACTGGCATACATGCAAAGCAGCTGTAGCTGATAACTGCAACTTTGCAATTGCTGGGCATATCTGCTGCAGCGATATCACATACCACCTTTGTAGTTGCCGCATAGCATCACCTAGACAAGTTGAGGCGTTAGTCACTGCATAGCTGTGAGAATCATCAGAACAGCTATGGTCCTTGCAGTATCGTCACTGCACAGCATATTGCTGGTCAGCTTGGCCAATTTGAATTGTTCATGCAACTGTTGTTACAGTGCTCACATTGCTTGAATGACATCTGTCATGGTTCAGTGGTTTCACAATAATGATGGCCTAGAACAAAGTTACAATGACTTAGCACGCAATTCATGACAGTTGCAATTTGGTGGGGAGCAAACCTAGTGGACAAGGAGCCGCTCAAGAAGCAAGATTGGTCGACCTCAATGACAAGACACTTGCAGCACAGATTTTACACGCATAACAAGTCTGGTTTGCTAGATGTGCCTTTGTACGTACGCTATTGCAGGTCAGGATCAATAAAATAAACCTTTGCAATGCCAGGACACGAGGCTGGCCCTCGCCCATCCTGCTGACCTTATTGCCCCTTCTTACTTGTTGTCTCACCTATCCCAAGGCCTTGTATGTACCGCCTTGCAAAGATGTCAAAGTAGTAGGAGGCTCCTGCAGGCATGTGCACACGCTTTTGAGTCTGTTATTCACACACCCTGAGTACCAAGACTTGGTGATGCGTCTTGCACTGGGCATCAGCCAAACCTCTAAAAGGCATGCAGTTGATGGACAGGATGCCTTTGGTCTATCCAAGGCCTCCCTTCAACCATGCCTCGTGGCATGTTTGAAACGCCTTATGGCACAGACTGTTCTCTTCATGCAATTGACAGCACTGGCATAGCGTAGAGTCAGTAGCTTGCTGCTGTGAGGCAACATCATACAGGCAGCCAGAAGACGATAGAACACTGCAGCTGCTCAGGTTCGTGGATGCAAGTGCTGCACAGACATAGCTCAATATACAGAAGCATAATTGCAGTAAGCTTGCGCTGCAAAGGTGTACTTAACACACTGTGACAACTGTTGTGGCAGCATATCAGAGGTGAATGCAGATGGTTATAGGCAGCCAAAATGGTCGTGCCAGGTCAGCTGCATCACTGTGCACTGGGTCCAAGCACTGCAATACAGCTTTCAGCGTTTGATCAGTACACACAGTGACAAGCTGGCTTGCCATGCAACAGTGCAGGGATCATGAGGAAATGCACACTGCTAGCAACAAAGAGAGCCAGCATGTGCCGTACCGTTCCAAGCTGAAACTGAGGCACAGAATATGAGGAAGATGGTGTGGGCTGTCTTGCTTCTCCACCAGAACATGGCTGTCAAAGTAGCAACCCAACACAGGATCACATGAATGCCCATGTATACAACTGGCTGCAGGCACACCCAGCAGTTTAGTCACGAGTCAGGCAGAGCAGCTACCATCCTGTATGGAAGCCAGGCAGAATATTTTGGGTCATCAGCTCACTTGAGTGCTGAGAAGCAAATGCTACTGAGCCTTTGGACTGGCAACAAAACGCAAGAGGGTTTGAGCCCAACTGCAATCATGGTGGGCTGCAACCTCATAAAGGCACAGGTATGTATCGCAACAAAGGTGAGCCTGTGACTAGACAAGCAGCGTCACAGATGCTGGTGGCTAGTGCCAGCTGTCATAACGTATGCTGTGGAAGAAGGCACCAAGTAGATAGGGGTTTAGGGCAGGCTGTAAACAGCAGTCTGTTGCATCTAAAGCATGCTTGGACTGCTGTTGCGGAAGTGCTTCATGCTGCCATGCTCGTAGCACCTTGCCGAATGCCAAAATCATCTGGCAGTGCAAGTCATATGAATGCGCCAGGGGTGGAGCGAGACAACGTTGCCCAGCAAAATTACAAATTGCCGTGCCTGCAAGACTTCAGGTGCACTCATCACAACTCTAGCAAAAGCACTCTTCTTGTTCTTAGTCATGTACTGGAACAGCGTCACATAGCCCTTCTCCTTGACATTGCGCTGAGACAGCACAAACACCTGCATGGCACTGGAATGGGTTACGACTTGCATCATCAGGTTGCAGGGGTGGCTGTTTGCACTGTACTCTGTACATGAGCAGGTCAAACTGCTGACCAATGTGACAGCAGCAGCTGCACATCAGTGAGCCGCAGCTTCATCTTGCACATGCATGCTGGTGCCCTGCACTGTGATTGCCTTGAGCTTGCTGACGCACTTGCAGTGAAGGCTGCCTTTCACTGAAAGTGCACCAGCAAGCTCAGGGCCATCGGAATCATATTGCAGGGCCCCAGCATGCACGCCCATGACAAAGCTTAGTCCGCTGCTTGATGCACACCCCTCCATTGCTGGCGGTGCCATTGTAGGCTGCATTCATGCCACAGCAAGTGTAACACATCAGTGACATGTCAATGCACATGCCTCCCTACATTCAGATTGTCAATGCTTGCTTTGCCTTGCAAGTGCATCATTGGATACATGCTGCAGAGTGCACTACCCAGGAACTCAGACTTCTGCAAGATTGACGCATTACTCACCTTGATATAATACAGTACAACCCAGATCATGTACGTGCTCATGGATACAATGCCAATGTCCCACCAGCTAGCTGTGTTGTAGGCCTTCTGGTCCTCAGCGGACATCTCAGAGAACTTCACTATGGACTGGTCAGGGTACCATTTCCATGCCCAGCACACCAAGGCAGGGCTGATATGCATGAACAATGATGTGATCTGCAGCATCATCCAGGCTTACAAATTTTAGCACTGGAAAAGGTACAGAATCACATGCCGGTCTGACCTGAAGCCTACAGCTGTTGCTTGGGGTGTGATGACCATCACCCAGCTGTGCAGAGCATGTGCGCTGAGGAACCAAAGCACACACATGCGTGGCACTGATATGGTCGCACGCACTTTCCCTGTTTACATGACTCTGCAGAACAGTGGTGCTGCTACTGCAGTCGCAGCAAGCTTTCCCTGGTGCGTTTCAGAGTGCAATCTGCAGAGGGTTCAAGCTGTTACTGCATCACAGGAAGGCATAACACGACATGCACATGCAAGATATGCAAGACACCATGATTGACTGCCACGTGGACAAGCCCGCATGCCGTGCATCTGTCGTGTGACATCAGACGCAACAGCATCCCTTCCATAACTACGACGTGTCATCTGCAAGCAAGAGATGCACAAGCAACATGCCTGTAGCATCAGGCAACCCAGCAGCTCAAGTCTGTAGCATTTTCTGATTGAACTTGAAGTCACATGGTCAATCCAGTGCAGGCAGTCTTGAGGTTCCAGCAAGCGGAAAGCACATAGCAGCAGATGTGTCACCTTGTCAAGGCTATGCAGAACCAGTGAGTTCCTCAAGGCAACGATGGACCATGTCAGAGGTCCGGCAACTTGGGCAAACACCATCTGCAAGTGTCACAAATTCTCACAAACTGTTGCAGCCCTACCTTGATCTTCAGAGCAAAGCACCAGACACACACCATAGGTTAGTGCCGAGCAGCAAGGCTAGCTGAGACGAGTGAGTGCAGCAATGTTGCACAAAAGCTGTAGAGCATGCGGTATGTTGAGAGCCTGCAACCTGTAAGTGCACTTGACATGACCAGTTACGCAACGTTGTAGATGAGGTGCATGTGGCAGACAGGCATGTGATGACCATGTGATGACTCACTGTTGCACAGGTTGGACACCCTGCATACAGCGTTGCAGTTGCACACAGAAAGACGTTCCAGCATGCTCGTAGCATGTGACACATATGCAGCAGAGTTGAAAGGCTGACCTTGTGAAAGGTTGGGTTGCGAGGAAACACCCAGACTTCCAGCAGCAACAAAATGTTGGCAAAGTAACAGAACTCTAGCATATAGTAATGCCAGTTCTTTGCCTTGTACAGATAAAAACGGGCACTGTACAACACTACAGCCTTGACTGTGTAGTACTTGTAAAATGTCTGCGGAGATGCGCCCAGCCAGTATGCGCTCAAACTGCATGACAAGGTGTCATTACGGTTTTTTTTAAAGGGTGTGCAAATGTGGAAGCTGCAGCACTCATGCAGTACAATCAAGTAGATGGCTCCAAAGGGTATGCATAAAGTGCCCACCAGAGGTTCACGACTCCAAGAAAAAAGCCAAGTTTATCTCTCATCAGGATTTGGTCAGGCCTGAGTTGAAGCTCGGCCATCTGCTTGAGCTTGCGTGTCAAGACTGGTGCACGAGCTGGGGCAGCACCAGTCTGACCAACGGCTGTTGGTGTCTGTACATGAAACGATCACTGTCAGCGAAGTCACCGCGCATGCGTATATACAGCTTGTGTTAAGTAGTCCACCTGCGGGGCAGATGCCTCCGAGCCTGTTTCATACTCCGCGTCTTTGTCGGCGTTGCCATCCACAACTTTGTGCAATCCCTCTGAAAACGGCTCCATGTTTCGGTTGATAGACTGTCGGACAGACTGCAACAAGCTTCCAAAGCCAGATGCTTGGCTTGTTGCAGCTGCGCTGGGCGCGCTGTGGGCTTGTAAGCCATCCTGTGTTGGATCAGCACGGACACCTGCGCTGTTGGAAGACATTGTGGCCGGTGTTGCTTGAGCGCGTTCAGGATGACTGAGATCGGCAATAAAGGAAGTCAACATCAAAGGAATCTCGCATTTTCCTTCGAGCTGCCTGCCATCATGTGGGTCATGCACAAGTAGAGCATTTGCATATCCGTTCAGCATGTTTGCCATGTCTCATGGCATGGCCATGAAGCCATTCCGCAGTGTGACCGTGCTTTGACAACAAGTGGACGCGGCACCCTCACAACACGAGCGCCCTCACTTGACCATGGCATTGCAGCGCTGCTAGCAAAAGAGGCACTGTGACCTGCCTGATGTGCGAGTGTTGACCGGCGGCCATGCCAACAAAGCCGCACTGGACGTACTTGGTGCCTTATTGCTGTTGTAAAAGCTTGCAAGCTGGTACAGTCGCAGAAAAGCACTGCCATGTAGCTTTCTTGCACCTAACCTTCACGTACAACTAAGCGAAATTAGTTTTTTGCAGTCCCAACATCGACAATGGTTCTTCTTCTTCGTATTCATGTCGCTCGCAGCCAAAGAGGGAGTCGTTTGCTTGCAAGTTACGGCTCTAATTGCTGGGTGTGCGGCCGGTGTCGCATCAGCAGCTGCCGTAGGTGTTAAGGTTGTGCACCGCACGTGAAGCCCAGCTGATTGGGCACAATGCGCATATCCATCGAGATAGACATAAACGAGTCAGAGATCGACCTTGCGACAGAGCTGCTCAGCAGTCTCAGGTATGGGACCGAATTTGCCAACCGAACGCGCAAGCTGCAAGCGCATGCAGCAATTGCTGGTGTCAAGCAAAGCTGACAAACCGATGTGTACGCATAAGCAGTGATCATCCTGACACACATACCTGCAGGTCTTTGACTGACCAGATACGCGTCAAGCAAGTTGGCGGGAAAGAGGTGATCCCGAACGGGATCCATTCTTCTGCAGATACTGGCTCGCAGACACCACCCTCTNAGGGCAATCAGCAGCAACCAATACAGCAAACATCAGAGCAAGCATCAGGGTATGGACCAATGGAAGACAGAAAGCGCTCGTCAGGGCAGTTGCTTGGCACCTTTGAGGGCAGGGTCCAGGGCCCTGACCTTGCCAGCAGCGACATTGAGTGGTGCAACGGACAGCCACAGCCTGACCATGCGGTTGTGCCATGGTACAGACAGCATGCTTCACAAGCCACATCGCAACCAACGCCTGCGCCATCAGTCACAGCAGCTCCACAGCATTCTGCAGACATCGCTGGCGTTGATCCAGACCATAGGAACAATCTCTCAATGTTCATCCGCTCTTCCACGACTGAAAGATCCCCTGACCTGGTACATATTGCACTGCAAACATTCAGTTGTCTGNGTTAAGTAGTCCACCTGCGGGGCAGATGCCTCCGAGCCTGTTTCATACTCCGCGTCTTTGTCGGCGTTGCCATCCACAACTTTGTGCAATCCCTCTGAAAACGGCTCCATGTTTCGGTTGATAGACTNTTTCCAGGCAAGCAGATCCAGCACAGTTTTCAAACACGCTCTGGAGTCATCAGGTTTGAAAAAGATGCATTGGTCAAGATATTCATGTATGTCGCTGTAGCCTTGGACACGCAACGTAGCACCCATGCAGCAGCAGCATATTTGTAGCGCGTTTACTTTCACACACCCGTAGCAAAGCAAGCATATGACCTTCCCACTGCATACCGCAGCAAGCTCAAAGCACTTGCAGCAGAAAAGATGCAGCTTGCCAATGATTGCATGAGCTACCAGACAGGACACACAGCTCTGCACCCCACAAGCACATCTATACTGAAAGGCGCAGACATGCATTAGATTTACTGTGCCAACATCAACATCAGCCTAAGGCAGCACTGTCAAGCAGTGAAGAGGAGCATCACCTCAGCATCTCTGGAAAACAGGGACCACTCTGCCTCAATGGCGGAAATGGGGTGCACTGCATGTGCCCTGCGAATTGTTTCCGCTGACACCTCAGATAAGCCAATCCCCTTGATCAGGCCCTCCTTCACCAGTTCCTGCAGATGTCACACATGTCTCAAAGGCATGTCAAGTTGCTGTCTGCCGATAGAGTTTATCTATCCACACGACATACTGAGGGCCTTGTGCAGTGGCAATGACCTGTTTTGTCAGGCTGTGTATGCCAGGAACTTGGCAGTGTTCCAGATCCATAGAGTGTGCATTGCAGGAGTTTACTGCTGAAGCCTAGTCATAGCAAGCTTGAATTGCAGTGTGGGTACAGAGTCACGAAAAATGCCAAGACAGGACTGCTTGCACCTCACAAGGGCTGCAGCCAAGCAGTAAAAAAACAGACAGTCGGAGCCTACCGCCATGCCCTTAATGCTGTCTTCAATGGAGACACCTTGTCCCTTGCTGCGCAAGATGTACAGGTCAATGTAGTCAACCCCAAGATTTTTCAGCGACAGCTGCAAAGATTTCCTGGCGTAGTCTGCACTGGCATCATGGCTGTAGTTGCCTTTGTCATCAAACATTGGGCCCCACTTAGAGGCAATGAAGACCTTCTCCCTTGGAATGTCTTTGATAGCTTTGCCTGCATGTCATGATCAACGCGTTCAGACGTCTGTCGGAGAGTCACGCGCGGCGCGTGAGCTTCGGAACAGGGTGAAACAGCGCTGATCAGATGCGCGGCACTAAAAAGGGGCAAGAGCGCGCTGCGTTACAAACGAACTGCAAAGGTGCACAGTGTATGCAGCTGCCTGTTCTGGCACGCTTGGCATGAGGCAAGCAGCAGCACATGTAGATGCGTCGACCTATCAGAATATGGTTGTCGTACGGTCCATAAAGGTCTGCAGTGTCCAGCAGCGTGATCCCGCCGGACAAGGCTTTCTGTACAACCGCGATTCTGTCAACTTCTGGCCCGATGTCGCCCTCGCCGCCGTAGAACCCTTTTGTCAGGCTCATGCAACCAAGTCCTTGGGCAGAAGCACGCAAGCCTTGCGTGCCTAAGGGTCGCGTTGGCAGTTGAGTCGCCATCGAGGTTTTGCTGTGTAGGCTAAGAAGGCAGCACTAAATACCGCAGGCACACCTTTCAGATGCAAACAAGATGTACTCGAGCGAGAACAGAAGCTACCGTGCACAGTGGCAGAGGAGAGGTACACTGATGATAAGTCAAGCATCACGTTGAATCGTGGTGACTGATGCGTGACTAAATTAGCCGGCCTAATACTTTGCTCTACTGCAGCTTCGTAGGCAGGGCACAAAACCCAGCAGCTGTATGTCAGAAGAAGCTCGCCGCCGCTAGACGCTACACGTTACTGGCGAATGCGTATGATAATGAATGCCAACATCCCAGGAACTATGTCATCGTGGACGGCACGCCATATGGATGCAGTTGATGCGTCAATAAAACTGACTGCTGGTAAATTTTACCCATCAAAGTTGCACACAGCCAAATGTGAGCAGATGCACATTCACTGTATTCACAGCACAGCACAGCACAGCAGATTGTCCAAATCGGAGTAGTGGCTCAAGTGTGCACATGATGTCTCGCATGCAGCTGCAGTTGTACACAAGTACAACAGCCTGGGGTCTGTCAAGCTGCAACTGGCCACGGCTCCTACCGGCTACAAATTGTCTATCGTGTGCTGTGGCCCAATGCTTACACAGGATACAGTGCTCTCACAACGTCTACAAAGGTTGCAAAGAACTCCCAGCAAAATGAGGTGTTTCAACCCCCGTGCACGCAGCATATTTTACACTGGTATGGTGCTTCTCTGTCGACCACCCCAGCTGCTGACTTGTCTAGGCAGCCTCAGCAAAACCAACACGCTCATTGCCGTAGTCAAAGACAGTGTGGTAGGCTCCCAGGAAGATGTCACCCAGAATCCACAAGGGGCCAGCAGGCTCAGGAATGTCCAACCCCATGAAGCCACTGATGCACTGTGACTCACCTCCAGCATCAATCTGCAGGCAGGCTCTCAGCTTTGGGTGCAACTGCAACTGATCAAGCATGTTGACAATCACACTTGCATGCATGATGTGGCAAAACTTGGGGCAGGTTGCTCAGCAAGATCTGCAGGTGCATGCCCAAGATAGAAGAGCTTGGACATGGCCTGGATGAAAAGGGGTACAGTAGCGCCAATTGGACATGCTACTGCTTGGGGCAGGTTGAGAAACAGGGTTTGCTTGCTATAGTTTGTAAACATGGTATGCAATATACAGCATATGAATAATGCTCTTCCAGCAACGTCAGCAAACAACAGCGAGCCATGCTCACCCAGTGGTGCATACGACACAACAAGCACACAAGGAACAAGAACTTTCAAAACTTCAGGGGCCGATCATTGTCGCAGTGTCGCGGTTCGGGCCCAGGGGGTTGGCCAGCGCACCTTGAGGATGTACTGTTCGGGAGTAAGATCAAACTCCTTGCCAGCAATGGTGAAAGAAATGTCAGGCAGGCTGCTCATCTTGTCACAGTCCACCACAGCTTGGCTGGTACCCAAAAAGGATAGTGAGTCACACAAGCCTGCCAGCTTGTCCTCAATCTGTGACTCTGTCTCATTGTTTGCTAGGGCCACCTGGAAATACAGGCCCAGTGTGACCGACATATAGTAGTTGTTGAGTTGCCAACAAAGTTTCTGACCATGTTCATGTATGTATTGAAGATCACATCTGACGCACTTTAGCAGTACAGCATGACTTTACAGGACTAGCTCAGCTCGACATACCTTGACGTAATTGACTGCCATCTCGCAGATCTGGCACTGTGTGGATTCCTCCAGATTGTTACTGGCCTGTTGCTGTGCAGGCTGCAGCTTAGTAAGAGGGCCACTGACTTGCTGCTGAGCACGAGCAATGGTTTGAGCCAGCAGCTTCCTAGCGGGTTGGGACAGCTGAGGTGCATCACACAGCCCAATGGTTGCGCACACCTGTACAGACATTGATGTCACTTACTTGCATGTGACATAGCAACAAAGGCGGGGAAAGGGTAGTGTGTGTTTGATCACCTGCCCTATGTGTTGGCGGTTTCAAATGAGCAGGTTTATGGTGAGGTTGAGGTTGCATTGCACAACCCGTGTCACCATGTACACCCACATCTACAAATACAGGCAGCATCCTTTGGAAGACAGCTACACACAAGCTGCCTCTGTTCCAATGGCTGACCACACAGATTGCGAACTGAGCACATGCTGCATGCACACCAGGGGCTTGCTACCTTTACGCTATGTCAGGCCAATTAGAGATGGCGCGGCGTGCACAGCATATATGAGACAGCACAGCACAACAAATCAACCAGCACAGCACAGCCAACAGCACAGCATGAGTGACAGCACAGCATAGCTCAGCACAGGAGAGGCCAGCACAGCACAGGGGACAACATAAAATAGCACAGCACAGCACATTACAGCTCATCACAGCACAGCACAGCACAGCTGAGGTGGAACCACAGCACAGCTGAGGTAACAGCACAGGCAAGAGCATAGGAGTGAAGGTGACCTGGTTTGAGGGCATGGTGGCAATAATTTTGATGAGCTGAGGCAGGTAGGCCTTCACCAAGGATCGGCATTGAGCTGCAACAACTCCCTCTGCACCAATAGCCTGTATGCAGCCGCGATTGCATATTCAAGTGGCTTCAGTGTTGCAAATGTGCAGAATATTGTCCCTCATTGGAACATCCTCAGGCAAAGCAATGTTGTCGCGAGTCATGCATGCTATAGTCGGACCTCTTCTTCACTCCTATGATGCTGATTGTCAGCCCACAATTGACAGTGTATCATGCATACATCAGCACTACAGTGCTGTCTCCCACGCAAGTGCTACGGCTGCAATTCAATGTGATGCATCGCACCCTAAAATCAAACGCATGAAGAGCATGATTGCTCATCAAAATTGGACAGACTGCAAAACTAGGCAACTATTAGCAGGGACTATGCAGGCACATGAGCCAGATACAGCACAGTGCAAAGAGTTCTGGAAAACGCATGGAAAGCACCTGTTTGCCCACATTTGTAGCTGCAAACAGTCAAGGCACAGTTGAGCTGGTTTGAAACTGGTCACCACAAAGTGAGACCCTAAAGAGGCGTACCAGGTTGATGGCAGCAACTTCATCAGAAGGGCCAACCAGGAGAGAGGTGCCACTGTCGGCAATGGCCTTGCAGCCGCCCTTGCACGCACCTGAAGCCCCAGGCACCTTCACACTGTCCATCTCAATCTGCCAGTAGCCACGCCGTGTCACCGGCGCCCTGCACACACGAACGCACCCTCCATCACAGGCTTTATGGTGCTGTCAATTCATTTACATGCGTGTGCATACGTGTGAGCCTTGACTGTATGCTTTGGTTGTCTGTTGGCCTCCTGTTGGTCCCCAGGACATGAAAAGTATTGATTGATTGACTGATTGATGGACTTGCCACTATGTGTACAAACTGTCACTTGGCATATGGCTACTGTCCTTGCATCTGCTACAATAATGGACTTGTATGCAAGTGCCAACATGTATGCATGGTGCACTGGTCCAAGTGTTGTTTAAAATCATAGACCTTGCATCGCTCAGTCCCGTGCGTTCCTGTGCCACTCCTATATGCAAGCTGTTAAGCCTACAAAACAGCCTTGTGTCCTGCAGCAACGCAACAGTGCAACACTGCATCTGAGCATGGCATGTCTAGACCATGGGTTCATACACAGGCAAGTCAGTTGCAGCCATGCAAGGGCAGTTGCAACAGCCTCTTGCATATTACATATATTGGTTATGGTACGTTCTTTTGGTCCTATAGTTCTTGCTCCTCTACCTCACAGCTCGTTGCACTTGCTCACTCTAGATATATTGCATGAATATTTGTGCTCACATGACACCAGATAGCTACATAAGGAAGCCACGTATGTTTTTGGACTTGCTATGTTTACTTTTACTGCGTGTTATCTTTGTTCAAGTTGGGGTGCGTACCAGACATGCTCTCCCTTGTAGTGAGCAGGGTCCACCCCTCCCAGCACCAGCTCACCCCCCTGCTGCCCCTCCACATCCCTGTTCAACCAGAAGCTGAAGACTGGCTCCTTCACAACACCCTGAGCAATCATCTTCTGGAAAGGGGGGACTGCGCCTGTCACTGAGATCTCTGGGAAGCCCAAGCCCTGCCAATGCAAGTATGCCAGCTTGAGGTATCAGCCAGAGGTGGCAGAACTTTCGTGTTTGTGTAACCAGAGGTTTTGATCAAGACTCAACGCCCTTTTGGTGTAGTGTTGACAGGCAGCACAACAACCCTTGAGTTGTAGCGGGATCATTGCCTGGTACATCAAGACGTTTTGGCCAAGAAGTGTACATTGAGGGCATTTACATGTGGCTGGCAATACATTCAGAGTATAGCAAACTGAGTTGGGGGCTGCCACACAGTGTAAGAAACACGGCACACTTTATACAAAGCTGGACATACAGTGAACTGGGAGTGCTGACGAATTTATGGTGGCAGCGTGGTGACCTTGACAAGGCACCAAACAAAAAGGCACTATGTTGTGGATGGACAACTTGCGCCACAACTGCATCAATAGAGAACATGCTGTTTGGCCTGGCAGCACAATGATCATTGCAAATGACTTGACGTTGCGCCGACCTACCGTGCATGTTATTTGAGGAAGTAGCATCGACAGCAGACATGGAAGGTTGTACGAAAAAGTAAGAGAAAGTGAGTGAGCACTGAGCTTGACAGAACAAGCAAGTGAGTACTGAGCTAAGAGAAGAGCAAGTAAGCACTGACCATGATGCCATCAAATTTGGCAGCAACAAAAGCGAGGCCTGGCTCTTGTGTGGCCTCAGCAAATGTCTGATCTTGCACCTCAAGGCTGCCTAGAGTCAATTTGTCCGTGCTCAGGAAGCCAGACAGGGAGCCACTGCCATATTGGATGGCAAACTCCGTGTCATTGCTCTACAACACAAACCTTACCATGTAAATGCGAAAGTCAGCTATGGCAAGCAACCAGATGAAGTACACAGGAGGCGGTAGCAAGCACTGTAAGCGTTGTGGCATGTTACCTGGTAAGTTGCAGAGTTGCCTGCATGGTATTTGTGGTGCAGATCACAGGCTATGCTGAACCAGCTGCACTGGGAGGAAGGCACCCAGAGGTTGGAGCTGCCGGTGTCAAAGACGACAAGGAACTTCTGCTCCGGTGTTCCAAGTCCGATCTCGCCGTAGTACTGCAACAACACGGAAGACGTGTCACAGTGCGTACTTTGTGAAAGATGTTGCGAACACAGAAGCTGTGATGGGTACCTGAGCGTCGAGGAAATTCAAGATCGGAATGTCTTCGCCAGCATTCGAAGATACCAATGTTACTTTTTCAGCTTGCTTCTGCTGTTCTAAGGTCGCCAAGTCAAGGGGTCGTTTGTTCAGGGTCACACGGGTCAACTGATCTTGCGCGGAGCTACCCAGAACAGCGCAAGTCAGTACAGCACACAACAAGGTGTGTGATTGCCTCATTTTGCAGTAACCATCAACTTACAAGTCAATCGCAACGCTGATGGAGGTTTAGGTCACGCGAGACACGCGATGGTCTGAACGCTTAGTCAGCAAGAGTCGGTCACCCTCTTCTTCTGTTGCTGACTGTTACTGACGCACCCTGCTTCTTCTTGACCGGTCAACAATGACCATGCTAGCCTGGATTATCTCGGTAGCATAGCGCATACTGCCCAGCGCGGGAGCTCCTCACTGCCTTTGTTTTTGATTCACAAGGGCGCTTTGCTATCGCTGCAAACATCCACGTAGCGAATCTGCTATACAATCCGGAACTGCAACATGCGCAGCATGCATGCTACAGCAGGTCAAAGCAGCTTGCACACGCAATCACGGCGATCAGGCGTTGTACACAGACTGAAGCCTTCCACAGTGAACTGCCGACCGTTCACAAGGGCTACAGGTGCTGCAGGTGTTCAGACACCTGTCTCATAGGCTTGCTATACAAACGTAAATTTGGTCGCAACTACATGATGCAGGCTGCAGATGCAGTGAAACTAGACAGGAGACAGGCACGTCAAGTGTTATCGAAGCACCACAGCTGGATCGACGAGCATTGTTACTTGCCCTAGCGGCTACGCCTGGACTTACTCAGCTGTCACAAGTGCAAGCAGCTCAAGCAGGTTTGCCACATAGCACAGGGCTTTAGATATTGTCGCTCACCACACTGTGTCTTTGTGACATGGCTTGTGACATGAACTGCAGAAACCCCGAAGCTCACCAGTTTCAAGGACAAGGCTGACGAGTTTTCCCTTTCTGTACCAGCAGGTATGTCTGGGCTTGCAACTGCAGCTCACTTGTACACAGCTAGTCCAACGTGCGTAGCATGCAGCCATGCTCCAGCCAACAGGTTGCACCTGTGAGAAGAGTGTGCTGCTCTGCTAGATTATGTGGCTTCAAGCCTGACCACCAAAAAGCATCTGCATCCATGCACAGCACCTGCAGCAGCACAGCAGAAGCAAGTAGGCCTGGCCAAGTGCAAACGCAACATGTCAGGGAGCGACATCTCCAGCAAACCTGTTTGATTTGTTATGTGTCTATACTGTGAAGGTGTCACTGTCACACAAACTAGGCACAAGCTGGCAACTTGCCTCAGTGTGAAATGATTTTTTCGCTGGTTCAATCGGCGTTTCAATGCCTGTGTAGATTGGGTGACCGGCGAGGGAACAGCTTCTGGTGCAACTGCAAGTGGGGTTCGACGAGCTCTGGCCTGGTACGTACACACACTTCTATTGCTGTATCCCCCATTTTGACATCGTGCTGAGCCTGGACGTTTTATTGCTACATAGCTTGCATATGCTGAGAGCTTGACAGCGGCAAGTGTGCTGCAATGCATTTTGAGGGAGCGCAAGTGAGTGTGCTCCATTTGCTTAGACGCCTTGTTGGTGTGTGCATTTGATCTGTGATTGCTGAAAGCAGAGGCAGCAGTGAATGACCAGGGACAGTATCGAGGCAGTGTGGCAATGCAGCCATAGACCAACGTTATGTAGCATCCATGAACAGGTGCAGTGTGCTTGTATGTGTTGTCCTAAGTCATTTCTAGGTCAGACCAGATCCCAGTTGGGTATGTACAGACCCAATCAGTCAGATCAAGGCAAGCCTAGCAGACGCTCAATAAAACCCAGTCGTCTGGGATGTTCAGTCCAGTCCAGTCAAATGAGTCAACAACACTCTTCTGGGTCTCCTCAAGCCTTCCTTCAGGAGCAACACTAGCAAGTAGAAAAAAAGGTCTCTAGCGGTTGTCTATTTCCAGGCACATTTGCAACATGTACTAGTCAGCTTAGCCTTCTATAGCACCATTCCTAGAAAACATCGCCAAATGGCATTGTCAAGTCACCAGCACAATGTCCTCCCCCGACTTTCTCTGAGGAGCTGTGCTATAGAAGGCTAAGCTGGCTAGCACATGCATCACACATGTCTGGAGACCGACTCCTGCTCATTTGGGCTTGCATGTTGCAAATGTGTAAGCAGCCAAGAGCAGTGCCATTGCCTGGCAGGTATCCAGAAGGCGACCTGGACACCAACCTCACCATTGTCATCACGAATGTTGGTGCTGATTTCACCCGCCTTGGCAGCTTTGGGGATGCTGAGCAGTTTGGGGGCCAGCTGGTGGCTCAAATGGACCGCAGCTACCTCAACCGATCCTGGAACAAACCCAAGACGCCTCCACAGGTATGGTCTAGTAGGTTCTGAATGTATGCATCCCGCAACACATCACAGCTTTTGTAGACCTACAGCAGGCACAGTTCAAACACATCCCCACACCGTGCAATTGTTAGCAAGTGTGCTTGTTGCAGCTGTAGCCAGCATGGGCTGCTGCTGCATAGCAATGCTGAGCAGATGTCTGCAATTCAATGCTCAGTGAAAGTGGCCTGCTTGGCCTTGGCGCCCTGCACGACAGGCTCTTCAGCATCAACAGCAGCTTTCAGGTGTTGATATGCTTGCATCTGACAATACCGCAGAGGTTCGCTCAGCTCTCCAGCCCAGCTATGGAGCAACTGATTATGCTCAGCATACCACGCTGCCTCAAGATGACGTACACACACTGCTGCACACTAGAAACAGCTGTAGCACTTGAGCACTGGGCAGCTTCTGGGTGCAGTGCTGCCAGGCCTATGATTGAATGCACGGGGTTAGCTGTCATGTCATTACTCTGTCCGCCTCTGCAAACCCAGCACATGCTTGTGTCTGCTGTCTGCAGTGCGTAGAGTGTGTGCAGTGGCCACAGTTGCCGTCTAGAGTGCGCCTCATGACCTTAGGCCTCCCAGGATCTGCCCCTGTGTTGTCTGTCTCATATGCCAACCATGCTGCCCAGGTATGTTTTGACTACCACTCCCTCCCATTTCTGTCCTATTCTGCTGCCTCTTCCTGCTGCCTTTGCATTTCCCTGTGCTAGTGCACACCCTAACCCTGGCACGTCCCCCCCCCTCCCCCACCCACCCGCCCTCCCCCTCCTCTGTTCGCCCTCCGCCAAGTTTCCCTCTTCCTGTTGTTTACCTCCTTGTAACATCAGTCATAAAGTGCATGCTGACACTATTTCAGTCCTTTGTTCCCGTCATAGTGTCTTTGCCCCGCAGTAATTGTTGAGCACCGCTGCCAGCAAGGCTCCTGCCTGTGCATGGGAATGATGTTTGAAAAAAGTTGTACATGGCATTGCACAGGATCTCAATTCCACGCACATGTTTAGGAGTGTCTGTTAGCACATCCGTGTTACATCCTGTCGTCCAGCTTGACTAGAATGTTGCTCAGGCAGCCTTTCCTTGAGTTGGCTGTGCTGATGTCCAGGAGGCAAAACTTTTGGAGGCCAAGTCAAGGAACAACATGTACTTCATTGAGTACACAGTCACCAAGCCGGCACAAGAGCAGAAGCACCTCATGTCTGCTGTTGCACTTGGCTTCAATGGCAGGTATGCTTTGTGTGAGGAGTTTTGCTATCATAGACAGCATTTGATGCCCCAATTTACGGTTAGGATGCAAGCAGAGAAATGTTGATCAGCCTCTGGAAACAGTGCATCTGCTTCATTGCTGACCCAGCTTTATAAACACATAAAGCACCTTGAGCACTTGTNGTGGTGAATGACACCAAGGGTCGAATCCTGCTCACAAATGTCATGGTCTTCCATGCTGTCACGATGGTGGTGGGCATGCTACTGCTGTCAAAGCAAAGCTGGTATCAAGGCGAAAGTTATCACAGCAGACAGGTGGCCAGCCTGCTTCCCTCCCATCAGCTGTTTCATGCTGTGCTGCCACGTGTTCACAATGTGCTGCTCCCAGGCTTGCCAGCTACAGCTACATTTGTGTCTGCAGGTGCTTAATGTTCATTTTGGAGTAGGGCACTGTGTACTCAAGCTCATGTACTGTATTCTGTGAAGCTGCACATGCATACATTGCACTCATGCACTGCTTTTCAGCAGCAATTCAGCAGAAGATCTTGTGCTCAAGACCAGTGGATGCTAACGCTTCAGCATGAGCAACCAAGAGCTTTCACTGCTGAGTGTAAGCTGCCTTAGTCCTGACTTATGTGTGATTTTGCAGAACCCTGCCAACACCGTTGCCTGGCTTCTGGCGGCGCTGCAAGTCCTGACAGCGCCTGTCTCACTGCTCATTGACACAGCCCACTTCATGCAGCCGCTGGTCAGAGGCACTACACTAAAACTAGAAGCTTTTTGGGTTCTCCTCGTGGTTCTGGGAGTTGCTTTTGGTCCTGTTCGTAAGGCCAACATTTTCCACCTGTACATGCTGCCTAAACAGTTCCGGATGGAGCTGCTGGCACTGGCTGTTGTTGTGGCAGTCCTGCTTACTGCAATGTCAGTGCTTACTCGGGTCATAATACGAAGGAGGCAAGATCGCAAAGTGTGTCCTGCTTGAGTTGTCCTCTTGCATCTGTTCAGTGTCATGCTCGTTGTCATGCTCCAATTTTATGGCCAAACAACTCACTTCTTGATCATGCTGCCCAGCAAATGTTTGATCTCTCAACCAGTTTTCCTGAGGCCCTTGTCTTTGAACGCTAGTTATATGTGTTGCTGCACTACATACATGTGTGTGTTGTCAGGTTTGCTCTTGGAGAGAGCAAACTCAACTGGATAATGCTCACATTATGTTTTTCTNGCACTCGACATACAGCAAGACCCATGCACAAGGAGGTACAATGGCATAATCAAGGCGCCAAAGATGCATGACGCCTGTCACATTGTGGCCACAGCACCTTCCTGAACGCTATCATTGCTCTCACTGTAGGTGACACNCTACAGGCTGGTGATAGATTACTGATCTTGCTCATCATATGTTGGGTCGACAGCGCCCACCATGAGCTTGACAAGCCACAGCTCAGGGGTTAAATTCACGTTTCTCCTCTTGTACTCCTCAGCCTCCAGCTCATAGTATGAGGTGGCATCAATCATCTTGCCAATGTCAGGGTCAGTATCTAAACGACCCAAGAAAGCCTGTGCCTTTGTGTCCTTCCCAACTTGGGCAAACTCAAAAGCAATGGCACCAGGACCGTAGATGGAGTTGCTGACAAGGTTTTTGGCCTGCTTGATAACCTGGGCCACTGTNTTAGATGCATTTAATGTTGCTGCAGGGGCTGCTCCCAGAGAAGAAGATCTTTGAAGTCCACATAGATAAGGGCCATAAGCACAATGCCAAGGTCGTGCTCAGGGGGGAGGCAGGCTACAGTGAGCCTGGCATCCTGCCTGGGGATGTTATCTTTGTTCTTGAGCAGAAGCCACACAAGACCTTCAAGCGCATTCAAGCTGATCTGGTCATTGAGAAGGTGAGCTGCGTGTGTTTTCGTCTTAGGTCATTGTTTGTTAACCAAGGCAAAACGTTAGCAGCACTGGCTTGTGTTACTGTGCTCACATGCAGTGTGCACCAGGGCTGCATCTTTNCAGTGGCACGAAGTCAGGCAGGCGCTATCAGTGTGAGGTAGGACCGAGACTAAATGCTGATCCTTGAGCTCAGAAGACAGCCTGTTTTGCCAGAGTGTTGCACCATCACTGTAGTAGCTTTAGCCAACCTGTTTCTACATGCCTGGCACTGCATGGCACATTGCATGAAGCTGTGCTAAGTCAATCGCAAGAGCGTAGTCCTGGAGCCCTGCTTGTAAAGCCTCACCTGCAAAGCCCAGCAGTTCCTGTGCATGCCCGCAACAGCTGTGTTGTNTACGGTGAAGAAGCCATCAGAGACGGCATGGGTAGTGGAGGTGGTGGTGGCGGCATGGGTGACATCTTTGATCTTTTTGGTGGTGGCGGCGGCCGTCGCCAACAACCTCGTGAGAGGCGTGGGGAGAATGTGGTTCACAAGTTGAAGGTCAGCTTGGAAGAAATGTACAGCGGGGGAGTCAGGAAGCTTTCCCTGTCCAGAAACATCAAGTGTGACACTTGCACTGGCAGTGGCACGAAGTCAGGCAGGCGCTATCAGTGTGAGGTAGGACCGAGACTAAATGCTGATCCTTGAGCTCAGAAGACAGCCTGTTTTGCCAGAGTGTTGCACCATCACTGTAGTAGCTTTAGCCAACCTGTTTCTACATGCCTGGCACTGCATGGCACATTGCATGAAGCTGTGCTAAGTCAATCGCAAGAGCGTAGTCCTGGAGCCCTGCTTGTAAAGCCTCACCTGCAAAGCCCAGCAGTTCCTGTGCATGCCCGCAACAGCTGTGTTGTCGAAATGCAGGTGTGTCATGGGTCTGGAGTCCAAGTGACAATGCGGCCTCTGGGACCAGGCATGATGCAGCAAATCCAGCAGCCTTGCTCCAATTGCAACCAGACTGGCTACAGTGTGCCAGCCCATGACCTTTGCTCAGGATGCAGGGGCAAGGTCAGTTTCTCGGCCATGTCTGCACCAAAAGCAGCTGCATTTGCTGCACATACTTCATGCCTCACTATCTCATTAGTGGCTCAACCCGCCTTTGATGTTCAATTTGTCGTTCCTGTTGCATAATAAGCACAAGCTTCCTGATCAGCGAGGTAGGTGGTTTTGCAGTGTTTAAGCATACATAGTACACAGCAGTGTTTCTCACCCAATTGCAAAGCTGTCAAATTCAGGTCACAGCCTGTACAGCATGCACTGGTTGAAGTTGTAGTGAACTGGGCTCCACGTGTAGTGAACTGGGCTCCACGTGTAGTGAACTGGGCTCCACGTGTCAAATCTCTCCACTGAGCCATGTATAGATAGCTGTACATCACACAGCCTTCAGACATGGACCTCACCTGTGTGGGGAAGACGATTTCGCACAACCAAATGCCACACATGTTGTTGAAATGCTACTGTGTCAGAGAGAGCCCTGTATGATCATCCTTGCTGCCCTGCCAGTAATACTGCTTGCTTCATCTAACAGAAGTACTGCATTCAAATGCATTCAACAGAACAGCGCATTCATCAGAACTGAAGGCATACTTAGCCATCCATGGTTGTGTGAATGGTGTCAAGCANTCTGTGGCCTGGCCAAGCTGGTAGCAAAGATGGTGGAACTGGGATGCACAGGTAGTGTCAGCAGCGGAGGTGGCAAAACGTGGTGTTGCACCTGACCTGGCGTGCTGTCCTGACTGGCTGGCTGTGAAGCTGTGACATGCAGCTGTGGCGGGGATGCTTGAGACCCAGCAGCATGCTGTACGGGTCTTGCTGCAGCTGCTGCTGCATGTATCACACCAGGTGAGGAATGCAGACATGCAACTGGTGCTGGAGGGTGTGACTGATAGCGTNGGTTTCTCTGAATACCATCATGGACTGTGGCAGTATGACTTACCGAGTGGCAGCACAGCGGTATGTTTTATTGTTTTGTTGTTTCACCAGCTTGTTGCATGCAGGCCATTTTCAAGAAGGAAGTGGTAGAAACCTTCCTGAGGTGTGTCAAGATGGGCTACGACCAAGACCTGGCAGTCATAGAGCTAAATGGCCTCAAGATAGCAGAGGACAGGACCTTTGCAGACTGTGCGCGCTATGTGTTTGGCAGCATTCTGGACCNGCGGCATTGCGGCTGCCTGAGTGGCTGCAACTTCCAGCTAATGGCTGCTACGTGTCACCACTGCCAGACATGTACAGGTCCTGGCTAGGCTATGCATGTGAACACAGGATAGCTATGCAACATGTGCCACATCTATGGAGCAATCAATTTCAAATTTGCAAGCAACGTATGTATGTGACTCTTTTTGCAAGACATTGTTGTGGGAATGTGTTGCTAAGCTACATGTTTGCACACATCAAACAATGCTCGCATATGCATGCTATGAGCTTGTTTGCATCTTGACCTGCTCTACCTTGGCATTATTGATTGCAGCAATGGCAATGGCTGCCTCCGCACATAGTCTGAAAGCTCCAAATACTCCGAAGAAGATCACTACACCAATTATTGTGTCCCCTGCAATCTCCATCCTCTCTGTTCTGGCCTTGGCATCATTTGGTAATGAGGTCATGTGGGAGTGAATGTCCTTGACTGTGGCTTCCAATGATCGTATCTTGGCTTCATACTGTGTTTGCTGCTCCTGCAGCTGCTTGAATGCTTTCTCTGCCTGAAACGTTGTGTTCTGCTGCTGAGCAGTAGTTGCAGTCCTATGAAACCTGCAGCTGTGCTGGAGTTGGAGTATGTGGTCGTGACTATATGTCTTGGCAAGCCATTTGCCATTTTGCTGCCGCTATTTGTGGGTAAATGGCGAAGCAGACGACAGGACACTCGTTTCAGCGCCATGGTTGGTCTGCTCAAACTCTTGCTGCAGTTCCGTTGTAGAATCAATTACAGGTCTAGAAGTGGATGTTCTCGGAACGTTGACGCAACACTACAGCCGCAACGACCGACCGCGAGAAGCAAAGCCATTAACATACAAAGCGCCAGCCGTCATTGACATTCAGAGCCGTACCTCTGCCGCAGTGTCTTAGCTGGCACCCTCTCCGACGGTTCGAAACCCCTCGGGTAACGCTTCACTTTTGGACCAACGCTTGTGCATCAGTTTCGAAGCGTCGCATACAAAACATACCGACTACCTTCGCATGTACCAAGGGAGGAGCTTTATTTACTCAGGTGCTTGACACGAGGTCTGCGAATGTTTCTCAATGACTGTGCACTTCCACTGGTCCTCCAGCCTGCGATTGGGCCGATTGGGCACACGTCACTTTGTGCATATAAACTCACAAAGTCTCTGCGGAGAACACACTAATGAGCTTCCTGGCGGTATGTATTTCTGCTCGTCACATACTGTGACAAGTTTATGCACATTATACTGCCAGCCAACGTCAACAACGCACAATATGCTGCTATGCGGTCTGAGCAAGCAGCTTGACTACATGACACAAAGCGATGCATGTTTCTTGCTAAGTAGATTAAGCCAATTGCGAGATTAGCACAACTACACACATTTGCTTCATCGGCTTGCAATGAGCATCTGCTGCTTATATGGTTGTATTCTGGAATGGTGCTTGGACATACTTCTGCTGCTTTGAGTTACATTGGCATGGGTGCGTGCCCACTTCAATGCTTTGAAGCATGACAATAGGAGTGTGAGTTGCAGAGCAAGCTTTGTGTATACTACACTAAACTTGCAGGACTGATTGCCTAGCTGCATCCCTAAAACCTATACAGCAACAAGATGCAGCCTTACACAGCACCCAAAACCTACGTTATGGCACTGACAAAGTCTGTAGTCAGGAGAGGAGGTTGCCCATATTGAGAGTTGCGGATCTGCACAACAGTGCACGGTGATGAATGTATTGGTCTGCATGCAGTTTTGTGAGCCTCTTCTATAGCAGTTGAAATTTTACCTCTGCAAACTGATGAGGATACAGGATGGCCCACACACGAGCATGTGGGCCATCCTTTTGCAAAGGCTGGTGAACCCTTGCACGCAGGGACGCATGACTGGGACATCACATGCAGCATGTTTTTAGCCGCAAACCATATGCAGCTTGTGTTGAAAAGCGCAAGTGTGGCATACCAGCTTAGTTGCAGATCAGCTTCTGACGTGAGTAGCTGTATTTGTGTAGGAGAAGGGTAATGAGGAAAAAGCCCGTCAAGCATCAAAGACACAAAAGCAGGTAGGTGCAGTTGCCCTTGCAACACATGTTTGAACTTGTACATGACTCAGCTTGGCTATGGTGTATACATGGCGCCTTCATAGGGTGGATTTGCAGCAGCAGTTGTTGCGGTCACGCATGATGTATGTAATCGCAGGTGGTAGGGGAAGAGGACGATCTGTATGCGGCAGAGGCCGTGAGAACAAATGATGAGTGCCACCACCAATGGCGCAACTGACCATGCAGCATAGCAATCTGAACAGATTGACATGGCCACTCAAACCCTATAATCTTGTGGTATAATCCAATAATGCGACCATAGCTGTCTCACAATTTTGCAATGATATCAGCTTATGATATGTATGCTGTGTATATAAATCCTGTACTGTGTATAGGATCCACACATCCTGCACAAGATAGCAAACATTCCTGCAACTATCTGATTGCTTTGTCTCATTTGATCCTATCATACCATGATGGCTATCCAACGAGCCTTCCACCTACCCTCGTATCAGAGTATGCCACCTATACATGCCCTTAGCGTCAATCTTATAATCATAACTACGCCCTACCAGTCGTTTGACGCCATGTGCGGAGCTATAGAGGGCTTAGCTAGACCCTGTGCAACTTGGTTTGTTGATGCCCTTGAGCTTTACAGTTATAGTTCAGGTTTCAAAGCAGCGCCATTGAAATTGATCAACATGATTGGTGTAGGCAATGGTGTTTTGTAAGAGAAGAAACACACAGGGTTGCACAGAATGCAGGTTGTCATACTCTGCCTTATCCTTTGTTGGATCAAAATTGGGGATCGAGCCAGCATATTCCAAATTGGCAGAGTCTATATAATTTCGCATCCGCAGGTCTGTCATGTAAAATACTGGGTTTTAGCATGCTAGTCTTGGACTGATCCTACCAGGCATCAAGCATAATGATCATGACGTGGTGGTGCAAGACTGGCATTTGATGTTGCTGATGTCCTTGTATGCGAAGCTACAAGTGATCACTAGCGCTAACACAGACAACCTTCTCATTGCTGAAAACTCTGCAGTTTCTAAGGACGAATGTTGACAATTGATGTTGCGTCAGTTCCAGATGCAGCATCTGGAGTCAAATATCGTGTATACAACTTGTATCTAGCCAGATACCCCCGCCACAACGCATCTATCTTAGTATAACGCGTAGGCTTATATATGCACATATATTCAATGTAGCGGAGAGATTTTGAAGTTAGCAAAAGCAAAGTGTAAGTCTCGTAACAAAGGCGAGCGCTTGGTGCACAGTGTTACGCTCATGACTGACTGTCTACACCAATATAATCGGAGCGGATTGTCTGTGACAACATCAGAGCAGAATTTGATGACAACAACGTTGCAACAGTGCTTAGCTGGCTATCTGTCTGTGATGCTATGTGGAAGTAACTGCTTACCGAGCTGTAAGGCAGTGCCTCTGACATGTTCATCATTGTAGGGGCAATCAGAAGCATCTTTGCTTCTAGGAGAGCAAAGTGGCATTGGCGTTGCTGCCAGCTATAGCTCACTTAGCTAAGTGAGCTTCATCCATGCTGAAGACGGCCTAGCACCTGGCAACAATCACCAACACTGCAAGGTGAGCGCTTACAGCTGAAGCAATATCACAGGTCCTAGTTGTAATCAAGCCTACAGTATCATCTAGTATCATGTAGGACACTAGTTAGGCTTGTGAGATGGTTTGCCTACCTGACTTTTTGGTGCAAGAGTTGAGCGAAGCCTTGGACAAGCTTGGCGTGTTGATCCAGCCTGGCAAAGTCAGCTGCAGGCATGGGCCTCCTCATCTTGCTTGTACCGTGAGCAGCCATAACCCAGAAGTGCTCAAAGTTTGAGCACCCAACGTGTGTTGCATGCTCCATCACGCCTTCTGCTAGCATGCTGGCAATTGATGCGAAGGGCGCCCCAAGTGCACTTCCCGCTGTATGCCTGTTGCTGGATTCCCTGCAGGCATTGGCTGCATTGCAAGCATTGCCAAATGTTTCTCAGCAAGCTGTCAGTCAACGTAAACGAAGTTTTGCACACTGCTGTTATGGTTGGATGTTAAGCATGATTTTTCAAAGATTTCTGGAACCTTAAATGACTGAGAAACCCTTAATATTGCACATAGCACTGTTCAATGATTTGCCCGCAAAAGGATGACACCCTGTGGTGTGCATTGCAGATATCAGGCAGTGATGGAGTCAATGACACATACACACACACACACACACACTCGCTCTGCGCATGCATTGGCTAGAGAAAGGGACAAACCCTCACCTTGCAGCCTTACTAAAATGTCCAGGGCTTCTGTAACCTCCTGCAGCTGGGTGGGAAGCAGAACGGGGCCATCACCAAGGCTGCGCTGTGTTGCGTTGCTGTAAGCCTGAGCTGTGATTAGGTCCAGCTTCAGTTCCTGCAAGAGGAGCAATGCAGGCTTTGTCCCAGTGACCACATTGACTGGTGGCATGTTACCTTGAACAAATCCTCACAAACCTCACATGTCAAAGACATTGGCTTATAGCTAACTGCCGCAGCTGCGGGAACATACTACAGAAAGTAAAGCCAAATAGAACAAGTGCAGTGGAGCTTGCTTTGTGTCATTGCCGACAGCTGTGAGCACGAATCATCTTTAATGTATGTCTTTGGTGCTGAAGAGGGACCCATGGCAAGCCAAACTCCAGAGCCAGCTCTGAAAATGGCAAACTTTGATTTTTTTTTCCAAATGGTGACTTGATTCAGCTCAGGATCATTCCAAAGTGGTCCTATATGGCTGCAGCAGCTGTGAGATTTCAATTCTGGCTGCAGTCTTCTGTTGCTGGTGAAATTGTGCATTGTCTTCAGGAGTGTGGGATTGGTTTGCTTGTGCATGCAGCGTGTTGTCCATATCTGTTGCTGTCTTGGTATTTGTGTCTACCATTGTTGTTATGTCTGCTGCTATACAAGCTGCTGTCACAATTGTCAGTGATATTTTGAAAGTTGGTTGAGCAGGTTTTCCAGCATGCGATTGGCAGTGCCAAAGCCTTGCCTGCACCTGCCACTTGTTGCAAGGCAGCCACATTGCCAAAGCAACGCTTCTCCGGCCACTGCAGCGGACATAATTTACAATGCGTTGACACAGGTACACCACACCACACCACAGCACAAAGCTGCACAATAGAACAAGTGAATCGTCGGTATGTTTCGAATTTGAGGCTTCGATACTGAAGCAAAGAGTCGGTTCAACAGTGAAGCGTCACCCGAGGACTGGTTGTCGACAGAAGTTGGCCTGTCACAGGCGCTGCAGCAGAAGTACAGGTTCCGAACCTCACTGACGGCTGGCGCTTTATCTTACTTTGACTGTCCCGTTGGGTCACTACGGTTGTAGTGCTGCGTCAACGTACCGAGTGTATTGCACTTGTTATTCTATTCTACAACGGATCTGCAGCAACAAGAGGTTGAGCAGACCAACCATGGCCCTGAAACGAGTCTCCTGTCATCTGCTTCGCCTTTTGCCCACGGAGTGCGGCAGCAAAATGGCAGCGAGCTTGCCAAGACATTCAATTACAGCCACATACCCCCATGCAGCTTGCTTTCATAGGACTGCAATCAACGCTCAGCAGCAGCCCATCACACAGCAGACAGAACAAGCATTCAAGCACTTGCGGGAGCAACAAGTACAGTACGAAGCCAAATTACAATCTCTGGAGAACAAACTCAAGGACATTCACTCCTCAGCACCAAATGATGCCCAAGCTAGGGTAGAGATGTTGCGAATTGCAAAAACAACGTTTTGTGGTTAGTGTTCTGGGTTGGAATCTTTGGGTTTTTTTGAGAAGGCAGTTGCCATTACCATGGCTGCAGCTGTTGCAGCAAAAGATGCCAAGACTGAGCAGGTCAAGATGCAAACAAGCTCATAGCGTGCATGCGGCCATATGCATCTGCCGTGACAACATTGTTTGGTTCACGCATTTGCTTGCAAAGTTCATATTGATTGCTCCAAGCATTCAGTGCAAAAGGTTGAGGCAACCACAAGTTGTGTGTTGCATGCATATGTGTGTGATATTGCGCTGGCGGTCTTGCAGAGTGTCAACATCATCAACTGCAATTAGCACAGCTCATCAAAGCAAGCATGACAAGTTAGCGGTTTTGGTGCAGGTTGCTGTAACCCATGAAGGCTTTGACGATGAAGACCATGATGACGATGAAGACAATGAGTTTGACGATGAGTGACGGCAAGTTTATGGCAAGACTCGCTGTTGTTGTTGTGAGCTTTACGCACATATGTACATATATATCAAGATCAGAGGTCTGCGGATGTGTGAAACAATTGACTTGCAAACAATGCACAATTGTGGACTGATGCGCTTGTATCACCAGCACTTGAATGACGTTCCATATTACATTGCAGCTAGCTTTACGTAGTTGTGTGTACACAGAGCCTGTGAAACCTCAAGCTCAAGGGAAGTTTACCCGCGATTCTGAACGTTAGAATATAGATTAATCAGTGGTGTCCAAGTGACACTTTGAGCATGTTTGCACACTGCAGATCTCAGTTATCTTAGCCTTTTTGGACATCAGCTTGAATATGCTTGTGGGGCCGATCAGGGAAAGGTGTTGTGAATTTTAACCTCTTGAAGCCACAATGCCCTCAGTGCCCATGCAATTCTTACATGGCATAAGCTATCTTAGCCTGTATTTATGATGTTTCATAGACATGCAATGTGCACATCAAATCACGTGCTTTGACTTCTTGTGACACTACAACCACGTAGCTCTAGTACTACATGGACATAATCAGTTCATAAGTTTACTTAGAATCTTTCAAATAAGCATGCCAAAAATGTTAGACACTTGTACTCAGGCAATGCGTCTATATTGTACTCAGTTGCAGCTTGATCTGTACACATGCTTGACATGACAATGTACATCCAATCAGGGAGAGCCTGCCGCCTTGTTCTGTCTTTGAGCATTTATCTATGCAATCTCACTCTCTGGTGTTCAGTCGACATCAGGGTAGTCAGAGGAAAACTGCAAACGTGACAGATGGTGTGCGTATGTAGTGCTAATTGACACATGCAGAGTCATGTTGTCTAATTCCATTCGCCCAGGAGTGGCCATCACTTCTGTGCATCCAGATTGATGTCTTCTGCCTGTGACAGCCTAGTCACCAGCCCTGTCATCTTCCCAAGCAATCCACCAACACGCTGTTGATGACTATACCACTTGTTGCCTTGCTCCAATTGCTTGGTCCATGCTATCTGACATACACCGCCCCTTGGCCGAGTGAGGCTCCAGCTACAGTCTTTGACATTTTCCGCTTGCCTGTGGTGTATAGGCACTGTTAGTGGCCTTGCACAAGGCTCACTCTCAAGCGGAGTGATTCCAACGTGCATGCAATGTATTGCACCAATAACGTGACAGACTGCTCAAGGGTCATAGCAAAGCCGAGTCCATGAGCTTCTGTGCAAAATGAGCGATATGCATGACATGCAAACCTGCAGTTGACATGTCTTAGGTAGCTCAACATATGTATAAACATGCCAAACAGCTCAAGGCTTGTGATATGGGTAGCAGAGGCATTGTACAACTTTGCATTATCTCTTGAACCCACCCTATGACCTGCTCAGCATCAACTTGAGGCCACGACACTTCAAGAGTTGCCGTCTTGGGTTGCATGAAAAAGCTCTGCAGCTGTTGACAGTGCTGACAGGCACAAGAGAGGCGTGCATTAATGATTCCCTTTGATGTTGTCTCTGCAACTGTGTGCAACTGGATTGTGGTTTCTGTCATGAGCGTGTCAAGCACCGACTGAGCAGATGACTCTGCATCACAAACAAATCTTACAGAACGTGTGAATCGCATTAACCCGCATGCAAAGTGTGCAGAGCCACAGCACTTGTTGGCGCTAGCGGCAACAGCAAAACGATTGTAGACTGATCCTACCTGCAAGCTCTTGCTATGTCAGCTCAAAACATGGTTGTCAGGTGATCAAATCTGATGTTGCCACATGCAAGTGTGCTCGTCTATGTTGTGTGTATTCATGCTCCATATCACAGCGTTGTTGCCGCAATACATTGCACAGCAAGTGCAGGCATGCTTGCCTCTGCAACATTTGCAAGCTTACAAGGGGCATGTGCCAACAGCAAGCTATTCACGCATCATCTCATTGTTCAGAACACCAACGATGTAGGTTGTGGCACACACTGTGCAGCATATGTCATCATCATAGTGACATAGGTCAACAAGGACTGACCTTGACTTTGTTGGCTACAAACGTGGGCAAGGTTGATGCAGGCAGGGCCCAGCACTTCCACAGGAGGGAAGGCCTGAGGGCACCTCAAGTACACCCCCACCAACCTCCTATGCATGCTCTCTGCAGTGCGACAAATCCGTTGGCAAGCCTATACACTGATGCAGATGGCAAAGTAGAAACCACAACAGACATAACATGTGCTAATGCAGCAGATGAGCAACATGCATTGGATGTGAGGTCGATCATTAATGGTGTATGGTGCAATCCTCCATGCACATGTGCACCTGAAGCAGTGCTCGGGAGTGAGACTGAGCAGAGATTGTGCCTAGAGTTGAAAGCCAGGCTTTGCTAGCCTGAATTCTGCAAGACGCCTTGTCACATGCATATGAAACTTTTATAAGATCGCAATTGTGCCTTTGCTCATGCAATGTATGGTCAAAGCAGGGACTATTCGTTGCTCAGATACGGGTCGATCAGCATGATGCTTGTGGAGAGCATAGCAAAACAACAAAGCTCTGCTTTGGGTGCCAAATGCAGCAAAGCTGCATGCATGCTGTGGCCAACACCATGCGCCTTTTGCAAAAGGTGTGAGAGGGATCGCCTACCTGACTTCTGGTGTAAGAGTTGAGCAAAGCCTTGGACAAGCTTGGCATGCTGATCTAGCCTGGCAGAGTCGGCTGCACGCATTGGGCGCCTCATCTTGCTTGTGTCATGAGCAGGCATCATCCAAAACTGCTCAAATCCACCATGTTTTGCATGCTTTAGCACACCTTCTGCTAGGATGCTTGCAATTGATGTCACTTCTTGCTGATTGCCTGCATTTGAGTTCCCTGCAGGCACTGAGTGCATTGCAAGCATTTCCAAACATGCCTCAGCAATATCTCAGTCATCACAACCAAAGTTCTGCACATGGCTGTTATACGTGTGTTTTTTCAGTTTTGTGTTTTCTGGAAGCTGAGTGACAGAGCAACCCTGGGCATTGCACATAGCACTATACCACAACTTGCCTGCAGAGGAACAAAATCTTGCCATGTGCACTGCAGATGTCAGGCAGCGGTAACCCAAATGACAAGTACACAGACTTGCTCTGCATTGGCTAGAGATAGGCACAGGTCTTCACCTTGCAGCGTTAGTAAGATGTCCAGGGCTTGATTCACATCCTGCAGCTGGGTGGGAAGCAGAAGGGGGCCATCACCAAGGCTGCGCTGTGCTGCATCGTGCATCGTCTGGGTCAATGCATGCCAGCCATAGGTTTGTACTGCGCTGATGTAAGTTGGAGCTGTAGCTGGGTTCAGCTTCAGGTTCTGCAAGAGGAACAACACAGCTTTCAACACACTGACTGGTGGCATGCTATCTGGAACAGGTGGTCACATGTCCAAGACACTGGCTTGTGGCAAACTGCAGCAATTACGGAAACACCTTATAGAAGGTATGTGAAGCCAAACGGAACAAGCGCAGCGAGGGCTTGCTTTGTGCCAGTCAAGGGGAGTAAGCATGACTCACCTGTAGTATGTGTCTTTGGTGCTGAAGAGGGACCCATNATACCACAACTTGCCTGCAGAGGAACAAAATCTTGCCATGTGCACTGCAGATGTCAGGCAGCGGTAACCCAAATGACAAGTACACAGACTTGCTCTGCATTGGCTAGAGATAGGCACAGGTCTTCACCTTGCAGCGTTAGTAAGATGTCCAGGNGCCCAACTTCTTGTAAGCCAGAGAGCACTGGAAGGTCTTTCCTTGACCCTTGCCTCCCCAGATACCAAGAATGAGGGGAACCTTGATCTTGGGCAGATCAAGGAAGTTCTTGGCCACGTGCACTGTGATCTTGTCCAAAAAGGCAGGAGAGCTGCAAGGCAGTAGAGTATGTGACTTGCTTGTGTGAGTACATGACACAGTTTGAGTAAGTTGAGGCAGCATGACGCTGACATCAAGCAGCGCCACAGCGTGGACAGAGCATGTCATGAATATGCTCGACATGCAATAGACAGCAGCAGGTGCTTCATAAGCTCGCACGTACATGTAGAAACCATCCTCAATGTTGTTCAAGCTTCTGGCTGCCCGCCCCATATACTCTTCTGAACTGAGGACAGCATTGTGAGTGCCACCTGCTCCTCCGCCAGCCTGATACAAGGAGTCTACCATTCCACGACCCCTGGTGATGTCTTGCTGCAAAGCACGTACAAGATGAATATGCAGAAACTCAGGTCAGCAGTGGAATAGTTTTGCAACTGCTGCCAGTCACAAAAGCAAAATTTTCCAGGCATTTATGTCTGACCTGGTCGTCGGAAACATCCTCATCCAAACCCTTCCACCTTCCGATTTGTGACTTCTTTGCCGGTGCGTTCCGGCTTTGGGGCGCTGGTCGGCCTCTTGCAACGGTGAGCTCGCGGCCCTGTACAAAGTATGTTTACTTGTTTTCACAAGTCCAAAACGAGCCAACGTAGCATCACGCTGTTGATCGTGATGTTTCTGACCTGTGTGCGGGCAGATCTGAATGGAGCGCGGGCTCCTGACACCCTCTTACCAGCANACAAAGCGTGACTGGTTTCCAGCAGCTCGTGGCACAAAAGTGTCAGGAAGGCTTTGCAGACACCAGTATTGCCTAAGCAAAGACATGTGTTCTGCCAATACACCATGACAGCTTCGACAGGCAGGTATGCCAGCAACGTAGGACACATGCATGACTGAGTCGTTGACGATGATTACACGACAGGATTTGAAGCAGCCTTCATGTACAACATAGAAATATGCATTGGACAGCGATGTGATGCAGGTGTACCTGTAGATCTGCTCTGCTTCTGTGAGCCTGCCAAGCTCGAGCAGTATGCTGGCCTGCTCCTCCTCACTGCCCAATTCATCCTTGATGTGTGCCTGCAACACACAGTTGCTTCCTGAGGGCTTCCGCTCACACAGTGATGCACAGACAGCGCTCGCTCAAGAAGTGAGGAGGAGTATGGTTTACGTATTCAAGCTATAGACATCTCAACGGCCCTCAAGGCATGCTCTTGCATTTGCTGTTTTGCTTACCTAGTATGCAAAGGCTGACATGGAGCAGGATATGCTCAGTAAGGCACCATACAGAACTAGGTCAAGTGTGTTTTAGCACTGAGACTTTCAATACTGAATCTTGTCTAAAGCATGCCTCTGCACGACAGACACAGGCTGTCCTGCTGCACACTTATCAGCCTCTTGCCAGTNCTTTGAGCTGCTGGCCGGGATGTGGGCGTGAGAGCGTGGAAACAAGGCTGGGTGCAGTAGCAATGCTCCAGCCACGAGCTATGCTCGCGCTGGTCGGAATTGCGTTAGCGTTTGCGCGACAAGAACCAGCAGAAGCTCAGGCCCCGACACCAATTGTCCTCCCAAGCAGCCGAAACTACATAACGCAGCGGTGTGACGGTGTTTGGCAGAAGTACGAGCCGCTTATTTTGGCGTCTCTGGCTCCGTATCAAACACGTGCGTTGTCAGTCGATACCATCCTGAACTTACATGGCTGGACACCCACGCCGCAGGTCATTGTTGTCAACAATGCTGTCATGACATTTGGCGACCCAGCTCTAAATGCAGCGACCGGTCTCGTTCCTCTCCTGGTCCGAATCTCGAAGCTAGTCAGTTTGCCACCTATGGTAGTGGCAGGCGATATTATGGATCTGCCGGAAGACGACGTCGACAGACAGGGAGGCCCTTGGTTTGGCTTTTGCAACATTGTGTCTCAAACAACTAATCTGCTATACTCCGTCGGACCTCCTGTGCACGGTGCATTGACCTGTGGCGAGACGTGTACAGCCTTTCACCAACAAGACCAGCGGCAAAACAAAGCAATTTTCCTTGGCAGCTCCACTGGCTGGCACAGAGGCAAAAGACGGGCTGCTGTCATTGCTGGAATGAAACACACTGATAGAATTCACAGCGGCTTTACTCAATTGATTGACATTGATCAACACACACGAGAGTCGCGAGATCCAGCCCTGAATGCCACAAAACCCCACCTCACTATGCTTGAACAGGTTCAGCGATACAAGTACATCATTGTTGCAGATGGCCATTGTGCAACGATTCGTATGCGTTTTGTGCTTGCGTCTGACTCTGTGGTCTTTTGGATGGTGAGTGACATGATTGAATGGTTTTACCCTTTGTTACAACCTTATGTACACTATGTGCCTATTCGCTTTGACGTCAACAATGATGATGTGACTGCTAATGACATCCTTGCAAAGTTACAGTGGGCTGAGTCCAATCCTGTTCAATTGTCTGCAATCAACAGAGAGGCTAAATTATTTGCTAAACGTTACTTGTCTGAGCATGGATCAACTTGCTACTCTGTCCAGCTGTTTGATGAGTATTCTAGATTATTTCCAGACTCTGCAACTTTGTTCAACCTTGCAGCTAGTGGTGCATTCAATAGCACAACAACCCATGAGTATGTGGTGTAGGTGACTTAAGTTGAAGTGAATTGTATGTTTGCATTTGTGTGTTGTTCTTGNCCCCATCCTCCACAGACGATGAACAAGATGAGGACGACACCAGGATCTCCAACGAGGATGGCTCCGAAGACGTCTTCTTTGACTGCAACACTGATCTGGCCAGGCTGTCCAGCACACCGGTGATGAGCAATGATGCCCAGAATGCAGATAGGCCCTCTACNTATTCTGGTCTCCTGACCAATCATTACGTAGAAGTCAATGTATTATTGATCGATGGACCGCAGTTACTGCTGCAGAATGCAAAGCGCCAGCTGGAAACTGATCTGGTTGTGGAGCAGCGCATCCGCAACAAGGGCTCAGACAGAGACTCCCCATCCTCCACAGACGATGAACAAGATGAGGACGACACCAGGATCTCCAACGAGGATGGCTCCGAAGACGTCTTCTTTGACTGCAACACTGATCTNAGACGCAAGTGACACATCGCAAATCACACCAACTGCACAAGTGAAAGCTTGGGGATGCTAACGTACAGCAGTAATGTAACTACCTGAGATGGGTTCCGCTGCTCTTCGTCTTCCTCCCACAGCTTGCGTTTGTGGACCCACACTTTTGGAGCAGCGCTGCGGCGCTCATGCTGACTGCAGTGCACACATCAATATTTCAAAGTGTCCGCATGTGCTGGGAGATGCAGAATCAGTATGCTTCTTTGACATTTTTTTGGCTATGTTGTGCAGCAGGAAGGCAATGTTACTGACAGAAAGTNACAGAAGGCAGGCAAAGTTGTCTTTGCAGGAGGCAACAGGCTGGCGGCAAAGCAAGCAGCTGCTCAGGAATCAAAGGTGTGTGCATCACCAGTGCTTTGCAGGCAGGCCACCCAGGGCAAACAATTGTGTAATGTCATTTGTCATACGTATGCTTGGGGCTGGTGTGCATGNACAGCACAGCAACATAGGCTCTCCATCCTGGCTTGCCACGTCTATGCTGGCCTCGCCAGGGGAGCTAACAGTCCAGCAAGGTACAGGAACATCAGCAGTGGTCTGCATGCGTGAACACGCGTCAGTCACAGCTTGTACAAACAGCAAGCCAGGTTCAGACGTCATGTTGCATGTGCAGTACTAAACCCAGAACCATCGTTTACATACCCACCAGCTGAAGCTAGCCATGAGGAGGTTGTTAATAATTCAGAGCTGTTCAACGCCCTGGTAAAAAAGGTGAAGCTGCTGTGCTGTCACAACATTGCACGGCAAAGTGCACGCAGTGCTGTGTGCATGTCTTTCAGCCTTTGCATGCATCTTAAGCAAGTATGCCATCAGTGCCAGTAGCAACAGCAAAAATGCCTTTCTACATGCAGGGGCAGCTGGACCATTGCATATGGAACTCAGCTCACTGTACGTTCACATCACCACTTTCCAGAGATCATGCTCACAGTCGCCAAAATCATATGCTTTGCAGGTCCACGACATGTTTGGGGTAACCGAGAAGTATCCTCGAATTGGAGGGCGGGAGTTAGACCTGCACATGCTGTACAGAAATGTCACAGCGCTTGGAGGCTGTGAGCGTGTGATACAGGCAAAGCATTGGCGGGAAGCTGCTGAGTCGTTTCACTACCCTGAGACAATCACAAGCGTGTCCTACTCACTCAGGAAGGCATACGCAACTTTCCTGTGGGACTTTGAGCAGGTAGCTGGCTGTTGTGTCGTTGCTATACAGTGTCCTGTTCAGCTTACAGCAGTAGAGTGTCACTTGTACAGAAGGGAGCGCTACAGGGAAAATAGCATGGCTGCATGTTCCTGCTCAAGTACACACATGAGCAAGCTTTCATCAGCATTGCTCTCCACAGCAGCAAGATGCCTGTGAGAGTTGGCACAGTGTGTTTTGCTAGTGTGTCTAACAAAGCGATGGACCCCATTGGCATTCTTTGCTGTACCCCAGTTGACAATTGCTGTGCGCTCTTTTAATGTCTCAGCAAGATCCTGAGTGCTTGGTCGCACCGGGTTTGGGTTTGCATTGCTGACATGCTTTCTTGTATGTCCACAGAGCATTGCTGTACTGTAACCACAGGGTGCAATGTTGCCGCACCTAATCTACAGGCACGTCATCACCATCTTGACCAAGCAGCAGGTGTTGATCTACAGTCAGCATCACCATCAAGATGGCATGTATAAGTTACATGTAGCTGGGGAGACAGTCTTGCTTTGCTGCCGAATGGCGCTCATTGTGTGGCTGCAACTGATCATGCTGCTGTAGCCCACACAAAGTTGCCTTCCCTAAAGGTCTGCTCAGGATCTGCTGAGGACTGTATTGTGCTGAATCCTCTGGTTTTGCAGACACAGGTGGATCATGACTATTATGCATGCATGCAGATGTACTACTTCCGGAATCTGGGCATGCGGGTTATGCCACCTCAGCAGAGCAGAATGTTGGACGGTGATCAGCAGGACTATCCTGCAGAAGGCACAGCTAAAACGACAAAGAAGAGGAAAATGCAGGATGTCGTAGCTTCCACATTTGTGGGGCTGGCTCCAAGCGTACCCACTGCACTGGTAGCCACCTCCATCAGTAAGCACACCTGGCATGATCCAGCGACTCTGGGATGAATAAAGGAGTCCCAGAGTTGCTAAAAAGCTTGATCGCAATAACCGTTGGCAGTTGATTGGTGCAGTACGCGCAAATTGAACGTGCTTCACGCTTGTCGCACACACGCTGTCATGGGCATGCTACACATAGGCTGTGCAAGTGATGTGTGAGGGTGTAAGGTGCTGGACAATCGCCACTGTTGACTCAGTTGCATATCCACACACGAAACAGGGGATACTTTAGCAGGCATTTACCGTTTGCACATTCAAATTTCACTAAGGTCTGACTCCTCAATTCAACATGTGGCACCTGAATCATGCTTGGCAGCATGAAAGTCCGTTGAGGTCATGTGAACCGACAACCATGACAGTCCTTGGATGATCCCTGCGTGCTTTTTGGCAATGTCAGTAGGCCATAGCAAGGCAGTGGTCGAATGTATCACAGGCATTTCAAGTTTTGTGTTGCGGCTGCGCTTGTTCACAAGCATGCCTTGCTTTGTCGCAGTGCCGGGGCAGCCAGAAGGCGCCATGGTGGGCAGTAAGGGCTCTGTTACTCTGGACTCCCGCTTTGATGCTGGCTACTTCTGCACTGTTAAAGTCGGCAGACTGGAGTTCAAAGGTCAGACACACTATAACAAGCTTCCTGGTCATGGAGGTGTTTGCATGCTCCAATGTTGTGTAACATAGCACTATCATGCATGCTGGTTGATGGCAGTTGTAGCAAGCACCTGGACGACAGGTGTTCATTGAAGCCAGCACTGTCCCAAATTATGCCCTGTGAATGTGCTGTGCATGCATCAAGACGATTGTGACAAATGTCAGAGCAGGGCAGGTTTGTATGTAGCATAGTCACTGTGTAGCCTTGAGGACATGCCTTCACCTCGCACAGATGTAAGTTACCACTGTTCTTGAGTTGAACCTGCATGCGCAACAGGTGCTAGATGCACATCATTTCTTGCGCATGGAACATGCTGCACCTGCAGTGATGCTACATCCCTTGCCATGCAGCCCCTGCTAGCTGTACAGCAATCCAAGGACATTATTGCAAAAGCATATTGCATCTATAGGGATGCTGTACTTTCCGCCTCCTGAGCACACTGTGGATCCAACCATGCTGCTGATGAACTCTAGGCGGCCTGGCAGACCCAGGAAGCTGGAGGGGCATGACCATGATGTGGCCACTAGGGTATGTCCTCTCACGCTATTGTCACATGACGCCAATAGGGTATGTACCATATGCTGTCAGCGTTGTATATGGAACAGTACATGTAAGCCTGGCAAACCCAGGAAGCTGAAAGAACATGATCATGATGCTGCCCCTAGGGCATGTCCTATCATGCCATCATACCATTACGCCACTAGGGTCTGTGACAAGGTCTGTCAGCATTGCATATTGAAAGACACATGCAAGCCTGGCACATTCAGGAAGCTGGAAGGACCTGATCATGATGTTGCCGCAAGGAGTATACTGGAAACAAAGCAAGTGGCTGAAGCTGTTCTCAGCCAGCCTTGCCTGACATAAGCTCAGCTGAGATTGCTGCACCATGTTGTGTTTGGCTTGCACATGAAAAAGGCACATGTGGGCATGTCAAAAAACAGGCATGAATGTATGCATTGCCACACGGCCCTCGTAACTGAACTGTGATGCCTCTGATACATGCCACAAACCACCTTCTGCCAGTGAGTTGATGGCAGCATCAAATGCTGGGATTGCATTCTCAGCTGCACATAGTGTGTGCTGGGTGTAAAGCTGGCAGCGAGAGCAACGTGCATGCTGTGCAGTTGGGCATTGACAGGGCTAAGGACCCACATGCACCTAAGCCCGGCAAAACGCCATTCAACTTCTTCAGCTTGGATGCCCGGTCCAAAGCCAAAGAGTCCTTCCCGGAGCTTACGCAGCCAGAAGTGACGAAAAGGGTGAGCCTTTTGCTGCCCTGCCACATCATCACCCCGTATCAGGGCTGTTTTTTATGACCCCACACCATCCTCTTTGCAGGTGTGCAGTGTCATTACAGCCGATAGCACCTGCCATGCATTGAGGTGTACTGAAAGTATGAACAGTGTGACTTTTGCTTTGCTGCGCGCTATGCTGCAGCCTTTGCTGCTGCATGCTGTGCTACGTATTTTGCTACGTCCTTTGCTGCTTGCTGTACCTCGTTTGCAGGTGCTGAGCCATAGCCACTGACATTCTGCAATGACCTAAGATGCCGTGCTGTGCAATATGCAGTGTGCATGTGCACACTGCTCAAGATGTGCTGTGTGAGGCTCTTGAATGCTGCTGCTGTGCAGCAGGCCATGCGCTTTCACAAGCTCGACTAAAGAATCTCGTGGCACGTATTGAGAAAACTCTTGCTTATGCCAATGCGCTCTGTGGATCAGAGAGCTGAGGCATCTTTCCCGGCCACAGTCAACACTCTTGCTCAACACAACTCTTGCTTGCAGGTAGGCGAGATGTGGGCTAAGGCTAGTGACGAGGAGAAAGCAGCTTACATTGCCATGTCTAACCAGGACAAGCAGCGTTACTCAGCAGAGATGGAGGCCTACAACTACAGGTCACTCACTGCAGACTGTTGATGTGCCTGTATATCATGCTGGTATGGAGTGTATGAGCTGCCAGCTATGGGTAAGTGCTTCCCTTAGTCGAATTTTCCAACTCCCTCTTGCAGCAGAGATACAGCACACTCAGGCAGTGCCCGGCCTGACTCTGGCTGGCATGCACAGGATTCAGCAGTCATCACATAATGTACATGCTATGAATGACTTGTGTATGTACCGTCTGCCTGTCTCCTTGCAGCAGCTGCCGCTGACGTCACATAGGTCAGTTTGCAAGTGACTCAAATTGAGGATGAGTGTGGGCTGACAGCTGGCTTGTCAGCACGGCCTGCTATGATGCCCAACCACATTTGCTGTGCACAAGCCTAAGCAGAGCTTACCAAGTCTCCTAGTGTTGCCCTGAGAAAGCTGCAAACAACAAGTCACGCAGTCATGCAGTGCTGTACTTGTGACGAATGCTGTGGTGTGGCAGGATAGCAGCGCAAGCTGCATCACAGCAGGCACAGCAGGCTGCGCAAGCTGTGTCTCAGACACAGCAGTATGTGGCTCAACAGCCACTGCAGGTATGACATGCAGCTCAGCATGCACACAGAAGACATGCATGCTGTTGTGCATGAAACTTATCCTCCTAGCACCATTTCAATCCTGAAGCAACCTGTGTCATCCCTGTGTGATGTCTGCCAACCATGTGCAACACAGAACACATGCCCTCAACCCAAACAGCGTCCATGCAAAGGGCATTACTATTCTGTGTGCTTGCTGACAAGGGTTGCGCTATAGCTGCAGACATGCTGCTGCAACTCATTTGTGCTGAGCTGTGCAACCATGCCTGCCACAGTTGCTGGTCATTTTTGTGCTGCTGTAAGGCCAAGGGGTGCCTGGCGATGATTCTGATGCCAAACACTACCTGTGCTGCAAATGGTGCCGATCATGTAACACGCTGCTGGCATTGCATTTCCTGATGACACTGTGCAGGTGAACGGCGAGTACTTTGGCCATGGCACAATGCCCATGGGCATGGCAGACCACAGCCAGCAGCATCACCAGCATCTCCATCTCCNTTGCGTTTGCGAAAGTGAAATGGGAGACAATGTCTCGGCAATTGCGCCAGCATGACGCGCTTGGCAGGTGTGCGGAGTGCGTGAACGAGACTGCCGGGCCTGCGGGACTGTTGAAGACCTGTGGCAGCACGGAAGTTGATGTTGCTGTGCNTGCTTGGTGTCGGACGTCAAAACGGGTCGATGCCTCCAGGTAGAAAATATGCACACCAGGCTCAGCAGGTTACTGAGGCTATCAGTGCATACGCAAGCATGTCTTTGCCACAGGTACAGAAGCTGGCTCTGCGAATGCTCGGTCACAGGCTGGTCCATACTCAGGGCAACAGGCAAGAATCTCCTCTGAGAGCTTGCAGTCAGGGATACTGCGTGCAACACAATGTCCGATGCCATAATCAAGCTTGCATATCTTTCCATTGCAGGCAGGCAGGCAGACTCTGCTCATAGTCGTCTGCCCCAGCAAGAGCACAGACAAACAATCTGTATCAAATGCAGGTACAGGCAAGCACTGGACTTGGTCACCAGCCTCAGCCAAATTTCAGATACCCAGCAACTGTAAACTACCTAGCTCAGCTCACAGGCCGCGACCTGCACCACCAGAGCAGTCAGCCACGCAGCAGCCTGCCTGTTGAGCAGCTTGATGCCAGCTTGCAGCAGAGACAGCCCCCTGGACAGCTGGGCTTCGCACCAGCCCACAGGGGTTCACCACAGCCAGATGTGCTTGCGTACCCATCATCCTCCTTGGCCCACTTCCAGCAAATGCTACAGGCACAAGCAGGAAATGCGCAGGTGTCAGGCACTAGCATGGCTGGGCTACAAGCATCTCCTCATGGCAACATGCCTGGGCACCCAAGTCTTCTGCAGACCAATCCTGCTTCTCAAGGGGTCTTGCAAACCCTGCAGCAATGGCAGAATCCCAAACCAGCTTTGCCATCTGGCAAGAGCAATCAAGACCTCAGTCACAGCAATCAGCATGCCAACTTAGACCCAACCAGCCAAGCTATGCTGTCTCCCAGATACCCCTCCACAGGCAGGTCACCTGCACACCAGACACGGCATTGTTCATGGCATGAGCATGCAATCCAGCACCAGAATCACCATTTGCTGCTGATCTCATCAAGCAGACATGCACATTTGCCAGATGAAGCACATGCATAAGACTTGGAGTGTTATCACAGAGTCTGCCTGCATCATACTGGAGATGAACTAGCATACCCTGCAACTCATGGCAGACATGCAGCGAGGAGAGTGCTGATCAGGTTGATGCTGTCCAATGCAGGGCGAGGTCCGCTTGCATCAACAAGCTCTCCTGCCTCTCGGCAAAAACCCCATGAGTTGCAGGGGGCTGGGTCCAGGGGCCTGCAGGAGCCAAGTAGGGGAGACCAATCGGAGCTGGACGATGATGGGCAAAGCACTGGTTCAAGGTTGCCTTCAGGCAAGCAGATCATGCGTGAAGCCCTTTGCGCAGAGTGTCGAATTGCTCAACCGCATTGCACTCGCTTGTACTTCATCATGTCAGCTCAGCAAGGATGCATGTGTGGTAGTATGTGTGCTGTATGGTGACCCAACCGGTGTTTGTTTGATATCATGCATGTGCAGATTGTTTCATCATATGTTTGGGCGCGCCTTGCATGTCGCTCCAAGGTCTGTCGTACACCTGCCAAGAGACATTCCAGAGACATTCCACAGAGTAGTGCTGCCTCATTTCAAGAGCTAGTAGCTGTAGCAGTGTATACACTTGGCAGTGTATATACAGAGTAAACTCAACGACCAGCACTGTACAAACANCTGGCCATACCTAGGCAATGTATAACATTTGAGTGATAAAGATGCTGCTTGTGTTTATGGAAAGCAACGTCAGTCAGGCACTCAAGCAAAGCATGTCTTTCATGTCGGTGCCTGACTCCATCGTGTTATCATGACTGCAAGCCATTGTCAACATGAGTACTGGAACAACTGACTGCTGGACCTTTTGTACATAGTTTGTGCTAACAATTGAACTGCCCTTAGCAATCAACTCAAGAGTTGGCTACACTGAGGGAATGGGTCCACATGACAATGCCATGGGCATAAACTTCTGGCTAACATGTCAAGTGGCAGCTCAGACCATGCACTGTGTGGCAAGTAGTCTATATACATGCCTACAGACCATCAGGATCGCCTACTTACCAGTTCCTGTAGTTACGCTTGCCATGCTTCCATGTGCCAGCTCGCATTTGCTGCCTCTCCAGCGCAACATCATAAGGAAGAGGCCCTAGGGCCCTAGCAGAACAGGAATCTGCCTCAGCAGCTTCTGTGTTTTGCATAGCATGCATTATCTGGGCGCGCCAAATCATGAAACTTTGATTTTCAGGCTCTTCCTATAGCTGCATCCAGCAGTCTCACGGCATTCCTGCTGTCTTTCATGGTAAGGTACACAGAGCTCATGTACATGAACGTCTTTGCATCGTCCAGACCTAGCTTGACTGCCATCTCCAGATCATCAAGGGCGGCAGAGAACTGCAGCAGCGTGCCCTTGCAAGCTCCACGCTGTTGGTAAATGCGTGCATAGGCCAAGCGTGCTGGGTAGTCAGCTGGTTGTACACATAAGGCTCTGTCAAACAGGCTTAGTGCATATGCTGTGTCCTGGTTGCTGATGTGCTCCCCAAGCAGCTTAAGATAGTCAAAGTCCTGCAACGGGCTGATCTGCTCAGCCCTCTTGAAGTCTGCAATCATGCCTTGGAAGTCCCCTGCCATGCCTCTCATCCAAGCTTGCCTGGCCAAGCATTGATGATCATCTGGATTCAGAGCTATGATTTGTGCCAGGTCTGCAAGTGCTTCCTCCCGCTCACCAAGCAGGTAGCGCAGGCGAGCTGCATCAGCCATGAGTGTTGCGCTGCTGAGATGGATGGGCTGCAGGGCTGCCAAGACAGCTGCCTTGTCTGTTGGGTTCTCCACACCAACTTGCAGTGTGTTGTGCCAGCTTTGCAACAAGGTGTCTGAATATGCATGTGATTTGACAGCAAACTGCACAATCTGCAATGCTGCTTTGCACANAGTACCTAGTAGTACTAGCTATAGGCGTCTCCTATTCTAGTTCTGGGCACCCTGCGAATCAGCGCAGCGCTTTCACATGAGGCAGGTGCTGCGACAACGGGCTTCCTATACTTCATGACCTTGGGTGTACTCTGCCGAACTTGCTTCATTCGCACTGCTCGAAATCCGTCATTTGAATTCTGGATATGGAATTCTGTGACTGTTGTGCCAGGCTGGGCCTTGCCAGCAAGCNCCTTGGGTGGCAGCAGCGGCTATGACCAAAGTGGTGGCATGGGAGGTGGCAGTGGCCGCGGCAGTGGTCAAAACACAGGTGGCAGTGGTTATGACAGCGGCGGTGGAGGCAGTGGNAAACAGGCAGGAACAACACCAGCAGCGCAGTCAGCAACGGCAGCAATGGGAGCGCCCCTGCAGGCCACACCAACGGAAGCAACAGCAACGGCAATGGCGCGCAAAGCAGCTCACCGCAGGTTAGCACCTCACCGCAGGTTAGCAACAACCCATGGGCTGGCTCTTGTACCCTACATTCACTGCCTTTGCGTGCTTAGGGTTGCATAACCACCATGTGCAACCCTAGCCCTTGGTATGCTGCAGCTGCCAATTTTCAGTGAGACAAGTCCGCAAGAATTTGCAAATACAATCCTCACAGGCATCGTTGGCGGTTGTTGGTANACTCCAAGCACGGGCATTGTGTGCCAGCATCTATAAGTTGCAAAGTCAGTGCAGCTCACTAAAAATACCTGTAGGCATTCTGTATGGAGGTGATCAGTGCCATGCCTGGCTGCTGCCCTGCACAGAACCACCTCCATTCAGACAAGCATGGATAACTCCAAATGATTTGGTTTTACGGCCTTTCCAGGGTCACACTCACAAGCAGACGATAGGCTGGGAGCTCACCAAGCTCTTTGAGACTTGAGTGAGGAAGTCGTGGTGAAATCACACTGAGAAAATTAGTACAACAACCTGCGTTAGCTGGCATACTGTCGTGAGGGAGGAGTCAGGTTGTTTTGCATTACCACCAGCAAGCATCATGAGTAAGCTATGCACTCAGATGAGCGAGATCAGGGGTGCAAAGCACGACTTGCACAATTACACAAGTTGGAGTGAACTGAGATCTGACAGCTGGCAAGACCTGGTGAGAATATAAGCTATGCCACTACTTGGTGCCACGCTGCTGGGAGATAACAAGACGAGTGCACTGCTTAATGTTTCAAGGACGCTCAGGGCTGGGCATAACCTGCAGCCAACCCACATGGCAGAAGTTGATGGGTCTCAAATCTGTCTGAGATTGCGATAGTGCCATTGAGACTGACTGCCTAGAGTGCGTGAGTAACACATTATGCAGTGAGAGGTAGACCCACCAACTCCGTTTTGCTTTCACTTCAACGAAAGGAGTAGCATTTTGGACTGCTTGTTCAACTACTGTTACAGGGTCTTGAGTAGGTGTAGTTACCTAGGTGGCAGAATTTGGAGAGGCCCCAGGCTGTCTCATTGCTCAGCCCAAGGTGTTTCACCTTGCCAGCAGCCACGGCGCCAGTCAAGGCCTCCAGCTGCTCCTCCAGGGGCACTGAGGAATATGAACAGGCAGGCTTGAAGTCCACCTCTCCAAACATGGGCACATATCTGCAACCAGGGCAGCCAAGGCATGCTGTGAGGTATGCAACATGCATGAGACTGTCCTGCAATGTTACTGACAGGGCGTACTAGGTGACAGCGTGCGGAACCAGACCGTCAGGGTGAGGTACGAAGTACAGCAGCTTGCTCAGTCTTACCCCAGGCAAGGATGCTGAATCATCTTCCCTTCTGATCTTGCTGAATTTGTGTATGGGAGCAAACATGAGAGACATTTACTTGGTCCTGTACGTACCTAGACTGGTTTTCCTTGTCTAAAATTGCTTGATAACGATGATGATGGCTTGATAACGATGATGATGAGGAGGTATGCTGCACACTAAACAGCCCCAGCAGAGTTGTGTCCACCAACTGCAAATACACATGAGATGCCACTGCAAAGCTTCGATTGAGTGTTTCAATTTTTTGCTTCATCTCCCTCTGTCCTGCGTTTGACGAGTTTTCATGACTTGTCTTGGCTGGTGTCAAACTCAATGTGAGCCTGGGCTCACCTGTCAGGCCAGTGCAGCTGGTACAGGTCAATGTAGTCTGTCTGCAAGCGTTGAAGGCTGCCGTCAATGGCTTGTCCGATGTCAGCAGCACTGAGGGAGGTGGGGCCGCCTCTGATCCATGTCATCTGGGCTGAAGGTCCCGCCACCTTGCTCGCTATCACAAAGTCCTCCCTGCAAAGACATGCAGCTATTAGGTGGCAACAACCACCCTTCATGCCTTCTTTGTGTTGTGTTGGATCAGGAGCTGGCAAAAAGTCAGCAAGATAGCACCCAGCTTGAGTTGTTTTGTACCGGTGCCTGTGCAAGACAGCATTAGGCAGGGTTGAGCAGCAATTGCTCTGACCTATGCTGTGTCTTGAGCCACCTGCCCAAAACAACTTCTGACATGCCTTGGTGACTTGCAAGCTGGGGCACAGGGTACATCTCTGCTGTGTCAAAGAAGTTGATGCCTGCATCTGCTGCCTTGTTGAGGAGTTGAAAAGCAGCAGCCTGCTTTGCTGCTGCCCCAAAGAACATAGTGCCTGCACTCAGGTATCGTTCAACGAAGAGGTTTTGTGAGGAAATACTCTAGTGGCATGTACCCTCACCGAGACATAGTGGAGAGACATTGGGTCCATGCTTGCCCAGCTTTCTGTACGTGCGCGATGAGCAGGCGCATGTCGGCCTTGACACATAAGCCGTGTTGACTGGCCCAAATGCACGTTGCATGCAACCCACGATGCGGTTGTGCCAATCGCCTGCCGCTCAACACGACAACGGTTGCACTGTGCCGGTCGGCGCGCACAGTGTCATGTACACTTGAGCCTCGGTGGCCGGACACAGCTAAAGGGCGCCACAGACGCACAAGATGCAGCGCCAGCTGCAAATCAGGTGAGCGCAGGTGGCAGTTGACCGAGCCGTATTGCTATGCACCTGCACTCAGGTAGCGTAGCCAAGGTCAACACATCTTGCATGCCATGCATGCTGCATATAGTTGTGCTTTGCATGCTGTGCTGACAGACGGCAAAGACGTATTTTTCACAGCCTGTGGTCCTGATTGATGTCGCCCATGTTCCTCACGTGGCGAATTTGTGCAAGCCCCAGCTTGTGAGCTAAGCAGCTCGCGACAGCTAAAAAGGGTCAGCAAGTCAGCATCTGCTGATCAGGGTTCATGAGCAAGCGCAAGACCGAGCAAGTAACAGGGATCAAGTGAGATCCGCATGCATGCCGTCAATAGTTACGCGCCTTCTGTTACATGTGCGTCTACCAGATTGCCGCAAGTCGTTGCGTGAATGTCGCAGGAAAAAAAGCAAGTCAGCTCTTGACTCTTTAACCGGACTTTTGGATACTGAAGCTGCTGCACTGAAGCCTAACAACGGTCGAGCACGAGTGCCGCGTCCTGCTGGTGTAGAAAGCCTGTCTGATGATGATGATGAGCTTGCCACCCCAATCAGTAGACAGTGAGCTTGAGCATAGCTGTGCTTTGCAGGCATGTTGGTTTCCATAAATTACAACACAGCAAACATACTTGTATTGATCACAATCAACCATGCAGCCTTGCTCAACTTCAAAAGCAGTATCTGAATTGCTGCTGCTACTAGTTGAGAGACTGTAGCGTTGCAAGCAAGATCATGCATGCAACGTGTTTGATACATAAGCATGCGTGCTGCAGGTTCCTGCTAGCCACAAAAAATTTGGACAAGCTGCTAAAGAACAAGGGCGAGCAAGAAAAGCGCAAGAGGAATGTCCAGAAAATGCAAAAGGATGCTGTGAGTGACAATGAAGAAGATGAGGAGGCTGCTGAGCAGATGGCAGCCAATGCACAGCGGCAAGCACAAACCTTGCAAGCTGAAGATGGAGATCCAGAACCTGAAGTATTGCAGCACGTGTTATTCCCTGCACAGGTGTGCTTTTGACCCTGCTGTCTGGATTGGATGTCCGGGGTATACATATTGCTACCCGTTGCTAGTTTGCCGGCACTTCCAAAGCCTGGCAGCACAGATGAGCTGGGAGTGAGCTCCCCACTTGCACATCAATACATTTCACACACATGCCTGCCTTGCACACTACCAACAGCACTGTAGTGTGCCAGCCTAAGCGTTGTGCACAAGCAGAAGAGCTTGCTGGTGCAAACTCCATGCAAGCAACAGCCTTCATACCACAAGCAGTGCAGAAGAGAGACCACAGCAGCAGCATGCTGGAAGTACGTCATGCCAGAAGTGCACAGGCCGTTGCGGACTTTACGGCTCGACTACTGATGCAGGCTACACCAGGGCAACAGACCGCCATTGCAGAGGCAGATGAGTTGCTACAGGGCTGCAGGCAGCAGTTGGAAGGCCTTCACCCAGCCGCCCTGAACAATGAAGATGTCTTGGGCAGCTTGCTCATCAACGGCTGGTTTCAGCGCTTTTACCTCATGTAAGCTTTGTGGTGCTGCTGTTGGTTGGCCCATAGTAATTAACAAATGTTGCCACTGATGACCTGCGACATAGGCGACCTGGTATTGCCACGTAGAGAAGGTTGAGCTTGAGTTGACTGTGACTTTGCGTCCCATCTCAGACATGCTGAGCACAAGGTACAGCAGCAGGCGACAGTGTACAGGGCCCCTTGTCATACATTTCACACAGTCTGGCAGATACTGCAGTAGATACACCCTGCTCTTTTGGGGTTTATGTTGGGTGGCTGCAGCTTGCATGCTATTATACTTGCATGCTGTTTTCCAGGCATGGGTCGCTTTGTTACATATACACTCACAGCTGGTGAAGGCATATGACGAGCCTTGCTGCTGCAACCTCATATGAGCTGTTTGACACTGGTCCAGACAAGACCAGTCCAAACAGTATAGTACAACACTAGCGGACGTCCCTCCAGCTATCATCTTGACACTTGTCTACTGCATTCATCTGTGTGGTGTTGCTCCTGACATAAGGCGCTCAAAGCAAACAGATGCTGATGTTCCTACGTTATCAGGGGCAGTCTCAGATGCTTTGCAAATGGACTTGTACAGCATTGCTATGCGAAATACACCCTCAGCGAGTGTGCATGTTCGCAGGCATTCTCAACCTCACGGAAATGTTCACTGCTGAGGACNTAACAGACCTCAGCCAGTAAGTTGTGCATCTCAAGCGGCTGGCACATTGCAAGTGCAGACTTGCCGTCCTCGCTTTGTCACCGCAACCCACTTGTGCTGACTGCAAACTGTGCATGGCACAACAAGCTTGCAACTACATACTAGTTGCATGCATTGAACCCGCCAAATGGTGCAAGGTACACTGCACATATGTACAGTCTGGCAGGCAGGCATTGAAGCCGCTCATCGAGATGCTTTGAAGATCAGGTGTGTCAAGTACACATCTGATCATGCAGCTGGCCTCATTTGTGTGCATTTGCATGGTAAAGGGAGAGGAGNAAAAAAAAAACCATCGATCAATTGACAGACACCTGTAGCTATGAAAAGTGTCAGCATATGACATTGCANGTGGTCAGTGACATAGCTGTAGGTCTATCCTCTATTCTCGCATTTACTGTGTCTGCTCCTATGATATATATCTCATGTGTACAGCTTGTTTTGCATGCATTACAACCCTGTCCAGCGACTAATAAGCGGTCAAGCTAGAGCTTCTTTACAGCTGATCAGAAACCGGAAGTAAGTCCTGCCTTCTTGTGACAGCCATCACAGCATAGCCATGCCAGCTGAGCAGATTGCTGCGCACGACGTCAAAGCTGACCCACGCACAGGGCTTTTGCCCTGGTCTGGCTACAAGCACCTGCCTCACATGCTTGCACCCACTGTAGCCTACAGCACGCTGCACGTCATTTGTCTGCTGAGTGCATCTCTGCATTTGAGCATGGGTAAGCACATAATGTCAGACGCTTATCCATACACGGTACTTATCATAATGACAAACACTGCCTGTCAAAGCATGGAGCATGTCATTTTGGCCTCTTGCCACACTGCAGGCTACTACGCTATCACGCAGGTGACTGAGCAAAGTAAACTCAGAACAAATAACAGCTCAAGATGGAACACAACGTCGACCGTGTGCAGCAGTTGTCAAAGCAATGACTGTACCATTACCAGCGTAATAGCTACAGTGACATGATGTGAGAACAGCAGGCAACAATGTGCGTAGGGCGGACCAGACAAACGCTATTGCAGTGACAGGGAACGACACCATGATAACAGGTTTTTGCAGCTCGAGCAAGCTCCCACCTGCATCCATGTGCCAAGATCGAGCTGCAAAGACGAGGCAATAGTGGTTTTCCATGTGGTACAGCAAAGCACTATTGCTGTCTTTCATATGTGCCAGTAGGCCTGCCCACTGCTGTGTTACTGTGTCTGNCACAGCAACTAGATGCATTTGTTGTGAACGCCACATGCTGTACCATGCCTGCTGCCTGACTTCGAGAGCACGCCTTTTTTGCACATCAACTGCACGCACCTAGCACCGGCTGGCAANCGACACTGCTACATGGAAGAAGAGTGCATGTGGACTCATGTGCCCAGTTGGCCAGTACTCAGACTGCTGTATCTGTGCAGCATATGTCACAGTGCTATACTGCTGCTGTGGAGGGTTTACGGCTGCAGTGCGCAAGATGCTGACAAGCTGCTTGCAAGGTGGCACTGTGCTTGAGATGCAGCTGCAGCAAGCTATCCCACACAGGGTGCCTGGCCGTGTAGTGCTATAGCTCATTCACCTGCAGCACGTGGCTGTGCCCATGTAAGACAATCCTGCACCTGCATCCTGCAGTGGAACCCTGCACATGTGTGAATCGCTGCCTGGTGTGTGACAGGAGCTGCAGCTACCTGAGGACATGCAACTGNGTTCTGGTCCCAGTCAGTGAAGTCTTGAGGCACTGTGGTGAAGCTTTCATCAAGGTGATAGGTGTCCTGACTTTTGCATGTAACGCACCTTGAATCATGCATCTGTTCGTGCACCTGGCAACAAAGGTGCTCCATGGCTCTGCTCACAGGTGTGCATCTGAAAACCTTTTCTCGTGTTGNCAGAGGAGTATGCCAACCTGCGGCGCGTGCTTGATGCAGTGAATGCTCAAAAGGCGGAACTGGAGGGCAAAGTTGCAAAGGCTGCAGGGGCTCTCAATNTTGGGATACCAAGATACATCACGCATTGTTACGATCTTATGGCAATTTGAATTCTTGCCCCTAGTGGCACAGCCATCTAGGTGATCAGTTCTGATTGGCTGGCTGAGTCTCGAGGATTTTACCTTCTTCTATACACCATCATACTGGCGCTCCACGCACCAATCACACAAGATACGACACACATGGCGTTGATGGCCCACATTTACACTATGACATGACAAATATACACTGCTGATTATGCGATCTCGGGCAGCTCCCCTGCACTATGAATGCCTACATCACTTGCATGTAAGTTCCTGACGAACTCCAGGGTACCAGCAAAGTCGTACATCCTAGGTAGCCGCAGCCATGGCAAGTGCAAGCTAGCCACCCTTAGCAAGTCGGCCACGTGCACCTCCTCCACAAGACTGGATGCTGGACTGCTTGCCCTAGCAGCACATTGGGATGCCAAGTCTTGCATGACACCTTCCACTTCTGCCTCATGCAGGCTGTGGTCCCATTGTAGCAGCTGACTCTTTATAAACACAGTGGACAACCTGACTGATGTGTCAGCTGCCCAGCAATGACGCAACCTGTATCTAACCATTTACAATTTAGATTCCATATTTAATCGCTAATTTGACATACATTTTTGTATCTTCTAGCCATCTACATAGCACCTAGTGTACTCATTGCCCTACAACATCCGCTTGATCTATTGTGCACTAACAGTGAAAAGCTGATACAAAGCGCTTGCATATTGTAGCATACAAAACGAACCATCCAACCAAAGCCAGCAACCCGATTACAGCATGGGGGATAGCAGGTTGACACATTCAACAACAGAGCCTTTGACCTTGAGTTGAATGTGAAGTCTCATTGACAAAGTGAAGCATTGAGCAAAAGCGACATTTCCAGATCAAGGAAGTGGGTACTATACACAGCTCTACTGGCTGAGCACAGCCACAGGCATGGTCCACTAATTTTCTGCAACAACCAGGCCCAGTGTGGCACTAACCATGGCACTGCCAAACTGCCAAACCACAGCTACAAACACAATACAGTACAGACTGCTATGGCTGTCTGACAGACACACCTCGATGCAGGNGCAGTCGCGGTGCAGCTGATCGAGGATGCGCCTTATCCAACTGAAACGGGTTACGTGCAGCAATGCAAGAGGCGACCCCGCTTGACATCATGACGTTAATTTTGCGCGCAACGATTCGACGCATGGCAGACCGTACATGCTAAGATGCCTTACCCCGTCGTGTGCCTTTAGCTGCAGTCTTGGTCTGTAGGGTTGTACCGAATATCGATGAGGTGCTGCACGCGAGAGACATGTCGAGTTTGGCCAAGTGTAGAGTCTGCGTGACCGTTTTTCAACTGATGTTTCAGTGCTGTTGGACTGCGAACACGATGTGCTTCTCTCGAGGTGTGATTATGATCTTGACCTCGAAAGAGATTGGTTCAGATTTAGAGGTCTCCGAAACGATGAGTAGGACGCTATCGTACTCGGAAGAGTGGGCGAAATACGAGCTTGAAGTCTTGACGCAAATTTTGACACTTTGCCTGTGTGCGCCATGGCAGATGACACCGAGGCGCCCTCATTAGCTGCGGCGTATGAAGAGATCGACCGACTGAGATCGCAAGTTGCCGAGCTTGACCGCAAGCTCTCCCAGCTCAAACTACCTGGAATCACTGCTGACACCGGAAGTCACCGCCAGAATCATATTGCCTACGATGCTCTCACGGGGCAGATGTCAAAAAGTCGCAGCACGGCCGCACTCGATCGTCTCAATGCGAGCACCGAACTCATCAGTGCCGAGCAGGTTGCTATGNTCCTCCTCAGGAAGCAGTGATTGCACTGGGGAAGCAGCTTTCTGGAAAAGGGCACAGACGGCCACCACTGCCTCTCATGCGCGCCAGCTCACCACTCTCTCTGCATGGACTCGACTCAACCTCAGGAAGCATGCCCAGGCAGATGAGCCTACATCTGCCAGAAGCCTCAGGTCCCCCAAAACAGCCTCAGGGGCGTCGCAATCCCAGTGGCTTGTCCCAGGGGCTGCAAGCNCTGCATGCTGTTGCAAGAAGTCTTTCTTGCTACTGCACTGGACAGTCATTCCCAAGCCCACATTCACACTGGCCACTCAACAGCCGTTCCCAAGCACGGTGTCGCGAAATTTTTCAGTATGCACAAAGAACTGTATCAACATCATTGATAGTAGAGAGTGCAAGACATGAGGATAGACCTGCTATTGTATGTGGCATGAGGCCACAGGACAAGGAATGGTTGCAGCATTGCTAGTATGATTTTTGATGAAGGGTACGTTATCCTAAACAAGTGGTGTAAGTTAGCCTGTACAAGTTCCAGGTTGTGTGGTCAGCATCTTCAGTGGGACTAGCAGTGTTTCAGGCCTACCCCCACCAAATTTGCTAGCCCATGCTTGCCCAGCTGCAATGTTGTGTTGTTGTGCATCATTGTTGTTNTGCACGGTTGTGTGACAGTACGGTGCCTTCACACTTACAGCAATGCTGTCCAGGGTCTGCAACCACTCTATGACAGTCAACTTGCGATGCAGTCCACGACATGATGGGCAAGCTTGTTGGCAATACTGGCCATGACGTAATGCGCAATGAGGAACATTGCATGTTCTACTACGTAACACTGCATGGCCAGGCACAGGTGCTGCCTGTTTGCGTCCAGAATATAGTCTAAAATCCCTTGACTAGGATATTGCAGGCACACTATACAACAGCTTCAACCACCACAGACTGATTGCTCTATATATGACACATGGCAGCAAGATCTGCAGTCAATGTTACTGGTGTTAGGGTTAAGGGTTTTGTATCAAAAGGTGCAGAGACCACAGCAATAACATGCTGTAGAGTATGCAACCTCAAAGCTCGAGCAGACAGCAATGGATCTGATGCTGTTGGGCATGCATCATAGGACCAACCTAGTTGCTTGTCAAGGTGTGAGCTTTCCATATTGGTGGCATCAAATGGAGGCCGTTGTANTGGCACGTACAAGCCCTTCTTCTTTTTTGTCTCGCTGTTCTGGAATCTCTTTGCCTCCTTCTTGTCGCCCTTGGGCCTGTCAAAGAATCGTGCGCTAGTCACCTGCTTGTCGCCTGAAAGCAGAATGATGTCAGCGTCATTTCACAGCACTGCACGGGTGTGCACCCTCNCTATTTGGGCTAGGGTTGCATGCTGGAACTGGGGAACAAAATTCTGCGCATCACTGCTGATGTGCTGGGTCTTGCGCTTCTTCTTTTGTCCCAGTTCCTCCCCCTGCANAGGTAATATTGTTTGAGGGTTAAGATTGCTTACCGAGCAAACACATCACCCATGCACCAGCAACTTGCTCAAGCAACTTGATTGTCATTTGCAGCTAATCATGTGTGCAGGAGGTACACAGAGAACAGCTGGCATTCTGTTTAGCAGCGTTGAAATCTATGTGGAGTGCTGAAACTGCAGCCGACATTCACCATCTATGAATCTTGGCTTCACATTTGCTTGCCAGACAAGCAACAGAGGGAGTCATGCAAGACAGCGCCCTGCAATCANAGCTTGGTGGAAGCGGATGCCATGAGGCAGGTCAATGATCTTGTGCTGAATCTGCTTTTTGATGGCCCCAAGGGGAACGTGGAGCTTGACAGGCTTGGGATGATGGGTACTTTGAGTTGACAAAGTTTTGCTCCGCCACAGCAACAGAGTTGCAGTGCAGTGACATACTGTACCATCTAGTACTGACATCAAGTAGGACACAACCTCCAGAGCATGACATCAGAGGCTTACTGAGAGAGCCATACCCGCAGTGTTACCGATGTTGGGTTCTGAATGAGGATCTCAACTGATGCAGTCTCCCCACACACCCACTCNACAGACAGGACAACTTGATGTAGATCAGCGGCAAGCGCACCATCTTCATCAAAGAGGGTGGCTACTTCAGCAACACGGCCCATGATGAGCTTCAGGTCTTGGATGCGCTCACCACCCTCCTCGAAGATCATTGAGCCAGAGTCGTCAGCAAAAATGACGATGTCATACAGGGCCAAAGTAGCAAGGTCATGTGCCAGCTCTGTTGGCATGTTCCACCGCTGTGCCAAAGCCCTGCCGCAGACAGTAGCACCTTGATGTGACTGTTGAGACAAGGCGGCGAAAACAGCTGATTAGGGACAGCAGAATGACGCTTATAATGCTGAAGATAGTGAAAAAGATCGACAGACGACGATGCTTGTGACATTCCACAGCGTGATGATTGCAAGTTTTGTTGACCTACCTGAAGTCAATTTGTGCAAGCCTCTGCTGCACCTGCTGTAGCTTCTGAGGAGGGTAAAAGGCCTCCAGCCTGTTGGTGCGAATCATCTGCTCAAGCTTGGCATTCAAGCCCTGTGCAGCAGCACCCCCTGCCTGACCATAACCACCTGCTTGCTGAGGCTGGAACTGCTGTTGCTGACCAGGAAAGCTAGCCTGCTGACCTTGCTGGCCAGGAAAGCCACCCTGCTGACCTTGCTGGCCAGAAAATCCACCCTGCTGGCCTTGCTGCCCGGCGAAACCGCCTTGTTGGCCCTGCTGACCCGGGAATCCGCCCTGCTGACCCTGCTGACCGGGGTAGCCACCCTGCGATGGTGCCTGGCCGGGGTAGCCTTGCTGAGTTTGCTGACCAGGATAACCGCCCTGCTGAGGCTGCTGACCAGACATCATTCCCTGCTGCATGCCGGGAGCCTCGTTGAACTTGCCTGCTTGTTGACTTAAGCCGGATGGTCCAGGCTGGCCAGGGCGTACTTGCTGCTGCTGACCGGGGAAGAAACCTCCACCCCCTGCTCCAAACGACGCCTGTTGCTGCTGTCCCTGTGATCCCTGAGGAGGGTACCCGGCGGGTGCGCCCGCAGGCGGTGCGCTAGGAGCACCACCAGCGGCTTGAATCTTGGATGCTAACCCCATCGTTTAAGGTCTAAACGGCAACTACCGTGTGTACGTATGTAGGAGATGCGTGCGTGTGAAACGGCTCAAGCACGTAGTTGATTGTAGGCACAAGACTGTATGAGTCTCGGGACTTTTGAGTGGGTCTCCGAAAGTTGTGCAAACGTTCGAGTAGCTGAGAGGAGTTGCAGTGAGTTGCCGCGGCTAGCACGCGACGCTGGACGTGCGTAGCTGCGTTGCAGCTGGCAGCGAATTTGCTTTTGCGGTTACAAATTTGCTAGGTTTGCTCTAGGGTTACAAAACCCTCTCCTCATGCGTCATCTTCCCAGCCAGCTAAGCGGCTTCACATTCCTCCGGAACTTCTGATAGGGCACCAAACGAATACAACGACTTCATGCCAGGTTAGGTCAAGCAGAGAAACGGTACGTGCCTGCCGACGTCAGTACTGTTCACGTCAACATGGGTCTGGCTTCGCAGTTACAGCAGTTTCAGCAGCAGCAAGCCGGCGGTGCCACGTCCACCGGCGTACAGCCCCAAGGTTCCNGGCTTCTTGTTGCGCAGGCCTGATCCACTTTGCGCAGAACCTTCAATGTGAGCCCGCTCAATTTATTGCCTCTTTCCCAACATCAGACCCTGGGACTGTGACCATCCTGACAGAAGCTTTCCAGAAGCTACCTGCAGTCACCCTCAGGGCAACACTTGGATTGGATGACTCCATCATACAGGCCATTGTACAAAAAGTCAACGCCGTCTCTCAAGCAAACCCTTCGCTTGACATTCCGTGCCTAAACCGGTGTGGTATCCCTGTCCCTGCTGAGTTCTACTCATACAGCCCAAGTGGACTGGCAGCTTCTGGGTACTGATGTGGCCCTTAAATAAGAAGAGGTCCAATTGTCCAGAGGTCAAGAGGTCCAGTTGAAACTGCAAACTTCGTGTGCCACTTATTGCAAACATTGTCCAGGTCTGCAGCTGCTGCNCCTACAGACCTAAGTGCAAAGCAGGGCCTATGTCAGGTAATGGCTCCAGCAGGCACTCACCTGGCGATTGGACTGGGCTGTTGCTGCCTCTAGCTTGGCAATCAGTTCTGCATACCGCCCATCACTGNTGCGTCTGACATGCACCCATCCTTGCCGTTGTCACATCAGGTACAGCTAGCTCACAGTGGCAAGTGAATTGCTCTGTGATAGAAAATTTATTTGGCAGATTGTAGTATTGTGGTTCGCTGCTCATCCTAGCTTTTGTGTTAAGAACTGCAGGCATAGCATTACCTTCCAATGTGAAGGTGGCTGTGCTTGCACGTAGCAAAGCTGGCATGACTTGCATCAACAAGCAAAGCTTTCTTGGCACATCATAGGCTCACAGCCAACTTCTGGATCTGCTATCTGCAGTGCAGACCATNTCTGAGCATAGCATACCTTGCAGCATTTGTGCATCTTGCTTAGTTGCAGAATTGATGCAGTGAAGGTGAAATTTTGACTGGCTGCTGCAAGTGTAGGGGAAGTCAGCATGCAGGACCCCTTCTCAGGCCTGGTGCCAAGTCTGGGCGGGGCTCTGCCTTCAGTTTCTCGGCATACATCTACGTCGTCCTCACAGTCAGTGCATGACANAAATGAAAGCGTGACAAAATCACAATTATAGTCCCAACAAGCTAGCTAGCCTCACGCCAAGTTCTCTCTCAGGCACTCTGTAGCAGCAGGCCTACATCACAGGCACTACAGCTCCCTGGTGTGCTCCTCCTTGCAACAGCAGTACACTTGATTGTGCCAGGCTCTGCTGTGCATGTCTGCTGTGATTTTACAAACGTACGGCGTAATTAAGTTGTAACAGAGGGAAGAAGAAGAAGACGACCACAGTTGACTGACCGTTGACCATGTATCCTGCTCAAATTCCTTGTGAACTGAGCAACGTCTGAGCAAGGTCTGAGCAAACACAAGGTTCAGTGTGACTGCAGCTGCTCGTAATACATACATTGTAGCACTTTGTCCGCATTGCACCAAGTGCCGCAAGCGACAGTGGTCAACACCGTACGAAGACAGGCGGCCCTCCCGCGGCCCTNGCACGTTCGTTGTTCACATACCAGCGCTTCAGCATCGAGCGTTGCTTATTGCATTTCAGCAGGACAGAGGTAGCACGCGCAGCCCGATCGGCTGGCATGTGTCACATCGGACGGACCGCTGCAGTTGTTGCCGGTTGTGTTGCACGTTCACAGAGCAAGGACTGGCTCTCTGCACATCAACCAGTCTAGCGAGATTGCNGTTGCCTGACCATGCCCAGCAGAGCTGCATACTGGCTGAGGAGGGGGTTATTGTTGGGCCCAGGGTTCCCCATGCCTGACCCCAAGCTGTTGGCTAGTGCTGCAGCAGCTGCCATGTTGTTCTGCAGACAAATTGGTGATGTGCTTGCAACTGTTGATGTAAACGGTGCGTGGAGGCTGAGTGATGCCACAAACTGTCATGCATGTCAAGCAAGATTATTTGCAGAGTCTGCAATCTCCGTGAGATCCAAGGTACATGCCTGCCTTCAGTTGATTTCAGCTGCACCTGCTTACACGTTGTTGACTAAAACATGTGTCAAGAAGCGTTACCAACAGCAAAATCATTCAGCAAGGCAGCATGCAGCAACATTCACAAGCATGCTGGCCTTCGAGTTTGGCCTGTGCCAGCAGGCGGTTGTACCTGCATGCCATATCCATTGGGTGGCCCCATGGGTGTGGCACGACGTGTACTGGCCTTGGCGAGTTCAGCTCGTCCAACAAGCTGCAGCAAGCAAAATCGCTCGNCTGGCATCACTGCGCTGCAAACACTGCCCTGCTGCCGCTACAACATAGGCTAGAGCTTAACCCTGGGGGGTGAACTTGGTGGCAGAGTTGAAGGCGTTGATGGCGAATGGGTCAGCAAGGTGGTCCTGAAGGTTCTCAAGGGGTCCCTTGCCTGTCACAATAGCTTGGACAAAGAATCCAAACATGGAGAACATGGCCTGCANCACACATCGTCAGCACTGTTCAGTGCATCGCTTGCTCAAACGGATTTTGTTCCGGCCTGCGCATGCCAGCACCATCGCCTGAGAACGACAACAGCAGTGCAGCTTCGTGACAGCCTACCTGGAGAATGTCTGGGGGTCAGCTGAGAGACCGGCTGTGTCCCAGCCATAGTCACCAGCGAACTCACCCTGAAGGTAGTCAGGGGTGACACCCTCGCTGAAGGGACCTGCAAGCATGCGCGAACGTTGAGATGGGCAGCGGCCAATGGAGCGCTGATGTGTACGGCGTGACGAAGTCGTGCTGGTGCTCACCCAAAAACTTGGCCCTGTCGGGTCCGTAGAACTCGACGGCGGCGCGGGTCACCTGACGGTTGCCCTGCAAACGCAAAGCATCAGCTGTGAGTTTAGCTGCCGCGCGATCTACCCAACAACAACGAGCGACAGAAGACTCGCACTGAATGCAGCGAATGTCGTGCGAACTGGTGAGTACAGGTACACAACGCTGAACAGTGCGCCGGCTGCAAGAGCAACAGCGGGTTGCAGTCAGCTGAGGAATACCTTGCCCTGTGTTGGGACTGCTGCCCGGAGAGAGGTTCCTAGGAAAGCCTGAGTCATTGCTGCCATCTTTGTCTGGGCTGAGCAAGGAAGGAGAAAGGCGTCGATGCGAGCAAGTGAGAGAGTGTCTTGTGTTTCGGCAGCAGTGCCTGTTTGAAGCGTGCAGTTTAGTATTTGAGTCTGGATGACAGATCCGCATGCTCCGATGAGCCAATCAAAAGGATAGAGTGAGATACGCTCTGCTCAGCACCGCGTGTCCAGCACGGACCCCGATTAAGTGAGCGCAATGCGGTCGATGCCGGTTCAACCTGCACGGAGTCCTGTACGGAGAGCGCTGAAATCTTACGTGCGGTCTAATTCCTCGACTTGAAGATAGCACTGAGCTATCCGGCGTCACGTTGTGCTGCAGCGTGCCGGAGTTCGTGTTACAGCACGCGTTTTCGACTCAAACACTCGGATTGGCTAGTTTGTATTGCCAGCTGTGGCTTCAGATTTAGTGTGCGACCCGTAACCTACTAGTACTGATCAGTATGCTTGCAAGTCTGCAGCCCGCAGAGCATGTTCGCTCGATCACCGATCATCAATGCAAATCAACCAGCCTTAGTCCCAATCTTCGACTTGCACCCTTGAGCAGAAAGCCTCGACATTCCCGGTTAATATCAGCGGTGCACCGGAACTCAGCAGGATGTCGGAACTCTGGAGACGTCTGTCCAAGGTGCCGAGCAGACGCTCCACCAGTCCTCGGCGTACTTGTTGCATCTTTGGTATCAGCCAGCACCTTCATCTCACTTCCGGCATTGGCAAAGTCGCAACCTGTGCAGAAGGCAGACCCTTACGAGGTAGTTCCGGATCAGCTTTGGGCTTACTTCACCACCTGTCTTCACTTTGATTGCCCTCAACACAGCATGACTCTACAGGACTTGCAGAAGATTGTCACCTCGAGGGGAGGCAGCAACCCTGGGTCACTGTTTGAAAACTTCAAGAAGTCAGCTGCTGAGGCAGCAAAGGCGCCTGTTGAAGCTCTGAAGGCACCTGCAGAAGTGTTCAAGGCTCCAGAACCAGCTTCTCCCAGCCCTCTGCTCCCAATCACCAAAGCAGACCCCATTCCAGCAAAAGCACAGACTCAACCAGCATCAGGTTCGTCACCAAACATCTTGCATTGCAGTATCTTGCTTGAATGGACTCACTGACAATACACCTGCTGCACTGATGTCTTCTGCCAGCAATCCACTCTAGATGGACAGCATATCTATACACTGACTCCTGGTCGGTTCACTCACGCAAAAAACGTGCTTCCATGAAGACATGCTTCACAGTGCATCCCATGTCCGCATGCCCAGGATCTGCCCTGGGACCCTGGGAGGCAAGCATGCTGGCCATCCGTGCCAGCAAACCGTAGGGCCATCAAGCTCACATTCAGCAACTTTTCAGCAGCCCATCAACTTCTACGTTGGACAGTCATTGACAATGCTTACTTATGCTGTCACAGCGTCATGTGTTTCATCAATACAGTGTATGTAGCAAAGTTCAGCTGGAGTCTAGCTGCCAAGCTCTGCATGTACCTAGTTCCAGCTGCAGTGGGTTCAACGATGATCATTGTCATTGTGACAATAAAGCTGGTGTGCAGGTGGGTCAGGGGGTTTGCTGGCAGCAGTTGGGGCCCTGGTGGTGGCAGCAGGGCTTGCCCTCAATGCCAGGGGCGGCAGCAAGGCCTCTGCCCCCAGCCCCAACAAGCTTCAAGCTAAAGTCAAGGTAGGCACCTGCTGCCATGCAAATGTGCAACACATGCGCGGTGCACCTGAAGCAGCCTCCTGTTGTAGGCTTGAAGCAGCCTCCTGCTGCACTTCCAAAATAAGTCATCAGATCTGAATCTGCGCTCACATCAGTCTTCTGTTTGCATGTGCCTCTTGGTGCAGTACAAGCAAGAGGCTTTACCATGTTGTTATGGCAGGGCTGGGTATGCCTGCATCTGCGTGACACATGTCTCGACCATTTGATAGTTTTGCCTGTCGCTTGCTCAGCCTTTGGCGTTTGGAGACATTGCTATGCTATATTTGTATGCAGTTCTTTTGCCTACTAAGCCGCAAGCCAGACATATAGCTGGGCATACAAGCCACATATGGCAAGAATAGTTCTGCCAATAATGCATAAATCAAATTCCTCTCTCTGGCATGACTGAGTAAATGATGTGTGAGTCAAAGTAAATGAGGTTGCTGTTGACACTGTCAACACGTACATCCAATACCATCTGGCCGTTTCAACAGAACCGCAAACTGACACCATACCCTGCCAGTCAGTTGAACAGTGTAGAAAGGGTTTGTGCTTTCCCCTTGCAGAGAGGAGCTAAAGCGGCAAGCAAGCAAGCTCCACAGCAGTCCAGCTCACCTCTCAGCTTTCTCAGCAACAAGGCAAGCGGCACTGGTCAAGTGAAGGCTGGCCAGGTTGGCAAGACTGCCAAGATCAAGGCCGGTCAAGTGGGCAAAACTGCCAAGATCAAGGCTGGCCAAGTCGGCAAAACTGCCAAGATCAAGGCTGGCGCAACTCCTAAGAAAGTAAGCAACCTAGTCTAGGGCACACATGCGTAGCAACATGTGCTGTGTAGGCCACACTGCACAGCCAAAAGTGCAGACAAATGCCCACAAGACTGTCATGCTTGGGAGCTCATGTTCAGTGCTGCAATGCTGATGCTGCTGGGGGATTGTAGTATGCATTTTGAGTGGCCTAAGTCAGGTGCAGACCAAGCACAGTGAGGACAACAAGCATGTGACCACCCATAAGCTGCAACAGGTCACAGACTCTAATCCATACAGGTCTATGATGCATTTCTGCCAATCTGTTCGTGGTCGATACATATGCATGCTGCGCATGCATATTGTTGGCACACAAGCACAGCTTTGTACATCCAGTGCTCTAGATATACAGTCAAACACAGAGTCTGCTGGCATTCATGTGGCAAGCGAATGTTGCAGTCATGTACAGCAAGTGTACATCAGGCAGGGTGCACCCCTGGCACTTGTAAACTTTCATCGCACATGTTGATCAGTCCTGCTCAATGTTGCTGATTTACCTTGAAGATCATCGGCATGACTCGACTTATCCCTTACTCAGATGGCGCAGTGCACAGGCTTGGATTACACTAAGATGCAAACTGAATGAACAAATCCCACAAGGATACCTGTCAATACCTTGAGACTGTCTCTTGGTGGCAGTGTATATTCCTTCAGCACAACGTTTCTCCTGCGGTGTACAAGATAGATTGCAGCCTTGGGTTGAATATCTCCAGCATCAGTGTTGCATGCTGATCCGTGCGTGTCAGGCAGACTCTTTCCACTGCATGAGGCATCACACCTCAGGATGCAGCCTAAGCACCCAGGCATATACCTTAGCATGAACAGTGTCCTAAGCATGTGCTACTGCTTCTGTGTTGCAGGGAGGACTCTTTGGCACAGGCAGCACGAAGCCCAAGGAGGTGGCAGCTAAAGCAAGTGGCGGCTTGTTTGGCACTGGCAGCACACGGCCAAAACAGGCAGCAGCTAAAGCCTCTGGCGGCCTGTTTGGCACTGGCAGCACAAGACCCGGCACAGGCAGTACCAGGTCTGGCACTGGCAGCACCAGGCCTGGCACCAAGAGCCTGCGACCAGGTCTGCCCATGCTTGTCTTCCTTTGCTCTCATGCTGATGGCACAAATGCTTCAGAATGGCAGTGCAGTGTGATAACTGGTTCTCTTGGTTAGTTGCAGTTCTTTGAACAGTATGTAACGTGCATCTGACAGGATGGCATGGAAATGCTATTGTGGTCCCGCAGCATCCATAAACCTGGTTGCATGAGTGAGTCAGGTCTTGGTGCCGAGCATCATGAGTTTTGTTGTTTATTGAGTTGAGTAGGCTGTGCATTGCATACTGTGAGCAGCAGCTGGGCAGTGCTGTTTTCGACACCTAGTGATCAGCCACTTTGCCATTAGCCTAGCCCTGCATCTTGATTGTGTGATCAAAAGCAATCATGTGCTTGCGTACGCACCACCAAAGTCTCCTGCACAGTGCTTCGGGATACCTCTTCCGGTGACTGCAGCTGGCAATGGGTGTTGCTCAGTGTTTGCAAGTCTTGTGCTGTAGCCCCGCTGGCTACATGGCCACCAAGCGGTCTTGCTGCCAGGCCTTAACTTGCCTTGGACATGATATTCTGCTGGCAAAGGTGTGGGCAGCTGTGCAGCAAAGTGTGAATGCCCAGTCAACGCAATTATTAGCAAGCATACTGCCCATTGCACTGTCTCACCATGCGGATCCACATGCAGGCAAGACATGAGCCACTTAAGCGCCAGCAAGCATGCAGGCAGCCAGCAATTCAGTTCATGCATGTGCATGCAGGTGGCACAGGCAAGGTGAAGGCGCCCACACCAGGAAGGGCGGCATCTGCAGCTCAAAGAGCTGCCAGCACTGGTGGCAGCAACCTCCTCGATGAGGATGCTGGCACAACTGTAGGCAAGCACCTGCCCCAACAGCATTGCATGACTTGCCACGCCCGCTGATATGTACAGCCCCTGCATGTTTGCTGAAGGCACAACCAACATCTCATTTGCTGTGGTTGCCCCCTCACCATCTGTGACTGCATGAAGCATGTCACGCCGTGCAAAGCATGCCACCTGGCTGATCATGGATTCATGCATGACCATAGCAAGGCATCCGTGCACGCTGCAGATAGCATGCTGCCGGGACATGTGCGTGTTTTCTACTTTCTTCACAAGCAGCATGGTGCTGGTGGTATGACAACATCATGCATGACATCCTTTGAACCTGAATGGTGCCGTCAAAGCTTGTACAACAACACTAGCCTGCCAGTGGGTGACACAGACCAGGGACTTTGCTCCAAGCATCATGTGCACACTGCAAACAGCCCTGCATGACTAATGTCTTCAGAACGCCTTTGCTGTCTCAGGTGCATTGGGAGTGGTTGGCTTGGCAGTAGCTGTGGGGGGCTTGGTCATCTTCAGCCTGGGGGGCTCTGGGGGCGGAGGGGGCTCCCAAGCAGAGACCAGTGCCAAGTCTTTGCTTGACAGAGTGCCTGAGCCTTTGCCCGTGGCACGCAAGGCTCAGCAAGCCACCACAGAAGTCACCAACAAGCGTAAGCTGTGCTGATCTGAATTAAAATGCTCAGTGATGTGATATTGATCGATGCTTGAGGTGCAGGTCTTTGTATCCACGCTGTTGTATATAGCACGACAAATGGCATCTATATTATGGTAAACTCGCAACTGAGACACTCTGCTTTTGGGGCTGCTGCTGAATGAGATGTGTCCTCAGCTCTTTGACAAATGTAGCTGCACTTCCTCTGTAGCCTCAAGTGTGATTCAGGACATGCCTATCTGTCCTCAGACATACTTATGTTTCCTTCTTCAGAGTACATTATCGTTCAACTAATCTACAGTATACTCCACTCATACACTTACATATGGTGTGCTGCTTGACTTTCGCCTTGCAGGCCCAAGGCTACATCTACCATTCCATGTTCCCACAAACTTCTCTGATTTTCACTCTGCTTTTTGCTTCTTTCTTTTGTAGTACAAGACATTGCTCCTGAGACTGCCCCAAAGCTGATCCCTAGCCCACCAAGCCTTCCCAATCCCGGGGATTTGCAACCCCAGTTGCCTGGCCCCAGCCCTGGGCCCAGCCAGCCCCCTATTGCACAAAAGCCCCAGACTCCATCAGGGCCTGATCTAGTCCCCGAACTTATGCAGAAACCCCAGACAGGTATAATCAATTCGTACACACATTACCATAACCTGACACAACCAGCTTTACAGGTGAAGCAGGTTTGTGCTGGGGACGGCTTTTCAGTCTGGCTAGTTTCCAAAACAGACTTTGATAGGTACTGCAAGCTGTGGCTGGCTGCGCTCATTGAGCCGGCTGGGACAAGTAACAGAATTCTCGATAGTTGTAGCTACAGTGATAAGCCTCAATGTGCTTGAGCTATGCCATTGCACCTTTCAAAATTATGAATTTCACTTACTGTGGCTTCCGTAATGATTACCCATCTTGCCTTGTCTACTTGGAGACCCCTGTCTCTCAATGATCAACTCCAGGCAATTGCGGCTACAGAGCATAGCTCATGTCCTGTGCACAGTTTCTCAACCTGCATTAGGTTGCTCTGCAAGGCGCAGCGCTCCTTAACAGGTGCTCCATAAACAACAAATTCACCCGGCACATCAGCGCAAGAGCACTTCATGCAGCCAACTTTCAGGCAGTAGTGCTTGCAGCTAGATGTAAGCTAGTTGTTGACGGTGCAGGCACACCTTTGGCGCCGCCATTGACAGACTTCAACAAGCCAAAGGCTCCTTCGGGCCCAGATCTAAAGCCACCCTCCCCTGGGGGCCTGGCCAACTCTCTGGGGGCCACCCCCCAGCTGGCCAAGTCTGCCCCTGAAGCCGCAGGCAAAGCAGCCAGCAAGGCAAAATCAAAGGTGACAGTTCTCTTGCTGGATTATTTGTTTTGCTTGGTGTATGGCACAGTGATATGAGTTGAGACATGCAGTGCTCTGAGCACCAAAACCTGACGACCCATGAAAAGGTGTGTGATTGTCAGATGCCTTCTGTGCGAGTGTCAGAAGCCACAACACAGGCAGCTCGNCGGAGGAGCACCATGTCAGCTGCGACATTGCTGCATAGAATCTTTTTGAGCAATGGTGGGTCATGCTGCGTTGCTTGGCGCGATAGCACGAGCCACTCATGTACCCTCCGAATCGATCAGGATCTCATCTGCATAACAGCTGACAAATGCCATTCCAGGGGCTTTATTAGGCACGTGCTTTCAGCCTGTGGCAAAGAGAAGCCGGTGTAATCGTGGCTCATATGTTCAAACCGTAATCTGATTGGCTGCTAGCACATGGCCCATGCNCTACCAGCAGCTAGCTGGAACAGTCAAACTCTTGCAACTTCAGTTGAAGCAAACTGTAGAGACGGTTGAGCACATCAGTACATTGCTTTCAGCACCAGACCGACCAGGCTCGACACAACCAGCAAGCTTTGCCGCCAGCAAAGTTACCTTCCAAGCCGACGCTGAACGCGTTGGCAACCGTGAAAGTTCGTCAACCGTGCCAGAACGTGGTGTAGTCACTGATCGCCTTCAAAATGCGCTTACCTCGTCAGGTACGACCGCCTAACATCAGCAAACCCCTCGCTTGNGTCCAGGTGACCTGCAGCAGTAAACAACAGGAGCAAGTAGGATCAAGCTTTCTCACATAATGCATGTCTACGTGCTTATGACACAGCACCCCACAACTGCATCCAATCCGTGACTGCAGATACACGAAACATGTTTTGCTTGAAACCAGCAGATGGTTCCTCACACGCTGTGGAAGTCTTTGCGCAAAGCACCAGTGTGTGCAAGCCACCAACAAAGCTAACGATGTTTTCACTGTGCATGTGCCTTGTGCTCACCTGGTGGTGACAAATCTTGTAGGCCTAGGCTAACAGGCAGCAGTGGTAGCACAACCAGCTCAGGCANCATGCACTGTCAAACTGATGATGGGGTTTCCTGCGTGCTTTAAAGTTGAGTATTGCCCAGACACCTGAATGTTGCTGCTGCAAGTCTGATCTTCAAGAGTACTGACAGAAAACGCTCGCAGGGGATGGCTTACCTTAACATTGCTGCTGCTACTTCCTGGATACCAAATTTGATGCTCCAGGAACAAGCGAGCTAGGAATATTGCCATGAGCAAGACCAGGCTGTTGATCGCGACTGTTGTACAGTTGTGAAGGGTGAAGAGGTACAACTGAGGCCAGAAGGCATTCAGGTGTGTTGCNTTAGCTGGCTTGGGTGCAACAGGGGCTGGTGAACTGAACTCTTCATCACTCATGTCCCCTTCCCCATCACTGCAGCGCAATTACATGCACTGCTGTCTGTCACTGACTTAGTACCTGTCATCAGGCTTGCAAACAGAAATGTCTCAATTGCATTGCAAAGTTACAAACATGGCTGATTGTGATATAGCCAGTCACTCAATGTGACCACTTTTTATACTGTTGCACTTGCAAGTCTTTGCTGAGTGTACCTGTCTACTAGATCCACATAGCTGGAGGCCTTCTTGGCTGCAGCCCTTGCAGTGGGCTTACTGGCCTTTGCTGCTGCAGTGCTCTGGGTGCTGCTACTCCTGCTGCCTTGCAACTTGCTTGAAGCCACAGTAAGGTTGTTCATTTTGCCTGCACATCATTGTGTGCTCGCTGCTCCGCCCTGCTGTGCTACATTGCTGTGTGGCAGTATCACATTTGCTGCGTATAGCTCAGAGTTTTGGCTCATTGCACATGGAGCCACTCTCAATGGGGGCAGCGCACCTGCCAACCGGTCGACCAGAGGTACAGCTGTGTCATCAGTGCTGCCTGATGGCTCAGCGCTGGCCTGCACTTCAGGTGCAGCCAGGGGCTGCTCAGCGTCATACACAGGTTGGCTAGGCTGCATGTCTGTGTCCTCAGTCTTGACAGGCTGCGCTTTGGGCCCTCGGCGCTGCCCAGCAGCTGGTGCAGCCAGACTGCAGGCATGACAAGCTTGACTGGGTGGCATGAAGCTATGCAAGCCCAGTGCAGATGCAGACCAGCTGGGCAGGCGTGTACTGCAGTGCAGCCTACACACACGCACACGGCAAAGCCTGACATGCTGGCCCCTGGAAAGCGGCTCTGGCTGTGTACTGTTCTTTGTCCAAGAATAGGGATGGTTGTGCAAATGCGTGCAGACTGTACCGCAGCTGCATGGAGGTTGAGCAGCTCTTGGGTAGCTTAGCACATGCACCTCTATGACTGAGCAGCTTTTGAAACAATTGGTTCATAGCATTCATATGTATTCGCAAGAGCTACCTGGAAGGGGCAGGAGGCGCAATGATATTAGCACTGGGCTTGGGAGGCGGAGCTGCTGCTGCTGCTAGGGCCTTTTTACCACCCTTGGCCTTCTGCAGTCATGCCACAAACACGTCATGCAGGCTAGCTGTGTCACAGAAAGTGAACACATGATCCCTTGTTGGCAACATCTGCCTGGGAGTGCCATACACTCACTGCCATATGCCATGACCAGGTTCAGTATTCACTACTGACGCCTGAGCACCAGTTCTTGCAGAGGTTGGCCTAAGACATGCATGCCGGGAACAAGATTTTGCTGTAACAGGTTGTAAACTGCTGCAGTACCTTGGGCTTGGCGTCAAAAGAGTCTTCACTGTCAGTGTCTGCATCTGAGTCTGCTTTAGCCTTCTTTGCTTTGCTACCCTGTGTTTATAGCACCAGCTTCATTTNCACTGTCACCTTCTGGGCCCAGTCTCGCCGCCAGGACATCCAGGTGTCGGACCCCCAGGGGCCGCCAAGGGCTCCCCAAACCTCCCTCTCCAGCTTCATGGCATAGTTGGCCAGCGTCATCAGCCTGCAGTCACACCTTGCAAGTTTGGTCATTGCATCACAAGGAACAGCGTTGCCCTGCTCCGCTGATACCTGTGCTTGGCTCTACACAGAAGCAGTGTCACAAGACGCAGCATTGATGTTGATTGCCGTCCACTTGTTCTGCATGGTGAGAGGTCCAAGAATGTGCATTGTGTGAGCTGTGACCACGAAAGGCGACCTGGCATGCAGCTGCGGCATCGCCTATAGCAAGCATGGCATTCAGAGGCTCCCTGTCATGNCTCTGCGTGTGTCGCTCTTCACGCGAAGCGTGCCTGAGAGCATGTATTACTAATTTAGTAACTGTTTGCCTTGTCATTCGGGAATCGGCCCTTTCGATGATATTACGCTGACTAAAATCAGACTAAAGGGCTTTTTACGTCAACGTGCTTACCGCCAAGGGTCAAAAACTTGCATCTGAAAGACACGGCAGACAGACACAAACACCGCCACGAACACGATCTTGCAACAGCGCCACTGGAAGCTGTCGCAAAACACAAAGTCATGGGCATCATCAACAAAGCCCTCACTGTTTTTACCGTCACAGTGGTGGTTCTTTTCCAGAGCACTGATGTGTATGCGCAGAGCCTGGTATCGACCTACATCAACGTGACCAGCGTTCCCAGTAAGTTGGATGAATTTCATGAAAGTTCACGGCACCAGACGCATTGTTGGCATTTTGTCGCCGCAGCGCTGGCTCAAAAGAGCTGTGCACGCTTGCAACGCTAAGAATGCCCCCAACCTGCATACTTGTGGGCAGTGCTCTACGTTACATGCTATGCATCACTATACACGTGTCGAAACTTAGTTGCGTCACTACGAGTTGTTAAGAACCATGCCAGCGCTTGCAACGCACGCATATGTTCACATGTCACGGAGATTTTGCAGAGGTTACCAGCGAGGCGCTCTGACATCAAGAGCTCAACCTGCTGCAGGCTATGCCGGAGGCAACAACATACTGTATGACAACTATAACGCAGAGATGATCACAAAGCGCAGCGCGCAGATGTATTGCCAGACCGGCGCTCCCTCCTTTCCGGTTGTGGAAGCCACGATCGCCGGAGCGCATGCGGTAAGCACACATTTCATCGTGTTGCTGTTATGCAAAGAACAAGGCGCTACACTGCACCCCGATTCAGCGTCATATGCCCTGCTCTGACCCNATACAAACAGTTTCTGCTCAGCAAAAGTCACGCTCTCATGCCGGGCAGGCATCAGGGGCTGAGTCAGATTTCTGGCTGGTACTGCTGAATGTCAAGCTGCAATGTGTGCTCGATGCACCATTCCAGCAGCTGGAAACGGTTAGCTGCATGGTGAAGTCACGGTAAGCACTCATACTTGATGTGTTGGAAATGCATTTATGCATTCATGCCTGCAAGACAAGGCAGGTGTTTGTGNTGGGTTTGCTCTGCCTTTGTGTGCCAGTATGTGCACAATACACATTTCAGCGCGCAAGTCATGATTGTCATCTCCATCTGCCATTTGTGTCTGTTATGTGTTGTGCGACGACACCAGATGTCTGAGGTTGGGTCGAGCAGTTGCGTACATCTTCTTGCGGACCACAAGTGGTGAGTGTACTAGACGGCATTGTCTTGTGTTGTCGTCACTGCAGCACAGGGTCAAGCTTGTCTGGTTGCTTTCAAGCAAGCACTGTTGTGATGAGGTCCCAACTCTGTTGCCTTGTATCAAGTGCAATGCATATCTGAACAACCCAGCTGACACTGCATTTTCATTCAAACAACACTGACCTCAACCACAGCAGTGTTNGATGCGTATGCATGCCTGGTAAGTAAAAGCTTATGCACAGCAGCAGAATTGGTTGCATGTCACCAGGCTGGGCTCACCATCACACATGGAAGCCCATCTGCACCAGGCTAGCTGTAGCTCGACTCCACCAAGAAACCGAAAGCACTGGCTACAGACAAGGGCAACCCTCTTGTTGGCAGCATGCTGCCCTGCCACTAGTGGAGCTTCGTTCAGAATCGTTTGATTGAGTACGAAATCCTGCAATGGCAGCAACTGTCACTAGATGNCGTAGTCATGGCCTTACTAATGGCCCTCTCAGCATCTGCAGCAGTGGCCACCTTTGCTGCAGAATCCTGAAGCAACTGCTGCTGGTTGGCCTGCATTGACCCACAGAACATTACTCATGAGTTGACACAAGGATTCTCACTGACTTGGGCATAGGTGTACTGATATACCCTGCAAGCCCAATCTGCACAGACAGGCCAGTCAGCCTGTGTATGCTTGATACACATGACATGTGTGGCCTTATTCAGTTTCAATATCACCACAGCCCTGTTGCACTGGTTTGATCAGATTATGTGATGCGGTTCTATTTAATGCAAGTGATGCATGATGTCACACGCAAGCAGAAGGGGCTTGTGCAGCTCGACTGTGANTTAACTTATCTACATCTTGCACAGCTCAATATTTGCATTGTCACACATGCGTTTGCAATGCTTCACAAAGCGCTGANGAGAGAAGCCTAATTTGGCTCAGTCGACCGAGCTCCATCTGACGCAGGTCTCTGTGGCTACGCAATTCGTGAACGCCAGCAGCGTCGCTACTGATATAGGGGTCGAAACAGCATGAACCTGACCGCGTCGCACCATGTCTGCGACTCTGGCGAGATGCTGAGTCGCGGCAAGTTTGTTGGAGGTCGGCTACCAGGTCTGATCAGCGCAAGTCAGCTACTTGGCCTTGGCAGCACCTGTCGCTCAATGTCATGTTTGTGGCCACGCAGTGCCCTTTGTCAAAGCCCACACATGCCAGCAGGCGTGCCCTGGCTCGAGACGAAGGCGACAAGATATTGCTGTCACNTGTGAGGAGTGTTGCAGAAAGCAAAACCAGCAACCAAAGGTAGGAAGTGTTGGTCAAAGTACATGACAGTGGCAGGCAACTTTTTGCATGCAATATTGCTCAGACCTGAAGCCCTTTCTGACAGATCAGTAGGTGGAGCTTTGTCCAACATGATGCATACACATTTGAGACTTTGGCGTTGCACCCATGATGACAAACAGGCAGCTCTTACTCCAGTGCATGATGTGCTGAGTATTGATGATACATGCAGAGCCCGATGTGCTAAAGGCTGATGATGTACCTCAGCTGAAATGGCAGCCAGCAGATGAAGAGGGACTAGTGTCTTTCCTGGTAGGAGAGAAGAATTTCAATGAAGACCGTGTCAGAAAGCAAATTCAAAAAATGGCAGCCACCAAGGGCAAGTCCGCTCAANGCACTGGCTGCAAGCCCATCCCAGGGATGAAGATGGGCAGGGCTGTTAGGGAGTCAAGCAGGGGCAGGGGCCCTAGGAAGGGCAGTCTGGGCACCAGGGATGGCAGGCTGTTATACGCCCGCTGGAGCCTATCCCTGGTGTAGTAATCTAGGCCTGTGACTAACTCTTGGACTAGAAGGGGTCTGAGCTGCTCTGCTTCGGGTGATAGGAGGAACCCTACAATGTCCTGCAGCACCGTGGGCGCCGTAGAGGATTCAGTATCTCATCCAAATGGTGTTTATATTCTTCAAGTTGCAAGAAGTTGCCTAACAAATTTTTGTGGATTTGGATTGAACTGCATTGCAGAAGTACTTGAAAGCGTCGTCAGTCACAGTACAGATGTTGTCAGCAGATGACACACTTGCTTGCATCTGCAACGTAGAGCACTCTGATACAAAATGATGCTTGTATACTAAGTCCAACACAATATGCAGCTGATGACAGCAACAATGATGACACAACATGTGGCAGACATGACTTTGAACGATCTGTTTAGTTTGGCTATCAGATTGAAGATACAAGCTGGCATGCAGTACTCTGCATCCAAACAAGTATAGAGCTAGCGACGCTGCTTGATACTGCATTTCCTGCTAGACTCCTTTCTAGACAGGCATATTGTGTAAGATAAATCAATGACACCTTGACAAACTTCATTGTGACACTTGCTGAGGACTTGGTGAAGCACGATGAGCGTCCAACACTGATGTGCCAGTCTTGTAAACATACACATCACAAGCCATATCCACTAGCAGTTGATTGGAAAGCATCTATATACTTGCAAGCAGTCCGCAGCTTGTTCAAGGGCTGACCTGTGCAGAGGCGCCATCAGCAGGCACAGCGTCAAAATCCACAAAGCCATCTGTCTGGTCTGCCACATACCCCAGAGCAGCATTCAGCAGCGCTGAGAGGCGTGTTGGTTTCACCTTGCCGTGGCTGTCATACATAAGATCCCGCAGCAGCAGTGCTGAGCCTGATGAGGAGTTGCGCAACACCTTCCGCACCACAAAAGGNTGTTTTCCCTATCGCGACATTGCAGCACTGACCTCCAATGCTGTCTGCAAAATCAGTGAAATGATGTTTTCCACATGGCTAGATTGCTTGTTGCATCGGAATCTGATGATGTGTATCCCAGCGCGTTAGGCTGGTGGGCTCTACTGTTGGCAGCTCAGCATACTTCTGTTGAGCTAACAACCTCATGGAGCCATTCCCGGAAAAGAAGCCAGCATCTGTTAACTCATCTATGCTGTAGGTAGGTCAGAGTGACCCTGTCACAAAACGCTTGTGTGACTTCAGTCAATCTAATGTAAACACGCTCAATGCTGGTGGTGGCAGCATTGCTGTGCATTCAGGCTTTGGTGACTCTGGGCTCATCCCAAAGCTCCTCATAACTGTGCCNGGCAATGCATGTGCATAAGTACAATCACGTGCGGGCAGAACCTGTGGGCAGAGAGTTCTTGCAACAGTTGCAGATGGACTCACTCACCACATGGAATTGGACACGCCATTGAGGTATGTCAGCTGGACACACGCCAGCAATATAGAAGCCCAGGTGAAGTGAGAGACGATGTCAACGCCTGCAAAATCAGCAGTGACCTCAGCTGTTNTGACCGGGATGTGCCAGTGCATTGCAATATGTAATTGAGCTGCAGGGCAAAGTGTACCCATGCTGTTTTGCCCTGTTTTTTCATTGGGATCATGCCCTTCACGGCACGTTGTGTGATATGCCACGACTCATGCACTGCACTTGATCCTCCCAGGGCCATGCAGCACAGCATGAGAGGTGGGCTTGACGCAAGAAGACCTTCAGTTATAGGTGAACAGCGCGGTGGAGAAAGTCAAACGCAGTGATGCACACCTGCTGCAGTTGGTGCCAAGCGCCATGCAAGAGACGATCCATCACAAACTGGTGCAGCGTGTTCACAAAGTGGCTGAGTTGATGCGCCAGCACATCCCCATGCTGTAGGGGCTGTCCGGCCTTGCCTCGCCCTGCCTTCACCCTGACCCTCTCCAAACTCCACTTGGCCCACCGCACCTGTGGGGCACACACCAAAGGCGTGGGTTTATANGCTCTATCCTCGACATTCTGGTCTTCAGCATTCAAGCAAGTGGTCTATCATTAGCGGTTTTCTCATGGTCAGGCAGCAACACAATGACGATTGTTATACCGTCAAACTGCATAAGTGAATGCTGGTTTATTGTCCCTTGCCAATGCCAGTCATACACAACTTGGATCTTCCAGTACACCGATGCAAGCGAGCCTACCCCAGGACAATGCAGCGTCAACAGCCATTGCACACCAGCACAGCTAGCGGTCAAGCAAGAGTATGGCGCACAGACTTCATGCACTGATGTGTGTGTGGCTTGATAGGGGCACAAGCAAAAGTCAGTAAGGCAGTATTCAGGAATGACGTTCATACCCACAAATTCTTCAGTTGTCTTACATTGATTGACGATGCTCTTGCAAAGGGATTGGCAGCTGCGGCAGTTTGCCCAAATAGGGTAACACCACCTTGAAACGCACCACTCCCACCGCCAAATAAGCTACTGCCGCTAGTGCCAGCACCTCCCAGAGCACTGCTGCCACCGCTGCCACCACTTCCAAATCCAAAAGTACCACCTTGGGCTGTTTTGAGTGCTGGCTCAGCAGCTGTTGCAGCTTCTGTTCCTNAGAAACAAAGGCTGGCAGGTCAGTAGTCACTGCCAGCTTTGCCTTTCCTGCTTGCTTGTTCGTCCCTTTGCACCATGCCCTTGAACAGCCACATGTAATAGGTAAGGCTGAGTGTGTTCATCTGGAGTTCTTTGCATGGCCTCTCATGAGCCTGGCTACCACATCAAGGTCTCATTTGGACATGATGTATGCTCAACCTGTCTACTGCAGCAAGCTCTGCCGTGTGGCTCATCGCGTTGAGGTCAATCGTTCTGTGCTGCAATGTTGTACCACATTTCCACGTGTATGCCATGTGCCCACATGGCACTGCCATATTTTGTCATCAAAACTACAAAAATTTGAGGCACATGCCCATGCTGTCTGGCACTCTTGCATTTGCTTGCACCCAGCTGCATCCTTTTTGGCTGTTGTTCTCAAAGCAGCTGCGTCACTACCACTTCCTGGCTCCGTCAAGCAATAAGAGGCCAGAGTTTTCATGCATGTGAGGTCTGGCAGATACTGCTGGCGCTGTTCCTCACTGNTTCTTTACCTCTCCTCCCTGGAGGCAACAAGCTCATGCACCCTCACTTGATTCCAGGCAACCTCAATGCCTTCCTCTTCATCAAATCCCTTGTACACTGTTTTGAATGCACCTCTTCCAAGCACAATATCAAACTGCAATGCGAGCACAAGATCATGAACTATGTGCTGTGACAACACAGCTGACTGTGTGCAGCATACCCGACTANCATTGAGTAACATCCTTTGACAGCATATTGAAATTTGCAGTAAGTCAACAATGCAAGCCTGCAAGGTACCTTTTGTGATTTAAGCCTGTGCCTTTCCTCCTTGATAGTTTCTGCATCATATGGGCCATACTGATCTCCAGTCACACCATCGTCTTCAAGAATGCGATCTATCACATATTTCTGCATTGCAACATAGGGGTCAGTTGTGCCAAATCTGGGCACAGGTATGATGACAAGCGTGCATGCTGCACTTCACAGTCGCAGTAGTCTGCTGACCTTTGTGCGTATACATACCTTGAAAGCAACCTGAGCAATGAGTAGGAAGGGTATCAACCACTTCCGACGGCTGTTTGGGTTGCGCCTTTTGGACATCTTTGGGTCATACACAAAAGGGGAAGTAGACTGAGCCACACTGACAATCTGCAGGTCATCAACCTGTTAGAAGTGCTCATTGTGCTGTTGACACCAGGCAACACGGATTTAAGTGGTTGCAGGAAGTGACACCATCAGACAAACCTCTGATAGGCTCCACTCAGGATGCACAATATCAATGCATCTGCAGCTGTGAATGGCGCTGTGACATGACTTTGTGCATGGTCTGATGGTGGATCCCACTATACACCCTACATTCATGGGCCTGTGAAGCAGCTGCAACTTGTTCATACAGATTATATTTAACTCTGCATGCAGACTAAGCCTGATGGGCTCTGCAAACCGTGATGACCGAAGAGCATGACCAGCGCAGGCAACACACCAAGGACTTCAATGAAGCTCAACTGATATACCTGAGTCATGAGTTCTGGTAGCCACCGAATGTCTCTGTTGGGCCCGATCACCTTCTCATTGTCATCATTAGTAATGCAGTGTGAGCTGTTTTCAATCAAGGCTGCAGGCAGGGCAGTCCCCTTACCAGCCCCTGCACCTCTGATGGCCTTTTGCATTTGGTCTATCCGCTTCTGCATGTACTCACCTGCACCCCAACATCTGCAAATGATGATGTCCTGCTCAATGAACATTTTAAGTGGCAGAAGCGAGTTAATTTGGCAAGGCATCTGCCGTAGCAATGTGCGTGCATGCCTCCTGCTTGTATGCAATTCCTTTTCTGCTGTATTATGTTACAGCGCCTCATCACCATGTCATCACCTGTGGCATTGGCGTCCCCCAAGTGCCATTGACAGCTTTGCTGCGTATGCTCATNAGCTTTGGCACAGGCACTCGAAGTTCTGCAGCACCTTCCCAGATGCGCCTTGATGCTGAAAGCTCACCCAGGTTGTACCCCCTGACTGAGTAGGGCCCTCCCAAAGTGTACAGGTCATATGAAGCCAGGTCCCCAACGCAGCCAGCATACCTGCAATCAGCAGGCACTGTGATGTCCAGCAGTNAACGCAATGCTCAGTCAATAAGAACTGCTGATTGATGGGAGCTCACAGGGATGGGCTTCCAAGCCAGCTGCGACTGAGCTGATGACTAGGTTCATGACATGCACATCAAGCCTGATATGCTGGTCTGCAGCCAACAAGCTGAGAATGTGAAAGTCAATGTGCCACTCAAACTCAAGAGAGGATTTTGGTAGACGCAGAGGTACTGAGACATCTTTGTTTGCTTGCAATTGACACAAAGTTTTCACCGCAAGCTTCTTCTTGCTTGCTTATGCAACACAGCTGTGTGCAAATTGATGCANTTGACAATCAGCAGTTTTTTAAAAAAATCTATCGGCTTTGCTGAGAGCGCCAACCAGGGTGCAGTGATATTGAATGCGTACATGGCATCAACAGCTTCATACCTTAGCAANGATGCAGAGGGCATGGACCGGGTCAGCCCTTGGGAGATTGAGGTGAGCCTGCATTCATCAGTCACCATCCAATGTGCTTCCACAGACCTTACACACCATGTATGCTCGGCAATGCANTCTGAAGATGCATTGTGTACAGTTTGAGTGTGACTGCTTCCTGAGTGCAGCAATGCAGAATGCATGTTATGCAACAAAGTATATCTCCCTGACACCTCTTAAAATTACCGCCCCTACATTGCAATGATGGTGTGCATGCTGTTGATCATCAGCTCAGGTATTCAGGAGTGTCAGGCAACAAAACAATGGTCAGAAATGTGCTGCACTCTGGGCTTGTTCACACCAGCGTATAAGTGCTTGCAAACAACACCTGTGAGTCTAATACTGAGACAGAAGCTAGCTGATGTAGGAGCTTGCAGCCAAGCTTGTAGAGCGGCTCTTGCACAGGGAGAGTAGGTATCACCACAGGCAGCTTACACAAAGGTTCTTGAGCAGCAAGTGATGAAATAGACACATAATAAGCTGGTCCCCTAGTGTATTATCATGGCACCCTGTATGGTCCGTCAAGATAGCATATCTGTGCACACACTCTGCTGGCCCTGAGATTCAGCAATATGAGCTCACCTGAACAGGCGGATGTTGTGCTCATGGTTCCACTGCACAATGGGCAGCAGGTCTTTGCAGTTCTGCAGGGCCAGCTGGCTGATGTGGGGCAGGCCCTTCTCCTCAAAGGTGCGCAGTATGGCGCCCCGGTTGCTGGTCACAGGCGGCTTCTGCAGCTGCAGTGTTGTGNGAGCAGAGAAGTCGTACGTCGACGCTCCTGTCAAGCCCTCGCGCCCGACACAAAGATCCAGGAACTCCAGTAGCTCAGTGCGCAGCAGTCTTGTAGGTGCACATCAAGGGTTGCACATCGGGTCGCTAAAGGAATCAGCGGTATACTCCTGATACACAGTATCTGCGGACCCCTCGCGCTCCCTCGCCTGACCTATTGGCCAAGCGAGGGGGTTTTCGAATTTTACTTATAGATGGTAGCACTGCCTAGCGATACTGCTCCGTCAAAAACGCCTTCTAGCTTAGAGTTGACAGAACAGCTGTCGCATCGACCTTTTGGTCAGTCAGCCACAACAAGTAGCTCCGGAGACCAAGAAGAGGTGGACGAGGAAGACAACCGGTTAAGCAGGAGTAGCAGCAAAGATCAGCAAGAGACAGCTACTTTCATAGATGTTCAGCTCCAGCATCACGAGCAGCACAAGCACGGCTTCTCCTTCAGAGAGCTCGCCAAGTTCTTTGGCCCTGGCTTACTGACCTGCGTGGCATATGTGGTAACACTCGCCAACTGTACAGCAACATGCATTTGCTGCAAATCCCTTGTCTGTTTGCTGACAGCTCTGCAATGCCCATGCAGGATCCTGGCAATCTTGAAGCTGACTTGCAAGCTGGTGGTTTTGCTGGCTATGCACTCCTTTGGCTCTTTTTGTGGTGTACACTCATGGTAAGCAGTCCTGCTTCCAGTCTACANAACCCATCTCTGTGAGTCATGAGAGCTTGGTCTCACCATCAATATGCATGCGTGAGGCTTAGTGGGCATGCATGAGTGCCAATTGTGTATTCAATAAGNTCAAGCTCCGTTTGTGGACATGCGGCTTTGTAGAGCCTTTCGCTCTTTCTCTGACAGCTTGCCAAAGAAGCCTTGAAACACCTGAACAACATAACTGAAGTGAGCAATATTTACTTGCGACTCACTCACAAAAAGGCACAGTTGGCACGGCAAGCAGCTTTACACACAGCACAGCACCATTCACACTCTGAAGTGCAAGTTAACATGGCCTGTGCTTTGCTGGTTGTTCCCACCTGTGGAGGCAGCGAGCCTTGCATTTGATTGAGAAGAGCAAGCATCTGATCAGATGTGTCTGCGTCTGCCAATTCCGTGCCATGCGCAAGAACCTTGACAAAAATCTCCACAATCTTGTTCAAGTTCTTGTTTCCAGCTCCTAGTATCCTGCATAGCACAAGCGCTGTTGTCTTGGCTGGCCAGACAACTGCAAAGTCTGCAGGCCATGCAATGGCACCAGAGCCTATATCCACACCTAGGCTGGTGTTGGAGGAGTCCTGGGATGCCTTGAATACATACATTTGGGGTGACACCATACAATAGCATGTTCACAGTTCAGAGCAGTCCGCAGCACTCCAGCGATTGTGCCAGGAGATGTGTACCGTTGATCTGACTTCTGAATGAGGCCAACGAGCTGTTTATGCGCAATCTTGGCTTCGTCGGCATCTACTGTGAGGGGCAGGGACTGAACCCAGAGCTCTGCTACAGCTGAGCTGTCTGGCAAGTTGGGCACATGCTGCAGTGCCTTGCCTAATGCTGCAACTGCATTCTCTGTGGCATTGCTGTTTTCCTCATCCCTGCATCACAAATGGAGGGTGGTTCACAGAGAAAAGAAACTTGATGGCGGGGACAAAACCCACGCGTATGTTTAGCATCACACCATAGAGTATAGTTAAACAGTGGCTGTGTGTGAATCCTGCACCCATATGGCTGGATACATTGAGTTGGCAAACACACATTGTGTGGTCTTGACGGCCCACAATGGAAACACGCGAAGACTACTACCATGCATGTATTACGCTATTGCCCAACAGACTGCAGATGGACCGGCAGCAACTGCTGCCGCAAACATGTCAGTCACGATTCNAAGTCCGGAGTGACTGTATGACATCCTGTAGCAGTAGCATGATCACTTGCAGCAGCAGCGGCATCATTGCGCNAGACAAGGGAAATGGGCTTGTCCCTGATGGCAATACTGACCATATAGACAACTCCACAGATAGGCAACATGGCTGTCAGACCAATATCCAGGCAAAACTATTGCTGTCAGTTCAACAACACCAAAAAGGCATAACAGCTAAACACAGCTGTTTGAGGCTCTACCTGCAATTTGAGATGTCACTTTTCTTGCAGTACAATGGCTGTCGTGTTGACGCAGGGCTTGATCTATTTTTCGGCCTGGCAGCGGACCTGTTGCTGCACCTTTCTCTGTGCTGCTCGCAGGCAATTTGAGTGACAGCGAGTGGCAGAAGGGCATGCGACCAGGTGCGAGCATTGTCAAACCCCTTTATCTTTGTTTGCAAACGCTTTCTCGCTGCTTGTACCCCTGGTTTGCTTGTCGCACAGACCACACCGTTTACGGTCACTGGACATGAACGCCGGCGACTAGACTCTCGCAAAGCACGCAGTCTTGTCGGCAGCACACATAAGCCCTACCAGAGCACAACCAGTGTGTCGGAACGCAGTTTGGTACTGGTTACGCGGTTTTTGCCGTGCTCTATTGTTGCAGTGCAGCTCCAGGTGGTACATCCCGAAATCATTTTCTCAAGACCAATCGATCCCCAGAATGCCGACATGGCTCCCACTGACGCACGGTAGGTGAGGGTTGCATTTGACACAAGCGGACAACTCAGTGTGCAGACCTTGAAACAGCACTGCTGCTGGCATGAGGCANCTGATCTATAGGATTATCATCACGTCCAGCTTTGCCTGTTCCTTGTAGGTAGGCATCTAGTTCTGAGTGGGGCGCCTCGCACAGCGCCATGTAGGCCAAAGTNCAGAGTCCTTCAGGTGGAAACAAGCTTGGGGGTAGAGGCAAGGGGGGCGGGGGGCAGGGCAAAGCCTGCACAGCCCATCCCCATGTTGTGCATGGCACAGGCCTATCAGATAGNGGCCCAAGGGATTGTGGCGCAACAGGCATTAGACGCACAGACAGCTGCAGTCAGGCAGAGTGACCTGACCCCTGTTGTGTGCTGATGTCATCAGCATGGTGCTACAGTAGGTCATGCTGTGGCATATTTGCAGATTTTTGAGCAGGTTGCGTACATTGTGCTGCACAGATATGCTGCTATGCAGCGGCATGACAGGCTCTGCTACGCTCAGCTGCACTGTGCCATGCCGTGCCTTACCTGTGTTACAGCATTCTGCCTATGCTATCCAATGTTAGACAGCGCTGCTCACGCAGCATCGTGACATGCTGNGGTCTAGTCACCTGCGGTAGTGACTTGTCTCGGGTAGCCTTTTCACTGCATGTGACCCAAGTTTACGCTCACACCCTGACCTCAGATAGCAGAAGGACAGCACGCACGCCTCTTCTGAAGCAAAGTTTGTCTAGTGTGTTNAGTCTACAGTGCCTGCATCCAAACTGCAGCTGTTACTTCAGAAAGTCGGCTGCAGTATCACAGTGTTCCTCTCCCATGCAGGCGCTTCCCTTCCAATGCTTGCATTGCAAATTGCTGCTATTGTTTCTAACGGTTTGCTGCGATATCACTGTGCACATTTGCCATATGCAGGGCTTTGCATTTCAATGCTTGTGCTCTCGGCTTGGCATTGCAACGGGGCTCAACTTAGCTGAGCACTGTGGGCAAGAGTATCCCAAGCTACCGCGCTACCTGATGTGGTTTTGCATGGAAATCGCTATCATTGGCGCAGACATCCAGGAAGTGATTGGGAGCGCAATTGCAATCGCTTTGCTGTCAAACAATGTTGTTCCGCTCTGGGCAGGTACAGCCACAGAACTGAACAAACTTTAAGCTGACAGCAACTTCATTCATCAGCTCATGTTGTGATGTTCTGAGCTGGACCAGGTTCAGCCCNTCCAGCTGTGTGTTCTTCTTTGCAAACACCAAGTCCTCTCTGTCCGAATAAATCAGGTACAATGGTGCACGATCAGAAGCAAAAACAAAAATGATTTGTCAGCAACTCCAAATTGAAACACCAAACTTCTAACCTCACATTTACACGTTTGCCGTTACTTCACAGTCCAAAAGTGGTTAGCCGGCTAGTTGCCGCGCACTTTGCCGACGCTGCCACAGTCAAGGATACACGGCTAGCCGCGCGTTAGCCGGCAATTCCAGTACTGGAAAGGGATATGAATACGCGGGCCCTTTGCCAGCCGTTCTGCGGCAACTTTGCCATCTGTTGCTAAGTGTCCGTTGCCGGCAAGGCAATGGCAACCGCTTTGCCGTGGCGACTGTCATTGCTTTGCCGGCAACTCTCGGTTCAACAATAGCCATTGCCATACACAGAATGCTGCCAGAATCAGGTGCTCTTTTGCTCTTGCATGTTTATATCTGCCATAGCCATCTCTGCATGATACATCTGTAACAATCCTTCCTGCTGCTGCTGCTGCACAGGTCAAGGGGTTGCAAACCACAACTGGCCACATTCACAAGACCACGCTGCAGCAAGCAGTCCACCAGATCATTCAGCGTGAAGGTGTGCGTGCCCTGTGGAAGGGGAATGGAGTCACCATGTTGCACCGACTGCCATACTCNTTGACTGCAACCGTGTATATGAGGGCTGGGGTGAGCACTGCAAATGTTGCTATCTTGAGCAAGCTCTGAGCGTTCCACTTGAAAGTGTACTCAACATTCTCTCTGTACGTTCCCCAGTCTTCGATGTACTTGTTGGGTTTGACTGGAAGGTCTCCCACAAATCGCTTCTGCTGGTGAAAGACCGGCGTCTTCAGCTGATTTACTACTTGCTGTGTTTTTCCCGCATGTCTGTACAGCCACGACATCCTTCGAGGCGAGGTCTGCGGAAGGGACGAAGTCGGGACTGCCTACTGCTCAGTTCGCTACTGATCGTTGTCGTTCGTGTTGAAGAGCCGGGATTCTTGAGTCCCGTGCCAAAAAAGGTGGACCTACAAGAGTTCCGAGACCATAGCAACACAAGGCAAGACTGATNAGTTCCACTATGCCCGGATTGCTGTTGCGCAGCAGGCTCCAGCAACAGTTGCTTGGACTCAGGAGGGCTGACAGCTTGTCCAGTGTGTGCCGTGCTGGCACCTGTTGGATCTGTTTGAGCAGTGGGTGCTTCCTGTACAGAGCATTGTGTGCGATGGTCAGCATTCTCTGCGGGCATAGTCGGTGTGTTGCTGAAGTGCGGGGTCCCTTGGTCGTAGGATGGGTTGAAATGGCTTGAGAAAGGTTCTTGAGAGGGGCTTGAAGATGATGGGTGGTTCTGAGGTGGAAGGCCTGCTTGTCCCATGCAGAACACCAAATCTGTCTGAGGGGCATCCCAATGAGTTTGAGAGGGAGATGCTGAGGCTGGTTGTTGAGGCTCTGAGACTGACTTTTCTGAGGCAGACTCTTCGTCCTCTATACCCTGCAGCCGTCCAAAGCGCTGATGTACTTCAAGCATTTTGTTGGACAATCTTTCTGCAGATCTCGCAACAACAGACTCTGCCAAGGCTGCAGTGCTCGCCAAGGCTGCACTATGCACTGACTGCTGTTGTTCATAAAGATGCTGAAGCCAACCTGATGAAAATTAGCCGATGTACGTTGCATACATACATGGTGCGTGTTGCATCAAGTGGAAGAAAGTTTTTTTTTTTTNTGTGCAGGTGCCTGTGGTAGCTTGTCAAGACAGCATGCTCTTCCTACATGACAGAATGCATTTGCAGCTGGCACAGCCCACGTCACAAGCCTTGTTGCTGGCTGGCACAACCCCTGCCTCCCTTTCTAGGCTGCAGCTGCTGCCGGACCCCACCTGCCATGAGAGGATGTTTGCGGTGCATGCCCAAGGTAAGCTCCCACAGTTGCTGATGCCACGTAGCAGTCCAGCAAAGCTCTGACAGTCTCCAGCCGAGAGTCAGACCTGATTCCTGCTGTGACCCGTCTGTGCCACATGCAATGATTTATGGTTGCTGCAGACTTTGCTTGCGCTTTGCCACGCCAGTCCGGTTGTTGTGCATTCATTGGATCAGTGCACACTCCATTTGTCACTTTGAAGTGAGAATCCTGGGTCTGGCTTGTTTTGGTCTGAGCAACACTTGCATATGCCACTGATTGTTGACCGTAAGAGAGGCCGACAATGCCTTTCCTTGTCATTACACTCACTACTGTCGCTTCATCCCACAGACCCGGGCCTGGCCAATCTCCTGATTAGGCTGTCAGGCATACTCACTCACGCCACAGCAAAGCATTCAGATATGACTAAGCGTAGCAACCATGCAGGAGCCTTTGCAGTGACGTTGACTTGGTTGCCTATACTGGCCATTTACCTGGCAGTGCCTGACGAGGCAGCTCAAGGCATGCCTGAGCTGAGCGCAGCCACCCTAGAGCNTTTGATAGGATAGATTGTAGATCACGTAATATGCTTGCGCAAAGTCTTGTGGGTAATTTACATGGTGTTGATGTGCAGTACATGTCAGGAAGTCTCGGCTGTGTATGTCATGTTTGTGTGCGATGCCATGAAATTTACGTATATGCCTGCGAGTAGAGTTGTACGTCGTACAAAAGTGAAGCGCTTACAGCAGCTTGCTGCAGTCATGTAATTCGTTTGGGTCTTGGCTGCCAACATGATCAGGTGTGCTGATACACTTCTCCTGCCAGTGGACAGGAGCACCAGCGCATAGTAATCATGAGTCAATAGGAGAGTCTCTGCACCGTATCAAGATCCCATGTCACTTTGGACATGCTTCCAAAACAATGCAGTGAAGCTCTTTCTTGCTACTGACACTACAGAATATAGCTGAAATACACCAACCAGTAACTAAGCTGGTCCGAATATGCAGTCTGCTGCAGAACGCAAGCTAATTACAATAGTACATTATCAGTGTGCCAGCCGATGCTAGATACCTACTNCCCGTGACAGTAATGCATGTCTGAGCCCTTGCTCATTTTTGATGTCAGACACATGGGTCATCAGACAACAGTCTTGAGTGGAACTTCAGGTGCAATGCCAGGCTACTTACCCAAGTCAAGCAGCTTCTAGCACAGCACTCACGCTGTTGTGCAGCTTGATCGTAGCCCAAAGCTTATATGATTTGCGCAGGGGTGACAAGTTTGTGATGGCTTACCAGCAAAGCAAGCTGACTGCATTGCAGCAGCGACTGCCATTTGGCAAGAAGCTAGCAAACGGAGTGGCAGGCAGGGTGGCTATGACGTTGCAAGATGGAGCATCCACCACTGACATCCTCACAGGCATTCTACAGGTACAGTGCAACAGGACTCCATATGTCATACTGCTGANAGAAGGACAGCTAGCTAGGCACCAATGCCGTTGTCAGCGCTACCAGTCTGACGTTATGATTATTGATAGCTTGGCTGATTTGAGAGCTGCATTCTGCCTGTGAGCACGCCAAGGACTGACAGATACAATGGCGGCTGGCGATGTGATGTCGTGCTCTTACCATTGGAGTTCAGGCCTGCTTTCAAATAGTCTCAACCGTGCATATTCCTCACAAAACATCTCACTCCAGCCCAACTCACACTTGTCATCCTCCAAATTGCCCCGCAGCAGCGAACAACGTCATCACTCAAGTACAAGATGATTATCTAGTAACACATGATTGTACATAACGCATGACATGGTGAAGAGCTACAAGAGTACCTCCAACTGTATTAAGCTGTGCAGACTTCGCTGTAGACTGGGACATCAATTATCTTAGCTGACAGTGCACAACAGAGCTTTGAGGAGTGGCAGGGAGCAAAATGTTGCTGCAACTTGCTTGGCTGGCATCTGCTGTCTGCAAGATTTCGCTTGCGCTCTCCTACTGGAGCCAGGTTGAGGACTAATGTACAAATATCCCAGACAAATCCTCAAGTAAACCCTGATGCCTGACAGATGCTGGCTTGAACCNTGTGCACGAAGTGTTGCCACCCATCAAAGGCATTGGACAGAGTTCTGTTGCGCATCCTAAGGAAGGCTGCATGCAGCACTTGCTTCTGATGCACNGTTAAAGATCAATATACTACTGCATCGTGCTCTTGTGATGGCTGTCTGTGTGTGCTGCAGATTATGTCGCCGATGCGCAAGGGCAATGCTGGTGTGAATCAGCTGAATGCATCTCTGCAAGCGCTGCTAAACCCTGCTGCCCCCAACAAGCCTGAACTGCCCTTTGGCCCTGTCTCCATGTCAGAAGATGATGCTGCAGCGTCAGGCGTCATCCGCCTAGGAGACAGGGTCATTCAGACCACCAACAACTACCAGAAGGATGTCTTCAACGGCGACATTGGCTTTGTGGCTGGCGTCAGGACAGCTGAAAGAGAGATCTTAGTTAGATATCCAGGTGCGCAGTTGTGTGCTTCTAATCACAAAGGACTCATGACAGAGCCATCATGGTACTGTGGCAGGTTAATGTGGTGGACAGGGAAGGGTGGATAAGTGAGCACATGCTGGTGTCAGCTCTTATTGCAAGCTAGATTCAGCCACAAAGGAGCAATATCACTTTCAAAACAGCTATCTCGCTTAACAAGATGTTGAATCTACCTGCTGCAATGGGATCAGTGTGCATGAACTGCTGCAGTGCATCGTNATCAGCTAGAACAAGATCAACGGCTGCTCAATGCAGCAAACTAGTGGGCTAAGTCAATAATGCATGTTTGCATGTAGTGTATGATTGCTGTTGCACAACGGCACTCAGCACTCCTGGCCGCCATGTGCAAAACTGCATTCATGTTGGTACTTAGCTTGCTGTAGTTTACTGTATTGTATCTGCACTCACAGGTCCTGTCTTTTGTACACAGATTTTGTTGGAGTCCCCGTCTATAACGCCAAGCTTGTACCACAGCGTGACTCCCCAGCATACCAAGCGGACCAAAGTATCACCTGTACTCATCAACATAACATAGAAATCTATCACTCATTTTCATTTTCGTGGTAGTGACAAGCCCGTATGTTACATCCCAGGCAAATGTGCGTTTTGACACATGTGGTGCCATGCAGGTGCCATCAAAAGGTGNGGCCAAGGTCAGGAAGCTGATGACCTAACAGCTGATTCATTGATCATTATCAAGCATGCCACCTGGCTGGGCAATCCTGTTCTGTGAACAGTCTCTGACCAGCCTGCAATTTCAAGCATGCCTGATCTGCGCGACAAGGGTCATCATTTTCTATTGGCCTTTGAGCTTCCAGGTTGTGAACTGTCTCCTGCCTTCCGTTTGTGGGTTCTGACTTGTGCACCAGGTGGCTCATAGCCAAGATTCTGCATCAAGGTCTCTCCATCAATATCAGCCACATCATCTTCATCACCTACAGCAAACACGCTGCGTCTGCTGCAAGAATTGTCCAGAGTCCATGCTGCTAGCAGCATGTGAATGACGTTTAGGGCCCTGCTGACAGCTAGAGATTCTTATGGCCAGAGCCGTTACTCCAGAAAGCATACTGCAAAGCGTTGTGCAGTCGCCATAGCAGGCCTGCATTAGTACGAAGTGACAATTTCTGAACAAGCCGATGTGCACATGCCATGTCAAGGCATTCAANCGGTGAACTGCTAGAGTCTACAACCAGCTTCTGAAATGTTCAATTCTGCTTGCAGATGAAGGAACCATATCACAGGAGATTGTATCCCTCTGCAATGCCCTTGCAGCAGAGCCTTCGTGCATGCTGAGGCAGCGAGCACTGTTGCAACTCGCGTTTGCTGCTGTGCACGCTATGCTTGGAGCCCAGCTTGGCTGCATCTGCTTTGCATGCTCCTGGTAGAGCAATCCATACCCGCGAGTGTTGGCGGCTGTCTACCTTGTCCACCAGGTGATCAAACTCCACCAGAGCACAGCCATGCTNTCAGCAGTGATGATCCTGTTAGAGTAGCTAATCGCGTGCTAAAAAAATAGTGTCACAGTGTCTCGTATTCACAGTGGCTCCAGGCAGAAGTACAAAACTGTTCAGGAGAGTGTGAGCTGCCAGTCCAAGTGGTCATTGAAATGCACACAGGAAGACTCCCTGTATGTTGTGAACATTGCTGACAGTGCTACACTTGTGCGTTTAGCTATCAACACTGCGATTTCCCCTCCAGGAGAACAGCAGGACCAAGTCTGGGTGCATGCTTAACATGTACAGCGTCATATCAAGATATGTCATACTTGCATCATCTCCACGCTGCGTGGCGCAACTGTGCATCATGCTTGCTTGGAGTTCTCTGGCAAAAACCTGCCGCGCCGCTTTCTTGCTGTGATNCTGCTGCCAGAGTTTAACTTCAGCTAGGAGACTACGAGCCGAAACAGATCAAAATGCTGCTACAACCAAGAGAGTATGACACGTTGCTGTCATGCCTGCACCTACTGGTGCTCGTAGACATGAAGACACAGTGCTGCACCACTGCTGAACATGCAGAATCGTTTTAGAGTGCCTACGAGCACATTGCTTAGCTGTTGCAGCAGTACAAAGCAGAGCAACACAACACATGGACCATTTCGACCTCAAAGCGGTGCCTCAAAATTGATTATAGCAGAACAGACCTACTCTAGGGACAATGCTTCTGCCACAACGNACCAACACGCACAGCTGCACGCAGTGATTATTGAGCGTACTCAAGGCTGAGAGAATCATGCTACAGCTCAAACGCAATTTAGCACGCTCGTGACATGCGCACGCCAATACTTGCTAGGGGTTCATCAAGTTGATCAGGCTGGTCACGGCTCTGACTGTGGGACAGGGCAACAAGATGGCAGCAACAGCGGACATGAGTCACATGTCGCCAGCCCTGCAAGACTACTTTCAGTCAGACTCGATANTGCAGTTGGGGTGCTTGCATGATTAAGCTTGGCAGGGCTAATGGTGTTGCAGCCTTCTGCAGTTGTTACGTCTGAAACAGTAGTGTGGAATGTGGCTAGGCCATCTGCTGCTGCGGTGAAGTTGCTTCCATGACCCAGGTTGTTACTCACACCAGTGGCTGTGGTCTTTGTAGTTGTGTCGGATGGGAATGTGTGCAAAGCCAGCAGGCTGTGTGCATTTGCCATGGGGTTGCTGTCAATGGCAAAGTGACTTTCAGCTGCGGCAGAGCTGCTGTGTTTGGGGTGAACTGTCATGACTTCCTCAGTCTGCCAGTATGCATACAGTTGNGGCAGGCACAAAGTGACACAAGTGTCTGCAGACAAGTTGCTGCTGCTCTGCTGTACTGGACACCAGGTGTGTGTGAGCTGGCGCCAGAGGTTTGTCAGCCTGGTCTGGCAACAGTGCACCTGGCTTCTGACGCTTATGCTGCCTTGGTGGGGAAACTGGAGGCGATCTGCTGGCTGTTTCAACACACAGAGCCAGGAAGCTGTCTGCTGTGACAACATGCTGTGNATGCCAGCTACGCGACACACATCAGAAAGAGACGGTCAATAAGCCCCCTAGTACAAAAACGTTCCAACACGCCTTTGGTGGTCAGCATTACAGTAAACAATCAAGCGGTGTGTGTGGCATTGTCAGGCGCTGGGAGCATAGTGGTCAGAGGCAGCACGATACCTTGGCGCTTCTTACTGAGGGGTAGTACTGCCTGAAGTGTTCTTGCAGCATGTAGTCTGTGACCTCTGGTGCAAGGTCTCCCACAAAAATNAGTCTAGCCTAGAGTCTGGCACTGACGTTGAACAGCAGGCGACCAAGGCCGCAATTACCTCGCATTGCCGTCTGAGACTGCGTGAGCGTCTGCCTGTAGACCTCTAGGTTGCTGTCATTGTCCCTGGTCCGACCTCGACCTGTGTTTGACTTTGCGACACCGCATGCTCTGCACTTACCCTTAATTGCGCCATGGCCTCACTTTTTGATGGCATATTCGGGTCAACCAATGCACTGCCGTTGGCAGCACTTTTCAGCCAGGACAGCAAGTTCAGAGCTTCGCAAATTAGTCAGCAGGTAGTTGCATCTGGTGGCAAATATGTGCAAGAGGAGGCTGTCAGTACCGCTAGTCCAGAGGCCCAGCCTTCATCAAAGGCAAAGAAAGCTTCAAAAAAGCGAAAACATAGTACACTGCCATCCGCAGAGCCAGCACAAGCAGTACACATAACAGAGCCAGCCACAGACAAAACCTCAGATTCTGCCGTTCAAGCAGCAAACAGGAAGAAAACAGCAGTGTGTGCGGCTCAAAAGCCTGCCAAAGCTAGCTCAGCACAGCAGGAAGTACCAAACAATGCTGCTAAGAAGTCAAAACACAAGAAAAGCAAGACAATGGCAGAGGCAATGATCAATGCTGGCCAACCAGAAATCGACATGCCAGCTACAACACTGTTGCAAAAACAGAAGAAGGCACGAAAGGCAAAAATGAACAGCAGCACTGGGCAATCAGAGCGCACAGTAAGCACAGAAGCTGCAGNTCGACTTGGTGCAGGTTTGTGCCCTTCGCCAAAATGGTGTGCTTGCTGGCCTTTCTGATTATACAAAATGCTGGCTGGCACAACTACGAGGGAAATGCCCTGCTGTTTCTGTTGCATCTGACCTGACTTGCTTTTTTGATTTGCATGCAGCCGCCAACATTCACAGCTTGCTGTAAGCAGGCATGTGCCTGAGCATCTGCAACACTGGAACTGTCATGAACCCAATGCCATGCATGCCTTTGCAATAGCCCCACAGCTGTCCTCTTTGTTTTCTGTGCGTTACTTGGTAGCTAATGTGCTGCACAAGTTGTAAACATTGAAGACAACTGCTCAGTCACTGGGAGGGTAAGCTACCCGCCTTGATGCTCGACGTATATTCATGCAATATACATGCATCAACTCACCAGGGGTCTAATGAGATTCAGAAAGACAAAGGATTGAGACATCGCTACAATGTTCCACAGGCATGTGGGGACGCAGCTGCAGACGTCAGCAACTACAAGGAGCTGTTTCCCTCTATATTTACAGCACAGGCCTTGACCAACTGCGACATGTATCTGCTGCATGCTGCTGAATTCCAACAGCTGGTTGAAGAGTATCCTGGCGTCAAAGCCAAACTGCAATCATGGGCCTTGAGGTCAGCTGCTGAACTGGATCATCTTCTTTCTCAATGTTTGCTGTCCTCTAGAGATCTGCAGAGAGCAATTGGCCTTTTGCATCTCANTGACCTAAAGACATCTATGGTCTGATGGCAAGTCGTTGAACTCCTGCAGGAAGGGCAAATGCCAAACTGCACAGCATACCCAAACGAGTTTGACTACCGCCACAACATCAATGACGACCAGTATTTGATCTTTGCTCTAGGTAAGGTTTCTCTCAGTGTGCAGCAAATTTGCTTATCACACACGCTCATCTTGGCCTCCTGCTGCGCTGTGTGCTGTGCTGTGCTGTGCTGTNGATCTGAGGATGGCAGGTCGACGCCGAGGCTAGGGGATGTGGGCCGCTCAGACTCTGGCGAGGTTGAGATGACTGAGTTTGAGAGACCTGGGCCCTCATCAGAGGAACCTGCAGGCACTCGTGCTGGCAAGTCACTCTTTGACTTTGCCATGTGCATGCTCATGAAGAACAGCAGTGTGCTGTCAGTACACCAGTGGCCTCCCTTTGGCACAACACATGCTTACTGTCAATTTTGCGTCGTCCCATGCTGTAGTCAGGCTGCAACATGTGTGACAGAAGGTATGTGCTACTGACGCTGCTGCTAGAGAGCAAGTTACCCAAGGTCTCAGGTGGTGATGCATGCTCCACAGCTGTCAAGAGCAACATGTAATCTGGCCGTCATAGACACTGTGGCGATGGAGGCTCAGCAGAATGTGCAAAGCTGTCAAGCCAGTACATGTNTCAACAGGAGAATGCACGTGGATATGGATCTCACTTGAGGAATGCCTCTAGAGGTGGTCAGTGACTTGGTCTGCAACAAGCTTCTATCATGCCTTGAATCACTGCTGTCGTCTGCACCTTCCATGCCAGCTCCCCCAGTCACCCTGGGGCTGCCCTCCAACTCTCCTTGGCCGGCAGCTGCACTGCTGCAAGGGCTGCTGTTGTGTGCTGCTGCTGCACTGCTACTANAAGCGTAAGAAGCTTGATCTGCCTGCAGCCTATCTAAGCCTATCTGTAAGTTTGACAGGCAAAATGCTAATGATGTGTGCAGAAACTTGCATGCCTTGAGAGGCCACCTGAGGCAGACATACCTGACAGTTCGCCTTTGCCAACCAGGACGCCAGTGTAGTCCACATACAGGCTCTTGCCCACATACTGCTTGTTCATCACATTCATGGCAAAGTTGCCGGCAGTGACAGGAGCAGAGTAGCCTTCCAGGACCAGGGTGAGGTGAGCCTGGGGGCGGGGCCCACCCCCCTCATTCACCACATATGCATCAGCCCCATCTGGCTTCTCTATTGTCAATTCCACCACCCCTCGCCCTGCAGACCATACCATGCAAGTCAGCAGGAAGGTCTGCACAGCCATCTGTGGTTCAAAGTACTGCATCGCAGGCCTTCTGTTTGTTGTAAGCACAGCCCCGCAGAGCATGGCATGCAGGCCTGTGGATANTGCAAGACCCGCAAGAGAGCCGATGAAGTGCGGCAAGCCTCTTGTGCCCAACTTGTAGGTGGCACGACATGCATACTGATCTCAGTTACCTGAGACCAAGCTCAGATGTGTGGCGATGCAAGCGTTGCCTCAAATGGAGGTGTCGTGTAACTTCAACAACGCCTGATCAACCCAGATCCAGTTCGCTTCCCCTGTGCAAAATAGGGTTGCCTCGACACCGGACAGCATGTGTATCAGACTGATGACACAGCAGATTGTTTCTGCATATTGCAATGCAGAGCCAAGCATTTCCCGTGAGTTCCTCTGCGCTGCTCTGATACACAGCTGTAACTTCAATAACATTTTTGAGCTGTGACGCCAACCACCTGTGCATGCATCACATACACCCAGAGCATATAGAACTGTTGCCTGAGGTGCAGTGTGCTTGCCTGGGAGAACGAGTCACTTCTGACAGAGCACCAGGTGTAACCTCAGAAGGAGCACCAGGAGCTGTAGTGGTGACAGTGGGCACCTCAAGCTGAAGGTCTCGAGCAGTCAAAGGCATCACTTCAGCAAGCGCGTTGGGGTCTGTTGCTGCTGCTGGTAATCCAGCNAGCTCTAGACGTACTGTTGCTTTTCTTGATCACATGCTTAGGCCTGAGGCAGATTAGTTACAGTCGCCTGAGGAGCATCAAGCAAAACTGGTAAGAGCTGTAACATAATACAGGGAAGGGCAGAATACACAGGGAAGGGCAGGCCCTACCATTTGAGGTTGCTGGGTTGTCACTGCCGGCGAAGAGGTCCTCCGAAAGGGGCCCACCTGGGGCTCTCAGGCCCTCCAGCCCTGGGGCTGTCAGGGTCATTGGCCGATCAGACAGCCAGCCTACAGTGCATGCACTTGTGGTTGTTAATGGAAGCAAGTATTCTGTACCATCCAAGCCTGCCAACCAAAAACTGTGGGGAAAGTCAAGCTGCGCTGAAGGCATGTAGAAAAGCAGTGCATCTGCAAGGGGGCTGATCATGGCAGGGCAGCTACATCTGGCAGCTAGGCAAGCCAGTGTATGNGCGCTTAAAAGCTTTACCAAACCATGATGATGATGACCTTACACAACATGCCAGCAGTGTCTTCAAACAGTAGGTTGGCAGTACCTGTGGTGTGTGTGCTCNGGCCTCGCTGCTTCCGAGGAAGTAGCTGCTGATCCCTTTAGCACAGTTGCGTTTGCTATCAAGATGACAACAGTACAGAGCACAATCAGAGCAGCCAGCAAGGGTCTAGAAAGCTGCATCACACTCGACGCCACGCATCGCTGCCACAACAAACGATGCTAAAGTTGCAAGCTACGCGTTGCAAGTCAAATGACATGCCATGCGACCTGACGACATCTCAGATGACATCTGGCCTGAAATCGAAGTCATGGTCAAGCAGCTGCTCAATCTATAAGCAAGCCTGACGCTCGGGCTGTGTAACAGCCATAGAGCGCAATCCAGGTTGGCAAGCTACTTGCAGACAGCTGTGACAGCTGCACAAACGCAGCNACAGTGGTGAAGAAAGACATTCCACTCCATGTTGGCCCGCCCACGAGTCTATCAAATCACCTTGTTGGTAGTAGGGACTTGAATCTGGGTCTGCCGTGTCACATGCATTGCATCTAAAGTTACCTGACACCTGGACAGCTTAGACCAAAGGCTGTGTAGCACCTTGGGGGGGAAATAATTGAATTGGGGGGTAAACCTTTTCTAATTTTGATATAATAACAGTAATAATTCAATTATTTGATAACAATAAAAACAGATCTCTCACATTTTCTAATATATATAGATGATATTTGTTTTGATTGTACACCCAAAACTCACAATTNATTGCATCAGCAAGCTTTACCTGTGCATCTGGCACGAATGCCTGCATATGTGGTGCCATTCACTGTGTTGGCCAGAACCTTCTGGAGGAAAAGTACATCATTGGAAACCACTGCTGCTGTCAAGTGGGCATGCATCTGCTCTGTGACTTGCAGCACATCTTCAATCTCGTTGTCCTGGTATTCTGTCAAAACCTGCATCATAAACATGAGTATGTTCGTATTGATGCAACATATTTTCATCTTGTGTTGACAACATATTAGAAACCAGTCTGTATGTTGGTAGCAGCATAAGGAATAATGTCTGCTGTGAACACCAGCAGAAGGCATGTACATGTCACAGACAGACGTCAAGCTGTCTGCTCATGTACAATGTGTTTGTCCAGTCAGAGCATGCATGCAGAGCCGTAAAGAATACTGCAGAACGTCATTTGATAATAATACGTATGCTTGTTGTGCTGCAGCATGGCGTTCGATCAAGACGAGAAGCAAGCGCTGAGCAGTGTCTGCGCGCAAGACATGCGTGCAAAGCAGTGTACACTGTTGCAGAGACACTGCCGCACTGGTGGACTGACACGAGCTGTAATGCTGAGCCACAACAGCAGACTTTGCCAAGTGGACAGCAAAGCTAGCCCAGCAAGGCTACAAGACAGTATGTGCATGCAACACTCAGCAAAGTTGCAAAAGCTTCAAGGTGATGGAAACACAAGTGAAAATGCCCGGATACAGACTGCCAGTGAAATGCAGAACTCTAACACTCAGCTGACTTCATGCCAGCACTGTTGCTCAATATCTGCATGCCAGTACTGCTGCTCATTAGCATTGCATGACACACAAGCTTTGCCATGCAAGTGCTGCATATAGCAACTGAGTTGTNATGACATCTGCAGCTATACGCCATCAACACAACAAGTGCAACAGCAAATTCAGCGACATGCAAGTTGGCAAAGTGTAGGAGCGTGTCGTGATCAACAATACATGCAGTTAGACACGGTTGTGGGACACGAACAAGCTGCCGCTGCAGTGCTGCATGAGATGGGCTGATCACAACGGATTTGATGTGAGAAGGGCTGCACAGTACGCAGGCCAGCACAGACCTGCACATCACATGTCACTGCTGAGACAAGTGGTCTGCAATGCAGCAGCTAACATGTAGGCGTATGTAAACAGCCCATGCCGGTCTTGTGTGGCTCACATAGCAAAGCATGTTACATGTCATTGTGACAGCTGTGGTGCCATTAACTGTCATTCAAAACACGCACAACAATGTACAGTCAGACAGCATGGCTGAGCACAGCACAGCGAGATTGAGCACAGCATAAAGCTGGCAGTGCTTACACTGACTTGTGATCCTGACTAAGTATTCCAGCACAGGGGATGCAGTCAGAACGAACTGTACTGATAGCATGCAGTGGCATAGCTGCCAACAGCTACGTCAGATGACATACTACCCGGGAGCAAAGTGCCACTGAACTAACCTGCAGGAGGGCCATGTAAAGCTTGTCCTCATCAACATACTTTGTGATGCGCAGTGGCAAGTCTGCTATCATTTCAGTCAGCTGAGACTGATCAGGCAAGGGGTGTGGCACCATCTCCGGATCCTTCTTATGCAGCTGCTTGTTCAGCCACTCCCGGCCCAATGGATGACTAAGCAAAATGTGCCCGCCTGCATTGACAGATGACCAGCTTGTGTTTTGCACTATCTTGTTTCAATTAGATTGTTGGCTTTTATGCAGGTTGTTGACTTTGTATGAAATAAGATCTGACCAGCACAACCTTGTACCAGCGTGACTGTGTTCAAGTTCATACAGTGTAGTTTCACGTACTGTACCACATGCCAGGTGGGCAGCTGGTGATGGTCATGATTTTGACAGNTGTTAGCTTGTCACTAATGATGTCGAGGTGTGTCTGTGTGCAAGTACTGAGAGCAACATCATTGGCACGCAGTTGGCTGCATACTAGCCTGACATGGGAAAGAATGGCAAAATTCGTGCCGAGATGTTCAGCTGCACAAGCTCAGATTGGTTAACAGCGCATGCAACGTTGATTGGGTCAAACCGGCTGGAGCATGACTGTCAATTGCAGATGCACCATGAAAGTAACCAGGCAGACAGCTTCAGCCTGCGCAGCTGCATAGAGAATGAGAGCCACAGATCAAGGGGCTTGGCATGCCAGTGAAAGGCAGTGTAAGCTGCAACTGCATGCTCACATGTGCTTTTCTTCAGCTCCTTTCTCCTCAACTTGCTCTCTGACGTATGTATCCATTACTTCATTGGTTTCTCGTCGTGATAAACCTGCTGCCTGCACAGCATGCGAGAGTGAAGCTAGCATCAGCCAAAGCCCAGGTGTTCCTTGCTTATACATTTGCAAGCTGCAAACGTGGAGTGCTGTGTTACATAGCCTGAAGAATTAGACATGTTTCAGGGCCATATGCGCTGCTTACAGAGGTTGACAGGGTCAGCAGTGAAGGTCAATGTTGCGCATGACACTGCACTGTCTAGTCAACAACAAGATGTGCCACTTGTCAGCAAGATTGTCCAGACCTGGGCTTCTTCTAGCTTCTTAAATCCATCAGCCAACAGCTGTGCGCGCAAAGCCTGCAGTTGAGTCACTCGCATGAGCGAAGCCCACCCCTTATGACAACGTATCGATGTTATGCACCTTGCAGCACCTTTTCGCGTTTCTGATGTTGCCGCTGATGCTGCCGCTCTGCCACCTGCTCTCTGCACCAGTGCAGAATGCACTTCAAGATTGTCACGATATATCAGCGAAAATGAAATCTACCGAGTACTGTGGAAGGGTGACAAGCCGTCGAGGTGAAATAGCGGAGATGGCAACCCACACACCTGATTGACAAGGAATGCTCCTCGTCACTTTCACTATCTTCTTCGACTACTCGCTTCCTGATACCGCCTTTTCGTTTGGCTGTTTCACTCATGCTCGATGTGGCAACGACGTCCCAACACTACAGCGGCAGAGTAATGTCGATACTCTGCACTGCTTGCGGCACTATTCTGTTCAAACTGGTCGCAACAGCTGCACGTGCTAATGCAATTTACTAAGGGCTGGCCAGTGGCCTTTGCTTCTTCTGCTTCTTCTTCAGGTNTGTGAGTGGGGCATGACACAGTCGCTGTTGCTGGCTGTCACAACTTACAAAAGGTATCAATACATGAATGCCAGGACTCAAGGTCTTGTTAAATTTGCCAAATCGCTCAACCACAAATGCAGTCTTTTCTGGAACAATCCTGCATTTCAATGCCACAGATCCATGGAACTTGCCGGCCATCAGCAATTGATGCAGTTGCAAAGCAGTTGTGCTAACGCACCTGATGCCATAGTTTGTGGGTGGGGACCTCCTCAACAGGAAGCTGGGGTCAACAGGTGTGTTGAGAGAGGGTGAGAAGCCAGCTGAAGCTGCAGCTGATGTGTGAAATGCAGCTGACAACGCAGGCAATGTCTGCATAGCCTGAGTGCTGTGTAGCTGTCCATACTGTGCTACGATCAGTTGTCTGCCCTGCTGCAGCAGCAACCCTGNCTTGACTCCAGCAGATGTGGTTGACAGTACGCTTGTACCTGTATTACGAGGCATCAAACTTGAGCCCACAGTTTCTGCATAAGCGTTTTGTTGTGCTGCAGGTTGTAATCACTCCCTCAATTCTGGCAGTCACACAGACCCTGTCACCCATGACATTCACCCTAGCTCTGACAGCAGCGCCTAGTCAGGACGTCCATGTGACCATTACCTCACCCAGTGCTAGCTGGAACCCTAGCCAAGCCCTGGCTTCCATGAGCCCTAGCATACTCACATTCACTGGAGCAAATTGGAGCAGCCCTGGGCCTGTCACCATCAGCCCTGCCAATATTTCTGTTGGAAGTTGGATCTTGAATGTCACTTACAGGTGATGGATATACTCCCTACTACTTGTCAGCTTGAGTCTTGCCAATGCGGTTTGATGTCTGCAAAGAATGCAGCATAGCTGTATGTGTAAAGCAATTGCATAGGCTTTTGTTGCAAAGGTGCTGAAAGCGATGGCTGTGATTGCACACCAACTAGCATGCTCAAAGATGCATGTGTCTGAAGCTGAAAGGAGGCACTCCAAATTTACATCAGAAGATGAACAGGCATTGCTAAAGTTGTCAGACCAGGAGTCTGGCATACAGTGCAACAACACCTCTCTCACTACAAGCAAAGCGTGGCAACCCCAACTTGCTCGTGTTGTGCTCGTGTGCATGTGCAATGGACTGCCAGTCCATGTGCCATGCTATATGCCATGCAGCTGAGTCTAGTTCTCGCCTTCATACTGCTGCGTAAGCTGTGCAATACAAGTGTTGCAATCTAGCTGGCTCTGTGGCATCTTTGTTGCAGCCCTCAGGGTTTCANGGAAAAGGGTTTCAGCTCCCACAACAGCTATTCCCTCTCCAAGCTTGCAGCTATGATGTTCACGTTTGAGCTGGCAGACATCATGAAGCCCAAGGGCANATGTACGGAAGTTTTCTTGGAATCCAGCTTGTTCCTTGGCTTTTGCCGGTGACTTGTCGCGTGAGCCTCAGCAAATGACGCAATTTTTTGATCTAATGTCATCGCAAAAACTTTAGAGCCAACTGTGATACCTCGGGGTTACTCATGTCAGATTTGTCACCAGCCTTNCGGGTGACAGCTCTGGCAAGACATACTTGATTACAGGTAGCACAGACGGTATTGGACGACACACCGCAGAAAAACTTCTGCGTGCAGGTGGAAATGTCATTGTTCACGGCAGGTTAGTGGTATGTCTGCAAGCAGCTTAGGCGAAAGCAATTGACGCTCATATCCAGCCTTTACCCGTTCCCTTCATCAGACACTGATGTTGTACTGATTTCTGCTTCTTTACACTCTGTGTTGCATGCAGGAATTCGGAAAGANCCCTGGCTATTTACGGGTGCCTATTGCAAGCAGCAAAATGGACAGGCATGGCCTTGAAAGGCAGTTGCCTGCTGTGCTGGAGTTCGTGTCGGGCCACCTGGCACAGGAACACCGCATCCTGCTGCACTGTGATGCCGGTAACAGCTTTCACCCTTGCCCATGCAAGTGCAGGCTTCACTGTGATGCAGTCACACAACAATGTCATGCAGCAATGAGAACTGCGCANTCATGCGAGTGTGTTGACAATTGCGCCGGTTCGGTCCTGCGCTGCCAGTCCGACTCCTGCGCAGAGGTAGGCAGCGTCGATATTGGTCAGCGAGGGTTCTTGCAGAATGTCAGCGTCGAGCTGTGGCAACTGTACTGCGTCCAGAGCAACTTGCAGGGTGGGTTCTAATCACCGCATCTGTGCATCCTAGCTCGCATGTGTGCATATTTTGCGGTTGCCGTGCAGACTATGAGTGGTGCTGGCACCAGCACCAGTGGACGCGGTTTTTTGCCTCCTACTCAAGCAGTCTGCTTGGTCTTGCAAAGGCCACACAATCTGCAGCACAGCAGCTTAGTGTACACGCAGCGCAACACTCAGACTGTCCAGCTACTTCGCCACAGAAACATGAGCCACAAACGTAANTTACCGACCGACGCATTGTGCTTGTGCCCAGGCTATGCCTTTGTGTGGGGCATATGATTCAGCATGCAGCGCCGTGTACTTTGCTCACATTCAGCCAAATGTTGGCAGCAATTTTGGCGGGCGCACACTTTGGCGTGCTGGCTGACCAGTCACGTGAGCGCTGCATCCATAACATCTATAGTCCTGCTGTGTGAGTGCCTGCTTAATGATGTTGTGACTCCTGCTCTGGCGACTTGATTGCAAGCTGCCCAATCAAGCAGAATTTTGCACATGGAGGACATTTTATTTACAGTCAGCGTGCAGCAAAATGTGTTGACCAATTCAGGTCTGCAGCTGCCACCCAAGCTATCTTGGCTATGGCTAGGCCTCACCAGCACTTTTTTGGAGGTGTCTCTCAATCAGCTTCAACAAGCTCTTAAGTTCCCCATTGAGAGACACCGCCAAGAAACTGCTGGCGAGGCCTAGCCATAGCCAAGATAGCTTGGNATGGCAAACCTGTGTTCAACAAGTATATTGACTCGTTTCCTTTTCCGTTCTATGCTGTTTTGAGGGACATTGCAGCGCTGCCGCAAACACTTGCAGACCTCCTGAGGCAATGGTTTGAGTTGGGGGCTGTTTAGAACTGTACACTGTACATTTTGTTTCTTGCTTGCCGTTGTACTGATATGAAACCTGGCTACTGTGTGTGAACGTATTTGCATACATGGCATTTTGCAATACTGCAGTGTAACATGTACAGTTGTTACTCCANGCACCTGCACTGATGACAGTGGACTGACACATATTGCATGTAGCCCCCAAGGATAGAACAAAGGAACCAACATGTTCACAGACAGCAACGTTTCCTGCACAAAACGACCAAAGAGAACAGGCCAATGCGACCTGGGTGTCCTTGCTGTCACTTGAGCTTCACCATGCGGCCATGAAATGCCACAAAGTTGATGTCTATGTTTGGGGATTCATGGTCATCATTTCGTGCCTCCATGAGGTTCTCCTGATCAATAAGCTTGACGCAAGCCAGATTGCCAGCATGACGATAGTGCANTTGGTCCTGATTGACCCTGGGGTGTGGAGTGTTTGAGCAGAAAATGTCATGAGGAATGCAGTCCCGCAACACAAGCTAGCAGGTTGATAGCACAATAGGCAATTGGAGACAGATGAGGTACCTCCTGAGGAAATGTCGCCAAGGGACCAGATCCACCCCACAACGTCACTGTAGCTGCCTTGCTTGAACAAGGCAGAACTCATCAGCATTCCTGCACCTGCACGGGAATGCAAACTGGTTTGTTGAATACAAATCGCTGCAGCCCAACAAGGCTGTTGAACATGACTCTTCTGTAGCAACAGCCACATGCCACATGCCACGCAACACGTGNTGCTGCAGTAAGCTCGTGCATCCAGGCTTATCAACGTATCAGCAGCAAGAATGAGAGCAGCGCAGCCTTGCTGTGCATGTTTCTGGACGAGCGCGTGTCGAGCTGGCACAACATGAATGGCAACCTGTACATGTAATGCAAGGTTTAGGGGTATTAACTATAGCTGGTGATGCTCAAGTGCCAGCGGTTTGCTCAGAGGAATAGTATACCTGCCTAGTGGATATTCGCCGTGCCACAACATTATTGCGCTATCGTGGGACCCTATGCATACACAAAGTACAAGGGTTTGCTTAAGAGACCTACAGGTGCATGTCCACAAAACACAAGCGTTACAGNCGGGTGGCTGTAGCCCCTTGCCACATCAACCTGATCACATCATCAGCAGCTTACTAACGAGCACCTAACTTCCATGCACAAGGGAGTCGTGCGTGTCATGCTGGCAGGCCAAGATGCAGAGTTGCAGCGTTACCCAAATTTTGCGCAAAGCGTATTGTGCTGACCTGATGGCGAAGATTGGCTGGGATGGAGGCAGGATTAGCACCCCCAAATTTAGNAAGAAGGCCTCGGATTCAAATTGGACAGTGTGCCTAGCAGTCAACCTGGCAGTGTTGAGGAACANATCCGCACAATGCATCGCTGTTGCCATAGCGCTTACTTCACGTGCAACCTGTCCGACAGGTTGCAATCAGAACGTGGTGAGCCATTAATATCTGTGCTACAAGGAGCTGCAAACTTATACAGTTGTACGTATGCATGTACAGCAACGTTATGATGCCAGCCTGGGTTTGTCATCTTCTACTGTCTGTGCAGTTCCTCAAATATACGGCAAAAGCTGGAAGCAGTTTTTTGGATGTGATGTGGAGCTTTCAAAGCTGGCAGCAAGTCTCATTTTGAATCTGCAGCGCCCTGCATTGGATTCTTATCTTTCGCCTGAGTCCACCTCAGAGCACCACCCCACCCCTTCTCCTGCCCAATGGGCTGCCATTCAAACAGCTGCAGCCAAAGCGCTGATTGCCCTCCANTGTTGTTTCCAGACTAAACTAGTTGTTGTTTGCGCTGCATGTCTACAGTGGTGGCCTGGAAAGCTAAGCAGAACCTCTCTGCTCAATTACACTGGCCTTAGCAAACAGCACTGCTTTGTGGTGGCTCTGAAACCATGCTTGAGCAAACTTCTCTGCAGCGCTGNTATACACCTACACAACGAGGATTGTCCTAGCTACTCTTCCAGGTATCTGATAAAGAATACAAATGCAAAGCATGATGTAAAGCTCGCAAGCGATGCATCAAGTCTCAAGCTCACTCCTGCAAGCGCCGTTTGTGCTCAGGACTGGTGCTGAAGTTTGTGGCAGCGCGCAGACACGTGCGAAGTCGTGCGACAACAGAAGGCCAGCAAACACACATCACATGAGACAAGAGTACAACTAGNAACATGATTCTGAAATCACCATTTCATCTGATCTGTTGACATCTGAAAATGTCACAGAGCATCCCAACTTGACGCGATTGACTGCAATAGTTGTGCAAGCATCTAGTGCTAGCATGTCAGAGATGGTCAATACGATTCTGGCTTGCAGTCCACAGCACGCTGTCTTGTGCCTTTGAGGAGACCAGCATTTACAAAAATTGACACCTCGTACTCTGGACTGGTCAGAATGCTACTGCGCACCATGTGCCTCAACTGCAGGTGAACTTTGGTGCTTCAGAGATGAACTCACTCAGAATTAGACAATCTGTGCCAAGGCTAGTGCACTGAGTCTTCAAGAAAGACCTGAAAACATAGCCAGCTGACCCTCACGGTATTGTGTGCACTGCAATGTTGAACTCAGTGTAGGCACAAGATCAACCTGAGGCTCTCAGTGCTTCCACATTCATAGGACCAGTTATAGCTAATACTACAATGCAAACCTCTTTATCATCTTAACATGAATAGGCACATATCTGCACATCCATGAGTCGAACTACCTGCATACAATAGCAAACCTCTGCGGCTGCGCCTTCTTCAGGTTCATTTGGCTGAAGAACAGCATGTGCCTTGCAGAATGCTGTGTACCACCACAACCAAGTGCACATATGTGCATGCTATCACAGTTTTGAACACATTTAAACTGAACAACCTGCACGAGCAAGACTTACAGGTGCACACATATACATATATTCGCCTATACAGTTGGCAGAGGTCAATGGTTGCGTACCGTCCCTCGACTGTTCAATTTCAAGTTGCAGTGCTGGTTTTGAATGGGTTGAACAGAGAAGGGAGTACAGTCCACCCAAATGTGTCTTTGCACACCCGATGCAACGATACCACCTGAACTGTTCTGCTCCTGCTAGGCTAAGCGCATGATGCTTAAGGCCGTGGGCGACCTTGTGATGCAGGCAAATTGAATCCGTCTGCGCAGCATGCTTGACGCTCTGCCTGAGCTGTCTTCGGACCTCTGGACCCGCATATTCCAGCACCTAAAGCCTACTGTAACTAAATTGGGGGATGCGAACTTATCGCTTGAAAACGTAGCAGCTGACGTCTGCGCCTTTCAAAGCTTGCAGCAGGTCAGTGTTGNCAGCTCATGGTCAATAGCTTGCCTCATGGTAACCAAACTTCCATGGTCTCATGGGCATGCATTGCTGCAGGGAAGGAGGACAGGATGGTGCAGCAGAGAAGCTTTGCAAGGGCAGCACGTGCAGCCATGTTCTGTCCACTAGAGACTAAGGCTGCATGCAGCTGTTCAGTTTCCACAGGGCAAAACATGGCTGTGCTAGCAGCCCTTGTGTAATGCTCTGCTGAGCATGCCTGTCCTGAGTCATTGCACAGACGCTGCACATTACACTGCGTCCACAGACTGCTGGGCAAGGTGCTCAAATTTGAGAGCTGTTATTTCATGCAACCCTTGACTTGGTGCAGCCCTCGGTTGGTGCAGCCTTGACTTGATGCAGCTCATGGNTAGAGCTTTGCTATTTCTTAACGGCTGCGAAACTCCAGGAATGTAAGCTGGCAGCCTTATTGCATGCTTCTGTNTGTGCATCCTGCAGGCACACACACTGTGCTAGGTTCCAGCAGTGAGCTCCTGCTGCCTAACCTCATAGGCATGTTCAGCATATGAGCTGCAAATTGGACTTTGCAGTGTATGTACTTGGCTGATGGCAGCAGTCAATCATTGTTCAAAGGGCAGGCTCTGTGGCCTTTGGTACACAGTTGTGCTAGTCACAGGATACACATGGTGGTGTACAACCATGGAGCAGCCAAGGAAGCAAGGCTGAGCTTGCAGACAAGGGACTGAGGCTTGTGGATGAAGCTGCACAGTGGCATAGGCTGAGGGATGCTGCTGTGGAACACGCCATGAAACATGGATTTGGCACAGGATCGTTGTCAGAAAGTCCATCTTGCTGGCCCGGCAAATTCTGCGGCAGGGCTACAGGGCTGTTAGCAGTGTCATGTGCGCTGATGCCCTGTACAACAACCCGGGCCAGCGGTTCGTATGCTGGGTTGTGTCCCTGTATGCTGAGCTGTTGAGAGCGCAGACACNGCGCTATTAGTGCAAGGCTAGACTGATCCACTACTTGCATACAGCCTTGCACATGTTTGCGCACCTGACTGTCTCCGTTTTGCCTGTGAAGGGTGGGCCATGTACATGTATGCACANAGTGTTGGGACACATTGCTCATGAAGCTAGCTTCCTCCAGAAGTCTGCAAGGTAGAGCTTGGTGTCATTGACTCAGCAAGCAAGCTGAGCTAGATTGGGTTGACGCAGTCATCTGGAGTATGCTTGTAGGCCTATGTGTGCCTTTAACATATGTGTCTGCTACTTCTTTGCATTGTTGGGGATGTAGCTAGCTGCTGTATTGCTGTCAGATCTGTGAAGCATGCTGTCATGTGCAAGTCGCAGAAGAGCAGCGCGATCACCTTGCGCTTGCATCACACATTAAAACTAGTTTCGCAGGGAACTTGCTTTAGACAGCCTGTCTAGAGAGCGAGCCGCCTGTTTAGCAGACCACAGATTATGTCAAGCAGATACTGTGTAGCTTGCGTGTATGTGATGGAAGAGATGCCACAGGGCATATAGTATACAGAGGTCTGGCAAGTCACTCTTGCATGTGATGATGCTATGACTGTTTGTGTGCTCAGTCATGACACAATGTGCAACGACAAACCACTGTGGTCGTTTGACAATGTGTACTGCATTTGTCACAGAGGTGACTCTTGGTTGACGATCGTGAACTTGTTACCCCACTGTTCGGACAGCAGCGTCGACCTCGAGGTGTGTTCTGTACAAGTCAAAAGCTTTATACATACAGGTACATGAATATGTAATAAATCTCAAAAAAGTGGACCCCCTCTAGCACAACCAGCTCTTGGCTTCATTCTGGTTTGAAGCCATATACTTCAGCAATGTTGATGCTTGTATAGATCTAGTGGCACACACATCCAATCATGCATTGCAACTCACAGCAACTCTTACTCTCATCAGAAGAAAACCATACGGTGGCACTATCAAATGGAAATCGCAATACGCACTACGCACTGAATTGCACCTAGCCTATGTACAGACGTTCTTCAAACAAACTGCAGCCTGTGCTTGAGCGTGCAGCCTCTGCACAGCATGCCTCTCACATGTACACAAACTGCTATCATGATCTAGAAGCGCTCGCCAAAATGCGCCCAGAAAGACCGCCGTCCCGAGTTGCCATCCCATATGCATTCCGTCCTCACAGCTGAAAGCTTGAGACCAACACCTACTGACGAGCCGCTGCCAGCTCGCCTATAATACTGAGTAGGGTTGCCTACCACTTCCTTTGAGCTGCCTAGGTCTGTGCCACGCTCATAGAAGCCATATGCATGTGTATTGCAATTAGTTGGTGCAGACTAAGCAGACTTTTCTTCTCTTTTTGGCTTGCATCACGTAGTTGCCCAGTGGCTGTAAATGCGGGCTTGCTGGTCAGTGCTTTCTGTCTCACTCCAGCCTTTAGTGTAGCATGAATGTGACTTTGGATGGTGATTGATGAGGGGTATGATTATAAACACATGGCGCAGTTCACAAAGAATGGTTCAAATAGCTGTAAGGAAGCTTCAGCTTGAAGCTGTCTTGGTGATTTTCTCTCCAAATATGATCTGATCTGTTGTTGCTGATGATCGTACTTCGAAGTCACTAAGGTAATCGGAGTTGTGGCTGGTGCAGTAAGTCAGCTGGTCGCAAACAACACAAAAACTTGCAAAGCCTTGTGCGGTCACTGGTACACAGAAAAGCTCACGGCATACCACAGTGGCATGTCAGTACCGCTCATGCTGGTGAGGTATGGCTGGCAGTGGTTGGGGTCAGTCTCCTAAGGTGACAAACAGTTTGTGAACACAAGTCTGGTCTCGGAGCAATGGCCANCCAGCTAGATGCCACCACGATAGAGGCAGGCTTTCTGCCTCCATCGGTTGTCTACAGGCTGGTTGCACCAGCTCCAGCATTGCTTGTATTTGTAGCTGCACTCGCCTCTGTCTAGCAATGTCTTCAATGCTTGCTGCATTGGGTTGTATGCATGCTGTAATGGCACAGCATCTACCTGTGCCACTGTGCACAGGCAACAGCAAGCTTGATACCTCCACAGAGGCTGATCCTGATTGCATGTGTCTGCCCTGCCAGTCCCGCAAAAGCCAAGCTCATGTACTGATTGTACTATCTTCTTGCCACTTATGGCACAATGCACAAAGGCCATGTGAAGCTGTTGAATACATGCCTGTCCACTGAGGTAGCTACTTGAGCCTTCAAGGTCTGGCTTTACACCGACAGACCACATCTGATCATGTGCAGACTTGGGTCAAAAGCGTGCACGAGGCTCAGGAATTGCTGGACTACAAGACAGGCCAGAGATACAACAAAGCCAAGGTATGTCTGGCAGTCCTTGACTGTATGACATGCCAGCGCGTCAACTGTCATGCAGCCCCAAAATGCTGGCTGTTGTCACAGCAGCACATGCGTCCTCACTCAGTTCNTGTTTTGCAAATTATACCACGAGCTTTCATTGCAGCATTTGTTAGCACTGTGTGCTTCGCCAGCATTGTACTCACAGGCTGTGTGATAAACCTGCATGTGTCATTGCAGGTATTTACGCCATCTAACCAGCCTGTCTTGAGCCTGCCATTCATGTACGCAGGCCTGGGCAATGACAGTACCCAGATGCAGAACTTCAATTTAGAGCTTCTCAGCGCAGCTCGCCGTCAGTTTGCACAGCACTTTAGACGCAACACTGTTTGCTGGTACGACTTGAAGCTCGCAGGGACATCATTGACACGCTGGGATAGCAAGTGTGTCCCGTCACTGTAGTTGCTTCAAACTCCAAATTATGCATGTGCAACCTGCACCTTCACCTTTCACAGCAAGAGCAGCCGCAGCAGCAGCACATCAACAGCAGCAGCAACAGCGGCAGCAGCCACAGCTACCTGAGTCTGACATACAGCATCCATACGATTTACTTCAGCAGGCTCATTTCCAAATCACAGCACCCAGCTACGGTCAACAGCCAGCAAAGGCACCCAATCATCAGAGACTTGCCTCATGCGGTGGTGAGACTGAAGACTGCAGCTGGGCAACTGGGCATGAGCAACGCAACCCATTGTTGTCTGATAGGTCTGCGCAAGAGCTGGCAGAGCTTCTTGATGTCAACAGGGTCGACGACAGTCTGGGGATGCCTGCAGAGGCGGGCTATGGCTGGAGTGCTGGTAGCTGGCAGCATCAGCAGGGCGTGCCTGATGCAAAGCACAACAGCGGACATGCAATCCCTGCAAGGCCAGGATCTGCTACACAGTCTCTGTCCACGTCAGCCCAAACATTTCCTCAAAATCACATGTCACTACCTGCGGGTTGCAGGACTACATATAGTGGTCTGCGGCATGACAGCAGTGCTGCCTTGTACCAGGAGGGTCTCCATGGCATGCACCAGCAGATAGCAGTGCCGCTTTATGCTGAGCAACCCTGGTTCCAAGAGCACAGTATTCCACACATACAACACCACTCAGGTCATCTAGCCAGTGACAACATGTACATGCCACCTCAGGCTGGGCAGGAAAGCAGTAAGCTTGGCATGGGTAGATATGCGATGGAGGCAGCTGCAGGTGGTGCATACATGCCACCCATAGGCGCTCAGCAAGCCAACCATCAAGACTGGCTGCTTGCTGCACAGATGAGACATGCCAGGTCTGTGCGCCCGTGCACCCAGCGCACGGCAGACCTGCCATACCTGAATCAAGTGCACAGCAACAGTGTCCCCCATGTTGCTGGATACCCAGCTGCAGACAATGACATGCCGGGCAGGNTTCCTACCTTCAGGCTGTCACATGATTACCATGGGAATGTCCTGATGGCATGTGGCCAGCAAGCCCTGTTGCTACAGATGCTGCTTGCACATGGGGTCTCAAGTGTCCAGCCTGCTCATACAATCACACCTGACCTGCAGCGTGAAAGCACTACCTTGCCTGTGTGCCATGTTTCCTTGACTTGATGCTGTGCCTCCATCCCTTGTCTTGGCATAGCCCACAGAACGCATCAGCACTGCACTCAGGCTGCTGTGTGAATGGAGAACACATGTGCTGCAGACTATACAATGAATCACGGTGAAGTTGTCCCTGACATGTTGCGTGTACTGCAGTTGGTTCCCTTCCCCTTTGACCTTGTGCAGAGGGAGCTGAGGCGCTACCCCAACGCAGAGTTCCTGTGGGCCCAAGAGGAGCCCATGAACATGGGCGCCTACCAACACATCTGCCCACGCCTGGAGACCTGCATGCGAAATGAAGACAGAGAGGTGAGGTTCATGACTCTGGATGCTGTCCTGCATACCCAATCGGCTTGGACTGTTGTCAGCTGCCGCTGGAAGACTCACATATCTCACAGCTCTGGTGGCAGCTGTCCAAGGTGCAAATGTATCACTTACCCGCTGTCTCTGCAGTCTCACAATGCACACCTGACAACCACTGTGCAATGTTGCTGTGTGCAAAGCCATGGCGGATGCAGTCAGCTGGACAAGCAGGCCGCCAGATGTCTTAGTTGGGTGTTGTGCACAAGCTTGCATCCTGCATTGGCATTGCAGTCCCTCACCTCACACATGCCTGGAATCTGTGCATGCTGCTATGGTCGTCAGCGATTGTAGCTCGGTGTGTAAGGCGTAGCAGGCAGCAATGAATGAAGCCCTTTGTTGAGCCTACTTGCACCTGCGCCTGAACNTTGGTGCCCTGCACCAAACTGGTGAGGTCGTCTCTGCTACTGAGCATTGTCTCTGCTTCTACAACCTCCTGCTCACTATCTGCACCTACGTTCTGTTCCTGCGCTCTTTCACTGTTTGAGCCCTCATTGCTGACGTGTATGTGAGGATCTGTGCTGCTGCTCATACCCTTCAGTTTATGATGCTCTGCTTGATCATTACTAGAAGTTGCACTAATTGCTTGATCCTGAGTAGGCGCAATGGCTGAACTGGTTTCAGGTTGTGCATACGTAGACCCGTCACTGCTACTGCTGGGCAGCTGCTGTGACTGATGCTGGTTATGAACATGGTCTGTTGCATATGTAGCTTTTGGTGCAGCTTCCCTGTCCTTTGAAATGAATGCATCAGCTCCACTTGACGAAGCCTGCTGCTCTGCAGCACTGCTATCATCCTGAGCAGTATTGTACGACGCCACATCATTGCTGTTGGTACTGACTGATGCAGCAGGNGGCAATCCCCTTGCTGAGGGCAACCAGCAGTGCCCTCTGGTGCTGCAGCTCATCAGTCACATCGCTCTGCAGCAGAATGCTGGTGTCATCAATGCCCACTGCATGGCAAACAGGTGACCTGCTGCTCTGCATGGCTGTATGCTATGTCATGCGCCACAAGCCAAATGCCTGGCATTCTGACAGGCGTGTTAGTGTCACTAGCAGCACCCAGATTTTGTTGCCAGATTGGGTTCATCGTTGCCTGTTGCCTGTCTAACACGTGTTGAGTAAGCCCTCAGTTTATTGCTGGTGCTTAGACCTAATGGGAGTGCTACCAACGTCATGTCCTTTCGACACTGATGTGCTTTGATGTGCAGTGTGCGTTTTGGAATGGTAGGTGGACAGATGCGATTGCTTATTGCAGCTCAGACAGGCCATGTGTTTGTCTTTGACACAGAAGGCGTGTCTGCTGAGACAGGCAATGCCGGCTTGAGCTGTCAGCGCTTGCATCCGACAGCGGNCAAATGGATGCAGAAATGAACGGCCAAGATGGAGCAGCAGTGATTGAAGCTGAGGGCTGCAGCCCAGCTGGGCAAGGCATGGCTCCCCAATTGGCTGTGCTGGCTTCCTTGGATCAGGTATGTTCCTGTGAGGCAGGCTGTGCTGTGCTGTTCTGCTGTGCTGTGCTGTGCGTGTGCTGTGCTGTGCTGGTTCTGCTGTGCTGTGCTGTGAAACTGTGCTGTGCTGTGCGCTGAGTGCTGAGCTGTGCTGTGCTGTGCTTATGTGCTGTGCTGTGCTGTCACAACAGCAGAGTGCATGCTGTGCTGTGTGCTGTGCTGTGCTGATGCCATGCTGTGCTGTGCGTGCTGTGACTGCAAGCTCTGATTGCTGCAGGGACTGCTTTGTTGTGCTATGTGACACCCAAGGAGCACCTGGGCCTGCCTGACAGGGACGATGTCAAGGCTGGCGTGATTGCCTACAAGATCGCCGCCCATGCTGCAGACCTGGCAAAGGTGCAGCCATCTGCATTCATGGTGTCCCACGAGCATCTATGTCCATGCATAGCTACATGAGATCGTAAATCTGCAAGCAACAACAGAAGTACGTTCAGCAACTTCAAGCTCCAAAGGGCATGTTGTCAGGGTGCAAAGCTTCTCTTGCTAGCATGTCCAGCATGTTGTAGCATGAGGCATGCTGGGCTCGCGCATTAGCTGAAGCTCACAGCCTCCTGTGTAGCCTTGTCAATAGCCAACAGCTACTCTCACCAATCTTGACATTGTGCAGAATTGATTCACGGCAGAACCCGCACAAGCAGCTAATCATGTTGCCAGATCATTGCTGCATACCGGACCTGCTGGACAAATGTGTGTGCGATACCGTGCAGGGTCACCCATATGCTCAGGAGTGGGATGATGCACTGTCAAAAGCACGCTTCGAGTTCCGATGGTATGACCAGTTCAACCTGTCCTTGGACCCAGTTACAGCTAGGCTGTTCCATGATGCAACCCTGCCACAAGAGCCGGCAAAGACAGCTCACTTTTGCTCCATGTGTGGGCCCAAGTTCTGCTCAATGAGCATCACTCAGGAGCTCAGGGAGTATGCNTGCGCAGTTGAGACGACGCTATTGTACCAGGCTACACAAGTGATCCATGTGTGAACTTCTGTCAAAACAGCCTTGGTTTAGCTCAAATTGTGTCAAGAGTGTATGTCTAGCTTGGCAGTTGTGCAGCAGATCAAGTGTGTATGCATGATAATGTTGCAACTGGAGTAGCATGTCTTTGTAGCTTTGAAGCAAACGCTATGTCAGCTTGTGTTTATTGTGTACAATGGTATTGGGTTCCCTTTGCTAGCTTCGTTTGGATTCTCTTTGATCCCCTTTCATACGCAGTCTGTGAAAGGTGACACTCACATTATACAATTCACAGTGTATGTCAGCTGCATGGTTTGCCTGTTTTGCAAATGCTCAGTGCACGCACTTTGCCAGTGATCAGTGCATTTCTGACGTTAAAATGTCATATGCATATGCACAATGTTGAATCTACGCAGCCAGATCAAGTTCAGTTGGCAAGACCGGCCTGCTACAGGGGGGACGTTGATGCGGTAGGGTTCATAACGGCACAGCGGTAGTCTGTGTGTATGTGTGTGTGTTACATGTGACNACGTCGAGAAGGTGGCACGCCGTGCTGTGTATACCACCGGTATGCCTCGCCTTGCTTCATGCACCCATTGCTAATCTAGCTATTGTTGGCTTGGCCTTGGCATCTCTGGACTGGCATATTGGAATCTGTAAGACCCTCTGTTGCTCTACAGTGTTTGCAGTTCACCAGAATTGGGCATGCAACACAGCCATGAACCACACAGAGATGTGTTTTGACCTTGCAATGTAGCTCCATTTTAGACTCATGTCACTCAGCATCCTTGCAGCTGTATTACACGATCAAGTCAAGCCAAGTTGAGTCAGCAGGCAGCTGCTAGTACATGTGCCACAAGACATTTCAGCACCGATGAGCTGTTGGTCTTCAATGTATGCATGAGTGCAGGTAAGGGAGCATCTGCTGTGGGGCTGACAGCCTCAGTGCAGAAGGATGCTGTCACCAGAGAGTGGACGCTGGAAGGAGGTGCACTGGTGCTGGCTGACAAGGGAGTCTGCCTGATTGATGAGTTTGACAAGATGAATGATCAAGACCGTGTCAGCATTCACGAGGTGACAGTGCTCAGCAACCTGAAATGCAGCACAAAGCATATGTGAGAGCATACCATAGCAATGGTAGGCTCAAGGCCACTACCATAGCAAGCCTGTGCCTGATCTACCACAAGCCTGACGTCTGTGTACACCTTGACAAGTGCTCGACTGCCTTTGACTGTCACACCAATTTCTGTTTGCCTCCACTTTCCAACTGGCATTCTGCGGCTGTACAGCAATGGCGTAGCTGTGACCTGCCTCCCCACAGCTATAGCTCCTGAGAACTGAGCTGAGCTTGCTTGAGCCAATGGCTGCAGAAGCAAAGCATGGGTCAGACACAGCCATGACAATAATGTTGTGTGTTGAGACATGACATGCTCTTCCCTAAGTCATGAATGCAGATAGCGTGCTCACATGACACGAGGCTACAGACTGCTTTGCCAGCAGTTGTTATCCTCGGCATGTGTGAGGTGAGGTTTGTGCAGCATTTCGGCAACATAGTCTGTACATGTGGCGTTCACAATATATATATGCCGGTTAACACAGGTCCCTGCAAAGCATAGCTGTAATTAGGCATGGCACAGCAGGGCTCACCGCAAGACAGACCGCCTACACCTGAAAAGAACCGCAAAGCAGAGCAGACCGTGCTATGTCCACCAGAACGCTTCATCAACATTCCCACGTTGGAACTACAGGCCGCATTTCAAGGTATCACTGAGAAGCGACTTAAGTTTAGGATCAACAGCACAACTTACCTGGAGTACGCTGCCAACGCTTTGGCATCCGTTGCGCAGGAAGATTTCACGACGACAACCACGATGCTTTTGGCGACCTTTGCAAAATGTTTGAAGCAAACAGCCACCTGGACTTCGTCGCACTGGGAAGGTAATGTGGCCTAGCCCCCTGCTCCAGTCCAATCTGCAGGGCTTGCGAGTGACGCTTGACGAACATCTGCAGGCGAGTCAAGGATTCCTTCCGCTTGTTCTCAGCTGCAGCTAAAGGGACACTGTTACCTGTGAGGAAGGGAACAAGTAAGGCAAACCATGCATGCTGAGTGTAGCGACACATAACCAGTCTTGTTATAGCATGTGACACCCTGTCTTCTTGCATGCAACGAGCTGTGTGGGGGACAGGGTCCTGACATGCTGTCCTGCATATGCTCCATATGCANGACTGCAGCCACTTTGCAGGTCATATGCTGCTCCTAATGGCATGCAGAGCCTACTCAAGCGGCCCTTGTCACATGTGCACACTTCAGCACGTAGAGCCCAATGCTAGCTCAGCACACTGAAGCTTGCTGACTTTCGCACTCACATGCACGTACAGCAACCTTTTGCAGCATGATGCAAAACAGCATGAAGCCTGACCTGAAGTGTGCANACTTGGGGTCTTCCTGTTGATGAAACCGAACATCAATGTTCCACACCCGCCACGTGCCATCCTTGGAAGATGTGACCATTTTGGTAGAATCTGGAGAAAAGTTTAGGCACAACACCTGACTTTTGTGGCCCTGCAAAACCAGGTAAGGATTTCTTGTACCCTTGGCCTATTAGGGCTTGAAAATGTTGCTTGTGCCTAGGGTCAATGGGGGTCTTGACATAGCTTCTGTTCAGGATGCAAACACCTCACAATCCATCAAGGGTGGCACAGCTGCTGGTAAGGCTGTGCTTATCTGCGTCCGTCACAATTCCACAGCATGTGTGTTCAACCGCATGGCCAGCACTTGAGCCCAAAGCCACATCACTACATCAGCCATTGCACTGCAGTTTGCACACTGAGCACAGCATAGCATGCAAAGGGTTCTGCAGTGCTGTTGCGTGCATTGCTGCACAGAGCATCTGAGCAGTACCAGGTGGTCACTAGGCATGTGTTCAAGGTACCTGATCTTGTCGCATGCACAAAATTGTAGCTGGAGCAAAATTGGGAGAAGCAGATGCATGGTTGCTCAGCAAGCCAGCACACATATCTCATCTGTGTAGTACATCTGGCGCCCAACCCCATGAGCAAGCTCGTTTCGTACAAGGTAGCTCCAAGCTTTGTAAGGAGGCAGAAGCTCTGTACTGGGTATGGCTTCCCCTAGAAGAGTCCTGCTGACATTGTTCATGGTATTGTGCAAGCGTATGGGCGGGATCTGTCTACTGAGGAACGAAGGCGAAGCGAAGGGGCTGCTTGCTTCTTGCGGCCGACGTGCTTGAATAGCTTGCGAGACCTTCGCCTGCCAGTGCAGTACAGACAGGGTGAGAAAAGACCTTGCGCTTGTTACTTTAAGCCAGGTNAGCAATGACTTGGTCACCACACAGTACCTCGATGTTCCCGGCTCTGGCTATGCCAATCAGGCCACCAGCAGCAATGCAAACCTGACAAGACATGAGGTTAGCAGCAAGCCAGCTGTCAGCAGCAGGAGTCCAGCAGGCCGACATGTAGCTTCTGACGCCAATAAAGAGAACACAGGTGCATGTCACAAATGGACCTGCGTTGCTTGAGAAGCGTGTGCGAGTCTCTGGGTTTGAATGTGAATGTTGTGCCATGCCACTAGCATGCATGCAGCTTGTGTGGTTGTGTGGTTTGAAGAAACTGCTTGTGGCATTGCACTGCTGTTCTGGCCCTGCCATGCGAACTGAAGCCCATGTGTGGCATGAGCTGTTCNACATTTGCGATGCCTCGTACGTTTTGTTTCTTGAGGTAGTCACTCAGGGAGGATTTGCTGCGGTAGTTTGAGACTACGCTGGAGAGGTCTCTGATGACAACGCCATTCAGGTGGACCTGCTTTGACTCCTGATCCTCTGTAACACCACAAGCCCTAGTGATGCAATGCATGAAATGCTCATGTATGCTCAAATTTTGCCCTGTCTGCAAAGGTGTCAAGTCCTACTTATATACGCAGGCTGAAGTGACCTTGCATTTATGCAGGCTGAAGTGATCTTACACGTAGGCGGAATTTGGAAGACTTACCAAGATTGATACCCACATTGCCAATGTGAGGGTGTGTGAAGACAACGAACTGGCCCCGATAGCTAGGATCTGTCATGATCTCCTCATAGCCGGTAATAGAGGTGTTGAAGACCACCTCACCAATTTCTGTATCGGTGGCACCGAAGGCTTTACCCTTCCATACAGAGCCATCCTGCAAGACTAGTCGCGCATCGGCAGTCTGCCAAGGCGCAGCAGGTGCTGAAGCGCTCTCGGCCCTGACTACGAGGTTGTTTCTACTGGATGGCGTGTGCGGCTGATGCTGGGCCTTGTTATGACGGAGTGATGCACCATAGAATCCGGGCAACTGTCGAGCTGCAAACTGCACGGAAGCCCGTGCGGGACTAGACAAGGCACGTTTTGGCCCGATGCAGATGCTGCAGCCCCCGCGAGGGNAGAAGCGGTGTCTGGCAGCAAGTTTGCTATGGAAGCAGTGCAGCAATCCGAAACTGCACATACAGAGTTCCAGAAGGTCAGCCTGAACCCTGTACTTGGTGCATCCGACCTGTGCTGTTGTTGCTTCACTGTTGTGTTATTGAGTCAGTCGTCTTGCAAGCTAAATATGCATGACATCAAGCACCAACTCTGCAACATTTGGCACGATGCAGTCTCCCTGACTTGCATTGTAATATCTGATGCATGTGTGTGTATCAATGCATGCACACAACAGACATGCGCTGATACTGCATGCTGTAGTACCTAGTTGTGTAACCATTTTGCAGGGTATGAGGGCAGGGCTGAAGGGCACCATGCGCATCAAGGGGCTGTTGGAAATGATGTTTGAGGTGCTGAGTGACTGGATCGACGCTTTCATTGAGGACATTGAAGAAGCAGGGGCAGGGGAGACTGGGGGAAGCACCACCCCCAAAGGCAGTATATCACCTAGAGACAGTAGAGGTCAGCATAAAAAGAATATACTGCAGTGGAGCTGCTGGCTAGGGCCAGCAAGGTGGCATAGTGTACCATAGTTGTGCTGTCACAATGGAAACCAATGCAAGCCACTCTCTGTAGCTGCCGTGTCCAACACTGATATGCATTCTGGTGCTAGTGCATGTACACACTCTGGTCTCATATCTGGGAAGTGAGATTGCGACTTGCTGGTAGTAAGCTCATGTTGACAGGATTGTACAGTCACGTCTCTACTGTTGTACGATACTGCACATGTGCACAGGGCCCCCTCACCGAAGATCAAGCACAAGTCCCTCCACAACTCAGAAGATTCGCAGCATCAACCGGGAGGCTCAGAAGAATGAGCTGATCAAGGAAAGGCTGGATCACTGGAAAGCTGAAATGAGGTCAGCTTGCTGCATGATCTNGTGCCGCTGAAACGCTTGTCCTTCTGTGGGTCATAGTTCTTCAGACCAATCTGAAGCTCCACAGTCTCTGTGAATTTGCGAGGCTTGGCCTTTGATCCCTCAAAGATGCCTGCATGTCGTAGCAGGTTGCCACACAAACTGTGATGCGGTGTGAACTTGTCTTGCTAAGCAAGGACTCGGTCATCAGCCAAACGTGTCTGCAAAATCACCTGCGATGCCCTCACGGAGGGTGTCAGCGGATAGCTTGCTCATGGTGTTTGAGTATGTCCCCCCTTATCGACAGCGCTGCCCAGGCGCTGTTTGAGGCAGCACTTCAGCCGTCGTGTACGCAAAACCCTTCTTCCCTCCCTCGTAATGCATTTGCCTATTAATGGCCCTAGTCGCTCACGTGGCAATTCGTTTCAGTTTGAGCTACAACAGCTACAATCGCATGCCGAGAGCTTGAGCGACTTAAACTTAATGCTTGTGCCGTGCCGCTAAACCGTACAATTATCGAAATTGTAGCGCGTGTGCAAGTGGCGACAATACACTGGCCTGCAGCAGTACCGCCAGCTTGACATCATGGAAGAGAAGTCCGAGTACGAACGACAGCGTGAAGAGCGTATTGCACGAAACAAAGAGCAGCTCAAGTCACTCAATGTGCCATCAATTGCCCCTCAGCCAAGTAAGGTGAAGCCTGTTCCGAAAGGCTTCCTTATTTGCCCATCCTCCTAACTGACTTTGTGTTTTTTACACCTGCCCTCACACAGCGTTGCATGATCGCAGCCATTCGCGCAACNTGCTGTGCGTTCAATAGCTGAAGCTTTGCCAACTATTGACAGACTCACCTGCTGATTGCTTGCTGAACAAGTCAATGCCTGGGGTTGCCTCAAGGGATTGCTTGGTTCCATCATACAGTGCATACATCTGCTGTAAGGCATGCGGACTCTTCATCCCCACATTTGTCAACATGGCAATCAGGTCTGCCTGACTTCTGTCGTTCTGCAATGCAAGCGCAAGGTGGTAAGATACAAGATGCGATCCTAACAACCCACATGCTGTACAGCATAGGCAGCAAACACTGCCCAAATTCAGCATGTCCAGAACATGTTGTCAAGCTGTATACATGCTGAATACACGGTATGCATAGCAAAGGATAAATGTACTACAGCATGGCTATATTGCACCAATAGTCAAGGCTGCACATGGGCTTGAACAGTCAACAGTGATGCAGTGGTTGGCCAGCGTTTGGTGTGGAAGGTGTTTGATCGGCATGTCACATGTTCAAATGCATAGTGACAGCAGGGTACACAGCTGCCCCAAGCATGTACATTCAAAGTTTTGCAGGCAGCTCTTGAAGCTGAGTGAAAGAGTACTTACCATTCTGCGGGTGTGCATGTCAATCTGGAAGCCCAGGTCAGCAGCGTCCACACGAACAAGCGCCAGAGGATTGGTAATTCTATTGTGTAACGGGATCAACGGCACAAGAAAGGCCAACAATCTTTAGATTACTGCAACAGGCTAGCTTCTTGAGAGTCTTGGGATACATTCCTCTGTTGGATCGCATGAATATAAGTATCAATGCAACCCTTTGAGTTCCATGCACAAAGGGTCTTGATTAACAGGGCGGGCAACTGGAGAAGGCGACAATGGTTGGTAACATAGGCTGAGCAAGCAACCTCTTTTGAGTCACAATCTGTTGTGTTTGCTGAATGTTCTCATCATTAAACCTGCCTGTTAGGCATTGTGCCAGTGAAACGCAGTTTATGTGCTACAGCCTTGCCCGGTATTGCCTGTGCATTGATCTCAGCAAGACATGGAAACACTAGGTAAAACACTTGCATGATGTTGCATGAAGGCACAACCTGACNGACACGCACAGGGGACTGCCAGTCACAGCTTCAAATAAAATAGGGTCACTGCTGCTGTCTTTGCATTCCATGACAAAGCAGATACGAAGGCTGTGCAGCTAGCCAAAGCTGATGACATGTTGAGTTGCTGAGTATGCTAACCTGAGGAGAAATGTCTGCCCCATTGATTTTTGCTTTATCCTGAGCAGATGCTTGACACGCCACACCACCAATGATTGCGTACACAAGTCCCTTCAGTATCCAGCCAAACTGCACACACATGAAAGCCATGATGAACACTCTGTTGTGTACATTGCATCCAACTAAATACAGGCTGTCAAGAAGGACGACCAGCTACACATCATGAGACTCTGTGAAAAGTGCATGCTGCTGCAAAGCAAACAGGCGCTCACCTGACCAAAGAAACGCACAATCTTGCGATGCTTTGGTTTGACGCCCAGAGGATGAGCAAAATCTGTCTTGGCCTTATCTGCCATGAGCCGCAATCGATCTGCACCGCAGCGTTGATAAGTCAAGCTGGCTGCAGTTCTACAAAGAACACAAAAGTGCCACTTGCTGAATCATTTACTGGATGCGTTCAGACTGTGGGCTGACCTGCTCCCCAATGAATGCCGCCGCGTGGTCCTTTGAGTGGTGCCTTCAGCATCGGCATGATCTTTCCTCCAGGCTTCACTTCCTGTGCTGCTGCTTGCCCTGCNGGAGGCCTCAGTCACACGCACAGACCAGGCTCCCCTACCAGCACTCTCAAGAGGGCCAAGCTGACTGGGAAATCACAGGCATCAGTGCCCATCAATGCTAGGACAGCAGGTATGACAAGTGAGTGCTGCTGGGTCTTGCAAGTGCAGCAAGTGTACATCTCATGGGACGTGGGCATTCATGAGGACATACAGACCTGCAGCAAGTGCAGCCGATCTTGCAGCACTCATGTTGTGACTGGCTTCTGTCCCCTTGCAGCTGTCTCTGCTTGTATTGCAATAGCTTGTTCCTAGGGCAGGCCTGCCTTGCACACAGGGCTTTATGCATATTCTTTGGGCACAATGCTGATCTGCTGCACGGTTAGAAGCCTATCTATGCAAGCATACCTGAAGCTGAACGCAGCAGCCAATTCAAATCAAAACTGCACTTACCTCTATGTAGAATTTGGGAACTCCTTCACAAACCTGTATCTGCCTTCTAATGGCTGCTCAATGCTTGTATAGTTGCGGATGTCCACATTTACATAAGATGCTCAGACCCAACACCATTGCATGTGCTTGTCTTCACATGCTCAGGATGTTACAACACTCGTTCATGCCGCAACAAGAGCAGGCAGATGCTCAATTTGCGCTGACNGCAGTGCCAACAAAAGTATATGTCACAGCATCAGGCAGCTATACTATAATAGTGGCTGCAAAGCGTGTGTACGCAGGTCAATATCNTTGTGAAGTCAGCTTACCCGGTGATGTTTGTGAGCATGAGGTGGACCTGGCCTGGGAGCTGAGGGTTGGCAATGTCAATGGCATCAGTCTCTGCCAGGATTGTGAAGTTGCTGGTTGACCACTCACTGACATTGGTGACCAAGATGAACTTGAAAGCCTGGTGGGAGTTGTAGATCTGGAAGCTGCAAGAACACAACACGCCTGCTTGTTATTGGTACATATCAGTTGTGTGTGAATGAACTGACGTCACACGCGAGTATTGCTCAGTGCTGACTGGGGCAGTGGAACACTGTGTATGTATAGTGCATTCAAAGTCCAGGCTGCAAGTGCTTGCATAGCTGAAGCTGAGCTTGGTATAGTCCAGTTTGGTGGTCAGCAACCGACTTGCAGGTAGCTCTGCCAGTGAGAAAGCGGATCAACTCACGTGACTGAGCCGCTCCCGGACGAAAGGTAGTTTGAGCTTCCGTTTGTCTCAACCCATTTAAACTTCTGAGGTGGAGTCGCAGTGTAGTTAGTCGTGTTGGCAGGGATGACAAGCGCGATAGCATCTCCGCTAGTTGGTGTCGTGACGCCCATGGCTGTCACGGACACGAGTTCAGAATTGCTGCTCAAGGACGTGATGTTGGCCTTGAGGGATGGTGCAGCGGAGACAGCAGTGACAAGCACCACGAAACATGTCGCCAAGACCTGGAGACGCATCCTGCGTGCAGTGCAAACCACAGTTTACCCGAAGGTCAAGGTGCAGACGCACAAAACAATGGCATTTATCACTACAGCGCCGCCAGCTCAGTCCGCGATCTCCTGCAGCCTATCTGCACAGGTCTTGCAGCTACACGGCGGTGACGCGTGACAAGTACCGAGAACACCCTCACCGATCGGTACCTGGCTCGAGCCTGACTCAGCTGTATTTGCGACCACAGTCTGTACTGAAATGCCCCTGCACAGTACCGGGACAGGAGGGTGATTGTGGTGCGTCGCCACGCACCGTTGTTGCACCAGCGATAAGCTAGGCTTGCATAACCGGGCGTCAACTGTCAAACTTCAGGGAATATGCCCCATCGTGACGTAACCTGATTACTGACCCTCGATCTCCCTTCTCGAATTGGTTAGGGTTGCTGGAATTACGTAGGTAACCTCTCTTCCTTCTGTACTGGACATCTAGATTTGAGCACCACAGACAAGCGACAATCAATTGACACACTGCAATACGGCCNAGTGGCCGGGCAAGGCAGTGCGGGCAGAATTGTGGACATGGAATGCCTCTCTATGCGCTTGCGATGCACTGCATTGTCANGATTACACCCAGAGGTATACTACATCACATTTGTTATTCAAGCCACGTATGCCACATCTCAGTTTGCAAGAACAGGACTGCAAGTCATACTGACTCGCTGCCTGTAGCAGCAGCCTTTGAGCGTCACAAGTTACTGCATGCAGCATACAGCACAACATGGACCTGAAGGCACAAAACCAGAGCTTGATGACGCAGCTCAAGGAACTGCAGGATCAGGAGATCCAGCCACGCCTTGGCGTGAACTATGAAATTGCTGCCAGGTACTTGTTTGCCATTTTGATATTATGACACTGACGTACCTTGCTCAACTTGATCTGATGGTTTTGTGGTCCTGTCTTGTCATGTACATTGTCCAATCTGTGCCCAGTAAGAGTAGGATCATATTGAGGCATTGTAAGTCATGCCGGCAGTCTTGACATAGAGCATACATAAAGGCTTTGTGTGGGTGTACAGGAAGCAAGCTGTGAGTGTATACCAAATGCTTGCAGACTGCAACAACAGCAACTTTGTTGCCTTTTTTGATGACAAACACACTGAAAAAGCCTGTATACTGTCATACAAGCCTCCATCATTGCTTGATTGACTCCCAGCTTACACCCTGCAGTACTTGAACTTGCTGAGTGTGTGACCAGCCATATGCGAGGCCTGACCCTCAGCTTATTATGTCACTGAGGTACAGTCAGCCCAAATCCGCGAGTAGCAACAGCCAAAAACAGATCTGCCCCTTGTGGCCGCTGGGACGCTGCCTGCACCGCCCCTGGCCTCTGCAGACAACAGCACCTGAATCTGAAGGTTGTACATATCCATACAAAAGACTGCAGTGGTGCATTTGAGTACTTGTCCGGCATGGCAGAAAATGAAGTCAGACTTGCATATCTGCACTAGGTCGTGTCTAGCTAATGTGAACACAGGCCACGCTCAGCATGCTTCAGAGTGAGCAGTGTTACCTTGGTGCAGCAGCAACACACAAGTGCGTCTGCTCATGCAAACACCTGTCTGCACACAGCTGAGGTGCAGNAGCAGGAGGGCCACCCTGGCTGGATTCTGGATGACAGAGACAGCAACATCCTGGATGAGATGCAGCATCGAGAGGTGGGCTTTGCTGCCTGCCTGCCTGCCCCACACATGTTTCTGATGTGAAACAACGGATGGTGTGTATACACATTTCAACAAACCTTAAGTGCATCCACCGACAGATATCCATGTGCCTTTTGCCACAGCGACTCAACAATTGTACATAGACAGCTTGTTGGGACTACTGGCATAAGCACAGACTCAACAACAATGTCTTGTGTGCACTTACAAAGCAATCACATCGGCAATGCAAATGCCTGTGCCTGTGCCACATTAGATAAGCATAACAGCTCCAAACCTCCAGTGTGACAGGGAGTGATGTGGTGCAGATGCAGAGGCACCTTCATGAGGGCATGGGCAACTGCATCCCCACCCCTAGTGGGCAGCGCCACATCATCTCTGGCCATACCAACCACTCTGAGCAGAGCCTGGTGGACATGCAAGGGGCACAGGGCTCCGTGCAAGGACTGGACCGAAGGGCCCTGGGCAGGCCTGCCCCTCTTGATGGTGTTCCCACAGGGCAGCCATTGGGCAGGTAATGTGTCCTGCCTGCTCATGATCTGCTTATGAATCTGCTGTGACGTGATGCACAAGGCAGTGGGCTTTGTTACATGGACCACTTCAGTGGGCTGTCCTATGACATATTGGCTGTCGTATTTGACTTCTGCCATGATTGGGAAATATGGCAATACGTTGTTGCTTCTCGAGAGCTCAGGCAGATTGTGAATTTGTTGCATGCAGCACACCACAGCTCTGTAGCAGCTTCAATCATCCGACATAGTTCTTGCAATCAAGTGGTAAATGCTGGCTGTGTACCTAACCTACATGACACGCTGCACAGCATTTGCTGTCTCTAACCATATCTGGCTGTTCACTATTCAAGCATGCTCCTTGCAGCAGAAAAGCAAATACATCACTGCACAGCTGTCTGTATGTCAGGGGATACATTGGCAACCTATGTCCGCATCATGTTGCTTCAGGTACAACTCACAGCCCAACATGCTACATGGGCATGGCATGCTGGACCGTCAATGCTCTGTCACAGATGGCCTGGAGGCATGGCCAGACCTAACATGTGAGCTAGGTCTGAACACTGCTGGATATGACAGCAAATCAGCTGTGTTCCGGCTGTTGCTGGCAGAAAGCCCCACTCGCTGACGTTGGTCTGCAGCTGCTTGTTGCTGTCTGGNCATGCCCTCAACGATGTGCTGTGCAAGTCCTGTTTTGCATACAGGCACGCTCTTATGATGAAGCTGCATCTAGTCCGCTGGGCTGGTACATCAGGAATGCACAGACACGGGCACTTTCACATCCCCTGCCTGTCATGCGTGCCAGGGAGATTGACACATGGGCAGCTAGCTCTCAGTATCGAGCACTGTTGGCCAAAAACTACCTGCACAGGCAAAAGATTAGGAACACTGGCTGATTGAGCTGCATGTCTTCCTGTTGTACTCAATTTTGCTAGAGGCCCTCGCTGCAACAGGTGTGTGTGCTGCAGTATATCGCGAGCTATTTGTTCTACCCGCATGTGTGTTTCTGCCAATTTTGACTATCTCTGAGTCATTGTATGCAATGTTGATGGACCAGGTATTACGATTGCCACAGCATCAGCCTGAGCTTCTGCAATACTAGTCTGCAGCATTACTCTCTAAAGGTGTGTGACCTTGGGACCAAAGGCCGTGTCTTGTATCTGTGTTGAAAATATTCAGGTTGCCTTTTGGCAACAAGTACTTGGTGTCACATTTGCTGAAAGGTCAACACATGTTTAGCTTATGCGATGCCAGTAAAAAGCCTGCGTGCACTCGTTGGAACGGACCTCATAGTCAAGCAGATTACAAACCCAGCCTCCAGCCAGCACAGAGGGTGCACATTCTTTTGCAAAGAGGCTCACGATTGCCACTGCAATGCAAGAAGTCACATGTACCTGTTGCCTGACGCATTGTAGTACTCCAGTAGCACAGCAATACTGTCTCAATCTGACAGTGTAGGGTCATTTGACAAGTACACAAAGACTTGAACTTGTAACAATCATACAGATGTGCACGCCATTGCTGATTGTCTGTCTGTGCACACATCTCTGCTACTATCATACGGCTCAGCCTGAGCAAAATATAAATCTGCTGAACACGGGACCAGCTTGCTCACTGTGCATAAATGCCACACCACACATGCCGCACTGGTCCAGGCATATCAGATATGCTATTCATGAAGACCTTGGGCTGGGAGACCTAGACATGGATCTACCAGCACCATTGGTCTCTGGCAACACAGAGGGACTCCTACTTCTGACCTTGCCGGGACTGTTTGACTGTCTGCGAGGTGGAGACACACTGGGGCTTGCTTTACGCACAGGGCTGACACTAGGGGAAGGCCTGAGGGCAGGACTGGGCGAGCGCCTGCGCCTTCTAGGTGGCGTTGCAGACCTTTGTCTGCCTCTGCGGTCCCTGCTGTTGCTGCGATATCTGCCANTCGAGTTCTTGCAGGAATGTGATGTTTGTAACATTGCTGTCAGACGCCAAGCCATCACCAGTTGTGTTCTTGATATCTAAACTCCAAATGACCTGCATGTCAGTGAGCACACACTGAGGCCACCAAAACAATGCTTCTTTCTCGGGCCACCCTCAGTGCAGAACTTTCTTGACCCGGGNTTGCGCTTCTGCTGCTTCCAGTCATCCGCAAATTCCTTGACAGCTCTGTAAGGCAGCCACGAAGGGTTTAAGCAACGCAGACTGCTTGTCACGCTAGCACCCGCAGTTGAGTCGAACCTCAAGTCGGATACATCACATTTGACAAATGATACATCGCCTTTGTTCGTGTGTGCTCGAATTGCCANTATGGCCAAACACATCTTGACGTGCACTGACATTCAGCTGATCACCAAATACATGTGTGCAGGCCAGCGCTCCAGATGCATTTCAGGTGGAGGCAGAGCGCCTGCAAGAACTGATGCAGGACAAAGGGGAACTCCTCTTGCGTGTGCAGACCTTAAGAAAGGTGTGATGATGTACAGTTTGCAATATGTCAGTCATTACACTAGCGCTTGAACTGAGCACTGGTGTCATGTCAGGGCCTTTCGGATTGGCGCAACANGGACCCTACTGACAGGATGGGCTAAGCTGTTATCGACTGTACTCTGTCAGGACAGAGGCAGTTAGCCAGAACATGATAATCGTGCGTCACTGCCTCGCGCATCATGGCTTTCAAACTGCTTGCGTGCTTATGGTTGCTGAGCAGAAACATGCCTGTTGTACATGTAACATGTGCAAGCATGGGCGCCCAATAAAGCACTACACATGCGGACTCCTGCTCGTATGTCTGCCTGAGGAATGTCACCAATGTTTGGCTCACTGTATGGGCTGTGTCTTGACTCATGTGGCCAAACACAAAGCATGTAGCAGATGTTGGCAGACGCTTTAACGCTGCACTGCATATCACATAGCGCAGCGCTTACACACTGACTACCTAAGGCAGCAAAAGGTTGATTATAGCATGTAGTTGGCAATACACAGCTGCAGCTGTGACAACCGTGCTGATTGGCATTGACAGTTCTGCGTGTTGCTGAAAATTCAGGCTGGACAAATTACTTCCTTGGAACTTGGGTTGCATTGGCTTGTGGTGTTTGTTCAACCTCCTGCTCCTCAAGGACCTCCACCTGTGATCATGACAGCACAAATTTCCACACAGCTTTGGAGGGGCTTCACATATGCTATTTCGCACAGCACATCAAGCAATCAATGTGCATACAGATGACAAACGGTGCCTTTCTGTACCTTATGCCCATCTGGAACCTCCCATGGCTTCCATTCTGCAAAGGCCATTATGTGCAGTTAGCACAGTCAGGTTTTCACTGCACAAAGGTGATTAATGCTCAAGCTGGTGAGGCCTCATGCTGTGCATACAGTGACACACCTGCCATCTTCGGTATGAGGCTGAGCTCATCTTTCACAAAGTTGATGTACTGTTCTAGCTGAGCATCTAGCTTGTCCTCAACTTCTTCGTCAGTGATATCAGAGTTGACAAAGCCAAGCTTGTGATTGAGGGTGTTTTCCACGTTTTTACGGTACTCAGCTGCTTCCGGAATGACCTTGATGGCCTCCAGTGCTTGCTGCAAATAGCTCTTTAAATTTTCGCGAGCATTGGGATCCACATCTAGACCAGCAATGCCTGTATGAGTNCCCCTTTGGTACAAATGTCCAATTGATGCATGACAAAGTCAGTTGTGCAGACATCTAGATCTTCATCTGTAACACCTCATACATTTAAAATTTTACAAACCAAGGATATTTTGGTTTGAGACAACCAACACTCAGTGAGTTGTCCTCTGAGACTTGTACCACCAAGTCGTAATTCTTGTGCATCAACACTGCAGAGCAGAAATCCCTGCTGCAGCAAAACAGCTGCACTGTCAATGGCATAAGCTGTGGAAACATTTGTAGGGAGGAGAAGGAGCATCACAGGAGGACTTTGTGGCAGCGAGCATGCCAGTCTANGTGCTAGCTTGCAGCAGTAACAAGCCTTGCTGCAAATCTAGAGCAGCAGGTCATAGCTTGCACTTGAGTGGCGGTCAACTTGTGCCCTGACACCTGTGCAGCTTTGTGGTTGTGTGCCTNGATGGTCTGTTGCTCGACACTGCTTTTCATCTGCACCACAAAAACCATGTGGACTTGCAGCCCATCAAAGTGTAATCAGTCAATTGTGCGGGACATGAAGCCAGGGTCACCTTGCCGACTTCACAAAACTATCTTGCTTTGACACCTACTTCATGCCTTGCTGCTCTGCTGTGCTGGCGGTAAATGCNTACCCTTCTTCAGTGCTGCCATGCGAGACTTCAGATTGGAGACATTGCTCTGCTTGCCTGAACAGCAAGGGCCCAAAAAAATCAGAGAAACCATTTGAAGTAGTCCAGAAGACCACTTAGATGGCAGTGACACCACGATAAACAGGCCAGTAAACCCTGAACAATAAGCACAGACGCGTTGGCTTCAGCCCTTGCTGCATGTTATGGTGCTGCCAGGGACAAAGTGAACACCAGCTGGGTTGCTGTTAAGTGAGTCACACAGTATGCACATCATGATTGTGTGTGCACGGCACCACCACGTGGATCTAGCGCCTGACTTACAGACCAGACCCACAGCCTTCTGGTCATGCCAAAGTTGCCAGCTTGGGGCTGTACTCAGTATGCAGCGCAGAGAAAATATTTTGTGCGAGCACATTCATTTACGATGGTACGTTGCAATTCCGTGCTAAAGCAGGTGCTTGCAAGCCAGCTATGGATACTATAGCAGTTACAACAGTCCAAGGAGCAGGAGGTCAACCTGCAGCTGCCGTGCTCTGGCCAGGGCTATGGCTGAGCGAAGAAGCTTGTCTGGCTGAGTCTTGAGGCAGGTTGTTGCCAGTTTGCGCATGCTGTCGTGTTGGCAACGCCTTTAAGGGCCCTTCAGCGTTTGCGAATGGTAGAGGCTCAAGCGTGACTAGCATTTCTGAGCCACACAGAGGCAGTGCTGTCCTTAGGCCAACGTTGCACAGGTGTCAGACCACTGACTATGATGACGCACAGCATTTCAATATCAACAGTAGCTCTATACAGCCATGAGTTGGGTGGAATTTGGTGGTACATAGCGTACACATGATGATGTGGTGGCATAATGGCTGATGAATGTGGGCTTGGCTTACCAGGAGGGTTGTGTATGCTTGCAAGAAGTGCCTTGAAGGGCTCAGCAGCCGTAGTGTAGATGGAAAGGGCTTCAGACCCACTCTCTGCAGCTGCGGTTGCCTCTGAGCGTGCTGGAGCCACCTCCTCTTCGTCGCTGCTTGCGTCTAGGTAGACTTGCTCTGGCAGTGCAGGGGCAGGTGATGCAAAAGGTGAAGCCTTCCCTGGTGAGTGGGGCTGCAGCTTGGAATTGGGGCTTGCACCTGGCTGGTTCAAGCGGCTCACCAGACTTGACAGGGCAGGCGCTTGCCATACCCTTGTAGGCACTACAGCAAATTGATTACCATGGCTGTTCACTTCGCCAGACACAGGGGAGATGCTGCATACAGGCATTGTGCTGTGCATCACTTGTCTNCGAAAAGATGTATACAGATGTAAGCACTGACAGACACAAAGCAAGCCTCCACGCCGTCAACCCGTCAGACATGGAGAAACACTAAATTTGGGCATCCTTGATGCACCATGATCAGCTTTACTGCCCTGACTGCTCTTATGCGGCGCTTACAGTCTCATACTCGCACCAATAATCCTGTTTCTAGGAATGCTTTCAACACAACAGTCCAGTGAGTGCCTGGCACAAAATGCTGTCGCGATATACTCAGGGGTTCACAAATTTCAACACTTGACATCCAACTAGCACTATTGCGCTCCAGGAACACAAAGCTGCTTTTCTGTCACTCATTACTGGGGTGGCATACACAAAGCCCCTCTTCATACTACAACTTTATGTGGTATGACATTGGCTTATTGGCATGACAATTTGAATTGGCTTATTAAATTGTGCAATGCACGCGATCGCCTTGCAGCCATGAGGACGCGTGTCACATGCTGCATATGGGCCATACTCATGTCACAACTCCCAGCATGTAAGCATCATACATGTCTGTGGAGGTGATGTATTGTTGTGTTTGGCTGATCAAGCATAACCTTGAGTATCCATGGAATATCTAGACCAAGTTCCTGCCGTTTGACCATTTTGGCTCTGGCTGCACCGATTGCAGCTTGTTGCGCTTTGTTTCTCTTGCAGCTGAAAGATGGGTTGCACCAACATTGGAGCAGCTTGAAATCAGCCTGCACAATCATGAAATCAGTTGCTTGTGTGTGTGCATGGTGCTTGTTGTAAGGCCAAATTGGTGTGCCGCAAGAGCCTGACGCAGACAAGCTCACACCTCATTGAGCCACCAGAACTGGAAGTCCTCAGCCTTGTATATACGCGACACATATTCACAGAACAAATCTGCGCAGTATCTAGCAGTCCAAGAAACAGCTTCATGACTGTCAGGTAGGGAGTCTTCGGTCCAAACAGCAATCTGCAGCGTGGTGCCAGCTCGGCGATACACAGACCAGCTGGGACCGTCGTCTAAGACTACTTCTTTTTCTGGGGACAGATAACGGATTTTAGAGTGGAACAATTCTTTTGCTGGCCAGTATCCGTATGACACCCCTTGAGTTGTATCCAGGAAGTTGTTACCGGTTTGTCCGACAAACTCACAACACACGAGACACCGGTCATGGGGAGTCACAAGGCTTGGCTNATGCGCATCTTTTCGTCTTTCTGGGTATCATCTACAACTAGCATGAACTTCACACGAGTATTACTGATGTATGCATAAACCTTGTAGTCCGCTGTTGGGTACAACATGCCAAGGTATGTGTCAAAGACCTCCGATGGCGTCTTCCTTGGTGCTGACACTGCAGCAAACCTTGCTTGTTGAGTGTTATGTGCTGCACTGCATTACTTTGTGAGTGCTGGCACCGACCCTTCTCCTCGACAGCATCAAGAGCGCAGTGCACTATGTAATGAAACTGCAGGGAGTCCTTATGGTTGCTGCTGCCCTGAACGGCTTCGAGATACAAGGGCTTGTTCTGCACACAAGCAAACTACCTCAGGTGAGGTCGTACGGCGTGAGTGCAATACGTGAGCCACGTTGCTCACCGTCTGTCCAAGAACTGCAGCACAGACAATCATTTGTATACCATCGACCGCATCTGCAGGCCGTTTTGGTGTAGTGGAAGGCGTGATCACTGCGCGAGCGACTTATTCGCAGCAAGAGTCACGAACACGGCAGCGCGTTTACTTAATTCGGGCTCATTGTGTCTCAGCTATTTCGTATATACGCAAGCTTGCTGCGCAGGCGACGTTTAAAACGGTACACTGATGTGCAAGTTGCATGGGATAGTGTGTACATATATCAGCATCATGATGTGAGTTTCTTCATCAAATGTTGCAAATAGACTGCTTACTGTGACCAAACGCGCATACAAATGCCTACCAAACAGATCAAAACCACATGTACTGTGCATCAGTGTTACCTGTAAGTCTCAAGAAACAACCTGAAGACTGCACAATTTACTAAGTCGGTCCACTGCATAGCACCAATGATTGCAAGCTACCAGACTTGAACAGCAGCACAGCAGAATACTTGGGCTGGCTTCATAACACCTAGACTTATCATCATCAGCTGACGGCATACACCACTCAAACATCACTTCACAAAGTCCAGAGATCAGAATAGTGTAAAGCATGGCATCTCAACGAATTGATGAGTTTGCTGAATCAGCAACAACTGTCGACAACACACTCTTAGTGATCAAGCACCAGCATCAGCCACATTGGCACTAAGCCCATGCCCGCCTCTCACAGGCTTGCTAAGAACCTGGGTGGATCACTCATGGCCAGGGGGCTCACCCTGTTGAAACAGGGGCGCAAGCATCAAACACAAGCTGATGAGCGGTTTGTCTCCTCGAGGCTCGCCATGTAGGTTTGTACACAAGACTGACTAGTACTTGTCACAGCATTGCTCCGGCAGCGGGTGGACAGTCCTTGACTCTTGATGTAGATACGTGCAGATCATCAGCCTTATGTGTTGCTCTGCAAATGTTGCTGTGCGTGCCATGCTTGAACATATGGAGCATGTCATAACCTGACTATACAGGTATACTGTTCTTGACTCCGTTGTATCCTTTCATCATCGGAAACTCAAACAATCTATTAGCGGCCTTACGGTCGCAGCACCATATGATGCAGGCACAAGGCCAACAGATTATCAGAGCAAGAATCGCAAAAATGAATCCGAGTGTCGGACCGATAACTTTGCACCTACAAGGGTTGTCGGTGTTGCCGCATTCGAAACAGATAGGTAAGAAGAACATGTTGGCGAGGGTTCAACACTACGTGGACGCTTGGCACAGGTGCATAGACTCGGTACAGGACACGTCGGGCACCGTCTTTCACGCCCTCGCGCGTAACGCCTGTTGGCCTCATGTGCTTAAAGTTCTCAGTTGCCATCCATGTGCAGCCTAGTTTCAGCCATGAGAAATAACAGCGTGGCGTTTGGCGCCGCTCAGGTCATTGTGCAACTACATTTGCCGCGTGGGTCGGCAAAGCGCGCAAACTATCCTTTCCTCCCATCGGTAGCGTGGTGGAAATGNTGTGAGGACAAGTCAGCCGGCTGCCGAAGGTGCTGGTGTACGACGTCTCGTTCGCGAGATCTCGAAGGTTGGCACGTTGCGGCACGTGCCGCCAGTGAACTTAGGGGTTCCATGTGCACGCAAGCAGTGTGAATTTTGTAGCGAATGAAACGTGCATAGCTCTTACGATGACTCAAAGACAACAGCAACATGTGGCACGTGCGCAAGTATACCAAATGAGTAGCATGCGCATACCGAAAATGTTACGAATTAAAAGCTGTGCGAAAAACAACACCATGCACATTGACATTGCCACACTTCATTGTGGTAATGAAGTTTGCCAAAATGCTGCTTGTGCCAAGCAAGGCATTGGGTATCAGTTGCCGGTGCACATGAAGCAGCCAAGCAAGTATATCATCGTTGAATGGATGTCAAGTTTGCATTTGGTTTGTTGTGTGTATGTCTAAGTCACACTGAGCCTGAGAAGAGTTTGATCATTCCAAGCCCTTACCCGCAGTCCTTGGCAGCAATTTTGTTGCCTTCCCCATTCACTCTGTTCCTGGCAGAGTTCCCCAGGTCAGCTACTTTCCACACTGTGTCAGTCTCGTTGCAAAGGATGTTGTCGGCCTTGATGTCTTGGCAGATAATGCCCTTGTCATGCATGGCCTCCAGTCCAGAAGCAACCTGGTAAAATCCAAGTACCATCTCCTTCACAGTCAATGGCCCCTTCCTCCTGCACAACCACAATGAACAATCAAGCAAAACATGGCATGTTGCTCAGCTGTTAGTGTACCACCGATTTCACAAGAAGCACAAGTACTGGTGGTTTCCCCTTTAGTGGAGCATGCGATTCAGGTGCTGGTCCAGAACACTGTGTATGTCCGCAGGGCAGAGTATGCAAACTCCATTGTGTTGCTTAGGAACCTCATGCATGCCTGTTGTAGCTGAACATGGTAGTTGTCATGTACATTGATGTCCACTGTCTATGTGCTATGCACACATGGCAGCACCAAGCCACTGTACATGCCATGTGGCAAGACATAATTCTCACCCAAAATCCTTCCTTCTGTCCTCCAAGGAGTGACTCATGCACTCCATAGCCAGGTAAAGTGTCTTGGTTCCATTCGCCTCTGNTTTTCAGCCTATGCCGCAAGCAATGTACCTGGTGACTGCATCATCACTTCGGCAACAGTGACTGGTTTGTACATCGTCCATAACAGCCCAAGCTTCCCCAGGTGGCTGCACAAGATGGTATCACAGTGTGACAGGTTCCACTGCACAGTACCTGTGTGCATGACTCAGGGCTGACATGGCTGTACAACTCATGTTTCTCATGTCTGGCTGTACAGGAGCACAACTGAGCAGCATCAGCAAGGATGACAAATGGGCACTGCAGCAGCTGGCAGCGGATGGGGAAGAGATCCAGGGGCGTATACACCTGCCACAGTATTTGCTGCTGGCACGCACACTTCTCACCGCCCCTTTAGGTCAGTCACATGCCAACCTGACCTCAGTGTGCCATTGCTCACCAGACTCATTGATGGCGACAGATATGTTTGCGTAGCAATGAACCTCTGATATCCTGTATATTGTGGAAAGGATGTGGTCTGACAGCACTGCTCCACTCTGAAGACAGTGGTGTGGGATAAAATCCCACTGTGAGCTAGCCATCAAGAATCTGCAGACAGCGAGAATCTGTTCACGTGCTTCTTTCTGTAGCTCTGGCTGTAGCAGCTTCCCAGCTGGTTGGTTCAAAGGTGTCTGTGGCATGTTTCATCAGCAACGCTGCATCGCGCCTAGGCAACCTTGCTCTCATAATCACAGACAGCACAAGGCTGTGATGCAGCCACTGCACAACAAGTGAGATGGCTGACAAGGTCAGCTCACAGAGCCACTGTTGCAGAACAATGACAAGCTCATCATCAATCAAGCAGTTGCAATCAGATGAAAAACAACCTCATTTCTGATGCTTGCCTGACACCTGTCACCAGTCAACAGGTCCAGGGTAAACACAGACATCACCTGTTAGATTTCATTTCACACAGAACACGTGCAGTCATGGCAGAGCTATGCATGCATCACAAAGGNACACAAAGAAATCTCAAATTTCCAGGCATGCTTACCTTTTCCTGACTCAGCGTGCATGGGTCCTGGCATGCAATGAGTGCACTCAAACATAGTCAACAGGTGGGGTGTACCTAACGTAGGTGTGGAATGAACACGACGTCCAAGATGAGGTGCTGGCAATGGTTGTGAGGACTGGCTCCAACACAGCTGTTGGTTCTGTGTTGCATCAAATCATGATTGCTCACAAACGCGTGGGATTGCGAGACCCATTCAACATGGTAAACAGCAAAGCATGGCATCAGTGATTGGTACTTGACCCTCATCCAACACATTCATTTGCACAAGAGTGGTTATATTGCTGCAGCAACATATAANCAATGCCATACGAAAGGTGCTTACTCTCACACCTGAGCTGCATTTCTTGTCTTCAAGGCAATGGTTTCCAAATAAGTGCAGTCTGCCTGTGAAGTACCACTGCGCATCTTGCATCCATTCACACTCTAGTCTGGTGCTTGTGTGAGCGTTGCACCTTATCAGATCAAGGCCAGCTAAATTATGCCATCTCATGTGGGTGTGATGTTTCACAATGCCACAGGGGTGTCTGTACAGCTTGCACAAACAGGACATGCATGTCTTGTGCCCTGAAGCAANGAAACCCCTGGCACTTCAATATCAATCAAGTCAGGGTGAAACATGATCTCTGCCGCCATGAAGCGCTCAGCTCCAACCTTGATCACACGCCCATCTGGCAGTGTGTACGCTTGGACAACATGCGTTGTTTCTCTGGCTACCTTGTAACGGCAGCGCTTGCAACATCGAGGTTTGAGCTGGGGCATATTTGGCCTGATTATATGCATGGGTATATACATTGCTGCAACGTCTGCATTTGTTTGCTGCACAAGAGCAGACTCATTCAATACAGAATAAGTTTACCTGCAGCTCCTTTTGGTAGTTACAGGCAACATAGCACAGCTTCTCCTTCATCTGACGCACTGNATGCTTGTGGTACCTGGGAAAACCTCCTAAAGGTCAAACAATTGTGTTGGAAGCCTCATGCCGCCTGTTGCACTGCCTGTTGATGGATGATGTCAGTACCTACATAAAAGTTCTAGATTCAGGGGGTTTGCAGAAGCTCATTCACCAATTAGGCCCTGGCACAACGGCCATCCTCCGGCAAGCTGCTGCTGGGGCACTTTCGCATCTTGTATGCACCAAAAGGATGCCTCAGTGGGAAAAATGCAACGAGATCTTGGACTCTTTCAACGCTAGGCAGCCTTTCAATTTGGAGCTCGACAATCTGCATGCTCGGCACCAGACTTTAGGTGAAAGTGAGATGGTTACTGACCAGATGATTAGCGTCCAGCTGCTTGACAAGTCTGAAGGTGTTTCTGCTGGCCCCACTGACTCTGATGATGAGGGTGCAAGTGATGAAGAAATTGCAGCTGTGCAAGGGTCCTTGGAACAGATGCAGATGTGATTTAGCTCTTGCAGCGAGGCTTTCTGGTGGTGCTGTTATGCTATTCAGCAGTGAGAGTGCTTATGATGTATGCCAGTATCTGAGTCTGGTTTCTACAGTATTTTCACCGTCACTGCCAGCAATGTCTTCACCTTCTTGTGTTTGAAACCATTGCCTACATGGCTATATGCAATTGCAGCAAGCATGCAATCATTACATGGCTAAGCTCACGACGGTGGCGTTCTGCATACCGGCAACAATTGCCGGAAGACAGCAGCATTGCGTCAGCGGCAACAGACATGCCTTTTATCAGGAAGTTGGAGGAGCACGTTGTCAACCGGATCGCAGCGGGTGAAGTAGTGCAACGACCGGTGTCCGCCTTGAAGGAGATGCTGGAGAATAGTTTAGACGCAGGCATATATAACATAATTACATCACGGTTAGGCGTGCAACCTCAGTATTTGTGCGTAAAGTATCTTGATCTACTGCAGGCTCTACACAGATCAGTGTCACTGTCAAGGAGGGTGGTAACAAATTGCTCCAAATTCAGGACAATGGATCAGGCATTGAGGTGACACAAGACATCTGTACATGTCGCAATTCAATACAGCCTGTTTGTATGGATGTGCGCTGCAGAAAGCAGACTTGCCTTTGCTATGTGAAAGGCATGCAACTTCAAAGTTGCAACAGTACGAAGACCTGGAATCTATCAATACTCTTGGCTTTAGAGGAGAAGCCCTTGCTTCTATCTCTTTTGTTGCTCATTTGACTGTCACTACAATGACTCAAGGCGCTCCTCATGGCTACCGAGTCACTTACAGGTGACAGAAATTGCGCTTATCGTATGTACAAGATGCACAATAAATCTAAGNGATCAGCTACAAGGATCTCCTCAGCATGACATGCAGAATAGCAAACTATTTGAAGAGCATTGGTGTCAAGAAGGGTGACGATGTCACAATCTACATGCCCATGTTGATGGAGCTCCCAGCTGCAATGGTGAGCCTACATCTGGCTATCGCTTGGAGTCTTACAACCAAAATCTTGCCCCAGATTCGCATTTGACTTTTCTGTGTGCATGTGCTGCATCAGAACTGCTGACTGCCTGTGGTGCTGATCTGCACTACTGAACTGCCATGATGACACTCGTGTTGGCCACACCAGTACTGCTGCTGTGTTCGTGTCCTGCATTACAGCTGCTGTCTGCTTGTGGCGCTGACCTGCACCACTGAACTGCAATGATCACACATGCATCTGCCACATCAGTACATCCATAGTGGGACCAGGCTTGGCCGTCAGCATGTGGCCAACCCGTGTGACCACACATGGATGGCAGGTGCACATGTATCACCAGCCACGCCTGTGCGGTTAGCTGTTCTGCATTCGCTGCCAGTGCCTGCAGCAATCTCTGTACATGCAGGGCAGTATGACGAAGGAGCAAAAGGATGCAGGGTTTGCATCTGTGTTCAAGCGTGACGACAGTGAACAGAAGAAGAGGAAGGAGCTGGACGCCAGAGAAAGGGAGTCTGCATTTGTGCCAGACGCATATGGGGAATGTTATCCTGGCTATCATGAGCTGGGCACGGCTGTGGTAGACGATGATGAAGCTGACTTCACAGCTATGGATAGCAAGGTCAGCTTGTTCACATGTCATGTGTCATATTTGAGTAGAGCCATCACAGCTATGCCAGCTAGGTTGTTCTGTGCTGTACAGTAAGTATCAAGAAAGGTGGAGGATGCAGCAGATCTTCCGCAGCTGACAAAGGCTGTGACTGCAGGAGAAGGGCCGCTCTCGATACGACTTTGACACTGAGGAGCAGTGGACAGAGTACAAGAGCTCCAAAGANTATCCTTTGCCCGCTCACCTGTGACCAGATTTGATAGAAACTGCACCCAACTGGCCCTCGCAAAGCACCAATCACGGCTGCCTTTGTTGTGCTGCTGCTACTTCTTGTTGCAGTTGTTGTGAGTCATAGTAGATGTGCTCCTGAGGCACACTTCTCGCTTCTGTGTACCGTAGTTCTGGAGTTTGACTACTTTCCTCTTCTTCCTCATCAGAGAAACTGAGCTGTGAGTGTTTCACATGATGTGTCATGTTGCCAGGACTGTGTATAGCTAGCGGCTCATNATTGCAGTGCTGTCAAACCCAAGAAAGCATGTGCGATGCCTTGCTCCAAGTCAGTGTTGCTCAATGGTTTGCTTTGACATGTTCACAAAATGTCACACAGTGTCATAGTGTCATGCAAAACAGCAGTGTATTGTGTGCTGGTGCTAAGAGTTGATGTGCATTGCAGGGCCTCTATTTAACAGTCCTGTGGCCTGGTATTGTCTGCTTCACTGCAGCTGGCACATTCTTTACCATTAGGTACCAGCAACAGATCAATCAGCAGCTGGGGANGCCAGCTGGGAAGCTTTTGACTAGACAAAATTCTTATTCTTTCGTGTTTTGACCAAGCTGGCACAGATGGGAATGCGCCACGTAGATTAGGCAGCCGTCTCAATTAGTAATTGGAGTACAGCGACAAGGCGTTTCGTACAGATCCTAAACTTGCATTACAATTTCAAACAACCAATCTCGACCTGCCATGCTGCGCCGCTAGGAGAGTAACGTAATGAGCTTAACCTCATAATTGTTTGCCAACAAGCCAGCCTCGACTAGCCGAACTCGACGCTGTGGTTATTCCTGCAGTTCGACGCTTTATCGGTGCCGATCCGCAAGCTTAGCAGCGTGCTACATAACAGTTCTGAAGTCCTTACCAGTNTGTCAGTCATTGTCATAACCACAGCATCAAAGGTTCATGGGTTGAGGTATGCACAGTGGGAAATTGTAGTAGACAGAACCGGCAGCCAGAAAAGAAGGCTTGCCTACAGAGTATCAGATGAGCATACATGGACAGGAATGCATGAACATGCATGCAGCTACTTGGCAAGCCAGTTTGTCCACAAGTTACTATATGATCTAAGCTCGGTCATGACATACAAGTGGTGAATTNTGCACGTTTGTCTGTCCGATAGTTGCTTCAATGGCATCATGCTTGCTACAACACAGTGCTTGCCTTTGCTTGTNCTATTACCAGCAACAACCATTTGCTGCCTGTCTTTCAAACTGAGGTCTAAACAGCCATGCTCATGGCAACCTTGCAGCTACTCTTCCTCATCAGACTGACGAATAACCAATGCAGAAATCTCAGAACTGCCTGACAAGAACTAACAAATCTGCTGAACCTTGCTGGAACTTCCTAAGCAGAAACCAGAACTGCCTGACAAGTATCAAGATATCTGATGAACAGCATCAAACCTCCACAGACCAGCATTATACAAGAGTGAACTCCTCATTGCTGGCTGTGCATACCACTGCAACATGGTGCAGGTAAGCACATATGCAGCAACAGCACAGCACACTTTGGGAAATACTCTCCACAGCAATCAAGAAAGCAAATGCAAGCCCTGTGTGAGATGACACCTCAAATGATGAAATTTGAGGCGCCTATAGGGCATCAGATCTAAGGGAAAGACCAAGTGCATCTGAAGGACTACCTGAAATGGCTGATCACTTGTGTCACGAGAGTACGACTGGCACAGCATTTCAATGGATACATGGCCGCTGCGTGTCACGCTGTTGGCACCCACAACTTGTCAAATTCGCTGCTGGCACCAACAAAATCAAGCAGATCATCCATGTTGCCAAGATTGATGCTGCACTGCTCAATGTCCATGTCCAGAGGAAGGGTGCAGCTTTGACAGTCCTCAAGCAAAATGGAGCAAACGCTGCCACAAGGCTCATCGCTGTCACTGTTGAACATGTTAGGGTCAATCCAGAAATCCCCCTCTGTGGGCGGGCTGATCCCCATATCTACTGAGCTGTCCAGTGGAGGCATGACTGTGTCAATGGTGAGGCCATGCTTATTGACACTGCTGATGTCAATGCCATCCTNGCTAGCACGTGATACACCACTAAAGTGCTGTTGCACGAAAGACAATGACTCATAGCGCAGTGCGGAGAGGGATCATGCCACTGCTTGCAATGATGTAAGTTGCTTCACCTCTTGCTGTGCAGCTTGAAGGCCGTACATGCGGACAAGGGCCCCCCAGGCGCCCTCCCCGGCATCTAGTAGGACCCCCCACCCGCTGTTTAACCTGCATGAACACATGTAGCAGGGTCTTTAAGGGCAAATGAATGCACAGTATTTCATGGTCTGGCACAAAGAGTGATGTAGGATTTGACATTTGGCTGATGCTGCTACCGCTAGGCACTCATGCTGGGTCGGGAGAGCAGCTGCTCTTCTGCAACTCTCCAAAACAACGGTGAAGGGGTCCAGCTGCTGCAGCTCTTGCAAATACAGATGGATGCAACACCATCCAAATCAGCCCAGGCCAACACACAGATGCCCAGATGCATAGATNGAAACAAGCTGTCATCTGCTAGTAGTGTTGCAGTGTGGCTGCATGAGTCTACCATGGGGCTAAACCTGCTGCTGCAAGAGGCAGCATGCGCTGTGTGCTTCTGATCAACATCATACAGTGAACACATGAGCTGTAGTGCAACCACAGGATGTGGTTGCTGCAGGCATTGCCAGCAGTAACAAACATAANCCACTTTGCCAGCATGTGGTCACATCCTTTTCTGTTGGTTTGAGCTGGCTTAGTGTAACTTGTGTTATTCAAGATTTGGGCTTACTTGCATAATCCACATGCAGCAACCGGCAGCTTGGATAGCAGGCTGCATTCTGTGGTGGTGTAGTAGCATAGCAAAGCCCACTGTAGGCAATGAGGCACTGGCCCTCTATTCAAACAGCCTTTTAACCTGGTAGACCTTGGTACATCTCATTAGAGCAGCAGGAAAGGNCTGTCAGATGCGACCGTTGACAAGGACCAAATGCAGCAGAAGCTGCGCACTCTGCAGCAGCAGACCTTGGAGCAGGCGGCCTCGCTCATGGCGGGGCAAACAGAGACTGCAAGGCTGAGGCAACAGCTGGAGGACTGTCAAGGGGCTTCTGGCCAGTGCAGTCAGCAAGTCACACTGCTGCAGCAGCAGCTGTTTGATGCAAGCGTTGAGCGGGATGGGTTGAGTGTGAAGATGAAGGGGATGCAGCAAAGCCTGGCAGATAGCACAGCTGCACAGCAGCAGGCTGAGCAGGACAGCAGAGCTGCCCAGCAGCAGGTGAGCCGTGTGCTAGGTCATGCATGCTGCACCTGCTTGCTGTGTTGCACAATCTACACAGACAGCAGGCAAGAACAATTACCCTTGTCAGCCAAGCGTGTCATGCTGCTGCCAAGGTGAAATGCAGTTGACATGTCTGGCCATACCTTGCAGCCTCCTGTGAGCTGTCTTCCAGCAGTGTCAATGATGCTTCTCAAAGGCCGTCACACCCAGCTTGCTGCTTGCTGGCGTGGCCACTCAGCAGCACAGCTTTGCTGATTGGAACGTGCTTGACCTGACCCTGCTGTTGTTTGCAGGCTCAAGCAGCTGCAGACAAGGAGGCAGAAACAGCTGAAATAGCTCTGCAAACCGCTCAGGCTGCAGCCACTGCCAATGAGAGCAGAGCACTGCAGGCTGAGCAGCGACTTACTGAGAAAACCACCAGCCATGAGGAAGCAGAGCAACAGCTGAGGGTACTACAGGTGACGCTTCCGTAACCTTCCAGGCATATCTTGGGGTCACATGTTTGTGGTGCTGACAACAGCTACAACATTGCGTTGTCACATGTGTGGTGACAAAGCTGCATCAGTGAGCAAGTGCAAGTTGCCCCACTGAGTATCTACCTATTGCATTGGGGGCCTCTACTGATGACACATGATACATAGCCGGAGCAGTAGCATGTGTCACAGAATGTGTCANCTTTGGAAAGCACTCCAGCTTGAGAGTGTGGAGACCAGCTGTTCCAGCCGTGAGCTTCTTTGCAAAATGCATGTGGTCAGTGACTGCCATCAATGACAACTTCATCTGCGTTTTTTGCCCTGACAGACTGCAGTTTGCGGCAAGCAGATACTGTGCAGTTTGCACAGCGGGCATAGAGAGCTTACATTGACCCATCCTGCAACAACCTGGTTCTGCAGCTCGTCTCCAGAAGAGTTGATGCGTTTCTGAATCAACTTTTTCGGTTTCACCTTTCTGTCAAAGCACCACATCAGCTCACAGCTTGATTGCGAAATTCACTTGCGGGGCCAGCATCAGTGCGCACATTGTGTTTGTCGCTGCGCTTGGCCGTGGATCTTCCGGCTCAATGATGCGGCGCTGCGCTGCATTTGCGTTTGTCATCGAGGCCGGCAAGTCTGAAGTCTTGCGAGCCTTCTTGGCAACATACACCTTGCCATGAAATGTAGGCAAGGCCTGGCTAGGTGGCGATACAACGTCTGCACCCATGTATGTTTCGCGGGTGGTCTGCTCACCTTACGAACGNCGTTGCCCTGCAGTTTCTGTTGAGTTGATCGCACAGCATGCCGCCATTATAAAAACCCGATGCCTCACAGACGTTTTATGCACGCTGCAAGTTCGGGTCTCACATCGCAAGCTCAAACGTGCCTTACATACTGCATCCCACGATCTTCACGATGCCCCTCAACGAAGTTCTCGTGGTTGACTAATTAGTCTCGAGATCTTTATTTCAGCCAGAAAGAACGGTGAGTTTGCTGCCTCGTCCAATCTCTGCTGAAAGATCTGCAGTTGCACGCCCAAGATAGTACAGGGGATAAGGGGACTGTCTCCATGCATTGTAAGGGGGAGTAGTTCGAGTCGTATTTGCTGCATTGTGCCAACAAGCATGTTTGGCGTGATGCGATGCATGACGGTAATAATCACAATAACAATTTACAGGTGTGCCAGCCGNTTGGCTGAATGGCCCTGTCCTGCACGCTCATAAGCCACGCCTTGGCTGTCGAGCATGCTGGGCTGTGCTGCGTGCACAACTGNCAAGAAACTTTGCAGATGACGTGAGGTTCCAACTTGGCATTTATGGCAGCATATGGTATGAGCATTTGCACAACACAAATTTGTGCATCACAGCAGCACTTTGTTTCAGGAGCAAATTGCATGGTGCAAGGTGGTTGTGTCAGGTCTTGAGGTCAGAGGCCAGGCTGCAGCGGTTAGCTGCAGCGGTTACCTTAGGTAGTCTTTTGCAATGGACTTTGTGTCGGTGACTAATATGTCGTTCACAATGATGGCGACGCGGAAGCTGAGGCAGGAGTCGACGAAGAAGATCAGCATGAAGATGTAATTGAACACTGCATTGCCGTCTGTGTAAGGACTGCACAGAGACACTGAACATTGCACGTTTGTAAGGTAGAATGTGACATAGCTAGAACGGTGCAATGCCGATTATGCCCCAAGGCCAAGCATAACAGCCTTCTGTTCACAAACCTCACAGTGCTTTGAGCAATGAAGGCAGGACATGCAGCAGATTGTGTCACACTGTATGATGCACAANCTACTTTGCATGCAATTGACCTTCGTGTTGTTCGTATGCTGTGCTGCACTTGCACCTTTCCAGTCTNAATTACAGGATGTGTAAGCAGCATTGTGTGCCAGAAAGGGCAGCCTCAGGTCAAATTTCTGCATTTTCGCTCCAGCTTGAGGGTCAGCATAATGTAACATTTCATCCTTGGCTGCATTTCGTTGGCACTAAACTTCACAAGCGCAACTCCCTCATGTAATTCATGGTACAGCGGCCATGCATTATACCTGTGCAGCAGCCTTATGCAATGCTGTCTGACCATCTGCATCCTGCAGCTCTACCTCAGCACCCTGCTGTACACTGCAATCGAAAATCTCCAATCACATAGGCATTGTGCCAGCACACGACGGCAACACGTCAGGGTATCATGCAGCCATGACAAGTGCAGCACCAGTCGGCTATATATTCGATGTAACACACAAAAGCCGTGAGGCGTTTCAGGCAAACGTCAGGAGGTGCTTACAGCAGCTTGACAACATCAGCATGTCCCATGTAAGCAGCTCGATGCAAAGCTGTGGCTCTGCCAGCTCCAGTCTGAGCATTCACTTCAGCCCCTGCAAGCCTGTAAGACATTATGACAGGCTATGATTACACTTGGCAACAACAGACAGCCTACTGGTTGTACCTGATTGCAGCAAGAACTTGACCACTGCATTGTGACCCGCTCGTGCAGCATAGTGTAGAGGTGTGTAACCACTGCCGCCTGCAAGGTATGGACACTGATTCGTATCGTATAAGGGGATGGACACTGGAACTCATCAGCATCAGCTTACCACTGCTGATGTTATNGTGCTGCTTTGCGTGTAGGATGGTAAAGCAACAGGACAAGATGGACTGCCCTTAACGAGACCCATACCCGTGATACCATACGTAAAGCTCGTGTCTATCACACATGCGCTTTACAGGTGTTGGCAAGGCATGGCGGCATGTNATATCATGCATTTTTGGAGGTCCAGTCAAGTTAATGCTGTATGTCTGGTCGCTCGACCAGGTCAATGATTCGGAGCTGTGAAAGTGACTAACATGCTTTCGTGTCATACCAGGCCTTGCATGCTGCGCTGAGGANCTCTTTGTAGTACTCGATGGCCTGCTTTAGGTACTCTGGCGTGTCCTTGTTTCTGCATGCAACCAACACAAGCTGTGGATATAGATGGTGATGTAACGCTTGCAATTGAACTTACCAGGACAAGCAGAACAACAGGCTTTCATTTGCTCAGCGCAATGAAGTGAACCGTGCTGCACAGCACAGAAGCAATACTGACAGTTGCGTATACTCAAACTATGTAGTCATGTAGCATACTGAGACGGAGTGCCTATGTGTCTTGTATAGCAAAGAGCTTTGCAGGCTTGCAAGCTTACTTGCAGAAGGCAGCAAAAGCCCCAAGGCTNGAGTCTATGTGGACACATAGCGCTGCAGGCAGAGGCGACTCAAACAGATGTCACCTGACTCAGATAGAGCACGAAGGAGACGGTCTGCAGCAGTGTGGGCAGGAAATAAGGCTGTGCCAGCTGCAAATCATTGTTGCCNCAAGCAGCAACAACCGGCGCGCAGACGGTGAGACGCATGTCTTTTGCCCAGGCCGAACTGACGCTCAAAGGTCTTAATTCTTCGAGACACGACGCAGACACAGTTGAGCAATGACGCCAGCGGCTTCGTGCCAGGAAACCGTTCCACGTCGAGATCAGAAAGCGCAAGTGAGTAAACCAGGCTAAGCTCAGCGTCAGATGCAGCTCGAAAGATACTACCTCCTGCATTTGTTCCTGCATGTCGCGTCTTGTCAGGACGTGTGCAACGCAATTCTAACCCTGTAATCGAATGCAGCCTCGTAACTTGCTGTGTTGTCTCCAGATAGCACTGCACCTAGCAACAAAAGTTCCAAGCTCTCGCTAGCAGCAGTAAATGCGGCTCCGTTCGTGCCCAGTAATAAGGCGCAGCCACCGAAAAACGGACGAGGTCCACCCGAGGCAGGCAAGCACAGGCCCTTTGCCTCAGGTNGTGTTAACACCTCACTGTGAGCCCACAAACACTGTGGAATTGATTGGCTACATGCTAACCTAAGATGTGGTTGTTGGGAGCTTGCGTCTGTTGTGTCTCAATCCAGATTGTCATATCCTGTTGCAAGTACAAGTTTTGCGCTGTAGATGCAAGAGCATATGGCTCGCCTGCAACTCAAGGACCCAGCTGCACCTGATGAGCATGCAGCAAATTCNGATATCTGCCATAGTCTGGAGATCTGCTGCGCCGCCTTGGGGGAGGGGAGCGTCTGTCACCTCTCCTCCCACGTGAGGCATTGCCTTCATCAATGGACCTCCCATCAGGATCCCGTGCTACATACTCCACTGTGATAGTAAAGCCTGCAAATGATCAGGGCAGGTTTGTACTTGACAATGCCGTGAATGATCTATACACTGGATGAAGCGTCTATCAGAGAATATAGCAGGGATGTTTCAGAGCAGCTCACATGCAGACAGTCAGGCCTTTTTCACAATAAAAGGCTGTCAAATCATAGCACTTGCAGCATACAGCACCCGAATTACNGGCCGCATGTTGCTTTTCATAGGGATGTGATCATTGATAGCTCATATTGGTCTACACTGGTGTAGTTGCACGTGACAACTCTGAAATTTGTCTGAGATACGTCAGTCAGAAATCGAAGTGAGATGCATTGACTGCCAAAGCAGTGTGCACTTTGGAAGTAGGTAGCCAGTAGGAGCATATATGTCGCAGCACAGCAAGTGCAAAGCCATGCAATGAGAGCATGCATGCTGTCATTCCCCTGGAAGCTTCTCCTACTTTTGACATGTGGCCAGAAGCAGAGGTCCTGCTAGTCCATCTGTTGCTGTCAATGGTGACTAAACAGGGTGGTAGGACACCTACATTGTCAGAGGGAAGACATGCTGTGCATGTGATGCACATGCTGTGAANTGGCCGGCGCAGCCCCGTGCCTGATTTCAAGCGTCTCCATGCAGCATGGGAGAGCAGGCTAGCTGACACCAAAGCTGCCAACAGGGCAACAGCAACCAAGGCTGAGGTGTGCATGCGCCATTGCCTAACCCAATGCCATGCCATTCCGATGACAGCAGCATGTCCTGTCTCCTGAGACTTTGTCACACCGGCAAGCAACATCAGCATGTGGCCAACAGTGACCTCGATCCTAGACCCTGACTAAGCCACAGAGCGCAGCATGCAAAGCATTGTATTAAACTTGGTAAGGACTAGTAAGTAGTGGGTACTTACTAGTAGTGGTAGTCCCCACTACTACTAAAGGAGTAGTTAACACCACTTATCCCTGGTGTTAAGGGATAAGCAAAAGTGGCTGAATGCAATGCCCATAGAGTAAGCTAGAACAACCTCAAGTGGAATTGTGCAGGATCCCCACGTGGGTAGCTGCACCCCAGAGGAGGCAGAGGCAAGAAAGCAAGTGGCTGAGAGGAGGCATGCAAGAGACATGGCGCAAGCCGCTGCATATGAGGAGCAGCGAATAGAGACACGCTGGCCCTACGTATCACCAAGCAAGAAGGTGCTGAACATTCTTGTCGAACCAGGCCAGGGCCTTGACATGCACAAGCATCAGAAGACTGATANGCAATCCAATTCCGTCCCTCCCAGAGCAATGCTGGCATTGAAGAGGGCATATTGTATATGGCATCTGGCTATGGTCAACGCTACCCTGCAAATGCATGTGTTGTAGCTACCTGCATGCATGAACAGTAGTCCAGGCCGTTTGAGTATTGGAGACGGGATGGTGGACTGCATTGCTCAGAGTTCACGAACAGTTAGTCCTGCCCCATTATTGCTTACTGCATCTTGTCCTCCCATATTCTCCCCTAATCCCTTACNGCATGCATGGCAAGCGTTTTGGTAATTCAACATGCAGCAGCATCTGAAGCATGGTGACATACAACAGCAAGCAGACGAGATGACCTCAAGAGCAACATCATGCACAAACCATAATGGAGCAATCATGCAACAGTGTTGACTGTTGGAGGTTCCAGCNCAGTGGACCGGTGCACAACAACCCTCGTTCGATAGTTGTCACGGCATCCACAACAGGCTGTTCGTCAAGAGTGTTAACCTGTTGACTGTCACTAGGTGCTTTCAAATATTCACAGTCACTAGCAATCTGTTGCCATTGCTATTGCCCTGTCATGTTTCTGGATTGCTCGTGAGCTTTGAGCCTTGAATAGACCTGGATCAAGGTCATCAACCAATCTTCTGTGACCACAGCTGCAATAGACACTTCAGCTGACCTGCAGGCTTACTATTTTGCCAGACACGCACAACTTGCCAAGTTCCGCTCTCTTCTCCACTGCGTCATGCTCACAAATGCGGCCTATGATACTCAGGACAGCAGCATCTCTCATGCAGCCATGATTTCCTGATGCACTGGCAGTTGCTGGTCTTGCCTTTGTACCAATGGATGCTGACAGCAGCTATGCCAACAAGAAANCAGGGTCAAGGCAGGGTTGCATTTTACTGCTTGGCTTGAGCCAAGAGCTTGGGCTTTAGTTATGTGTAGTCATATGTCACAATGTTGGGTTCTGGGCTTTTGCCGTAACACTGTTGCACATACCCACATAGTGTGAGGCAAGCGCCTGCTATTCGTCCGTTTCCTGTTGAGTATGACAACTCACTCATCTGCGTGATATTTCCGCTATCAAGTTCAACATGCCTTGATACCTCCCCACTGCTGTCAACTATCGTTTGCTGCTCTGCCACTGCAAAGGCTTGTGAAGTCCCAGTAGCAATGGACTTGTCAAGTCTTAGCTGCAATGGACTTACAGCTGCTCCTGCAGAATCTGAAGCTTAGCGCATAGTAAACTGATCAGCACTGCAAGACTGATATGTTGNCGTGAGCTGTTCCTCCAACTCATTGCATCTGTCAGCCAGTCTAAGTACATCACCCTTCTGGGATTCCACCACATCCGCGAACAGTACAGACACGTCAGTTTTGACACTATAGGAAGAAGAGCCTTGCCAGACCTTATTCTACAGTTGTGCGGGTGCAACTGGTGCTTGGCACAGAGCATTCAAAACCAAAAGGACAAGCCTTATCAGCAGGCATACCATGACAGCGGTCTATGTCGCTGGTTCAAGTGTGGCATGAGCTGTGCTTACCATAGCACACATGTGCAGTTGACCATGCGTGAATTGTGCAAGATTATGCGCACACATACCTGCAATTCCTCAATCAAAGTTATACACTCATTGAAGCGGCTTGCCAAACCCGTAAATGCCTCCTGCGAGACACTCATCATGGCAGGGGGTATGGCGGCTGAGACATCATACATGGTGAAGGGGTTCTGCACTTCCTCCGGGGCCTTGCTGGTCTCTTGCCCTTGACTGACCTACGGCGCTGTGCCTTGGAATGCTGCAAAATGTTGACAAACATCAGACACCACTAGANTCCATGTGTTAGCAAACTGCGTGCACTGCCAACAGCTGCGGAGGGAATGGGCTGTGGCGCGGCTGCTCATGAAGAGCACCTGACTGTGCTGGCTGTTTCTCAAGTCTGCATGAGGCTCGTGTGCTTCAGCTGAAGTGATCCTCAAAATGCAAGAAGCCATATGCACGTGCATGTGGGTGTGCAGATTCAAAACGTACAGCAAACTGCAGCTGGCTGCACTACGTACTGCTCAGATGCATAAAACATGAGGTTAGTTGATGCAACACTCGATATTTCGATTGGCAAGTCTGGCTGGCCAGTGCATTGTTGAACCTGATTGAAAGCCTGGTTTGGGTTGATTTGCCCTGTGCTTTGTCAGTGGGTGCACGACTGATACCGCTATGCCATAGGGGCAATGTTTGTACACAAGCTTATGTTGTACCTCAAAGCAGTCAACTCAGAGGGCATGCCAATGAGCACTCAAGCCACATATAGCACCTTGTTCATGAAGCATACCTCATCAACTATCTGGAAGCCGCGTCCACCGCNTGTGCATTCACATGTCTTCACATGCAGCACACTGGATGTTGCTTGTCAGTCTTGTTGCAGACCCCAAGGACAAATATAGGCACAAGCAGCATCATGCTGTTGCGCAGCAGCAAGCAATCTGCACAGCATCTGATGGAAGTGCCTTGGATCAGTTTGCACAAAATAGATACTTCAACTGTAAAGCATGGTGACATGATGAACACAGCCACCAACAGTGTAGTCATCAAACAGCATGAGTGCATGACATACACACAAACNACTGTTAGACTTGAACAGCTTCTGCTCGTTGCTCAGCTCTGGTTCTGTCTCATCAACGGAAGNGGCAGCTTGCAGCCAATGCCCAACAAAGCACATCTGTTTGTGCGCATTGCTTACACAGACTTGGACCGGCAGCAAGGCAGCGCACTCCATGTAGTTGACTTAGCTGGTAGTCAGAATCTCAGCAGTCATCACTCGCATGAGCAGCAACACCAGGAGAAGCTGATCACAAACAGGCAGCTGCTGAGCTTCAGCAATGTCGTGACTGAGCTGTCAAGGCTCAGCAGCTCCCAAGGTAATGCTGCAGCAGCACAGTACAGACGTGCTGACNATCAACGGAAGCTTGGAAAGCAGGGATTACACCTGCCGCTTTACGTTTCGAGGCTGACTTCTGTATGCCAAACGACACGGACATCAGCAAACATGAGGCGTTCTTGCGATTTGTTCCGGAACTTCCGTGAGGGGAATGTACAGGCCTGCTCTNATTCTGCGCTCAGCACGTATGGGCTGATGCAGGCAGACAGCCTGGACACCTCAGGAGTGAAGCTGGCCATTGTGATGGAGCTGTGCCGCTTTGGCACCTTCTACCACCTCATAGAGCAGGCCAGACGGGTGGCACACTTGCCAGCAGACATCAGATCTGGGGCCAAACCACCTCGCACTGCTGATGAGACAAAGCTCAAGGTATGTTTTTATCACTTCAGGTATTAGANTGCTCTCAAGGTATGGGTTTGATCCAGACAAAGCATTAAACAGCTGTATATCATCTCATACTATCTATATATTATCTCATATACATCTATCACATATAAATAATTAGTCATATGTCATGAAATTGTACAGATGAGCATGTTGGCATGGCGTTCTATCTCCACAGGGCAGGCTATCAGCTTGTGTAAGCCTCATCAGAAATGGTCCATCTTCATGTACTTTGAACATGCGGACCACATTGGTATACATCTGCACCATGTGAATCATCTGATGCAGTACAGAAGGCCTGATGCTGCAACACTGCAGCGGATCAAATTCTTATTTGGCTGCTTATGTCTGCAGGCCTTGTTCCATGTGTGCACACGCTCTACAAACTAATCTTTCAGGCATTACCAGCACTCCCTGTTGTGACGCTGACTGAATGTGTATTCACATGCTTGATTTTGACTTTAACTGTCATGACTGAGCCATTACAGCCTAGCAAATGCTATCGCCGCTACACCCCAAACATTCCTTATATAACATTGTCAGGTACATGTCTGGTACAGCACTTGTTTACATACCTTTGCCTGTATGTTGACAGTCTATACAACAATCTGCATGTTTNAAATAATTTTGACACAAGGCAAGCCCTGGGTCACTAGACTGCAAGCTGACAGGGCTGTGCATGCAACCACTGTGGCAGTGGACCTGCACTGATTGAATGGCTTATCCTGTCAGCAAAGCAGGTGTACCATGGTGATACGCTCACAACTGCTCTTGTTGCAGGAGACAAGCTGCCTCTCAGGCTGTGTCAGGGCTATGGAATTGAATTGATGCCTGGCAGCGGCGAGCATCTGCAAAACATCAGTTTGGGGTCCACCTTTCGGTGTAAAGCCACAGAGCCATTTGCAACGGCCGCCTATCCAGCATCAACTCCCAGCATTGTTGGAGCGACATATATAGGCGCACAGGTGTGATCAACACTGCTTGTCAGTGCACANGTGCCGTGTGTGGGTCTGAAGCCGATTGCCATCGGCAGCTGAACCAACCTGATCAGGCTTGGGCCTGCTTCAAGGAGAGCGTGCAGCACTTGCAAGCCTGCAAGTCCCAAGATCCAGAGGTCAGAAAGAGCTCTGACCACATGTGTAACTTCTTCTCTGACAATGTCTTGTGCTACTGTGTGCTAGTATGGAGGGTTGCTTTCAAAGACCAGTCTCAATGCTACGCTGCAAGCTTTTCAATAGGCCTCCGAATGCACTTCTATATTGGAGCTTAACAGCCTTAGCTATAAGCATGGCCATGTCCAATAGTAGCACACAGAGTGTGCATGGCGTCAGTGCGTGATCATAATGTTGCTGGCTGCGCGGTGAGTGGGCACAGCAACATAACCAATGGCCAACAACAGCGAGAAGGTTTGGGTGATGATTGCACCCATCAGTGCATCTGGTCCCCAACTGCAAAGGTGTAGCTGAAGTTTGTGAGGCATGCAAGGCAAACGAACAAGCCAAACAAGAGTCCTCTATTTGTGCCGGCTCGAATAGATTGTGAGCTGTTGCTTGACTTTGTTCAATTGTCTGTGGCTCAACAGCCAAGGCTATACCTCCTGCCAGTCATGGGAGCAGGGGTATAGTTTGCTGACACCATAGATCAGCACACACAATGTGACTGTTTGTCCTGATATGCATGTACTGCGCCTGACGCAGGTATGTATATTGCTGTGGTCATATTCATCTACATGTGTCTCTTGGCTTCACAGCTTGCGGTGNGGCGTTGTGAGATTTGATGTAGCTGCAGAAGTACACAGAGCTTTCCTGCATGCAGCGTCCTAACTTGACTGATCCATATGAACTCCTTGTGGCCTTACCAATGCTGTAAGGTTGCATATCAACTTGCACTGCACAGCTTCAAACCTGCTCACACCTGCTTCACATCTGCCTAGTCAGAACCTCAATGAGTGACTTCATGTATTGGGCATGACTGTTCCCTCATGTAATAGGCACCAATTTTATGAGGTGGTTAACTGCTTCTGCAGGAAATGACTGTACTGTGTGGGTGTCATGGGTCAAAACTCTGGTTGCAACGCAGCATACGCTTCAACTGCACTGTGCGTGAGCTGTCCCTTTGTTACGCTGCAGATGAGGATGAACCAGATGAGCAGCAGCAGATTGAGCGGGGTAGGCCAGCTTTCAGGCTAGCGCATCATAGCAGAAGTCCCGGCAGAATGACTCCTGGCAACACTGTGGATGCGACTCATAGGAGCNTACCACACACACCTTGTGCTCCTTCACCAGCCAGCTCACAACTGCCTCATCGTCTTCACAACCTGCATACATACCCTGCCGCTGAATGCTTGATCTAGCTTTTTNGTCTGTGTCAGCATCCATGGCTAACGCCAGGGAGACTGCCTCAAACACAATGGCATGCTGGGCATTGTTCTTGTTGATGTTCTTGGCAACTTCGTTTCCTAAGAAGTGACAGATAGTGTGAGCGATCTGGACATGCCATGTAAAAATGCACTGTGTTGCCTATGCTGAATGACCTGGCGGCAAAACTACATCTGCCTGAAGATTATCTGAATAACCTTGAGGCAGATACATCCAGAATCCAGACCTGCACTAGAACTCGGTGCACACCGAACAAGACTGTGTGTGTTGTCTTGCTGCAATGATAGCTGTGCCTACAGTAGTGAAAATCTTGTGCAAAACATCCTGCTGACCTGTGATGATTCGCTTTAAGATTTCTTCCAGACCCTTGTAGATGACAGGATCCTCAGGGACAGGGAAATACTGCAGAACTCTCAGGCATTTCACCTGCATGTGCACAGCGCTTCAGAGCAGCCAGTGACCNCAATACAAGACATATGGCAGCCAAAGCGGGACGATTGATGCTGCGGTTGTACCCTATTGCCATTGTGCCTGTCACAATATGGATGACATTCTTTGTACAAAGGATGCCTGTAGCTGTNCAGTTCTGTCTGTCGGCATTGACTCACAGATCAGCTGCCGGTCTTGGACAAGTGTGTCAACAGTGCAGACTTTGGCCTGCTGCACTAGGCGCACAAACAGCACCTCTTGCCATGGCTGCCTTGCCAGCATGCATGCTNAGAGCTTGCGGCAGAGGGCTTGACAAGTCAGCCACAGTATGTCCTGGCACAGCAGCGGTATATTCAGCACTTTCTTCTGGTTTGGAGGTCAGCTGAAGCAGACACCACAGAAGCACTACAGCACCTTCAGCGGCAGCGCCACGATGTTGCCAATGCAGTGAAGCTGCTTGCAGAGTGGGATCAGCCTCTGAACGTTTGTCAGGCTTGCTGCAACCTTGGCATCATTGCGCTTGACTCTTTGGATATCATCAGGCTGGACACTCCCACTGTAATTGCAGCTCTGCAGCAGCTTCTGCATTGGGTTCCAAAGTGTGTCTCGCCTGAGACCATCCTTGCAGCACGTGAACAGTTGGCATACATGCAGTCTGGAGATGTCTCAGGCTGTGTTGCCGCCAAGAAAGAGTTGCTGGAGATCTTGCAGCAGCGGGGGGGCACAGCAGGACCCAACAGCTACAGTCTTGTGCTTTGCCTGGAGGGTCTGGCCAACACAGCTGTGGTCTTGGGAAACTCTGGTCGGCTATCCTTGCATGAAGCTAACAAACTTTGTGACAATTGGCGCAGCGAGCTTGTCAATATGCTCAGAGTGACCAAAGGTCTGCAATCACCCCAGTATCTTCGGGCTGCTGCATGGTTTGCTGATGGCCTGACNCTGGGTTGCCACCAGCTCACTGACTTTCCTGCTGGACGTTGGGGATAGCTGTGACTGCAGCGCTTCCACAGCTAACTGCAGAGGCAAAGCACACTTGAACGGAAAGCAGATTTTGTGACTTGCTCACATCCGGCTGGATGATTGTTGAGCACTGTTGTTGGCAAGTTGAGCACTATTGCTGGCAAGGTGTTCCTACAATTGGCTGCAAAAGCAGCATACATGTTGGACAGCAGGGCCAATGTCAGGGCAATGTAGAGCCCAACCCGCTCCAAACTGCCCTATGCTGCACGGCATCAACCTGACTGTTCTACAGAAGACCTTGGACTGCAGCCAAGCCACAGCAAACCTCACAACAAAGCACTTGTCAGCAGAGCAAATCCTGACAGCAACATAGGAACTCTTCCTGCAATGGCTTGACCTTGCGCCTCNACTGCAGACTATATATACTACAGCAATATGTGTTGACTACATACACTCCAGAAATACATATTGACAAGCTGGACACTTGTAGCAACTAAGCAAGGCACAGTGCCCAAGCAGCGCTGCTGGCTTTGATATCTTATGTCATGGCAGCATGCGTACACGTCACAGCGCACAAGTGAAATGCAGATTGCAGTTACAAACAAGGTCAAACATGCCCAGGGCCCGGGGCTCACCTGTTCTGTGTCCAGAAGGCCACCACTGGAGGCTGCCGAGCCCATGGACTGGCGGCCGACAGAGGACATGAAGCTAACGTCACTCATGCCATCTTGTTCCACTTTGCTGCTTGCCACATGCGTGGCAGTGATGCTAAGCTGCACTGTGCCATATGGCCTGCAGCAACACATGACATTGATTGACTTGACCTCTTTGTACCAGCTATGTACCAGCTATGTACCAAACAATGCAATTGTTAAACTAATTGTGAAAGGTCCATGCAGTGGACTCAGCAGTGCCTGTATGGCTGCAGATTGCACGACAATGGGCAGGAGCAAGCTACAAAAGCAGTCAATTTCACAGGATGGCACTTTTGAGGCTACAGCTGGCTCAAGCCGCAGGCATCTGCAAAGTCTTCAGGTGCGCAGCGCAGTCTCAATAGCAAAGTTCAGGCTACAGCTGGCTCAGGACATGAATAGGCTTGGAGTGAAGCCACTGGCGTTTGCAAAGTCTTTAGGTGCGAAGCAGTGCTTGCCTGAGTCGGACTGGGACATCAGTGCTGCCAGTGCCGACTGTACAGTAGTCAGCCAGATTGATTTCACATTTGCCAATGGTAGTTCGCTTGGCTCGTATGTCATCAGACTTGACAGACTGGACCTTGAGTACATACTCCTTGGGTAGGATCTTGTTGGAGTCTCTGTACAAGGTGGCTGTCTGCATCATGCAGACAATGCTGACATCACATCATCTTCATGCTGAGCAGAAGAGCAAAAGCGCAGTGGCAAGGCAATGGCGTAAAGGCTTACCACTTTGAGCACCTGGTTCCAGTATGCTTTGCGCTCTGTATCCACAGGCGCTGCATTCGTGTACTGCAGCTTGCTGCCACGCTGCCACACACAGGAGACCATAGCTACTTGGGCAGGAATATCAGCTACACAGCGGAGAAATATCAGCTGATGTGGCGTAAGCCCCGTCGGGAGGACGATGCAATAGATGATAGATACTGCGGTAATTCATCAGTTGCTGCCACAACGACTTGCAGGGGCACTTACCAACAGAGCACGGCACTATATCGAACTCAAAGGTAAGTGCTTGCTTTCCGAGCACTTTCTGCTTGTAACCTTGAAATCGATTCTTCATATTGCTAAAATTTGGAGTGGAAGCAAATTACATGCCGATCCTGGGGTGTAAAGCCGTGCTGGCCCTTCGCCCGCAGTCCGCGGGACGATAATAGGTCAAGTGATCCTATTCAAACCAACACTGCGACGCCTCGAACGCGGGAAAATTACTGACGCGTGGGCAAGCCTACAAACCGTGTGTTTTGCTTCCGCAAGCGACAGCTTCCACTCGACGTTAGGCAATGCCGATTTGATCGGAAGAATCGCACAGCTTCCAAATCCATGGGTAAGAAAAAGAGGCGTATGCAACATTTGGAAGGTTTAGTCACCCGCTGTGCCTTACGTGGTGCCTACCTAAGACTTGCAAGAGCATTGTGATCTGTAAACGTTGCNTGTCCAGGCAGACGAACTGTTACCGGACTTGCCGGAGCAAGCGCAGTACCTCTCCCACAAGAACGAATGCTTTGACTGGGGCACCTATGGATGGGTGCTGCACATGCTTACAGCCCGGCAGCTAACCTCCTACAAACACTTTGTGTTCCTGAACTCCTCTGTTCGGGGGCCATTTGTTCCGCAGTATTGGCCGGTGAGCTTGACTCCGTCTATATGCCTGTCATCTCTGAACCATAATATCACAGCGAACAGAAGCATCACTGTGNGTGAAGATCCAGTGACCACAACAGGAGGACTTTGCTGGGCGTCCTAGACGAGAGCCATCTGCAGCCCTGCTAGGACAGCTACCACCATAGACACAACACAACTTTTGGTACGCTGTGGGGCAGACACAGCAGCTTGGGCAAGCAAGAGACACAGGCCTACATGTACATGTCAACAAACCACAGGCAGTGAAACACATGGCAGGGCAACCTGTGAGTTGAAGATGTTCCACTTCAGCTTGCAACAGACAATCAGCTCTGCTTGGCTAAGATCCTCAGGCAGCACTGAGATTGCTTTGGTCATGAGGGTTCGGCTCGGTACACAGGAGCGATTTCCGTCGTTTTTAGCAGCAACCCAGAAGCACCCNGCAGGGCTTGCGTGTCTGCTTACCAATGATGCTGTTGATGTTGCCGTAGAACGGGAAGGCAATAGCTAGAAACCAAATGAAGAGAGCTGCAGCAGCCACATACACACTCTCATACTCAAGCCAACAGCAGTGGTGCGTGTTTCCATTGATACAGACAGTGCAGTTGCTCAAGGCATGCTGGACAAGCGTAGCTTGCAGCAACATCACATATTCACACAGACATGATGAGCATGGTGAGCATGGTGTCTGCGTGTTCAGAACAGGTATAGTGATGCACTGAACAGTAGTGCTGGTGTTAAGTCTTGACAAGGCTGCAGTCTCTGGCCTCCTTCACTATGCCGGCATGCATTGGCTCCACACAGTGACATGTCACTGAATCCCAATGCGACTTGAGTGCAACTACATTGCCACACTCACCGACAGGCACTCGTAGCGGAATCCTGAGCCACAAGGACTTGCTGTGAACATGCAATAGCTTCTCCCACCTATGATGACACACAAAAGCTCATGCACAACACTGCATCAAATAAAATTTTGCTGACCTATAATAGCTGCATGCTGCATCCTCAACACAGCACACCGCAGACCACAAAGACATTGGCGGCAACCTTGCAGCAGCCTGTGCATGTACAACAACAGTGNTGGCATGCACCTTCATAGAGGCATCTGGCAGAGCAAGATGCAATCATGCAAGGATGGTGTTGTCATAATGTGGCGATAAATGAGCACTGCACAGATACCATTAGTCGACAGCTTGGCCTGCAGACATGCCAACTTGTTACACACAACAGTATATATCCTTCTAATCACGTATGTTTGCAGAAGCCGCAAGCTGGAGGCCATGCGTATGCAGATACTGTGCACATGCCACCTGGGTATCAACTTGCTGTTGCAGTGTTGTAGCTTTGCATGCCCTTTACAGGTACTTGAAGACCAGTCAGCAAGCACAGCAACCGTCAAAAGCACAGTCACTGGGATCTGCAGTCAGCCGAGACCCACTACAGCATATGCACTTCAACATGCTGTTTGGAGACTGAAGCAGTAAGCCCAAACTGGCTGTGTATGGTTTTTAATCAAATGTGGGCATTGTACGCTTGTTCGCACATGCTGTGTTGTAATATAGTTGTGTTGATCTGGTCAAAACACAAATTTTCAAGCAGGCGCTCCAGGCACAAGGGCGTGCGAAGAGAGAGAGAGAGAGAGATTACACGNTCTATCGCCATGTTGTCAACCTAGGACAGCTAAGCGCAGACAAACAACCGCCGTACTTGCTCACACAAATCCACCCTGCCCGCCGCTTCTGTGGCAACTGGAGCTTGTTGCTCACCGGCGCAGACGGTCAGTCAAGGGTGCAACAAAGAGATGAACCGAACTCAGGTATGCGGAACTCCGACAAGCTGGCGCACTCCGAATGCATCAATCCGCAACGCGTACAAGGCTCCTCAACAACTAGACGTTGACGGCCCNTAACCACCAACTCTGTGGACAGTAGTCTGCAGTCACATACAGTGTGCAGTCAAAGCTGACAATTGTGCAGAGGAGTTGTTTTGCTCAGTGTCAAGAGAAATTTACAGATCTTTTCTCAACTCAGGTGCACCACCATTGGGCGCCACTGCAGCGTTGGCTGAGACAGCTCCACCAAACGCTGAGACATGTTGCTTTGCTTCCTGGACTGTAGTTGTCCCGCTGGTCACATCATCCAGCTCAGCAAGTGTCAGACCAAGCTTGCGTACTACAAACATTGTGACCAGAGTGCTGGCTGTCAAAACTGCTCCCAGGTTTGCAGTAGCCTCTGACTCCCTGCAAAAGATGTTGCTAATGAAGATGAGCTCATGGCTTGGTCGTGGAACCAGATGCTCAGCATATACCGTGCATGAGCCTGTGCAGCATGAAGGCGACCACGGTTGAGGTACCTTCGCTCAGGGCTTGCACCAGCTGTGTCTTCTGGCCTATCATGCATGTGGACCAGATCATACAATGGCGCCAGCAAGAGCGCCAGCAGCACTACCGAGATGGTGATCACAACAGTCCTTCCAGCGTGAGTCTTGGTCAGCTTGCAAATCAAGATTGCAGGACGGGAAAACGGCAAGGGCAACAACAGCAAGATTGCGATGACACCTTCGATCCCGCCGAATACAAGCAACGGCAATGTGAAACCTGCGCAGGACAATCTTCTGTTTGGCAACGTGAGGTCGCTGCTGGCTTACAATCAGATTGCAGTGATAGGCAGTAAAGGTCTGGCTGGTGAAACTCTTACCTAGCATGTTGACCACAAAGTGCACNGGGAGCCATCCCCATTGTTGGTGAGTTCTCACAATGCAATACGCTCCTGTATACAGCACTTGTAACATGAAAGTCAGAGTTTCTGGAGTTGAGTGAAGTCAACAATGATCTGTCCAATCAGCTTTTGTTAGCCAACAAAAGCTGATGTACATACGAGTTCTGCAAGACTAGTGCATTGAAGTCAGAATTTGCCATCTTTACCTCTGGTGTGTTCTGTGAAAACCACAGGTGTTCAGCCTAGTGTGAGAGTTTGCCCTGCATGACGTCTGGCAGAAGATTGATAGTAACTCTTTGTTCTGGCAAGTTGCTGGGTGTTACCCCACGTAAAGTGTCAGACCCGTTCAAGGTCATCTGTCATGTAAAGCTTCTAATTGTCAAAAAGTGTTGTGTAGGTAGCACATGTTGTTCAGCATCGTGCAAAATATTATCTCTGTACCCACTCGGGTTATTACGCACAATTGAAGCATTGTGAACTATATGCCTCCTATAACATGTTTTTGCCATGTTACCTCATGACTCAAAGTTTGTAGGCTTTACCAGGCTCAGGGAAGCAGACGCTGCTTCTGCTTCAACATTCTGTGGCATGCAGGTGCAAAGAATTATCAGCNTAAGCACACAAATCGAGAAGCCCATTCCAGCACCAAGCTCAAGATCTTTGTGGTTTTTATCGGCATCCTGGTGTAATCTCTACACCACCTGGTTGGGATCACACCAGACCAGACTGGCAAGCCTACGGTACCAGGAACTTACTTGATTTGCAGCACAGCAGTGTCAAGCACATGTTGCTATTGCACACACTCAGCACATGCTGGCAAGCCTACAAACTATCGCTGTTGTCATCTGAGCACCATGCCGTGCTGTTGCTAGCAACAAGACCAATACATTGCTAGCAACAAAACCAATACAAGGTGCGGACACAGCTAGTATGGCGTATACACAACAATCCTTACCTTCATGCCTGTTTATTGTGTGGTTGCCTGTGGCTGCAGCGCATGGCAGCTGGCATACATGAGCAATGATTGAGCCATTGACATTCATGCTTGTGCCATACAATNACGGCACTGACAGGAACACAGTCACCCTGGCAGAAGCGGAGGTGTTGGTGACAGTGAGGGTTTGGTGATTGGCGGGGCTCAGCCTTGCACAGGATCCGAAGTTCAGCTGGTTTGAGCTGATGCTCACTGGGCACTGAGAATCCTGCCTGCCGAAGAAGCCCTCCCATGCTGCTGGTCCTGCAAATGCAGCTGCTACGTAGTGTGCGTGCATCACTGAGTCATCAGACATGTGTCATTTCTGGCAGGCACAAGGCGCACAGGGAATGCGATGAAAGTGGTCTTGATAAAACTTTGAGCAGCACTGCTTAATGCAGGCACTCACAGAGAAGAACTCAGACAAGACACGCCGAGTGCATAGGTTGCCTTCCACCGACTACAGTACATGGGAAGGACACTGCTATACAGCAGTCTGGTTCAGCTCACAAGATCAGCTTGCATGCCTGGATAGGGTGACACACCCTCAACACTGCCACCCATTGTTGCGCTGATGCTGCTACCACTTCCCTGCTGGCTTCTTTCTTGCTCAAGGTACCTTGTCACATCAGCGGGCGTCAGCGAGGGTGGCCGCAGCTGGTCTGTGAAGCAGGTCCCAAGGAGATCTAAAGTAAGCACGGAGCCATCCTACGGCATAGTCACAGTGTTGTAGTCAACAAGTGTGGCCTGCTGTGAGCAAGTTCCTATGAGGCTACACCTGTAAAGCAGAGTGTATGAGGCTAGAGACATACAAGCTTGCAGTGACAATATTGTTTTCATGGGGACACTGCATTGTGACGGGGCTCTGTACTTTCAGCAAATCTGCTCTCAGTGTCAATAACAGGTCTTGGTAGATTATAGCGGTTGTCTTGTAAGTAGGCAGCAAAGCAGCTAACCATCGTCATACACAGCAGAACTTGAGGTGTGCTTTGCATATATGTGACCCTCCAAGGTGTGGCTGCGGGTTGTGTTGCTGCCACCATGTCAGGCGCTGCATCACTGATGCAGAGTGTCTGTACAGGTGTGGACATATGAGCTTAAGCAGGACATTCCACTACGGAGGCCCAATCTCTATGCAACAAGCTGCAGTGCTTCCAGTATGTATGTCCCGTCTCGCACCTGCAGTGATGAACTGGCGGCACCCCGTGTAGTTATGAACTGCAACTGTCTAGCAACTGTTCTGACCCAACAAATTCAACATTGTTGTGTGAAAGGGAAAGCAGCTGTGGCAGAGCTCACAGCTGAAGGTGGCTTTGTCATTGAAGTCAGCAAGGCTGATGTGCATATAGAATAGCCAGTACATGTATGCAGCTTACATGGAGGGTGAGCAGATACCTTGATGAGGCATGACACCCTTTTGTAGTAGTTGGAAGCTTCCACAGGCTGAAAGGTGACTGTCACGGAGACAGCAGAATTGGCTGCCATGCTGCCCCTCACACGGTCAAACCCAAACACACCCATCTGGTCAGTTGAAAACTCGTAGTACGCTGGCAGCTCTGACCGGTTGANATGTCATTGCTGGTGCACATGCATAGGCTGATCTTGCTGGTTATTACGAGGATTGGCAAACCAGAACGCGTACACCCAAATCGTACACTTCCAACATGCACTACGCCCCAGCAGGGCCTGCTAACAGAGAAATCTGGCCCGCCAGCTCATGTTTACACTTGTCACAAGCACCTGTGCCCAGCACTTATGCGCAGATACATCGAAGGCGGCTGCTGTGGCACAGATCACAGTCAAATGTGTGCTGTTCCAGGTGGCAGATGACAACCATGTCAGTACCTTTGAAGATGCAGCTGATTAAAGTGGGCACAAGGGAGGAGGTTGCAACCATGCAAGGCTCCTGGGTATGGCCTTGGAGTGTCAAGCAGGACAACATCACCATCTACTCTGAGAACCGAGATCCAATGTGGTTGCGGATTGTGATTGCGAGTGGTATGTCTGAAGCTAGCAGAATCAGCAGACGCAGGAACACTAGCTCGTCCCTTGGCAAGTCTGGAGCTTCAGGCGGGAGCACATGTGGCATGCTTGGCACAGTTCCGGCAACCATCAGGACAGGTTGACTAAACATACTCAACTTGTTTGGCAGCAGAAAACAGGAGAGCATCGCATTGCAGGGCGGTGCAGCCTTGCGGCGCCAAGATTTTGTTTGCTGTTTTAGCTGCAGAGGAGCGCTGAATAGAGCTGTACTAGTACTGTGTTAGTCGTAGACAGCGTAGACACTGCAAGTTTTGTCTGTCACAATGAATAGAGGTCCTGAACAAACTTGTTATGACAGGTGTATCTCCATGTTCAAAATGGGTCAAAAATGAATTGTGAAAACTGGCAAATCGTGTACAATGCTGTATTGTTTTGGATATAGTACCCAAGCTGTATTGACGGCACTGATGGTATGCTTCACACCATTCTGGAAGCATTCTGCAATTACCTCTTGCTCTGAGCCAACAATGCTGCAAATGGTGCCAGAATATTGCAGGTGTACACACCCCCACTTGTGCAACTGTACAGCTGCGTTAGCAGCAGGTACGCAGCAAGGGCATTCTTGCAGCAATGTGCGCAAGGTGCACTTGATTGCATGCTGAAAGTTCGAAATGTACAACTGTAAAGCGTTGACTGCTGATGCTGCTGCACTTTTTCACCGCNCAAGTCGCTGATCTGCAGAAGCAGCTTGCAGAGCAAAGCAAGGCTTTCAAATCTCAGATTGCGGCAGCTGAGCAGCAGTTCCTGATGGCCAGCAAGCAGCAGCTGACTAGTAGCCGTGCTGAGCATGCTGAGCTGCAGAAGCAGGCTTTGACTCAGCAGCAGGAGCTTGAAAAGCAGCTGGCCGGCCGTGATCAAGGGTTGGTTGCAGCTAAAGAGCAGCTGGAAGCCAGCAGGAAGGAGGTAGCTGGCATGCAGCTGCAGCTTGCCAAGCAGCAGCAGGAGGCTCAAGTGGAGATTGCAAGCAGGGATAAACAGCTGGCAGGCATCAAGCAAGAGCTGCAAGCAACAAAGCAGGAGCTCAGTGACAACCAGGCGCGGCAGGCGACTACTCAACAAAGCTTGGATGATGCATCAAGACAGCTGAAAGAAAATCAGAAGCAGCTGACAACCAGCAAGCAGCAGTGTGGTCACACTGAGCAAGAGCTGCAAGCAACAAAGCAGGAGCTCAGTGACCACCAGACGCAGCAGGCTATCACTCAACAAAGCTTAGATGATGCATCAAGACAGCTGAAGGAAGTTCAAAAGCAGCTGAGTGCCAGTAAGCAGCTGCATAGTGACAGTGAGCAGGTCCTACAGACAGCGCGCCAGGAGCTAGCTGGTGCACAGAGTGCATTGAAGAAGGCAGAGCAGCAGCTGATCAGCAAGGAGAAAGAATTGCAAAGCTTGCAGCAGCAGCTTCAGCAGGAGTCAGANGCGGCGCTGCGAGGCAATACATGCATCCCAGGCGAAATAGGGCATAGGTGACATTGGAGGCTGTGACTTGTGGGAGTGTTGCAGCACCTAGGAGTTGCTGGATATCTTGCCAGCTTGCTGCCAGTCTGATGCTGTTGTTAATGCTGTCAGGCTCCACAGAAGCTGTAGCTGAGGATGTTGCTGAAGGTTGGGGCTGCTGCAGCCTGTCTAGGGCGTAAAGAGCTGACTTGGCAAGAACAACATCCCTGAATGCAATCATTCAGGTTTAAGTACTGCTCCTGAAACGAGAATCCACAACTGCAACAGCCGACGGGCAGTTGGCCGAGCGACTGACCGGCCTGATGTGCTGCACACTGGTACTCCAGCAACATCGCACTGATAGTCGCCGCTGTGATTATGTCTCTTAGCTACAGACCTCGTGCCTGCCCGTGGCCTGCTCACAGCGGTACGGCTCAGACAAGCAAAGGTGAGAGCGCGGGGTGACAAAATCAACATCTACAGATGTACAGCAACAGCTGAGGGCGATGCAAAACTTGCGGTCTGGCCTAATAGCGGCCCAGGATAGCTGGTTAACCGACTTACCGTGAAGACGACGTCGACCGCTGCAACGCCGGTATGCGACCGGCATCAGCTCCGGTAAAGCTGCCGAAAGGGTTGCGCAACCCCGGCATGGCTTTGTTGAGTTCGCAAACAATAAGTGCAGATCAACCCGCTGCTGTGCACTCACTGCGTTGACGAGCAAGTCGCGCTGAGCTTCGGTAGATGTCACGGCGATGTACACGCCCTTTCGCAGGGATGCTACTACAAGAAAACTCACCCCCAGTCGGGATGTTCGACCTCACACACCTCAACAGATCGTCGACAGATTCGGGAAGCAATACTAACAATGTTGTCAGCTGCAATCGAAAGTGCTTATTCAGTACTTTGCGGCTGAACATGCCCATCACGTGTGTCCGCAAGCGTGCTGTCCAGCTTTTGGGACTGATGCATACCAAGCGTCTAGCGGGGAGCTGTGACCCACCCGCACAATTCGTGCAAGTGAAGCCGTGCAAGCTGACTAATTAGGTAAACCACCTAAATACAGACCCACCCTGCTGTTGCAGCTGTCACAGGATGACACTTTCTGTCAAACAATTCAACAATTCAGTTGGTATTCCCAACCTTTCTTCCACAGTCCGCTACAGAGTCTCATGACCAGCAGCAATGCCCAGATTTGATTATAGTACACACAAGAGAAACGTGCTGGATCTCGTCTAGCTTGGAACTTTGCTGTTGGCTAGGCCTGTCATGCATCTGTGTGCACATCAAGCTTCACAAGTAGCTACCACATTGTCAATGAGTCTGACAGTGCCAAAAAAGGCAGCTACTGCAACCAGCACCTCCTGCCCTGTTGTGAATTGCAGGAGAGCTTGTAGACTGTCAGCGTCCTGTACAACTACATAGTCCACTCTTCCACCGCCTTGACTTATTCTTTCCTCGATTACATGTTGGACTGCTGCAGGAGTACCTTTGCATGCCGCAATTTCTGACTCTGCCCACTGCATATCACACTGAGGATTAGCACGGACCCAATGGGTTGAAGCTATATGTGCATACACATGTCAGTGTTGCTGCAGCATACTGCATGTTGTATTGCATGGTCAGCTGTGCATTGCTTAGGCCAGGCACGGTTGAACTGCACAGCTTGGCTGACGGGCAATTGTTGTATCTGTACACCACATACTGCAGAATGCACCAGATGACGCATTGAGCAACTGATGAGCAATGAGACGCATTTGTGAGCACTGCTGAGTGCACTGCTCACAAATGCGTCTCATGGCTCATCAGTCAGCATGCAGAGACATTGACTTAGTGGAGGTCTTGACTAGTGGGCATTGAGCAGCAACTGGTCATGTTGACCTAGCAGCAGCATGTTAGGAGCTGGCTAAGCTGTTTTGCCAACACAAGGCACCATTAGCATGCGCCAGATACACAGGGAAATGCACAAATCAATCAGTGGGTGCAACAAGTCCAAGCCAGGAAGAAGCAACACTGCCAGACTCATGCTACTGAGTGGGAGCACAGTACATCTAGACACATTTGAATGTGCAGCACATGTACAGTACATCAATGGGATTACAGTACCAGAGCCTTTGACGAGCAATGGCTGCCAACTGTCACCCTGCAACGCTTCCTGATGCATGCCAGAACCACAATGTTGACGGGACCTCACCTTCAGAGCCTGAGAGATACATACAGCCTTTTGCCGAGCCTCAGGAGTGAGTAGTGCATTTCTGCTGCTCATTGCTAGGCCATCTGGTTCGCGGCCTGTTGGTATGCCAATGATGTCAATGTCAAAGTCCAGATCCCGCACCATACGTTTGATCACTTGCAGCTGCTGATAGTCCTTTCTACCAAAAACTGCAACATCTGGCTCCACAATGTTGAACAGCTTGGCGACAATCTGCAAACATCAGGCATGAACAATGCTCAGTTTGAACCAACAGCAAGTCTTTGACATGGCACAACAGAAAGACAAATCGATCCTGATCTCCATGACTTGGATGGAGGGTGCTGTCCAGATTTGGGGGCTGCAAGGTTGTCCATCATTCGATGCTTGTCAAATTCCCCGCCAATGTCAGGTTGCTCAGCAGTTAGTCTCGTTGCTGCTCAACCATTGCCTAATTATGAAGGAAGAGATTTTGGGGCGATGATCCAGCAGCAACGAGACTAATTGCTGAGCAACCTGACATTGGTGGGGAGCTTGACAAGCATCGAATGATGGACAAGATGACACCGCTGCACTCTTCCTGAGTTTGGCAACATGGCTTGGACCTTGTGACCATGCAGCACATATGTGTAGTCAGCCAGGGTGATGGCGTCCACCTCAACATGGCATCAGCGTTACAAGAACAACAGTCATGTCGGTGTCCATTGCTGTTGTGTGTGCAAGCTTGGACCCAGCATATCCAGACTATACGGTACACATGACCCTGATTGTTGCCACTGAGAGCACAGGGGGGTAGGAGTTCTTCTACACACCCCAAATAGGTGGCTGCCAAAGATGGGTTGCACAGTGTATCACTGCACATTGCGCATGGCATCACTGACTCATTGTGCAGTGGAGCAGTCCAAAAGAAAACGGTGCATACAGTGCACCTGTTGGCAGCGCAAAGGAATGCTCCTACCGTAGCGACCCCCCGAAAGAAGTGCGGGCGTGATATGCCGCACATGGGCTTCTGAAGCTGCTCTACTTGGATGAATGTCTCGTGGGCACCTGCTACATGGTCCCCTGCTCCCACCACATTCCCATTCTCCCCCATGTCAGGGTTAGGGCCTGCGGAAAAGCCCTGTCAGGGTTAGGGCCTGTAGAAAAGCCTTGTCATTACATATGTGAGACCAAAGATAGGACTAGTCATATCTACAGGGTGCTAATCTTCCAGGTAGCTTGTGCTTTGATGCCCGCATCACATTGACAGTAACCCTCCTGCTGGTGCTGGGCCCCGCAGAGAAGGCCTGGCATGACATGTGTGATGTAGACCTCAGCATCAGCCATGTTGACTGCCTGCTAGCACAGTGCGGGAGCTGTGATGCCAAAAGGTGTCCCTGCTGCTGGACATTGGGGCTGGTGCTGTGGCTGGCAAAATTGTTGAAGCTGTTGCATGTGCTGGTTGTGCCTCGTCCCTGAGACTAATGCCACCGGTGGCTCTGCTTTGTCAGCATGCTGAACTGCCGAGGCATAGTTGTGCACATATGCGGAGATGCAGAAGTACGGATTTGTCTACACAGTACACCCTTGTCACAAAGACCCTTGGTGTAAACAACCCCTCAATATATAATGACCAGAGATCTGAGAATCAACGTGTGCAAGCGACTGTCAGCACTGCTTGCTATGATCATAAGCTTGTTACCGCAATCAAACCCATGGGCCCCAGAGGGAACAACAACTCAAGGAATTACTGTAAATGAAGCTCCATTTGACATTACTGCAGCAGCATGCAGTGCACATGCTGCTGCCAAACAAGTATGCACTTTGTGAGCTGAAGTTGCTTTGTTCCATAAGAAAAGCCTACCTGGGTGGTACAAGGATGTTGGTTCAAAGACTGCATGACAGCCCATGGCCTGCAGCTTTCTGTGGTCCTCTTCCTGCAAGCTTTGCTGCTGACGTTGACAGCTCTATACCTTTAGGCTGGCTATTGCATTGGTTTACCCTTGCTTTGGGATACACTCCAAAGTCCTCGCTCTTGGAGAACTGCATTGCAGATGTGCAGTGGGACAGTTCAATGGTGGTTGGCGTGGTGGACGTGTGGGGTTGCAAAGCACTTGCTGGCAGCTGGTACCTGAGTTGGGTTGACATATATAGAGGCTATGACCACCTCAGCACGTGCCCTACAACACAAGCAGCTAGCTGTCGCGTATTACATAGTGCCTGCAGTGATGGAATCTTGATGACCTTTCTGCTGCTTACTGTGCAGCTTGCAGAAGGGATAGATGGCCTGCATGCAGATAGCCCTGCAACAAGTGATCCGCCGTGTCATGGGCTCATCAAACTTGATCTGTAGGTGCATACAACAGCAAATCCACCATGGTGGGCACGAGTGCCACTCTCTTCCCGGCCTGCCGCTGTTGCCGAGAGTACTGTCGCATGCTGTTGACATCGCTGAAGATCAGCAGCTCCTGCATCTGTGCGAATTGCTGGGCAGTGCCAGCACTGCACGGAGTTGCGCGGGTGCGTGCACCTGCTGGAGCACCAGTAGACCTGATCTACTGCGACTGTCACAATCAGGACAGCTCAAAACCCTCGCACGGACCCTAATCAAACGACGTAGTCAGGAATCTAAATTGGAGAGGAGCAAGCCTGCAAGCACAGTGTACGCCAAGCCGGGGCCCTTTTCCGGAGAACAGGCGGCGTTTCATCATGGGTGAGTTGATCAGTTCGCAGAACCTAGTACATACTCCCTGCAAACCTGCTTGACTACCCTGCCGAAAGTGCTTGACACGAGCTGCTGTTTGGCCGCCAGGGCATACTGTTATAGTTTGAGTCCCGATTGCGCGTGACTACTCCACAAGCTGACTGACACTCTCATGACACGATCATCGGTGCCAGACGTACTAACAATACGCCTGGTCTGCAGCACGCATCAAGGCTCACGAGCTGCAACAGAAGAGCAAGTCTGAGCTGCAAGGCCAGGTAAGGCCAAAGTCAGCACAGCCACTCCTGGCCATATCAACTCCACACTTGTCTGATGTTTGAACTTAAAGTTGCAGTGAAGTCTCAATTAAAGTGCTGTCTTCACTGCCACTGACACTAGTGCACCAATTGTAGTTGAAGGACCTCAAGCAGGAGCTTGGAGCATTGAGGGTGGCAAAGGTTACTGGTGGTGCTCCCAACAAGCTCTCAAAGATGTACGCTGCTGATGTACAATTCGACATATGCTTGCAATCAGTTCCACACAAAACTGGAACTGCTGAACAAGCCATGATGCAAGCCCATACGTACTCCTGTATTGCAGCAAGGTTGTGAGGAAGGGGGTTGCTCGTGTGCTGACTGTCATTTCTCAGCAGCAGAAGAAGGCTCTAAGGGAGGCATATCAGAAGAAGGTACTGCAGCTTGCTCCACAACGACTGCTACATGCAATGAATGCTTCAGAAGAGCACCACTGAAGTTTTGGCTTTGATGCTTGCAGCAAAGTGCATGTCTTGCATGATGCACTCAATGCTCTGATTGGTATCGTTTATTCCAATGTATGACAAAGTGTGTGCGCACATACAGAAGTACGTACCCCTTGACCTCAGACCAAAGAAGACACGTGCAATCAGGAAAAGGATGACCAAGCACCAGGTATGCCTGGATACTAGCAGGACATGTTTTCACACACCAAGCATGCAGCAGAATTTGTGCTGCCCACCTACGCTGGATTTAGTACATACCTTCTGTTCTTCAACAACCTGTTGTGCTGCAGCAAACAAACAAGCTAGAGAAGCAGAGGAAGAGGGCAGTCGCCTTCCCACAGAGAAAGTATGCTGTCAAAGCTTGAGCTGCGGGAAATGTAATACATGCCTGCACTCAGACCGCATGTCCAATGCATAGCAAGACCAGTTACTGTGGCTCACATCAGCTGCATCCAGATATAGCAAGTTGCATCTGTGCTTTGCAAGACAGTACAGTCTGCAGCCATTGCAAGTATATGTATACTCAATGCACATAGATTGTTGTGACAAGCATATCCCTGCAACTATGCAGCAGTACACATATGTCTGGTGTTGGAAGGCCACTGTCTAATGTCATACCAAACTGGAGATTGTGTTGTAGCAGCCAGCCTGGCTGACGTATTTACTCCGAGCCATCATCAGCACATGCAATGTTTGCTGCATTACTAATGATGAGCGCTTCATTCGTCAATTTTGACGGAGCATATCGCAAAGTGCACGAAAGTTCAAATGTCTGTCTGTGCGTGTGTGTGTGCGGGCATTGGAAAAAACAGGGTGATTAACAGGAAAAAGTGGCAAATGACTTTTTTAGGATGAAAATATAACAGAAATCAGACAGGTTACACGTTGAGTTGGGTTGGCAGCGCTGCCAAGCGCCAAATAAAGGAGGTTGCTTAAGCGAGATCTGCAGGTGCATGCTCAAGATAGCAGAGCTTGAACATGGCCTCGATCGAAGAAAAATAGCGAGTCGTGCATGCTACATCGTGGCAAGCAATGGAATGCAATGCACCGCAAGCGCCAAATAAAGGAGGTTGATAGGAGGACAGTGTGATTGAATTTGGCATTTTTCCGACCGAAAATTTGGACCGAAAATGGTCCCAAATTATTACGTAATATCGCAATGTGCAACTATCGCAAAATTCACGAAGGATGCCTGATGGCAGCCTAGTATACAAGCAAGGGATGCCTTCCATGTATGGCCTCTTACAGTACCGGTTCAAAAAATATATCAGTAAAATAGCTAACATCAACCTAGCTGTTGCTGCGTACATCTTATGGTTCTGCTCCAGCATAAGTGTGGCAGGGCGTGTTGCACGCCCTGTGTTGATCTCAACAGTGCACAAAGAACTTCTGCATGAACCTGTACACATTTACATCTTTTCCATCCACACTTCTTGGCTCCTTTCAGGTGTGCACTGACGACAGGCTGTATATGTAGCTACAGCTGCAAAGCTGTATAATGCCTCAACCTGACCTACACATTGTCATATACAGCGATTACAGTCCCTGTTCAAAATGCTGCATCAGCTCACAGATAAGCTGGACACAATTGCAACACACACACTACCAACAAATCCAGACCCATGACCAATCTCACACAGCAGCACTCAAGGCATACATCACATCAATGTCTGTAGCAGCACAAAACATGCTAGGAAAAACCTGGTCCTGCACTGTGTATGGCTTGCTATGGCTGGACAACCAGTAGCGGCCACTGTATACGTTCTGTGGCGGCAAAAGAGCTGACGTGACCCTGACATGAAAGCAAGCGCATAGCCGCTACTGACTGCTGCAAGCAGTCAGATGATAGTCGCACCCCATTATGTTGAAGTTTAACCTTTGAGTGTCTTCTTGAACCCATCACGAAAGCCTTGGCTCCCAACGAACAGAAAAGGCCACAGGGCCGTCAGTTTGATCTTTGTTGCTTCATTGTTTTCAAAATTAGTTTGGCTGTAGTTTGACCAGAACCTGCGCAGTGTAAAGCTTGCTGCAAGTGTGGCTTGAAACAAGGTTTGACAGTGTTCAGCCGCAGGCTCACCTGGCTGCGCCTAGTGCGTACGCCACGAACGCAAAGAAAGGGTTGAACAGAGGCCCTGCCAGCAGAACAGCACTTAGTCAGCAAAAGCTGTTGCACCTCTTGCATGTGTAACTGGCCGCGAACTGACCGATGATCGGAATTGGCAACCCCATAATGGTTGTGCATCGTGCTGAGGCAGGTCTTGCGTGCCGCGGAATCCGCTTTATAGGGACCTTCGTGCCAGACAGTTGTGAACACCTGCGAGTTAGGTGCAACGCCTGTGAGCGCACACGAGCAGCATGCGCCGGCCGCGTTGCAAAGGTCGCGCCGTTGCTTGCTAAGCATAGATGCATTTTGCTGTTGTCGATGTCGGTAATGGCAACGTCGGATCAGGTCAACAGCGAAGCACTCTGTGAATCTGACACAGCTTGCTGACGCAGAGAGAGAAGGTTCCTTCCTACGCTCAACGCTATACACGCCGGGCCAACAGCCCAACAGCGACCTGCTGCCATGCTTGTGCCTGCTACTGATTGCTGTGCAACAAAGAGCGTGCCACAGAGGGAGACTAACTTGGGCCGTCTCAAAGTGAGATCACACTCATAAGCTCAGGCGAGCCAACGTAAGCAGAAGCAGGCGTGTGGACTGATGCTGACGTTGTGGGGTGAGATCGAGCTCATTGTGCCAGCAGCTGAGCGAGATGAGGTCAGCACTCATATCCTTGATTGTAATGTGTCGGGCAAGGCATTCCTGGCCAAAGTGCTTGCGTACTTGCAGGTCAAGCGACTGCTGGGTCAGCAGCAGGTGGAGGAGAATGAAGCTCTCCGTGATGAATACGTTGCGCTACTTGACATGTCTTCCAGCTTACAACAGCAGACAGAAGCCTTGACTAAGCAACACAGTCTTCTGCACACTTCTGAGCGCTCACTGGTACTGCAGCTGCTGTCAGGCCAGCAAAATGGTGTGCTTGCTTCCATCCAAGCTCATGGCTGCAGGTAGAAGGACACCTGCATGGTCTCTTGAGCAGGCTCAACTCACTTCACAGTCCTCAACCCCAACAGTGCTACACTGCTTCTGCGCACAGCACAGCAGATCAGAAACTCCAAAAGNTTCGTTGGCAGAGTACGACTCGGCAGGTCACACACCAAAAGCTGTCGTTGAAGTTGGAAACTGTCGAAAGATTTGAATGGATCGACACAGTCAGCAGCAACCAGCTGTCAACTGCTGCAATGCACCACTACGCAACTGCAGCAAGTGATTAGAATGCTGCGCAATGGCAGCTGCAGACAGGGAATCCATAATTGCAGCGATGACACGTGTAGACGACAACGTAGTTCTACTCATACCACTGCTNTGATGCTTTCATTGAGAGTATGCCTTGGATGTCAAGCTGTTTCTGCTGCAACCTGGAGTCAGCCGCGCATGTATGTCTAACATGTGCACAGGCATCCCATGCATATTGAGCTAAACCAAGTTGTAGCACAGTGTCTCCTTCACTGTGCATGCAGATTGGTCATCACGCGCTACATCCAGTGGTCAGTCACAACTCCCACTCTGATTTATGTTGTCAGCAAGATTTCTGACTTCACTAGAGGGCAGGTGTCCCTGGTAGTAATGGCGCAGGCCAGTGTGATCTGGTCAGGACTCATAGCATCCATTCTACCCTCCCCATGGAAATGTAAGCTCTCAACCAGCTGCACATGAAGCTGTCTCATGGTGNCTGAGTGGAAGCACAGGTAAAGCTGCCTTGTAGTTGCTGCCTGTGTCGCTGGGCTTGGCAGAAGTCCAGTAGTGCTGTCTATAAACGCGTTTCCATACTAGCCTTTGGTACCAGCCGCAGAGGGTGAAGCTGCTGTGTAGATTCTGCATGTATTGCTGGGCTACGCAGAAGTACAGTAGTGCTGTCTCAAAAAGCCTTTTATAGTAGCATTGTGTACCAGTAGCAGAAACACAAAAGCAGTTGCATTCCGCAACTGCTTAGCACTCAAGCTATGAGCCTTCAGCAGCCTTTCTTTTGTCACTGTGCCACAATGGCAGATGTCTGCAAGCTACATGTCCAGTTTTGAACATGCGCAAGCCTTGCCAGCTCTGTTGTTGCAGGTTGCAAGGCTCGCGCGTTTGGCTGGACAGACATCTATGCATCAGTGTTCACTCATGCTAGGCAGACACAGCTGCACTGTGAACACTGAAACAGGGTGTCTGTCCAGCTGAACATGCAGAAAATGTAACTTGCAGCAACAGAGCTGGTAAGGCTTGCAAGTGTTGCCTGCAGAGTCTACCAGAAACTGCTGATACTGCTGACTATGTTGCTATCAGTATTGACATGTTTGGGCGGTGGAAACTGCTGACTATGTTGCTGTCAGTATTGACATGTCTGGGTGGGTGTAGGTGTCACCAGCTGCAGCAGATTGTGCCAAACGGCTTGGCTCGATGGCTGAAGGTGCTGAGTCAGCCTTGGGAGGGGGATGTGACCATGGTGCTGCCATCTGCCTACTCCCAGATCAAGAAGGCCGTCACCAACCCCACTGCAGAGGACTTGCAGATAGCTTGCTTACAGGTGCGTATCGACACGCTGCTGTGTCATGATCGACTTGCGCAAGTGTGTTGACTAAGTACATGGCACATCCTGGCTAAAGTGCAAGAGGTTTTGTGACAACATTGCCATGTTTGGTCGTGGTTGCGCATCAACCTGTACAATAGGCCACAGCAACCAGCAGGCACATGTTTGTAAACATTATCAGTGGTTGTGAGCTGCTGCAGTGACAGCNGTTTCTCCAGAAAGCAAAGTGACTGGGAAGGAGCTCAGTGTGCCAGTGTTGCCGCGACCGATTGCCAACAGAGCTACAGCTGAGAACAATGGCAGGCAANACAATGTAACTTTGTGAGAATTGCGCAGCGGTGCCTGGCCTCTCAGTATACTGTACCCGTGGTGCAGCTTGCCAGCTCACAACACTTCTGCAGCTTGACACCTCACAACACTTCTGGCCACTTTGTGGCTGTTGTGCAGGCGGGTGCACTCTTGGGCAGACAACATTTTTCTCGTCTCAGCAAAGGTTTCAGTGACAGTCACGACCTACAGCTGATCAGTACTTTGAACTGGGGGGCTGTTGCTGTATCGTCTCGTGCTACATCAACACATTGCACTGATGATGTGTCAATCTGCTTCATGAAGATGCAGCAGACTTCATCATGTTTGCTGCTCTGAGTGAGGGAGTTGAGCTGACCTCCAGAGCAGTTCCTTCAGGGAAGCCTGCCATTTTGTTGAGCATGGGAACCAGATCTGGCAGCTTCTGTGCTTTCCTGGCATAGAAGCTGCCCAGGTAAGACAGGCGCTGCTTGGCAGGATCATATANTTGGCAATGCCTGAAACACAATGTGGCAGCTTAGCACAGCAAGCAAGCACGCTTGAGACCATCACTTTTCTCGCACACTGGCAGTACAGCATGAGCAAAGCAGCTGACACTGTGTAGCACTGCCTGTGTCTTCAATACAATTGGAAATGCACATGGCATAGGCCTCTGTGACTTAGCATTGCCGCACAAGCCCATCACAACTGCAATGCATTACCTGTAGGNATGCTTGTCTCACGTCAACTGCTTTCCTGCAGAGGCAGAGCTGAAAGAATGGCGTTTGCTGACAGCTTCACTCAGGCATATCACTTCCGGCTGTTGTACATGGCCAGGGCGCTGATGTACCCCATCATGGGCGCCATGCGGTATACCTACGGCCAACAATGGGAGGTGTGCCCAAACAAACNCCTCCCAGTGGTCTTCGATGTCGGACCTCACATCGTTGTGTTCACTGCCGCAAGCAGAATGCAGCAACTGTTGGAAGCTTGGTCAGGCGGCTATATCATCATGTGTACAAGAAGCGCTTCATCACTTTCCGCCTACAAGCTGCTCATATCTAGTCCACAACTGGAATGTAGATATATCCCAGGGAAAGGCCTTCTGAGTCTAAACGGTTGTAAAGTTCTGCACGCTTGGCCTCAGGTAGGCTCTTCCTGTTTCTACGTAGAGAGCATTTGTACTTGTGTTAAAGTCTACTGGCAGCAATGGCATGTCATGACCATGCTACATTTCACCACACAGGTACCAAAATGAGAAGGTATGCACCTGCTTCCCTGGCCGGGCCAGCAGGTGCTTGACGGTCTAGAAACGGTGAGTCACTGCTGTGCTGCGCTTTTGCACANCTCCACCCCGCTGAAGCACATGTGGTTGTGTTTGTACATGGTTTCAGGGTGAGGCACCCATACCCAACACCCTGATAGCTTGCTGCAAGCTGCGTGCTGGCAAAGTGGTAGGTTTGCCTATATTCTGAGCGAAAGAGTGCATACCTGAAGTCTGTACACTGCATGCCAAATGTGTGTCAANAGCCCACTGCTGCTACTCCAGTTGATGCCAGTAATCGGTACTCAGCTTTCTGCAGCATGCAAACTGGGTGCTTGTGGGACNCAGCTACAGGTAACATGCAAGCGCACTTAGCATCTTCAAGCAGGAAATATCGATGCCACAAGCAAAACAGGCCTGCAAGGCAAGCTCACCTCCTGTGCCAGCAGTTGCAAGCTTAGGAGCGAAGCCCTTGGCCAACCCAGCCCTAGCCTTCTGCCAGCCCTCAAACAGCTCATGCTCAGGGCTAGACAGCTTAGGAGATGTGCCAGGCATGCTGCTTGGAGGCGAAGGCTCAAAAGGTGCCAGCTCCAGCACGCTGCCCTTGTCAATGCCGTACTGCAGCAATGGCTTGCTGCATGGCACTGGCTTGCCATTGTACAGCAGCCTGTGAGAGTCTGCGGGCAAGCCGTGGTGAGTCTCCAGCTTCTTCTTGAGGGTGTCTGCTGTGTCGTGCCGGGTAATGGAAAGTTCAAAGTTGTTGTCATGGGCAACATGCCACCCAACTTTGGCAGGTCGCTGGATGACTAAGTGCACGACTGCTTCACTGGCTGTGTCAGCATCTGTGGCACTCGGCAGGATGCAGACATCCTTGCTGTCCACGACTTGGCTCCGCAACACCAGACTGCAGTGTGCAAAACTGGTCAGCCACCGGCATGCCTTGAAGAGGGTTGACAGGATTGACAAGACTGCAACCTCAGCATAGTCCATGCTNGTGAGGCAATGACATGAATCATGCATATTAGCTCACAGGTTGTTACACCCAAGTGACAGGAAGTGACATGAGCAGCAAGGCTTCGACTGCTGACGATGCCCTGGCATAGTTATGGCAATAAAGCAAAGCGGAAACAACCCAAACATATAGCATCAATGTAGATGTCTGCAACACACTGTCAGCCCATCTCCAAGCATGCACTGCAGCATCAACTGCAGCAATGAATGATAGCACAGATTGCAATAGCTATACCTGTTGGTATGCTAGTTAGGTGTACTCATTTGCCGATGGTCTATATCTCTGCCATTGAGCTGCACTCCAAAGGACGCTGGCATCATACTGATGTGCACAGCACTGAAAGTTGCCAGCTGCTTGCTGCCCACAAGCCTGATGTCTTTCTCACGCAAACACTACAACCTGCATTTTGCAAAGCAACTTTTCAGCCCATCTGGCCACACACACAGCATCGGCTGCCTTGTCATTGTGCATCTGGTACAAGCATTATTGCCGCGCATGTACCTGAAACCCAGTGCAGACATGTGGCTTGTGATCTTACAGAATAGCACAATGTCAGCAACTACTAACGCAAAAGCTAGATGTGTGCTCAATGCCTGCAGTCAAGCTGAGGCAAACTGTATCTGCCGTTATGAGTGGGTTTGTACATCCATACACAGATCAGATCTGCAGATCTAAGGGAAATGTGTATCACCTCTCGCCCTTGACAAAACCTCCAGCATTGCTCAGGCGATTTGGTGACGTCAGAGAAAGGGGGCGCAGTGTTTGCTGTTTCTCTGATGTCACCAACTTGCCTGAGCAGTGCTAGAGGTGCTTTGTGAATGTAAAGCTCCTAAATTGAAACTGGCCTCGTCAAGCTAACTTCTCTCTTGACAATGCATGTTGATGCTTGCCAGCAGAGATACTTGGGCAGATGTCATGAGCACGAGGTGCTACAGACTGCTTCCCCATGCTGTNTGGCAGAGCAGCAAAATATGATCACAATGCCTGCTGCAATGCTGACCAGCTGCAAGCCAGCTGTACTTGCTGCAGCGCTGCTGCTACATCCTTGAACTCTGCAACTTGAGCTGACAAGCAACTGTTTGCCCCATCATGTCGCAACGNTGGCGGCAATGATGGCATCCCTGCTTGGCTGGGAGTCACAAGCCAGGGTGGCAATTGCTGCTGTTGCTGGGGACTGCAAAGCAGGNTGATCATTACAGCCAGCATGATGTGCGAGCAAACTGTCTCTATCTCAATTTATTGCTGGAGGTTGACCCTGATAGCTACAACATACGTAGCGTGTTGAAGCATCAATTGACCTTCCGTGTACAAGCTTGTCAGAGCACTACTGCAGGTCATTCTGGAAGAGAAGGCACAGTCTGTGAACGGACAGTACCAGCTCAGCAAAAGCGGGAGAAGCCTGTCTGCAGACAAGGTGTATGTGTGCACGGGCGGGAAGCCCAACACAGCTTTTCTGAGGGCAGACAGCACAAGGAGCATTTTAAGTGACCTGGGCTATGTTAAGGTATGCATGCAAGACACCAGCTCAGTGCTGCAATGAGAGCAAGGCAAAGCTTGCTGCAAGCATTGCCTGCTGTGTGCCATACATGGACGTAGGCTGTGTATTGTTTGTGTGCATCTGTGCAAGGCCTGAGGGCTGCAATGCCTCAGTACTGGTTGGCGGTGCGCTGCCTAGCTGAAGATTAGCTGCCAGGGACGGGTAGCTTTGCACAAGGCCATCAAATTGCAAGTGTGGTGCCTGGGAGCTTGGCTGTACGGGTTCTGATTGTCCTGGGGGAGCATACATGGGGGCTTGCCCAAAGCTGAGGCTTGGTGCAAGTGGGAGTTGAGCTGCACTGCTTGTTGCTGGTTCTATCAGGAGCGGCCTGCTGATGTCTAAGGCAACCTCGGCTTGTGTGCTCATGCCGGGCAACAATACCTGATGTCAAGCAGGCCATGAGCAGTTGAGCAGACGCTTGCAGTACTGGCACATGACACATACGAGATCACTTGCTCGCCCAAGACCTCGATTTTAGCTACAATCTGTGCCGCTTACTTGAGTTGGCAGTCTTGGTATTTCTGTGCTCTGCTTACGCAGTATGGGTACAAGACGTAGACAGTCGCGACTTGAGAATACGAACGGGTGGCTTGCGCCAGCTTGAGCAGCACAGACTTCCAACGCTGGAGATTTTAGGTGCGTTCAACGCGCTATTGTGCACATACCTTCCCCANGATGGAGGCTGATCAGACCTCTTCACCTCTCAGAACACGTCAGAAAAGGAAGCGGCAAGCACCTCAGCCGTCTCCAAAGGCAGCTGCACCTGCTGTGCCCACACGACCAACCAGCAGGATCAGAGGGCAGGCACTCAGCACTCCTCTGCCACTGCAGTCCACGAGAGTGAAGACCCAGCCGCGACGCACCCCACGACCGCCTGCAGGAGATGCTAATGAGGCTGCTGATGCTGCTCTCCCACAGACCACATGTCATCTCTCAACTGCTGTTGTTGTGGCATGAGCACTGCGCATTGTAAATGCAGGGTCCAAACATCACTGATGTGCTGTGAACTGTGAAGCCCACTTGCCNTTCATATGCAGCTTCCTGATGGCTGGACATGGCGTCCATGAGCTCGAGGCCTGCGCGATGATGGTGACTGCTCAGCAGACTCCTGCAGCTCCTATGTATGCTACCAACTCTTTCTAACGCTGTGAAAAACTCGTCTCCTATGTCTGCATCCTGCTAACATCACAACATGTCTGAGCTGGTCAAATGCGCTAGAAGCATGGCTTTACATGCTGCCTGGACCATGGGCCCTTGCTACAAGAAGCGGTACCTGCAAAGCTGAGAGTTCTGCTGGGGTCAGCTGATATTGCTCAAAGAACTTCAGTACCAAGACACCTTTATGTTTGTTGGTTGCAAGCTCATGCTGCACCCTCTCAGAGTCAGTGAAGAAGTCTGCAGAGTAGCTTTTGTTGGTTGCAAGTGCTGCATTGATTGCTGTACAGCCTGATGTCAGTGCATCCTGTTCACTGTGCGCTGGAATGTGCTGAGTAAGCCCTATGTTGTGCTGCACACACACCTTGTGCTAGGTCTACTGCTCAGCCTCACCCTTGCAGGCTTGCAGGTCTGAAATATGCATGTCACATGCATATCACATGGCAGTGCGTCATGGTGGCAAGCTGCCCATGCAAAGAACAGATACAGCTGCTGGCATTGTGACCCAGCTGTAGGGGCTGTGCCGGCTTTCAGGTGCACAAAGTTCCAGTTGCCAGCACATACTGGTCATGCAGTGTCTAAAGCCTTGGGTACAAGCCAGCAGCCACCACAGCCTGCACAGAGCCGNTCCCACAGTGAAGTGCAGTCTGCAAGGAGCGTCTTGATCATTGGTGGAGGTGCCGTGGGAGTTGAACTTGCAGGTCAGCCTTTGCTTTTGCTTGCAATGCTGTGGGTTAGCACTCTGGCCTACACTTTATTGCACATCTGTGTTCAGGGGACTTGTTCTGATGGTTGGCAGGGCTTAGTCCTGCTGTCCTGCCATATCAATATCTCTGCACCACATTCGGCCGTACAATGTCAGTGTGGCGTGCATGCTGATCAGCTGACACCCTATAGAGGTTTTAGCAGTCTGCTGTCTCAGACTGCATCATATTGTGCAAAACATAGAGCAGTGCTGATCAAAGGGCTGCTTGGCAGGCCAAAGCTGCTATTCTAAATTTGCCAAAATTGGGGACACTCATAGCCATGCGGCTACAGCCCCTGTGCAGCAGGTTGTGTTGCTCAAAGAAAGCAAACAGAAGAACAAGAACAAGGCGTGTATGGAGGCGCAAGTAGCTCGTGCTATGTGTGTACAACCAGCTTTTGGATGTTGCAGTTGAGAGTGCTTTGCTTACAGGAGACTGCATACTATACGACACGCACTTCAAGATGCACGCAAAAAGCCATACATAGCGTGTGTGCTGAGACGATGTAGTTGGTGTGCTCTGCAGCTGAGATTGCAGAAACCTATCCAGACAAGCATGTGACTTTGGTGCAGTCAGGAAAAGTGTTGGTGCCAGGCTATGGTGCCAGGTTCAGCCGGCTCATCTTGAAGATTTTGCGAGATCTGCATGTAGAGGTAAGCATATGCTTTGATGATGTCCCTTACGCCAAGATGACATGGTAAAGTTATGTTGCTGGTGTCACTGTTGTATGCACAGTGTGCGAGCAGTTGCACAGTGGCATTGCCCATTACCTTCATGCTGTTTATGTTTCTGTGCTGCACGGCTATACATGTGTNAATTCTGCATGCCTCTGACATTCTGCCTTGATCTTGTCCTGTAATGCGAGATCCGTCTTGCCGCATCTCTGTTCTCAGCCCGCACTGGTTGCTGCTGTCAGCTAGCTAAGAGTCACCTGATAATAGGGGAAATCAGGGGGCTATACGTACTGCATGTGATTCTGGTTTTGTACTGACGCAACAGTTCAAATATGTTTACAGCAAAGCAAAAGCATCTGCTTTCTGAGGTTGGTCTGTCACTGTGCCAAGAAAGTGCAATGTTTCCCACTGTCGACTGCATAGTAGGAGCCTGCACTGTGATGTGTTGCAGCAGTGCCAAGCTAGATTACTGCTTGTTGAATGGTACACCAGGCTTGTAAAAGTTCAAATCTCGTGTACGCAGTTGTAAGACTTTGCATTGGTCTGGTATATTGGATGTTGAGACTCTCAGGGGTTGCAAGATGGTTGGCTGAAAGGCTGAGCTGATGCAGTGCATACGAGCAGGAGGCAAGCACAATGACCTGGACGACGTCGGCAAGGATGTGTACCACCACACCTTCTTCGAGATGCTGGGCAACTGGTCCTTTGGAGACTACTTCAAGGAGGGCGCCATTGGCCTTGCCTGGGAGCTGCTGACGGTATGTTCCAAACAGAAATCCCCACTGACAATCATCACAAAATCACAACGGCTAGCAGACTTGCCAACCAATCCCATCGTGAGGGGATGCAGAATGGAAATGCTGTTGTTGTGTCTTCAAGCATACACATGTTGTTGCTGCTGTCTTGTCATATACACTTTCAGCCTTTATCAGATCTCAACCTGCTGTTTTGCTGTGTGCATATCTCCCATTGTCACTGTCATTGTCGTGCTCATCCTTGACAACATGCAGCATGGATCATGCGCTATGCAGCATGTTGCAGCCAGCGCTTGCCTCGCATCCTCTGTCTGTGAGCAGTAAGGGTCTGCCACACTGTTGCAACAAAAAGTTGCTTTGCTTGGCACTTACTCAGCACTAACGCTCTGCCATGCAGTCTGTTGCAACCAGAGGCTGGGAGCTGCCTAACCTGCAAGAGGTACAGGCCAAGTCCGACTCATTAGCTGCTTCTGGCTTTGCCACTGTGGGGTCCCCTGTGCTCAGCAAAGCCACCCGTGAAGCCATGGCAAAACAGGCAAGCTTTGTANTCTCACAGTTTCTTATTGTTTCCTGTGAAATCTGGTTTCGGAGGGGTAAAGAGTTTTCCTCATCTGATGCATCATGCTGTTACCTGCCCAAGGAATGTTGGCTACAGATCGAGAGCCGCTCAATCATACAGTGCACTTGCATCAGTATTGTTCATTCACGCAAGTCATGACCAGCTGATCAGTTCGGCCTGTCAACGTCCATTTGTGACGAACACATTAAGTTGGTCAGCTTTCGCCTGCTCCTGTCCTCACACTGCACATTGCTATCAGAACCCCTTGACATGCACTTCGCAGCCGTGGACATGGTTGCTGGCTTGCAGCCCTGCATGGCTTCAGCTTGCATGAACATGACATAAAGACTGTAGTCAGTGCTAGTCAGATTCCACTGAGCCTTGACTGCGACTTACATAAATCCATTGCAGCCATGACCTAACGCGCGCCCCTTCACGGGCCCCGGTAAAGTTTAGCCCAGTTGTAACCATGGCGCTGCCGAGAGTCGTTGTCGTTGGCGGAGGCCCGGGCGGAATNGCCTGGTTCTCACTTGTGATGCTGCAACCATACTAGAGCTGTCAGAAGCCTTTGATTGGCCGTACAAATGACAGAGGCTATGCAACGTCAATACAGAAGACAAGACACACAAACAAGTGACTGCTGTGCTGCTTTGAGCATGAAATTTCACAGTGCCAAGTCCATGCTGTCTTCTGCAAGTCATGCCAGATCTCAACCTGTCAACAACATGCACAGCAATATCCTAAACCAACACTGCGTGGTAGACCTATGTATTCGCTTCAACTCATCATGCAAAAGCTCCCCCACCAGCACATCCCAACATTCTTGCATATGTCTGTACACAACTGCCACAGCACTGCACGCAAAAGTAATACACAGCTTGACTGTAGCTGAGACTGTCCCACGACATAGCGCTTGTGTGCTGGCATACCACCTGTCAGCGCAGACCTGGCTGCCTATGCTGGCGTGCTTGACCACTCACAATTGCCTAGGGTCGGCCTCCAGTTGTTATACCTAACAAGACATGTGCAAAAGGCTCACCTGTCGAGTTCCCTGTCCATGTGAAGGCACTTCTCCATGGCTAGATGCACATGTGCTTGGGTTTTGCGGCTGATGCCATTGGCAGCCCCCTTGCTACCCTTCCCGGTGCTGCGGCCTGATTGGGCTTGGGCCAGCTGCGCCTTCAGATGCGCAATGGCCTGCTTGTCCCTCACCTGCGTAGTACAGTCAACTCTAAGCATTTCAAAGTTGTTTCCGGTGTAGATTGACTCTCGCGCTACCATTGTGAAGAGTGTTGCCTTGTTAGGCTTGGGTCAGCTGTGCCTTGTAAGCGCGTGACGGCCTGCTAGTCCTGCACCTGAAGAAATCGAATGAGCTTTGTAAACGCCAGTTGCAACAGGATTGATCACAAACAGCATATAGACCATGTCACATGCTACTGTTGCTGAGGCTCCATGCCTAAGTGTGCTCGGGCCAGCTGCGCCTTGTGAGCATGCCATGGCCTGCTGAAGTTCAGTGCAATCAGAAGTGAACATGCTGGCTGTGTGCTGACCTTCACTTGATGTCTGCTGTTACTCTCGCCAAGGTTTCTGCCAGCTTGGGCTTAGAAGGGCGATTTTCCCAGACAGCCTGCTTGTAGCTAACATGCCCTATCAAGCTCAACCAGCAACAGGCCGGTGACGTTCTGTGGCAAACTGTACACACGGAATTGAGGGCGTGTAGCTGGGAGCAGCTGTATTGGGTGTTCAACTGGAGCCAAGCTGAAGACCCACCTGTGTATAGGGCTCAGCATTGGCNACTGGGTAACACTGATATGCGATCTCACAACAGCGACAAAGCTGGCATTCTGCATGCGAATATGATCCAATCAGACTCAACAAGTGTGTCTGCAGAAACACAACAGAACCAGAAGTTGCTGGATAGTCATTCATGGAAAGTTGAAATCTGCGTTCATGATCTGGAACACCACCTGCTTGACATGCCATTGTGTGCTGTGTAGGTGCTGAGCGAGGCCAGGATCAGGTTGGTGTCAGGGCTGAAGCGGTATTTCCATGATAAGAGGGGGCGGGGGTTGCTGTCTGCCGAGGGGGTGCAGCTGCTGGACCATGCCTGCAGTGCTGCTGTTGACCAGCCCAACNAGAGGCGTTTACGCTTAGACTTGACCTGAAGACAAGGGCAGGGGAAAAGGCTGGGACTTTGGGGTGCAGGCTATATATGGGGAAGGTGTGGGCTGTTGGATGCGTTGTGTAAGTGACATCACTTTGATCAGAGCTGTTTGCTGTCCCTTTGAACTAAGGGCAGCTTGAGCAACAGGCAGCTTTGNCAACCCACCTGATGTTGAAGCGTCGCCGCAAAGACAGCGTCAGTGATGCCAATCCCTCTGTCATGCGAGCGACTGCATCTGTGCTGTTGGCATAGTCCCAGCCAAAAGGCTGCAGGACAACGTGGGGACGGGGGAGGGGTATACAGAAGTGCTGAGGGTCCATCACCACAAAGTCACCAAAGAATTCCTGTACCTGNAATGTATACAGGTATCCTGCTACTGTTGTCAGAGTAATATTTGAGGTGCTTAATCTTATGCTGCTTGTGAACAATGACATAGATGTCTCCAATGGAAGATGTGAAGGTCATAGCCAAGTGAGGAATTGTATGACATGTCAGGTCTAGGTTTCATGTGGCCAAACAACTTATCACTGATGCTTCTCAGCAACAGCATTCATTGCTTGTTAAGGCTTTGGGTCAGACCCTACCCTATCCTAGCCTACCTTACCCACAAAAGTAACCTAGCTAAACCCACAGCACTGCCAGCATCAGCATGGGCAGAATGCACTCACTGTACCAAGAGAGAAGTCACACTGCTGGTCACGTTTCTTATGCTTGAGTGCAGCATGCATTGCTGGGGTCTGTGCTGTCACTTTTTCATGTTGTGCGCTACAAATGCAGTCAGCAGGCCGGATGCAAACAGCATTTGGCCAGATGTCCTTGGAGACGTGGCTCACATGGTGGTCATTGGTACACATGTTGACATGTAACAACATACTTGCCGAAATCTGTGATCATCTTACTCTTCTGTCAGCATATGCATGTTCACAGCTTTATCCTCCACCTGCATTTCTGCCAGTGGGAGCAAACACCGTATAGCATAAGAAACTATTTGGATGTATGAATGCACAGACTAAGTTGGTGTAAGGCTGTACATGACCCACAAGGACTCCAGTATGGGTACAAGAAAGCACGAAAAAGCACAGGCGTCCATCAACCTGTTGAGGGTTCTGCATGATTGTTGCTGCAGGGGAAAAGCCTTTTGCCGGGATGCGGCATGCCCAGATCATCTATCATGTCACCACCTTACTAAAGCATCCAGAGTTCCCTCCCAACACCCCACCTGGGCTGAAGGTAAATTTGCACTTTTAAGTTCCAAGGCTGTTACAGCATGCTTGACTCTAAGAGTGCNCAGCCAGTAGTCATCCGACCCACCCGTAGGCCCGCTGTCAAGCCTCTGCGCCTGAGGGACCCCAGTTCCTCCGAGGAGTCTGAAGAGGAAGACTCACCCAGCACCAGATACAGAGGTCAGGACCACAACATGAGTCAGCATGCTCCCTCACAGGACCCCATCATGCTTTTCAGCCCAAGTGTCATTGGTGTGTGTTAACAGGCAACCTGTGCAGCTTGCCTTCTAAGCGGCCTGGCTGTGGCTTGTGCCAGAACCATAGCAACCATGCAACATAGCTCAATTATTATTATTATTGTTGAAATGCAAGACAACATATGATTATTGTTATAAGCAGGGCATGGCCCAAACTTGCATGGGCAACATTGCTAGGAGACGAATGCTTCAAGTAATCTTGGCTGTGATTGTTTGCTTGACACGCACTGCTCCCAGGTCAATTTGACAGATGGTTGATTTAGACAGCTGTCGACATTCCCCTTGTGATGAAACGCAGCTGCATTAAAGCACATATGTCATGCCTGGCTCTCCCATGTCCAGCCATCAGATTTAGCTTCACATGTGACACGGAAAGGAGTTTGCAGTAGGGCAAGTATGCATGTGCAGCTTCACTACTGTTAAGGCTTGCTGCAGGTAAAGTGCAAATCCAAGCACTGCTGTGTGCGCTTTTGGCGCCAAAGACAACACACACTGCATTGCTCCAGCAGCAAGACACCCTTTGTACAGTTTGANAACTCGATGGTCTCCAGCTCTGCGCCCTGTGAGACACATGTCACACCTTTGCAGATCACGCTTGTGGTTCTCTTCGCCTGGCTGCTCTAGTCTGTTCTGATCACTCAGGGGACGGGGGTGTTGAGGTGCCACCATGCTTTTTGCATGTGTGCATATCAGAATGCTGTTGAACCTGCGCGACAACAGGAACCTGGCCTACACAGCAAAGCATTCAAGCACTCAGGGGAAGAGCTTGCAGAATGGCTACAACATGCATGCTATGTCTACTTGACATGGGCAACAGACAACAAACACTAGGCAATTGCCTACCCAGCAACGTGCATACCTTGGTGACCAGCTATCGCAGTCTCTGTTGCTTGGCGGAGGAATCTTGGTGCTGACCACACTGTCAATGGAGTCTGGTGCAGCACCTCTGCCAGCTTGTGTGTCCATGTTGAGAGCTCCTCTGCGTGCCATACATAACCATATACATAAGTGCCATGCATGCTCAGAATGTTTGTAGCCATTGCAAAGTATATGCTGCTTCACCAATCTACATTGCGTGTGTGTTGAAATGTTGAGCACCATTGTGGATCAGAGCTGTNGAAGGGACACTGGGTGATTTTGTCACCACCACTGTAGCCAGTCTTTTTGGAAACAAAAGTGACAAGAGTGGTCCAAACTGGGAAGGCACCGGCTACGCATACAGTGGCGACATTGTGTCACAGCGAGACATCGACAGGCTGGTGAGCGCTGCCTGCATACACGCTAGCTTGTCATGCTGCTTGCCGCTCTGGTAGTTACAAGCAGCCATAACAAGTTCTTCCCATGATATGTTGCTTCATTGCTTTTGTCACGAACATGGGCTTTCATGTTTGTTGTCATTTGATAGCTGCAGATCGCATTCTCTGACCATCTTTGTTGCATGACTGGGTCCCTGCCTGACAGAACTTGTCAAATGTCTGCAGTTGAGGTATGAGGGCGTTGTGAAGGAGGCTCTTGACAAGGCAGAGAGTGCAAGCAAGCAGTAGATTGCTGACACATTTTTTGGGACACGAGAAGAACTGCTTTGGGGCACATATCACACACTAGCTATTATCCTTAGTACTACAGTGCTTGCTGGAAGCTGCAACAGCAAGGAGCATGGGGAAGTGGTCCATGCTGACCGAGTCGTGTGCACTCTTTGGTATTTGAAATGCATTGTGCGCACAGTCTGGCTAATGGTCTTGTGAAGCGTGCATTCAATTGAAAGTTGTAGGTGCTGGTCTATAGGTACGACAACTTCCCCACCCAATTGAATCGCATACACACAAGCCATGTTGAGTGGAGCTTGAGGAACTGCAGCATTGTTTAATACCTGATGATCATTCACTTGACTGTATTTTTCCACAACACTGATCCTATGTACATCCTCTCCTTCGTACTTCACATACCAGATCAGCAGGAGGGGAACAGACAGAGCGGGAACGGCTAGCCATTGTTCGTGCCGTCATAGTTGCCGTCATGGTGCAAGTAAAGTAAGGCAGGCGACTCCTGATAGCAGCTCTGTGTCAAGGTTCACCCACATATCACGGTACCAAGTGCTGAGTGAGGGGTCCAGCTAGCTTGATACGCTGTCACAGTCGCTAGCAACTATATCCGCGATGTACTAGCCTCGGCAGCGGTACACATTTGCTACCAGGCTGCGTGCCTGCGCTCGTTGCAGATATGGCAGCCAAGGTAATTCAAACATGTCTGAGTCGACTCAGCAAGGACCAGCTCCTATTGATGAACGNTTTACGCCTGTGAGAGACCGTCGAGTCATCGTAGAGTCCAGCTGCCCTTGAGCGTCCCCTGATGGTCATCCTCCCAGATAACTCGCACTAGCAGGAAGCATGTACTGGCTGACGTGCTGCTGTCTGTCCAGGTCGCTGTCCGACAGTTCTGCGCAATGCAGGCATATGGAGCTCTAAAAACAACGCCTTTTTTCAAACATTGATTTTGAAGTCGACTCACACTGTGCTGCGTGTGTCATTGAGCTTTCAGCGTGACATGAAACGATGCCGAGGACGCCACTTGCGTTCTGTGTCTGCGCACGTCACCAATTACTGCAGCACATTGCCATCAATCCGTGCAGTGATGTTGAGCTACTTTGAGCTGTTGTACTGCGGTCCAATGGTCCCTTGAGCATATTTGCATATTTTGTGTGAGCATATCTACGTTTGCACAGCTTATGTGTCACCACATCACGCGTTTTGTCTTTACTTAATATGTGGACCAGTAAAGTCAAACATAGAGCGATTTGACGATCCCGCTGGCATGCTTGCAGCAATGTACATGCTACACACAGCAAGTTACATGACAAGTACATCAACACAACCCCGTTGTACCAAATTCAGGACTTCAGCATGATCTTGCAAACCAAATGCCTGTATATGGTTACATACGCACCAAGCGAAGCTGCAAGAATAGACGTTGCAAGTGTTGCCAATCATACGCAACCAGCATAATCAGACAAGTGTCTCAGCAAAAATGCTGCAGAACAGAACAATACACCGCTCAATTGCTCCGCACCTGTAAAGTTTATGACACAACACAAACGCACAATGGCTTGTGCAAAATGGCACATAGCACATGGGTACTACGCATTACGCTGCTCTCATTGGCTACCTGTGAAAGCATGCCCAACTGCATGTGTGAAGAGCCTCAAGTTCCCAACAGGGCAACTTTCTCTGCGATGCTGCCTAGTCCTTGTACCGCATGGTTGCTTTCTCAAATCCAATGGTAGGGAACTGCTTTGCAAACTCCTCAACTTCGCCTCTGAGCTGAGCAATCTCTTGAGGCACATTGTCCTCAAGGTAAGCCTTGAAGTCCTTGAGCTTGGGACCATGGTCCTTCTTCAGCTTCTGTGTAATGACAACTCCCCTGCAGATGCAAAGAGGCCCAGCTGTGACAGGACAAGGCGATTGGCCAGAAGACACCCTGCTTGCCAGCAATCACATGCATTCAACACTGGAAACCTGCGCGCAAGGTGTGCATGTGCAGGAACTTGAACTGGGTGTACACAATCGCCAGTGCATACTGCTAATGCTGGCTCAGTATAAATGAGCATATGCATGCCATGCTGCAGCACCTTGTAATGCTACGTCTACTGTGAGATTGGCTGGCTGTTTGTTTTACAGCGCACAAGTTGCCATGTGAACTAGCTGATCAATCATGTACTCAATTCGACGCAACACCTAATGCTTGAACACCTCATCCAGCATGATGCACACAGCATTAATGCGCCACCTTTTGCCTTGCTTTGTGTCCGCACTTGTTGTGTCAAGCTCAACTTAATGGCGGTACAGTATGATTGTGTGGCTGGAAGTTGTTCTTTTTATGCCTGCTTAGCTGTATCTTTCTGTATGCTTACCTGTCAACAAAGTCAGCAACTTGGCGGAAGTCGTCCTCGGTGAACCCTCTTGAGGTGAGAGCTGGAGCTCCCATGCGCAGACCTCCAGGCATCAATGCTGATGTATCCCCTGCAGTGCCACACAAATCTGTCAGTGACAACAACGTGACACAGCACTTGAGTGAATCATGACCAACTGGGTCAAGTGTCAGCTTGCTGAGATGCTTCAGACATGCAGGCTGTTCAATGTTGTGGTGATCACAGAGCTGCTTGTACAAAGCAGACAGCAGCAAGTGTAAACCACNTGTGCTTCAAAAATGAATGCGCACGGACGCATGACAGTACTGACCTGATGTTGAGGCTTCGGGCTGAGAGTCAGGCTCATTTGCTGCTCGAGTGCAGGTTTTGCCGACACGTCGTCCCGGAAGGCGAACCTTGCAGTGCGAGAGCTTGGCAGGTTGGCACGTGCGTCGCGCGGAAGGCAGACAGCTGTGAGGCAGATGCAAGCACTGCATAACACTGCTGGCCACGCCAAAGCCGTTTAGGCTGGACAGGGCTGATCGAGTATGCACTGGTGATATAGGACGGGCTTGTAGCACCTGTTCCACGGGCGCAACAAATTAGAGCAAGATACTCAAAACTGCGGAAAGCGTCTGCTCGACACACTGGCGTCAGTTCTCGTGTAATGCGTGAGCGCATTGCTTCGTGGAGACAGGTCAACATGTTTCGATAAGCATGTGATCAGCCTGTGCACATCCGCACATACCGGCATCATGCCAACCTCACAGAGCTGCATGGGTGGACTTTGGGGTATACGTAGACAGGATAGACAGCTGTCTGACGTAAAATTGCCGCATGTGCAGACATTTGCAGCAAGACGCCTAAAACTGCAATTGATCGTTGTCTGCATGGCACAACGTCAGATTGGGAACCCCCTATTTATATTTATCACAGATCATCTACCGAAAACGGCCAAAAACCAGCGCACCTGCTGTGATACACAAAGTTCGCTCAACGAAAGCAAAAGGTAACGCTCAGGGCAACGCTTAACAATCGTGCTTTCCTTTGCGTTGAAGGCAAAAATAAACACATTGCATGCAATGTATTGCATGGAACCCACAAATAGTCATCGTGATCTCACTGATCACCGAGCAAGTGCGCTGTAGACCCCAACTTGCACAGAGCATAGAAGTGCGCGNTACCATAAGCAACAAACCTGCTTGCCATGGCCAACCATGTGTGACATTAGTTGGGGGCCAAGCCAACTGTCATTGGTAAGAGACTGAAATGCAACCAGTCGGCCCACAGCACAAATGGCCTCACACTTCATCTTGTTATCAGCCTCCGCCTCCTACACATTTACAAGCTGTTCATTGTACAACTTGCTGCCGAAGACCAGGCAGGCACTTTGAGGGCTTGAGCAACAAAACCTCACAGCCTCAGGTGTACAAGCACACTTTACCATGTATAAGGGCACTCAGCCAATACCAGATTTTAATGCCAGACCAAGCATGTGCAGAAGTACAAGCGCTTTGCATGTCTGCTGATTTGCTTACTTGGCATGTAGCACAATACACTATACATGCACCATTGAAGTTTGCAAAGTACAAAGACAGCAGACCGACAGTCTTGCTCTAGAGCTACATCTGACGTAGGCCCAGACTTGAGCCCACAACAAAAGATATGAAACTGCCAGCCTGACGACATGGCTGGCAGTCCCATAATTTGTCATTTTGAGCAAAGTTTTGTGCCTGCATTAATACTCGCTCTAGACAACATAGATTGTGCAGATGATGCCGTACTTGCAAGCAAGAGTGTACGACAGCTTGACTGAGCCGACTCTGCGAGAACTTGGCGTTGTGGGTGTGAAGCTCTGTGCTAGGTTGTGTAGCGTACACAACAGAAAAAGGTACCCCCATCGATAAACCCCACAGGAGTATATGCTCATCCAGAGGGGTTCAGTAATGTGTATTCTGTCTTCTACAGGCGGCACAACCTAGCATAGAGCATCCAATCCAGTGTGACAAGGTTTGGACACTTGATACTTTGCAACACCCGCCAATGCATGCTATTTTATTGATGCATTACCAAGTAAAATGCAGCAGCCCATGCACATGCCGACTCTNGAGCTGACTCAACAACCATTTGGAACACGCATATTGCCTTTGGTACCTTCGCGATGTGGAGCAGGGCTGAGGCTGAGGTGTTGAAGCCAGCATAGGTTTGCGCCACTCGAGCACACAGAGCAGCAAACTCTTGCAAGGTGCCCTGACCCTGATCATCCACATGCCGCTGAAAGGCATTCTGCATGGCTTGCAAATACATGTCAGGCATACCAGCTGCATTCTGCTTCTTCAGGCTACGGCAGATGTCCTTCACTAGGTCTGACACCTGCACAAAGGCTTTGCATATTGGTACCTTGGTGCACAGCGCAAACATGCTAAGCTGCTGATGCTCAGTCTCTGTGTCACAGGACTGTGCAGCAAGGTTGATGGTATCACGATGTCCACNTCTCATCGACCAGGTGACTTGTCTTTGGCAATACCAAACAGCATACTCCAGAAACACAGCTGGCGTTGGCTTTGCAGTTGGCCAACACACAGTGTCATGCTGTTGCAATCGTGCGGGCTGTGAGCTAGTAGCTCGGACTGCCAGACATGTCAAGCGCAAGGGCTCAGTACATGCACAGTTGACCTGTAGTGCAGTTGTTCCACTCATATGCTGCAAATGAGCTGGTTGTACGCTGGCGCCCACTGCTAGATGCATGGTATATGCAACTTCGTATCACATAGGCATTGTTGCGAAGTAGTTTCCATTGCTGTAGGTTTATACTACCAAGGCTGCAGAGCGGGCACAGGAGCTGCGTCAGCAGCATGACAGTGTTGCATGCCGCAGCCTGCAGGTGTATGATGACAGGCCTGCCATACCTTAGAGGACGTGGTCAGCATCATCAACTAGTCTAACATGGATTGCAGTCACATTACCAGTCGACTGATGACGTCATGGCTGGGTCTTGATACAGCTGACAATGTATCTCACCTAATGCCGTCTTAAAGTGTTTGCATACGTCATAAAGGGGCTGTCAACTTGACAGATCACTAAAGTGTCACGTCCTGTTTACAAACATTGTAGGGTCTGAGCTCAGGTTGTGGGTGTGTAGCCTAGGTCAGGTGTAATGCAAGGCGTGTGGTTTCGGTGACATATATGTCTGGTTTGTGCTTGTAAGGTGCTATNCGCTGGGATCACAATACCCTGCTTGGCAGGACTCCTTCTCTGCAACGAAATTGCACGACCGATCTTGTTCATTGTGTCCCAGTGTGACGCAGGTATGCTACGGCTTCCATGCAGCAGCTCAAGCCGATCCAGCGCTACAAAGAATGCTCTGTAGGCTGTTTCATATGCTTGCTGCTTGAAGGCAAAGCCGGCCTTGTATGCTCCATTGGCTACGTCATTGTACACCCAGCTGTTGATGGCCTCAAGCTCTCGTAGTTGTGGTGCATTTGTCGGGATCAAATTTGGGGCTTCTGCAGCGTGCATGGCCTGAAGCACAGTCAGCAATGTCAAAGGAGTGCAGAGCGAGGTACACCCAGCCACTGGAGCTTTCAAATTGATGTCGTCCTTTCTACCCTTGCCAGTGTCACTGTGAGAACACCCTACTGTAGTATAGGCTTTTTTTCGCATGCATTTGCCATGTGGTTGTGACACCAGCGGCTGCGCGTGCATTGTTGGTTCTACAATGTCAAAGTGCACTCAATAGCACGTGTCAAATACACGTGGCTTGTGAGGTTTTGGATATCTAGGACCAACTCAATTGCATGACGACAGCACACAGCGCACAGCTCGTACTGAACACACATAGTGGGCAGTCAGCCTATATGCAAACATATATGGGTGTTGTTGAGCTCTCAGTCTGCTGCATTGCGTTTGTGCTGGTGTCTTGCAGTGCTGCAGAAATTGTGTAGATTGCATGCCCATACACTGGCGAGCCAAACAGCTNGCATGTCTCTCAGCTTCCATACAATTTGCCAGTTGTGTCCAACTCAGTGTCAGCCATAGCAAGCTCAGCCGTACCAAGCTCAGCCGTAGCAAGCTCAGCCTCAGCAATAGTGTCAACTGTAGCACATGTGACAGTAAAGGCACGAACCACTTGCACATCGTACTCTGAGGCCCTTGTGGTCACACATGGCGAAGTATGCTGAATGCAGCATCACAGGCATGCCGGTCAGATGATGTAACTTGGGCTGACTGGAAGTCGCAAGGTGCTGTTGTTGCATGCTTAGGTAGCACATGCACTCTAGTCCGACCAATGCATCTGCTGTAGCAAAACAGCTAAGTCGAACCAGCACTGTGGTGTCCTATGCATCATGCAGCCCATAATGTCACTAGCATAATTGCCAGCCGCTGTGCTTTGCCAAGCTTTGCCCTTGCACCTCTGATGTGGAATACATGCAAGCCGAGGACTCACTGCTTGTGCTTGCTTGCGCTCGCTAATGTTGACCTCAGTGCCAGAGCATACTGGGTCTGTCCAGGTGGACCCGGTAGCCAACACAAGGTAGTCAAATGGGACTGAGGAGCCGTCCTTCAGCTGCACTGCGTGGTCTGAGACATGATTCACCTCACCATGTAGCACTCTGCCAAGCTTGGGAATGTCCTGCATGCCCAAAGCAACATTTTCAGTACGCTGCTTGTTGCGTTCTGTCAACACCCGGGAATGTCTTGCATGCCCCAGGCAACACACAAAGGAAACTGTCGATAATAACTTTGCACCGTTGCTGCGTGGTTGAGCTGCCGCCCATGAGCGTCTTGACTTCATGCTAACCGCAGAGTGAACACAAGATGCAAAGCACACCAGTGCCTGGCCAGTACAAACAAAATCAGCCATGCTGTCTGGCAAGGCCTCAATGACACTAATGTGACCACCACCTGCCAATGNTTCCACGTCCTTTGCTAGCTCTGCCTTCAAAGTCAATACTTGCCTGTCTGCTGCCACGCTTATAGCCTTCTGAGCTGTCAGGGCATTAGTCTGTTGCTGTACCTGCCTCTGCAGCTGCTCAACACCACAGCGTGCTTCATGCAGGCTGCCAGTCAAAGTCTGCAGCTCTGCGTCCCTCTGTTGCAGGGTCTGCTCAGCTGCCTGCTTCTGGGCAGTGCAGGCTCTCATTGACTCACCGCAGCTGGAATGCTCTGTTTGAAGTGCCTTGAAGCTGGCTGTTACCTGCCCCATTTCGCTGCTCAGCTGACGACAATCAGATTGCAGCTGTTGAGTCTGAGCTTGCTGGTCGTTCAATGCACTTGCGGCAGTCTGTCGCTCTGCAATGGAGGCGGCCAAAGCCTCTGCTGTTGCTTTCTGGGCTAAAAGTGCACTCTCACTACTGGATATTGCTTCCTGTGACACACGGATCAGCTCTCCCGCCTCAGCTTTGAGCTGCTGTCGCTCAGCTGCATATGTTGCCTGCAGCACACCATGCCACCATGTGAGTGTTGTATGCTACATGATACTCTGTGCATGACATGATCACGTTGAACGACAGCCGCAAGTCAGTGCAACATGCTTTGCATAGCATGTTAGCCATAGCATCGTGAATGAGAACACTTTATGCCATATGGACATCTGGTATCTTGTTGATGATGTGTGCCAGGAAGTGGACCTGTAGCTTGGTAACCTTGTAATCAAAGCAATATACTGCATGACAACTATAGCCAGCAAGTGCAACAGCAGAGACCTGCAACAGGTGTGTTACTCACAGGCATGGCAAAGCTGGACACAGTGATGAGTCAAGGGTTGACTAAACACATTCAGGTCAGGCTGCTCTTGCGCTGAGCAGCCTGCTTTGAGGCTTCCTAGAGGGTCACAAGGCTACACAAGTGCAAGAATCACCAGTATTACAAGGCATTGTTCGGTAGCTCAAAACTTTCCAGAATCTGAGGGACAGCTGCTTGTACAGCACTGTCCACAGCTTGACACTACNAGCTGCAGGTCGCTGATGAAGTGCAATGTTACACCCACAGCACATCAGCTTGGCAGACACTCAAAGCAACCGAAGCTATACTGTGCTACTAGTGAACAGCATGGAGAGACCTCAACTGCAAAAAACTGTGCACAATGTTGCAGCTTCCTAGCAGTAGAGTTCTAATATTTTGGTGTAGCATATGTGCAGGCTTTGTACGCGCAATGATCGGCATCCTCCAGGCTCCAGATCACATGCTGTAGTCATGACTTCAACAGGCTAGACTCGCAGGCATGATGTGCCAACTGGTCACAGTGATACAGGCGAATCAACAGCTGACTTGGGCAGTTCTCGCACTGATGCAATCAACCGGCTGCAGCTGTGCATGCAGTTGCAGTACAGTGGATGCAACGATACGCAAACTTGTGCAATGGTAGCGTCCTTCGTTGTTGTAAACTATGCATTATTGCCATGACCTTTGAAGCTGAAGCAGTTGCTACAAAGTGAAACTTGTGTTTGATGTCTACACCAAACTACGCCATGTATGTCTGCCCTGTCCCACTTCTACAACGCCAGACAATTTGATGTAGGCATTCAGACTCTGTGAAAGCATGCACGAGTGCACGCCTGCATCGGCTGCATCAAGAACTTGCTTATGGCAGCATGGTAAGTCCTCTGCAAGCTCNAAGGAGCTGCGCCAATGACTGGCCAATCTTGGATGGCAAAAGCGTGTTTAACTCCCTGTGTGTCTCACAATCCGGACAGCAAAAGGATGCATTACCCATGTGGCATGCCTTGTGTTGGGTTTGCGTGATCTACGCAACCTAAGCCCACCACAAGCAGAATCACAGTTTGCTTGTGGCTGCAGCTGGTTTGGACTGGAGGTGACAAGAGCATGGCGCTGTGGTGTGCCTTCAGCGGCGCCTTTTTGGGCAGTGTAGACAGAGGTAGGGAGCTGGGCCTTCCAGAGTCTGCCTCCTTCAGGCAAGACCTAGCTCGGCCAAGCATCCATGAGGAGTGGAGGAGCAAGGTTGACCTCAGTCAAGGTCTTGAGCTGGACAGCAGTGGCAGGTGGGTCATGCCAGACAAAGACAACACCTAGTGTAGCGGCCGAGTCTACTGTTTCACTGGTAGCATGTATGTATCACGGTTGGTAAATCCCTTGTGAGCTATGCAGCCGCTCTCTGCAGTATACATCTTCCCCGTATGACTCACCTAGAGCCATGCGCTGCATCATCGCCACACAATACTACAGACTGCTACACTTCACAAACCATCTGTTTGATCTGCCTGTCTTGTTGTGGAGTATATGAGTGAAACCACAGGAGGTGTGGGTATCTGTGCAGAAGCATCGTTTCTACAACATACCTGCTTGTACACACCTGTGCTCTGTCATCAAGCAGGTCGTGATTTGTATCATGCATTGCCTGCTGTATAGCAGTCATCTGTTGCAACTTTGCCCTTGATTGGGACGCCATGTTAGCAAGTCTGTTCCATGTGTGGCATGTTCGGAACTGTACTTGCCAATGTAACGTCTTGATTAAGGGTGAAGTCGCAACAGACAACTGCTAAACAGCAGGCACCCAATCTGTGCAGATGCCGCATGCAACGTGGCTCAGGAGTTGTGATTGGTGCTGCTGTTGTGAGATTTTGTACAGCCTTATTGCAAGAGAAACATTGAGGAATGCATATGGTCATGGCTGGTCCACAAGAGACTTGTTGTTGCCCTTGCCGATGACCCTCCACTCTGTCACAGTAGTGATGTTGGCTTGCTGACAGAGGCGAACCACCACATCAGCAGCATACAGGAATAGCCCTGCATGGTACAGAGACACTCTGAAGCAAATGCACAGACAGCGTAAGACCCAGGCAACTCAAGTGTGAAGACAGGGGCATCGGACAGGCCAACATCAGAACAGGTTTGCTCAAATGGCATCTGTGCTGCTAGCCACGTGAGTCATCATGTGCACATGCGGCTGCAACATCCCTCTGTGTCATGCAAGCATGGACTCAGCATGATGNTGAGCGTGACGCAATGGCATGTTGGCAGCACTTACCTTGACACAACTGCAGGTTTACAGTTGCAGGCTTCTTCGTAGTGCAATAAAGCTTGATGCTACACAGCAGCCGTTATTGCCCAGCCCTGCTGCAGCTGGTTGTCAGCTTCAGCTGATCAAGCAGAAAAATGCCGCTTTTGTGCGTTGGTTGGCCCTGCAGACATTTGCGGTCCATGCACTGGGCGACAGGAAACGGCAAGCAGACAGGGGTGTCAGAAGGTATGTTGCATNGTTGACAGGCCATGACAGGGTTTCATGCCAAAGCGGGCCAAATAATGCATGTTAGCATAAATAGGCAGCCATGAACCCTTGCAACACTCTTTGCATGATCATTGTTCAGGAAGTGTAAGTAGACCATGCCTCAACCACTTCGCCAAACCGCTGAATTTGCTGCTGCAACACATGTAGGGCTGTGACATGGCTGTGCTGCACAAGCCAACATTGTGGGAAAAGTTCACGAGAAAATGCTACCTCCAGTATGTCAAACTGCTGGTCTGCAAACAGTTTAGAGCAGTCCACTGCTGACTGCAGAAAGTCGCCCTCTTGCAGCCGCTCCAAGGGGAACAGAGGGACATCAGCTCCAAAGTCTACACTCACCATGCTCAGCAGCTTATCCAGAACAGTGTGATCGATTCCCTGCACATACTGCGACTGCTGCAGCAAGTTGCATGCTCCACAATGTGTATGCTGTTTTGATTTGTTAATATGACTGGCCAAGCAGAAGACTGCATGTGCTGGACAGCAAGCGGCTTTGCCTGCTTTGCAGAGCATTTGCAAGCATCAACAACAAGAGCATGCCCAAGCATGTATCAATGTTCAATCATGACGCTGCAACAGACAGATGTGGTGATTCTGATTCTGAACTTCAGCACATATACACCTCTTCCTCAAGCCCAGCGCTCACTGTGCTTGTAAGCTGCAACAAGCGACGTGAAGTACTCAGCTGGAGCAGTAGGAACCTGCATATTAAGCAAACTTTACTGCTTACCTTGAATCCCTTAGCCACCAGATACACCTCAGAGTTGGCTGGCTTGCTTGTGGCTGGTTTGAAGGCATGCAGCTCAGTGAAGTAAGCTCCANCAGGTGTGTATTTACTGTTGTTGTACAGTATGTAGTCCATGTACTCGGGTGAATGAGCATCAGACAGTACTGGTAGTTGAAGTATATCTCAGCACTTGTATTGCAGTGCTGTTTCATGCACAGCAAGGTGAAATAAGTCAACACTGTGCAGGCAGGTTGTTGAGCTGCGACAAGTAAGTGTTGGTGGTCACCCAGAGTCTGAGAGTCATATGATGGAACAACCTCAACATCAAAATAGTGCCTGGACACATAAGTTTACCACGTTTGACCGTTGTGTACGTTTCGTGGAGCTCAAATGACTTGGCTGGCACGCAAGGTCTCACACTGACAGCGACATCCATCAGGTATACCACAAAGGACAAACTAGCTAAATGCGCCTATTTTCAGTTCCCCATCAACATGTGTAAATGTAGCGTAGTGCACTTCATCAGGAGGATTGTGTACTCTGTGGCAGCTTCCATACACCCTTCCAGACAAAGATACCAGCTAAAGCTACACAGTCCGCACTGTAGATGATGGGGAAGCTCTTCCAAATGAATGGCAAGGTAACATTAATCAATGGTACAAGAATGAATAGCAGATTGAGGGCATCCTTCTCCTGTGGATTGCATTCGCGTGCCCTTAATGATGGTATGGTGAACATCCAGATTGACCACATCCTGCGAGCACACGCCAGTTTTGTAAACCATTGTACAGGTCTGTCGTCAACTTGAGTTGGAAACATAAGGAGTTAGAGCAGCATGCATGTCAGAGACATGTCGTCTTTTTGTACAGCATGCATGTGAGAGACATGTCGTCTTTTTGTACAAAGACGTATACTCACTGCATCTGCATGCAGACACATATGTGCCAGAGATTTCAGGCAGCAGTCGTGTCATGAGGTCCTTACCCCATTAGTCGTGCAATGTCTGGGCGCTCTGAAGGAAAAAGCAAATTAAACGACAGAAAACCTCCGACCTGCACAACAGCTCCAACAGTAGTGCAGCTGGCATGTATCATCACCTAGCAGCATGCAGGCTTGCACATACAAACAGTGCAACAGGGTGGGAAGTTACAGGGAGGGTTGTTCTTGTAGCAGGCAGTCAAAATCTGCAAGGGTTGTGACAATCACAGCAACTTTGCAGCAACCAGCTGCAAGAGGAGGAACTGAGCCAAACTCGAACATACCACAAGCCCCAGCCAAGCTTGTGCCTCAAACACTTTATAAAGAGTGCTTCCTGCATGGTACACTTAGAAGACTGACAAAATAAAGATGATGCTAACTTTGACCTTCATACAGATCTGGACACGTGTGCATGAGGTGCTGAGTGTTGTTCAAAACATGTACATAAGCACATGCTGGTTTTANTGAGCTGACTCACAGCAGACTGACTGCCATGCCTCAACATGGCAACGTTCCAGACACGGTGTGTCTAAGCACCGAGTGACGGTACAGTGATGGTCCAGTGATGGTACGCTTCTGTGATGCTACACAGCCTGCAGATGATACATTGCATCCCTGGACTGCAGGCAGCATACATGCAACTAATCACACATGGATTGCAAGGTATGCCAGGCCTTGTGCTGAGCCATGAAAACACTGTTGCTCGCATACAGAGGCTTGTACATCTGCAGCTGCCCAGGTGAGCACTGATGCTTGCACATTGAGCTAGATTCCATAAGGGCAGGTTGCTGTTGTGTGAGACTGCAGATGTCTTGCCTGGGAGTCAGGCATACCTGAACAGGGTGAACACCGGCTGTGCCACACTTGTACACCATGTTGTTGGCACCGAGACAGACCCTGAACCCTGCTGTCTGGGTGTTAACAACATGGAGTACAAGTGTGACACAGGCGGTGTCCACTTTGTTCAGGTCTGCCTGACCCCCATGCAAGATGTCCAGCTGGACCCTGTAGCAACATGCTGAAGTGCAGCATACAAATAGGCCTTGGGCAAAAGTTGGCAGCTGCTCACTTCAGCTAGAGGCAAGTCAACATGCTCTTCGTTTTGGTTTGGCTGTGACATGTATAATGTTCAAAGCCCGGTGCTTCTGATGTGACGAGACTTGGAAGGCCTGCTTTGATGTTGCTGGAATCCCAAAGCCTTGTGGGCTGGAGTAGGGATGCNACAACGCCATGTGGTCTGGAGATATCTCGATTATGCCATAGCAGAGACTGTATTTGGGCTACCTCTGGGTCACCAGTTGGATGCCTCCGGTAGCAAGGCCTTTTTTGAAGTGCCTCAGGGCTGTTGACCCTCCCAAGTCTTGTGAGGCATGTTTCAGCAGATCCTCAGGCTTCACTGGTCCAAGTTCTGAGTCAGGGCCAATCAGCATGATGTGAGTAGTCTCTGCAGTGATCTGTTGTTGTAAAACACCACCATGCAGTTGTACCTGCAGTAAAGCGGGGTCATGAGCAGGGCTGTGAGCAGTTGCCTGTGTTGCAGATGGATGTTTGCATGCATTCCAGCATGATGTTCAAATGCAGATCAGTATCAGTCCAGCGAGCGGGTTGGCCTGTTCACAGCAATGTCAAGTTCACAAAATGCTTGGCTACAGTATGCTTGGCATGCAAATGCTGGTTTCAACACGAAAGGTGAAATGCATAAAACAGAAGAACACACCGTGTACTCACACAGCTTGGTCTTGGCGACAAACAATTGTACATGTGCAAAAGGCAAAGAAGAGGCCTGGCTATAATGGAATTTAAATCATTTGCAATCGCCCGACCTGCACTGCTGGAGGACTGCACTTCGAAAGTATTAATGCATTGCATACGACTCAAGACAGAATACCTGCAAAGCGACCCGCTTGGCTTGGCACTCCTGCAGAGCCATTTGGGNTGACACTTGAGATGCTGCAAGAGGTCATTTGCATATACTGACCATGGATAAAATGCGATATTAGGTTTACATGCATACTACTTTCATCTCTATGTTTGGTAAGGATGTGCTGCTGTGTCTGCTTGTAGAGCAGCAGGCATGCTGCCCAGAGCTGCTTTGAGTGGGCGCTCAGTCAAGCGGCAGCAGCAAAGGCCCTGGTGAGACATTGCAAGCCTTTACAATCAACTTAAAACGGCCTGCAAGTTTGCTCACAGCTACAGTGGCATGAAAATGGCTTGCGCCTCTGTGGTTACATGACCCAGCTGATTTGACACATGCGCAGAAACGTGCAGTATGGCTTCGAAACCTGTACTTTCCTCATCGTAAAGATAGGCTGCGCGGACAAGATCCAAAGCTATGCACCTGTAACTCAGTCGTGGGACACCGGAACACAGTGCAGAACAGTAGTGCATACCAGGTGGGGCAGGCGCAGGTGCTGAAGTTGGGGCAGAGCTAGGCGGCCCCCTTTGGGGGGGCCCAGGGCTGCCTGCTTTGTAGTCCTTCAAAGGTATGCCCCTAGGGTTCCATGCTGGACCTGCCATGCCTGCAGCAGCTGTTAGGTGGTGCAGACCTGCGCCTGGAGATTTTCCATGTCGCTTCCTTCCTACTGATGTACGTCACCAGACAATGGGCCACACAAGCAGCCCAGATACAGGTGCACAAGTGCCTGATGTCATGATGCAGTGTACCTTGCAGCTGAATGAGGCGGCCTGTTGCATGCAGATCTTGTGCAACCTGACAAGTCATACATCACATAACCTTATGCCACTGTGGTTGTGTAGATGCAAGGCAGTCGAGCATACGGGCTCCTTTGGTACTCTGGCTGTTCATTCCACTCATCACTTTGCAACAATCTGCCGGAGAATGGTTTGTGATGCACTGCCATTCACTTGTCCAATTCTGGCCAGCTTTACAGCAGAGCTGTTTCAAAGCGTGAGGCATTGCTTGTGCAGGTTGGGGCATTGCTTCATGAGGTACTGATCTTCATTGGGTTGTTTGCTGTCCTAGAGGCGCGCAACCAGGATGTCCTCCTGTGGGGACCACTTCCAACTCCAGTCCACAAGCTATGCCTGCTGTCTGCACACGTGAAGCAAAAGCCTGACTTAGCCTGCAGCTTGTCCTGCACTCTGCTGGCTGTCTGTGTCTACAATCAGAGGACCTGTGAGGTAGCTCACCGTTGCCTGTACCCTGTGAGCACTCTGTTGGGACCTTGCTGACATGGCGGTAGTGTGTTGTGCACTGCTTTGCTGAGCTTGCTTTGTTGAGCTNTAAGCACTGCATTGTAGAGGTGCTGTTTTTGAGGCTGCCAGGAAGCAGATGCTGACGCAGTTCACTGCATTTCTTCTGTACTATGCACAAGCAAGTGTTGAGCATTGGCACACGCACAGAGCCTGCACCTGACAGAGGTCGTGCTTGATGACAGACACACTGACTTTGCTTGTCAATGCACTGCCTGCTGGTAAGCAAGCTGTCACAGCCATTAGTGGCACTAATTTAGTGCCTGGCTGATGCCTGCTCAAAGGCAAGCATTGTGTGCAGTCATACATAGCTATTCATGATGTGGCAGGTGGCGGAGAACTTGTTCAGAGTCTACAGCCTGGCTTGTCAGTACCTGAAATTATGCACATATCAGCAGTTACACACCCAAGTGACAGCTGTTTTCCTGGACAGACCTATCCCTGGGTACCACAAAGAGTGGGTGCCTCGTGACTGGGGGGAAGATCTGCCTGCAGTCATGGAAGCATCAAGATGCTATGCCAAAGAAACCATTGAGCTTTCTCTTCAATCTTGGCAGAACCTGGTCAGTGCTGCAGCTGCTGACTGCTACCTGTGTGATGCAGTACCCACTGATTACTGCGTGTGCCGCAGACTATCGTTTTGTCAGAGGCTGTTGCTGGTCTAGGCCGATATGACAGAGTAAAAGGTCACTCAAAGGGGTGGGTTGATGCATCTGGCACCTGCCCGTGACCTGCCTGTTGTGTCTGCCATGTTGATCTACTTTCTGCTTGACACTGTACAAGGTGCTATGTCAGCGTCTTCGTGCAGCATCATGACTGAAGGTTCATCTACAGGCACTTTGATGCATATGCCACTCCACCTGGCCGAATTGTGGAGGGGTTCCGGCAAACCATGTCAGAGTGCATAGGCACACCCTACTTGCCTGCTGGTGTAAGCTGAATGTGTGCTGTCTCTGCAACATACNCGCCAAGGACCAACACATGCAGGCGGACAATTCGGCACCTGTGGAGGACAGTATGAGGTAGGCCATCTTCAGGGGTTGTTGCAAATACACACACAATGTGCAACTGGGCAGCTTTTGCCTGACATGCATCTGTGCACTGAACACATTCTGTCATGCATGTGGTCACAGTGTGAATGACAGATTTCATGCACTGCAGAGATCCTGGTGGGGGTTTTGCTGGCAATGACAATGCAGAACAGAACTCCCTATCCCTGCTGCAGCCTATTACCAGGAAAAAGTTTAGTTTTGGCTATGGGCTGGCAGTTCTGCAAANGTCAGTCAACAGTCAGCACATCTTGCCCTGTGAGGATCAGGCGTTCTGCTCCAGACAGCAGGAAGTCATCAAGGATTTCACAGATGACAGGCATTGCATCAAGATCCTGACAAATAGCAGGCATGCATCAAAGTGGTGACATGAGCAGGCATGCATTACATGGTCTGACAGACCCTGAAAGTTTGACAAGGGTCAGGGAGAGGCCAGTGACAAGCATGGGTTGCATCAGGCTGGCAGCACAACCAGCAGGCATGCAGCAATGGGTCTGACAGACAGCAGGCACTCATGCAAGTGATGACAGGCAGACCTGTAGGGTTTTGATGAGGGATTGTGAGAGGCCGGTAGCCATCATGGGTTGCACCAGGCTGGAGGCTTCCGCTTTCCATGCACCGCCTAAGGCTTGTGCCAGCACGCCAACACACTGCAGACGCAGATACTTTCAACAAACTGCAGGAAATGTTGACCTTGCAAGCCAGCTGCAAGCTTGTTCGTGGATCGTGAGCAAATTCTATGGCTCTGTCTGTAAGCAGAGCTGCTCACTGACAAGTCTGACAAGCTCGAGCAAAACTTCAAACATAGGATTCAGCTGCAAATCCTGGTGCTGCAGTTCTGCTCCCCAGCAGGCTAGGGAGCTGGACCTCATGGGTGTCTGAAACGCAGCAGCATTTGATGAGCCCCTGGAACAGGTGATCCTCAACCAAGCCTGTTGTGCATGCAGCAGCAAGGGACTGCCATGCTGTCTTGTACAGCACCGGTTGAAGGTGCTGGTGTTACTGCACGCATATGGGTACAGACTCGCTACAATGCATGGTCTCTACTCAGTGAGACCAGGCTGAGAAAGATGATGACAGGTTGCTCTGCTGTACCTGCAGGGCTTCAGGGCAGTTTGGCCTGGTTCTGCCTTTCACAGCAATAGCTTCCTTGATCTGGTCAGCCACGCGGGGTAGCAGGGGCCCCATGACTGATTCTGCCCCAACCCTGGCTAGGGCCATTGCCATCTCCCCTAGGGCTGTGAAGCCTGCAGGCGAAAGCGTGTACACACTGTAACACTGCAAGCTGTGGGTTGCAATGTTGGACTTAAACATCAGCATGCATCATGCTTATGTCTAGCTGTTGTCACTTCCTGAGAGTCACTGCAAGGTGGCGTCATTGAGTCTCTGCTCATAGTAATGGTCATCTATAGGAGCTCAACACCACATACCATGTAGTGGTGTGACTCTATCAGCAACCAAACCAGTATAAAGCTTAAGATTTGCTTACCAACACCACGCTCAGACGGGAACTTCAGCACCGAGAGCAGGTAGTTGGTGCACTGTTTCAGGTAGGNTGGTCTGAGGGTCACACCACTTGCTGAACAGTCAGCATGGAAAGCCATGCACCACCTCAGACTGTACTCTATCATGTCAGACTTCAGACAACAGGACAAGCAGAATTGCAGATGTGAAGCCAACACCAACTGCATCTGGTGCATCAGCTGCGCATTGATAGCAGCGTGGAGGACCTGGAGACACAGGTGACAGGTTGCTGCTCTCAGCACACAGGCTAGTCACAGACATGGGGCAAGCCTGAGTACCTGNGGACGCAGATTTACACAAGTTGTCAGTTGTTCAGCTTCACAGGCCAGCGTTGCATGCTCATGTTGAAAGTCATCCATTCAAGCAATGCTGAGGCAGAGCTTGTATGCCGCAGCATTTCTGGCCAGCTGTAGCCAAGGATTCCTGGCTGCTGACAGTGCTTGGGGCCAGCCACAACACTTTCCTGCATGCCAGCTGGCTTGTAGATAAGATTCTGGATGTGCTGTGCAAGAGAGGGACCACTTCTCATCAGGTGGGACAAGGACATTGCAGCTGGTGCCTCACCCTGCGNAAGTTGTTGCATCGCTTTCCAGTGACTCATTTGCAAAGTCCACACAAGTATTCTGCATACAGTGAAGTGTGTCATATGCACTGATAGGAGACACAGGCATTGTGGATGCAGGAGACTGGCAATGGCATGGTCCTTGTTGTTAAGTTCAGCTTGTAGGGTATGGCTATGCCATACCCAGAGCAGGCACNCATCTTTGCTGGCCCAGCAGGCTCTGTGGCACGTGGACTGCCCTCCGGACTTTCTGCTCCTTCCTCTTCTGCTTTCCCTGCATTAACCATGCTGAGTGCAGCAATGACATCAGCTGTGACATCAGCTACCCAGGTATGNTATACTGCCCTTTTTGTGCAATTTTGCTGAAGCGTGTATCAAGAAATCCATGTGTTACCTGCTTCACACTACCCTGTTCCGGCATGAACACAACAGCTATTGCCCTGCTTGAGTTGTGCCAACAAAGTGATGTAACGTCACAGTTGCTGCAGCACAGCCAGCTCATGGCAAAAGGCTTGGCATGGCAAGGCAGGCAGTCATGCTTGCTCACTTGGAACATCTCCCCGGCACCTTCACAGTCGCTGGTGGTGATGAGCGGCGTGTGCACATACAAGAAGCCACGGGACTGGAAGAAGGTGTGTGTGGCATGGGCCAGGGCGTTGCGGATGCGCGCAACAGCCCCAATGATGTTGGTGCGAGGCCGCAGGTGCAGCCGANCCAGTCAGCAAGGTCTAGCCACCATTCGATGTGATACAGTTTACATGCAGTACAGACGCTGCAGGCGTAGGCTGTCATGCTGGCTGATCNTCCAAGTGATGCTAGGGCAGGGTGCAATCCCAAGGCATATTCGGGGATGTCTGCAAGCTATCTCTAGCACAATTCAGGATCAATTGTCCTTGTGTGTCCACAAGACTTGAGGGTAGGTCATTAAGAAACTGTACTTTGCAGAAACAGCTATGTTTCCTCTACTTGAAACAGTCTGCACATTATAGCCAGCTTGTGCATACCTTGTTGAGCATGTTCGGTATTGGCTGCAATTTACTTCCAGCCTGATGCCAACTCATGCTCTGCTTGTAGTGAGGCTCAGCAGGTCACCTGCTCTTTGGACGCACATTGAAGAGCTGCTGCAACATCATTTGGTCAAGCTTAGCGTTGATCACTGTGGTGGCAAGAGGGTGGTCTGGGTGTATACTTTGTACTTACAACTTTCAACTGCATTTAGCTTGCGTGAGAGCTTACCACAAACAGTGGCGCTAGCCGCTGTCTTTAGCAAACACCAAGTTCCGCACAGAGTTCAAGCGACAGTAAAAATAGTTTGGCAGCAGCGCTCGTCTTTCATTTCAAGTTTGCGACTGCAAATGCGGATGAAGCTCAAAGGCAGGCTTGATTCGGCAATGCCTTGAAGGATACATATACATATATACATTGCTGATGTNTGTCCTCATCCCCTTGCTTGATCTCAAAGGTCCCATCCTGCCATTCTTTGCCCACCTTGCTGAGTCCATCTGCAATGGTGCTAGCTTCTTCTTGTGTGACTACTTCTGCTTTCCTGAGAGCCCTGACATATGCTTGACTGCCCTGCATCATGTGGCCTGATCGGCNGCATCATGCCTGACTCCATTCACATACCTGATGATGCAGATGTGGGCACTGAGTTCCTGGCAGTCCCCACCACAGTCTCGCCAGGCGCTCTGGACGTGTCCAGACAGCTTGCAATTGACTTGGCTAGGCAGCGTGTAGCTACAGAGACTGCAACAACCCGTAATCAACAAGAGCGCATCGACAGAGCATTTCAGGCCATCAATGAGTTTGAAAAGGGCCATGTCTCCATCACTCCAATACACAATCTCAAGCGCAACACCAGCACAGCATCTCACCAAGACTCAAGCGAGCTGGACAAGATTGGCGTTGCAGCCAGAGTGGCATCCCAGCATTCCCTTGACGCAGCACAGAGTGGCAATGGCTTGGCTCATGCCTCATCTGAGGGCTCTTCCACGGGCTCTCCCTCGCTGGGTGAGCCATCTGAATTGTCCAGTGAGCAGCATGCACCATGTGCAATCAAACCATGCATGATCATATCACCTGCACTCTGGCTGTCAAATGCAACATGTGGTCTGCCAGTCCCACACACTCGTGTTACAGCAGCCTCACNGACATCTGAAAGTGGCACCTTCTTGCCATCTGGTTCTAGCTGTTGTGCTGCCTTGCTGGGCTTTGGTACAATTTTCTTGGGGTCTAGAGGCTGTGCGAATAGCTGATCATACTGCTGGCTGTACGAAACCTCCTGATTGTGCGGTTGCTCTGGGGTGAAGTCTAAGGGAGTCGTCGACTGTAACAACTCAGGAGATGCGATAGCCCTGCAAGCGGAATACGCAGTGAAGCGAGCTGCAGGCAGCTGGCGAGGCCTTTGGTATGACACTTTGCAGCAGCGCACCTGGGTGCGATAGTATATGGGGTTACGTGACGTCTGCAGGAAGTGCGATTGCTAAACTTGGGCAGCAGAACCGACTGCTGCAGACAGGTACGGNTGACGCATTCCATGGCAACATATAAGCTTGCTTTCTGCTTGTGAGGACAGCAGTTGCAATTAGCTGCCACCACGTGTTAAGGCATACAACAGAGAGCTGGGAGATACAGTTTTGGTGCTGATGGCACAGCTGCATAGCAGACAACATCTGCTGGCTTTTCTTACAAGAAGGATAATGACTAAGGTAACATTCATGTCATCGCACGCGCTGACGGCTGCTAAAGCGGTCGCCCTCATCACGTCTATCAGGCGCCACACCCCGCTTTGGTGGTATTCCAGACTCAGGAGGCCGTCTGTTGTTATACCGCTGGCCTGGCGGACTATGGAACGGTGGCCTATTGTTGTATGGAACAAATGGGCGGTTGCCATCTCTAATGCCAGCTTTCATGGCAAAAGGAGGAGGCCTTCTTGCTGGTAAACTCTGAGCATCTGTCAGCTGCCGTCTAAGCTTGAAGTTCTGCAGCACATGCTGTATGAGCAAGCAGCANGGGCTGCAGCAGAATGGTCAATCAGAAAATGCCTCTGCTCAGGAAGCTGGTCACGACAAGGCAGGGACAATCGGTGATGAAAGCCACAAGCTGCAGAAGCAGCATTTGCTGACCAGCTTGGTCATTGCTTGCCGCTTCCAGCCATCTGCCAATATCATGGCAGGTAAGGTTCCTAGCTGACTGTATCTGGGATTGTGCATGCTCTATCCTTGCTGCTGCTGCAACTGAGTACTGCACNGTGGCGAACACCATAAACTACACTTGGGCTTCTGGTGCCAGGTGTAGTAATGACATGTGGTGCCCTGCAGGTGCTGCAGGAGTCCCCCACATTGGGGGCGGCTCTTGCAGACCCCAGCAACATGGAGGCCCTAGCACATGCCAGGCCTCACCTGGAGCNACACTGGCAGGCATATAATGACGTATGACACATTGATGGATTTGCAAATGCTCAAGAACCCTCTATGTTGTTGGCCCTGTTGCAAGCTGCTATGAGTCAACATCTACAAAGAATGCTGTGATGGTGGAATGCAGGTCAGTGCACCAACACCAAAAGCCATAGAACGCTGTGAGCATCCCTAGTGAGCTGATGAGAAGACAGCGGGATCTATCACTTGCTGGGCATCCAGCGATGACTAGTTTCACTTGTCACAAAACACCTCCAAGTAGCCTCATGCTTGACATGGCATATACACTGCNTGGCGCCAAAGGTCGCTGGTTGTGGCAACAACAATAAAAATGATTGCAATTTACACGTTTGCCAGCAGCTGAATACTACATGCACACTTAACATCTGAATGCCAATTTGGGATGCATGTGAGCTGACTGGTCAAGCTCTGACAGTTGTGTGTGGCACCNGTTAGAGGTGTGACTCAGCAACCCTGCGTAGAGGATCGTACCTCACATTATGCTCCTGCATTGACATATGTATAGTTGAAGTACACTACCGTACCAGCTCAAATTGATCTCGCACCCCCAAATTTGCAATTATTTTAGGTCTTCACGCAGCCCTATCACGCAGGACTAAGCAAGTTGTTAGCTGACCACGCACCAACCACTTACAAACTGCTTTTGCAGACTGTCGCCCTCATCTTCGGGCAGAAAACAGCGATGCATTGCTGTGTTGTCATTATATAGCATTGCAAGCGCATTTGCGGCATGGCACATACCTTTGAACAGCCATTTCCGGCTTGAGACGCATATGCAGGGCTAGGGTAGTTAATTAAATTGATCACGCATGGTTATTACGCAGGGCGTCAATAATTAGGTAAAATGATCACGCATACCCTGCTGAATTATTTTTGCGTGATCAATTTGAGCTGGTGCGGTAGGGCCACTTGTGTTTTTGCTTTCCCTTTTACAACTCAACCATGCATGCAGTCCTTGTGTGCTGCAGCTTACGTGTTTGCAANAGAGCTTGGTGCTTGGGCTATACCTGCAAGCTGATCTGCAGCATGGCTGGGATCCTTGTCTACCACAGCTGCAGCACTCCCTGCAGCATGCACACAGAGTAGCACTTGACTGTGAAAAGTCAGCGCAAACTGGAGTCTTCCCAAAGAACCTGCCGGCAGTGTGCACAACACTCCAACGCTACTGGTCGCATATGTGCGTTTGGATAATGACGCCACCATGTTGCCCTTTCATGCATGTTTGCAAAGGCATGCAGCCAACCCCAACCAATAAATGNCTTTGAGTCACCTGTGCCTGCTTGCTGTGAACAAATGACCCTGACATTTGACCAGCAGATTTGGTAGCCATTCTGACCCAGTGTGTGCTTCTGACATGCTGCTTTCCTTCACACTTTCAGCTTGCATGACTGTTACAGGGTGGTCAAGGGAGGGGCTTGANAGTTTGAACCTCAAGTGGCACAAATCTCGCCAGAATCAGCTTCAGACGTTCTCTCACAGCCATCCACAGCGAGTCGCTCTTCTTCAGAGGCTCCATTCTGGCCTGAAGCTTCTTCCTCAGACACCAGCGCAGATGAAGCTATGTCCAGTGACAATGAGCAAACACTTGGAGCTTCTTCCAAACAAGCTTACNAAGTAGGCAGCATCTGCTCAAAGACAAGATTGCTTGACACATGTAGTCATAGCCACAAGCTGGTTGCTGTATGCTATGCATCAGGTCTTGTTGCAACTGTTGTGTTGGACAAGTGGACAAACCTTGAAAGCAATGTGGAATATCAGAAGCAGTTGATAAGGCACGCTGAAGCAAAGCCATGGCTGCTGCTAATCCCAGGTGTTTCCTGCATGTGAGTCATGTACTAATGCTAGAGTTCTTGAACTCAAGCTGTGACATCACTTGCAGGCGGGCAAGGTGGTAGAGGATGAGGTGCAGAATGAGCTGGTGGTGCTGGCTATCAAGGAGGTCCAGCAGGCCATTGCTGCCCAGCCTGCTGTGCCGCCCTCAACCACCAAGCCTGCTGCCAAGCCTGCTGCCAAGGGCAAAAAGNGCATATGCAATGCACTGTGAAACTCATGGATCATCAACGCTGTGCCTACCCGCATCTGCATCCACCATTTCCTCAGCATCCTCAATCTGCTTGGCATCCTTGGCAGCCTCAGCCTCGTCAGTCTGCATGGGTGCTGCTGCATCAGCCTCTGTACCTTCTTTGCCAGGAGCAGCATCAGCAGTGGGACCAGACTGAATGACAGGTGGCTTGTAGGGACGCAGTGCAGCTTCCCGTCTTCTGGCATCTGCTGCCTCTAGTGCCGTTGCCATAGCCGCAACAGCAGTCTTCACCTGCTGCCTTTTAGCTTCTACCTTGAGTATTTCTTCTTCCTGCCAGTTGACCAAACTACATTGTGCTTTGAGCATTGAGATGCCAAGCAACGTGCATGATGCGCTGTGTCCACAGGACAGCTGGCAAGATCAAGAAACCCTTGTGAGCCCTTTGAACAGCCTGGGTGTGGCACAAAGTCGTTGATGTGGGGTGCATCTGTTGTGCGTCATTAGCAAACGCATGCTTGATTTGTGCTTGATGAAGTGACAAGCTTTGCACCTTATGCTTAGGTGCATGGTCAGCAGTGCCGTGGCCTTGATGATTCATGAGGAGGCTTTGCCTGTGACCGTATTTATGGTTGTGCAATCTCTGCTATGCAGCTTATACATGTGCTGTGACCAGGGCTGACCTTATACGCCTCAAGTTTAATCTGCTCCTGCTCCAACAAAGCCTGTGTAGCAGGACTGGGTTTCCCTGGCAGCCAACACAATGGCGGTCCAGCCACTGTGTGGATGAATAGGGCAAGCCTACTACGGTGCACAAGCTTTTGCACATAGGCAATCTCAGCACGCTTCACGTCTGCTTGCATGTTCAGCTCCCTCTTTATATTGACCTCAGCTTGCCTGCACGCAAGTGGTTCCTAAGTCTCATTTGGCATCAAGTTTGTCAGTTCAAGCTGGGGTCGGTCGTTACTGCATGTGATGCATGCAATAGAGCACTAGGGACTGCAGTGCAGGAATCCCTGCGGAATAATGTCCTGCTACGGACACACTGCTGTTTGTCCAAGGGGTAACCCATTTGACCTATCATGCAACTAACACATGAACTAATACATGATAAGCTGAGTTACTCAGGTGACCTCGGCCACNCTGCCAGTCATGTGCAGCTTGAGGCATATTCCAATCACAGAGCTGCCAAACTACCTCTCACAAGGTGGGTCTATATCTATCTTTCAGCTTTTCCTCCACAACCAGTACCCCTCCCCTGCGGCCCCACCCCCCTCTCCACCCCCCCTCCCCCCATCCGCCTTACCTCCTCTACCTGCTAGAGCTGCTCGAGCCTTGCTAAGAGATGTATCTTGGCTTGGCAGAACCCTTCATGCTGCAGAAGCACACTGTCTGAACATGCTGATGTTCCTTTGCCGAATGAAGGCAGCGTCTCTTATAACGNACTGAGCCCTAAGCCACGAGCCGTTATTGTTGCTGCACCTCTCACTCCGTGGTATAGCTGAGCTTGATCAGTGAGCCGTAATGTCACTGATTGGCCTGATAAAATTGCGTGACGAAACAGATGCTTAACATTAATAATAATAATAATTTACAGGTGTNGCTCAAACTACGGCCTCCGTGCAAGCATATCAGAAAATAAACGGCGCATCACAGCAGTGCATTTAGGGAAAAAGGAAATACAAACACGCTAATTTGGGTTGACCAAAGGCATTGGACAAACCTGCATGGCCAAGCATAAAGCTTCCAGGCTGTGCATGTTGGGCTGGATANCGAGGGGGCGTTGTGCATGTATCATACATATTTGCGCCAGAAATTGGAGGTGCTGTGAGCTCATCAATTGCATGTCACTCGAGACAAGGCTGACATATTTGTTACAGAGCAAAACGCGCCTGGATATGTAGTATATAACTCTAACAGCGATCAATTTGTTGCAACAGGGCCTGAACGGATAGTCTTATAATTCAACAGATATTAACATGTGCAACACGAAGCAAGATGAGGAAGGATGGAGCAGCTTTGCAGTTCCAAGATCGCACTTGACTGTCGTAGCTGCATTTGAAGGTCAGAAGCATCACCTTGAATCATGCTTGCAGTCAATGGCCCCTCTGCTAAGNGTTGAACTGTGTCCTGACTCTGTGTCAACACTTCCTGTGTGACAGTGATCTCCTGCTGTAAGGCTGCAAGCTGGTTGGTGACAACAGCCTTTTCAGCATTGCTATGCTGCAAGTCAGTGCCAGACTGTGCTAGCTGACAGCAGAGTGCTTTGACCCTCCGGCATGACTGCTCCACCTGATCAAGAGCGGCAGCTGTCTCAGCTTTGCTGGCTTGCATCAGGGCATCAGATTGCCTCAGCTGAGACTGCAACGCTTTGTGGTCCAGCTGCAACTGCTCAAGCTGCCTGCTGGCAGTCTCAAGGGCAGCTTGAACAGCCAGATGCTGCTCATCACTGACTGCTGCTTCCGAGATATGTAAGTTGAGGCAGTGCTGAACCTCATCAAGCTGATGCTGGTGTGCTGCCTGAGACTGTTGCAGCTTCTGGCTAGCATCCGCAGCTTGAGTCTTGGCTGCTTTGAGCTGCTTCCTGACATCACGGTAGCATGCCTTGTACTTCCTAAGCTTGCTTTCAACCGCTGTCAAGGCCTGCTGCTGGCTGCTCAATGCTGCTTCAGACTGCTGCAGCTGCTGTCTGAGNGGTTTGCAGTGACGAGGCCATGCTCTGACTGGCCAACATTTGATGCTGTTAGTTGTTGCTTTCGCCATGTTTATGCCTGTAAATGCTGCTGGGGTGAGAGTTGCAGTGATGAGGCAATGCTCTGACTGGCCAATGGTTGATGCGGTTGGCTTTTGCTTTTGCCATGCTTATGCCTGTCCAAGTCAGGTGCTGGTGCCAAATTGAACACTCTGGCTCAACACTCTGGCTCTGCCTTTCAGAGGAACACATGTAATTGCTTGCTCATGTCCTTTCAAGCTCATAAATGCGTAGAATGTCCATTTCTACTGGATTGTGCTGACTCAGGGCTGCTGTGTTGATGGNCAACAGTGATCTGGTAGGCCTGTCTCAAGTTATGTGCGATGACAATGCATGAAAGACAAGCTGCAGCATTTTGAAAATCACCTGACATGNCATGCGGCTGGTCATGTTTCTAGATGCTGTAGAGCATGTCTCCAGAGTGAGTCGCGTGATTCGCCTCCCTCAAGGCCATGCTTTGCTTCTGGGAGTTGGCGGCAGCGGGCGGCAGAGCCTCACGCGCCTTGCTGCCCACATCCAGGACTTTGAGGTGTACCAGATTGAAATTTCAAAGGGGTAAGTAAAATGCCCTCGAAGTGTCTTACAACTCAGTGTGTCCATGTCAGGCTGACATGCAGCATGTGCTAAGGCATGACAAAGCATGGTATCAATCTGACAGCAAGCATGGGCCACATCTGGACCTTGGCTCTACCTGTGCAGATATGGCAGAAACGAATGGAAGGACGACATGAAGAAGCTGCTGAAGCGGACTGGANGTGTTGATGGTCTAGGACCAGTTGCGTTGCCCGCATAAAGGTGCAACAGGCAGAACAAGCATGACAAGCATTCACTGCTTCAAACCTCAGNCCCTTAGGGCAGCGTTTTCTGCATTAGCCTACACCAATGACAGTGCAGACTCAGCAGTATGCTTTGCAGTGACACGCACTTGTGTAGGCAACAACTGATGTTGTTTTGTACCTGTGGCAAGGATCTCTTGACTGCAGCCTCTGTTTGCACATGGCCGGTACGCAAGGCCTGCAGGTCCTGTCCATGCTGCTGATGAAGAAGCTCCAGCTGCTCCATCAAGCGGGACTCTGTCTCAGCGGAACTCTGGGTGATGTCAGCTTTGTCCTGTTCAAGCTGCCGCAGCTGAGCCTGCAGGCTAGCANGGCAGCATCAACATCGTCACAAATGCTACGCGGTGGCAGCACGCCTGCCCGTCTGCTGCCCAGCTTCTAAGGCTTCAACCAGTTGTATTGTGTATGAAGTTTCCACAAGGTATTGTCGTTGAGCTCGTCCACCCAAGTTCCTGCGCAAAATACCCTGACTTCAAGCATGGCAATGCACGATACGTTGTGGGGGTCGCTGATCAGCCCTTTGAAGTCAAAAATACGGTCCCAGCTTCGCTACTCGCGAAGTATCCCGTCATCTCAGGACACCTAAGTCTGGACGGGCAGAGCGTGGGCTACACCTATTATGTCAAGGCCTCTGATCTCAGCGGCAGGGGAGGCACTAACCTCTGTATTTGTTTTCCGGGGTTCGCTGTGCAACTGGATGGCCCCACTCCGCGCATGTCATCTCGCCGCTTCGTGTTCGGACGGTGTCAAACCTCCTCAGACGCTGCCAACNATCTCATCCAAGGCCATCCAGTAGAGTGTGTCTTGACATTGCCAATAGGGTGTACATCTGACAATGCAAGTATGTGCCTGCAGACAATGCTGCTGGGCCATCAGAACACCAGCTGGCATGACTTTTCAGCTATATGNTGATTGTGTGAAGACACACAGGTTTGCATTGATAGCTGCTGCTCTGGCACAGGTGATGGGAGCACCTCTGGTCGGCAGTGAACTGCGAGCCTCTGTGCTGACTGGGGGTGGGGTCCGCTTCAAGGGCTGGTGGCCCAGATACCGGCCCCGCCGAGTACAGATGATTTTCCCTCTGAAGGGCACAGACAAACGTGGGCTGGTGTCCTTGGAAGCCAAGAAGCGACAGGTACACAGTGACATCATGCAGCTGCTCTCTGCAGCAAGTTTGCTGGGAACACAAACCTTGCAGCAGTGAGCACCCTGCCTGTCTGCAGTGCTTGTTGCTCACATATTCCGCTTACACCATCTGCCCCATACGCACTGGCTGTCTTGCAGGGCAGGTACATCTTCAAGCTGCTAGCTGTGGATGTGCCTGCTGCTGAAGGATCNGTCACCCGCACTGTGAGCAAGACATCAGAGGAGTGGGCAGTGCAGAACGACAACAAGCCATTGTGGACCAAGTCTCCTAAAGATGTAAGCCACCTGCGCCCTTAAGGCTGGTCACTAAACCCCAAACCCTACCNCAGCTGGCTGCTTTGTGCGAAAGCATGTCGAGCTGGCAGGCAATGATCTCAATCAGCTGGTGACCACATATGAGGGCACACATAACCATGGGCCGCCCCCTGCCAGCAGTGGGGTCAGCAAAGGGATGGGCCGCAGGAGCAGCATATCTGGGGCTGATGGTGCCAAAGGTACTGCTACATCTGTGCTGCTTGCATTCATCTGTCTGCTATTTATGAGTTGCACAACACGAGACAGTTCGTGCACAGCTTGTATGGGTCAGGCTCAAAAGCTGCACAACATTATTGGAACACTCAGCAGGGCGTGAGTACCTCACACAGTTTGATAATTTACAGATAGATTGATCTTGTATTTATGCAATCAGGAGCTTGCACGACGCAGGTGGCCAGCAACGCACATGCCATGTAGCTACATGCATCTGTTGTCAAAGCACATATGTCTTGCATCAAGCCATTGCAGCATCCTGTCACACGAAGATACAATACCATGCAAGTGTCTACAACACCGTGAGGCTTTACTTTTGCATGATCTTGCACTCACAGCCCTCATGTGACTTTCATGCTCAAGGCCTGGTCAGGCTAAGCCCCCATGCAATATGGCACTGCCCATGCTGTGCACAGGCCTCATGTCTACCAGACGGCAGGCAGCTGCTGAAGCAGAAAGGCGTCAGGGTGAAGATGCCGAGGACTTCAGCTCAGCCCACATGGCAGAAGCAACCTCACAGGTTCGCTGCTGCAGCTCCTCAAACAAGTGTGCANTCCGCAGTCTGCAAAAGGGATTATACTGGTATACTTTGGCGCAGTGCTGACAATGATAGTTCCAGGTCAGCAGGACATGGCTGATGGACTTCATGTGCTGCGCTACTTAGGCAGTTGAGCATTTGCACAAATGCTGATACTTGACAACAGCAGGCTTGCCTGTTTGGTCAAGTNCAGCCAACCACAGGGGCATCGGGAGCAAAAGGTCAACTTGCAGGTCTGCCAACATATTTGCAAAGGGACGCATGTAGTCAGCTTTATATGTTCTGCAGCTCCCTTACAGCTTCTTGTGGATTCACCCATGCTTTCTATACCAGACAACTTCATACATGATGTGTTTTTCGGCTTGGGAGTTTGTGGCCACTGCGTTTCTGAAGGACTGATACAACAACTAAATCAAGGGAGCTGGAGATGCATGCTGGCCTTACAACTGCCATTGCAGGTGGAGACAGCTGTAGTAGAACCCTTGAAGAATGCAATGAATGAGGAGCAGTGGCGAGACTACAAAGCTGGTTTGGCAGCTCAGGCTGAGGCTGAGAAGCAGGCTCAGGAANGAGTTGCAAATTTGGCATACCAGGCTGCTGGGTTTTCTGCCAGGCCTGTTTGGCAGCCATCTTGCGCAGGGCTTGTGTGTTCTCCAGTGCAAACTCCACGATTGGCCGCTTCTCCGACCCTGCACAGGTCAAGCACGTGTTCATTTAGCAGTTCAGGTTGGGTCAATCTGCAATGACTGAGCCATGTTCATGGCTGGCAGCAAACATGACAGCATGTGACAGCAAAATATGACCAGTCACGTCACAGCACGAAGTTGAGCTTGCTTGACAAGATATGATGCCTGTTCTCCATTGCCAGTACATTGTGCTGAGGAGGGGTGCAAGTGGGGCTCACCAAAGGGTGCAGGGTTGTTGTTNAAACAACAAATTCACCCGGCACATCAGCGCAAGAGCACTTCATGCAGCCAACTTTCAGGCAGTAGTGCTTGCAGCTAGATGTAAGCTAGTTGTTGACGGTGCAGGCACACCTTTGGCGCCGCCATTGACAGACTTCAACAAGCCAAAGGCTCCTTCGGGCCCAGATCTAAAGCCACCCTCCCCTGGGGGCCTGGCCAACTCTCTGGGGGCCACCCCCCANATGACTTAGCAGTGCTGCAAAAGCGAATAGCAGCACAGCCAACAATGGCTGAGCATTACTGCAAACAATGCCGGTTGCAGTTCTGCTGGTGACCATTGAGCAATGTTGCAATGTTTTCTGGGCAATCCTGACAGCACATGTGGTGTTGCAGGCCGGTGGCAAGGCAGCAAGGCAGGCAGGTGCAGNCAGAACTACGGCCGCGGCATCTTCGACACCAGTCAGGCAGTATACAGGGAGTTCGTCTGCTTGATACCGATTTGGTACGAGCTGCGAGCCAGCCGCGTACCTCAGTGTAATTGGGCATCCGCGCTTGTAGGCCTGCAGGTTAGCAAGCTGACGTTGCTACGCAGGGGTGGCGTTAAATGGTTTTTAGGGTATCAGCATGTGCATGTACACCCAGCAACATGCTGCTCTTTTGTGTGTGAGNAACCATAGATGTCTCTGCAAGAATTGTCGGAATCCCATTGCTAGCAACACGCTGCGGGTAGGTTACAGGGATCGGAATCAGATGAAGTGGTTTCACCTAGGNCAGATTGCTGAGATCGGTTGAAGGCGGTATTGCCGGGAAAGCTGCGACCAAAGTCATCCTTCACGGTATCGTCAACTGATGCAAGGTAGTAGAAGTCCCGGATGTCGACTGGAGTTGTGCCATTGCCAGCAACGAGACCGTCTTGACACCTGCAGATGCCTCTCAACAGTCAAGGGTTGGGGCTCATGAGCTGTTGTTCTTCTCCAAGAAGGGCTCATAAGGAAATCCGATTTGGTCATGTAGCCAGTGGGTCTGTTNGTCAGGTCAAACAAAGGAACCACATCATGCCGCTGCATCACAAAGGCAAGCTGCATCGGCTGGCTGGTGCAAAAACGTAGCATAGCACAGCAGCAGTCAGCGTAACACAAAGTTGAGGCAAGGACACATTTGTGTATGAACTGCTTACNCCATCAGATAACAGCACAATTGTGAAGGATTTTTGCCATTCGCAGCGTGGTGCTCCTGTTGATACACACAAGCTTCATGCTACACACTTCATGCTACATGCTCCCTACTACATGCTCCCAATTACATGCTCCATACACCATGCTCCATACCCCATNACAACAGCCTGATGCCAGCACAGCCCAAATAGCCAACTTGCAACCACAGCATGGAGAGCTGCAGAAGCAGTACGAGGCTGTGACAGTCCAGGTGGGTAACATGCAACAGCAGCTCACACAGCATGTCCAGCTGCAACAGCATCATGAGGATGTCAAAGCTCAAGTGATAGATCTTGAGGCTACAGCTCAAGCTCAGCGTGACAAGCTGATTACTCAGCATGATGCTGAGTGTGAAATGCTGACAACTGAGCTTGAGGCATTNTGGGGACATGTTTTCAACCACCAGTAGAACACTTCCACAAGTGAGCAGATTCCTTTTACAGTTCATGCCCAATAACCGCAAGTGGGTGTTGCAAGTGTATCACCTATGTGTTATCAACAGCTTGCGATCAGAGGTAAGGAGAGAACAACAGGTGAGAACTGGCTCAGTTCTGAGCTGTGGTTCCATCTTTACCTTTACCTTCAAGGTATGTTCAAGGCGCCTTCACATGCGTTTTGGTTGCCAAGCTTGTGTGCATCCAGCTAATGGCACATAAGAGGAGAAGAAGAAAGGAACAGCTTGTGACACAATGGNTGCCAGCAGTGAGGGCTTGTGTGAAGCCAGATACAGATGAGGCAGCATTGTCTGCACAGCACAGGAGCATATGATTGTGGAAACTTGATGTCACAACACACGTGGCAATGTTACACAGCATGCAGGGGGTCTCTGATCAGCAATCGAAGCAGCAAAAGTAGCATCAATTGTGAAAGCATGTGCCTGCGTCTGTCTGTTGAGCAGAAGAGCAGCAGATATGCAATTCAACTGCCAGCCATTCAGTCGACGGCAGGTTACAGAGATTGAGTCGAGAAGATGCTGCACCACAGTTATACTCAAAAACGTGGGTTTGAGATGTGGACCTGAGGAGTCATAGCCGCTGGCAAGAACGCCAACATTGAGGCCAGAGGAAGCAGCCAGCTTGCGCCTGCAAACATGCATGGCATCCTTGTGACCCACTCGTGTGCCACCCAGCCTTACTGTGAGACTATGTTTGATTGCCTGCCTATGAAGAAATGCCTGAAGACTGCCTTACTGGTTGTTATTGACTCAGCTTGCCCTGTATCATGAGCAGGCATGGTGCGATACATTGCACCGCCGCATTACAGATGCACAGTCAGCATGTCCTCAACCTGCTGTTGAAGGTGATGCCGTTCAAAGTGCTGATCTTCAGCAAAGTCTGGGAGACACCCATAAATCCAGCAGTGACCTGCAGGAATGTTGCTTGGCGNTATCTATCCAGCTGACCTGTTACGGCACGCGTTCTGAAAATTACTTCAAGATCCAGTCGACCTTTTGCCACTTGCATCAGCATCACANTTACCGACAGTATAGCCTGGTCCACTGCATATCCTGTGTGTAAGTGTGGCAGCAGGTAACTCATGCTGCTTCACAATATTCAACGCACTGTGCTGAGACTAAGTCACTTCAGGTGTAGCCCTGATCGCACAGCTGATGCTGGGTCAAAGAGTGCAAGATTTTGGCGGGTGAGACACCTGCAGGGAGGCATAGATGAACAGGTCAGTATTGTTTGCTCGCTCCAGCTTCGCTTGCCACGCGGCTGAGCAAAGTGAGCATGCTACAATGGCACAATGCAGTTGCTCTGCTGCTTTTGCCTCTGGCACTGCTACAGCCATACATGCACACAAAGGGCAGCGTGCATCGCTACACAAGGCGTCTGTCCTAATACTGTGCTCATCTTGCTTTCAGCACCACGCACTGCGCAAATTCTACCTGCACCACCCTACCACATTCACGGTCTCGAAGCCTTTCCTACCTGTCAAAGTGATCCTTGCTTGCCACTTAAGCCCAACGGTACAGCCAAACCAAGGGGCACCGAGGCGGCCACTTCACAAAGCTGTTGTCTAAGGTCGTGGGGCGTGAGCACGCGTTTTGCTGGTGCCGGGGTATCAAATTGACCGTGCGCGTCGAAGCTACACTCCAAAACCCTCAAATAGGTCCTCCTGCTCGAGAGCCTTGCAAGTTAACAGGCTGAAGATCAGGCAGCTCCTCCAGTCAACGCAGGACACCAGACATTAGAGTCACCGTCACTGGCACTCGAGGCCAAAATCACAGCTTGCTTCTGTTGCCAAATTGACTGACCTTAACCACAGTCAGTTGTCACTCATTCAGTCTGCAAGGAGTGTCCCTGCATATGACATGGAGGAGGGCAGCATCTTAGACGAAGAATGCTTGGCCTTGGAGTCCATATTGGAAAGCAACTTCACTCGCTTGCAGCCAGACCGGGTCAGGCTAATCATCGCTCCGGAGGGTGCTGAGGAGGGCTCAACAGGCATGCATGACATTCAACGTCCACTGTCACTGCTGACTTTGCACAAGCCAGCNAATGTAGCCTCTGAGCTGCATATTTGAGGTTTGTGTATCAGGGACAACAGGGGTAGCATTAATCTGAGTTTTGATCACGGCACATCATTTAGAAACGAAAGATCAGGTAGTCAAGTTAAACTGGCTTAAACATAAAAAGATGTGGACAAAGCTCAGCAATCAAGAGCTGTGTCTGTTCAGGCACCCGCAGTAGTCCTGCAACAGCTGGTCAGGCCAAAGGCTGCCCATACCGCAGCTTATCTCTGGTCTTCAACCACCGCAAAGCCTTTGCAAACCTTCAGTCTGATACTGGCATCGCTGAGCTTGCTTACCATCTGGAAGACACAGAAAAGTGGTCAGAGCTGAGTATGTCAACACAGATCATACCTGGTCCATCTCTCCCACGCTTTGACCTACAGGTAGCTGCTTCACTGCACTGTCAAAGTAGCACTGCATGCACACTAGCACATCATCCTGCAGCAGCAACTGCCCTTACGCTGCAGTGCATGCAAGCTGTCATGCCAGCTTTAGGGCAACTGTGCATGTGCAAGACAGCTGCAAATTTGTGCCCAGATGAGCAGCTTCAGCACTTCAATTAGGTTGGCGGCTGTCTTTTGGTACACTGCTTGTGTTTGTAACCTCAGCATACACAAAGTGACATCAGCCTTCCCTGTGCTGCAGATGTTTCCATGTGATCTTGGCAGCCAGGAGGTCAGGTTGGAGGCTGAGCTCAAAAAGGCTGTGACTGAGTATAGACAAGAGTCCTTGGGTCAGGCCTCAACCCACTGGGATGAAGGCTTGGCCTTCTTGTTGATGTCCTCTCTGGCAGCTTCTGAGCAAGAAGCTNGGGTTAAAAACTGCATCTCATGCACTTGTTGCAGGTGATATCAGCTTGTGCCAGGATGCTGTTGGCTGGAAGGCTCCTGATCAGAGTTCTCAGCCAACCACCCCCAAACAGCTAAAAGATTCTCAGCACCAGCAAGCAAGCCATCAACAGGCAGAAGGCCTGCCAGTCAGGCAGCTAGATGTGACACAAGGGCCTCTGGTCAATGGAGATGTTGACAGCCCTACAGCCACCTCTAATGGTCCTGCTGTGCAGCCTATCAGTGCCAAAAAGAATGGTGAGAAGGGCAAAGGGAAGCCCCAACAGGCAACAGAAGATGCAGAAGGTCAAGGGGCCAAAGTTAATGAAGATCCAGAAAAGAAAGCTANGGTGAGCTGAATCATGGGGTAGCGCAGGGTCTGAACTTCTGCAGTGAGGCTGGCCACCTCCTGCCTGGCCTGCCACAGCTCTGCTTCAGCAACCTGCAATGCTGTGATGGAGGTTATAATAACAGGTTGACCAGTGATCTTCATGCACAGTTTGGGAGCGATGCTGGCATGCCAGGCTGGAATGGGTGAGCACATTGGTGACAAGTCAGGCGGCGCAGCTGCAACAAGGTGTGGTGCGGTGCCCAGGGTTGAGGAGGTCAAGCTGCGCACCTTTTGGGCAGCAAGGGCAGCCTGAGCTTGATTGGCCAGCTCAGCTGCTGTTGCTGCCATGTTAGCTCTNCTTATTGTTCTTCTTTTTGTTCTTCATAGTGAGAATGGTCTGCATGCAAGGTAGGAGTCTCTGAATCTCTGGGCAGCAAAGGCTGATGTACCCTTCTTGCAACCGGCTCTTATATGAGCATGCACATCATGGTCACTAGACATGATGTGTATGTCCCACCACATTTTGCTACTCTTGTGAGCATCGTTCAAGAGGTCTGAAGCCTTCCTGTAAGTAAGTGCATGCTTGTGCTTCTGACGTCATGCATATGTTGCACAAGCATTTGCTNTGAGCTCATGTTTGTTGATGGGTGCCAGTGTTCACAACTCTGTGGTAACGCTTCTGAGCAGTCCTGTGGGAAGAGCTTACGAGTCACATTCTGCTCGCATGCCTGATGTTACTGCCAGCTTGTTTCAGCACGTCAGGGCTATCAGGCATTCATCAGTGTAGCTGGGTGCAAGCTGCAGTGGAGTCCAAGCTTGCACTGTCAAGGCAAACAGTGACATGCCTGTTTAACTAGTGCAGCTAAATCTTTAGAGCTCTTGCTAGTTAGGCTACTGCAGCTATAAGGAAGCTATCTTCCCACCATTATGTGCTCTTACAGATCAACATGCACATGCCACACACCTCATGACCCAGANTGCAGGCCAAGTTGTGACAGAGCTTTGGCAAGAGTGGCAGACCGACAAGGTTGAAGCTGACGTGTTCAACGTAAATGTCCCGCTGGGTTTCAAGACAGTTGATGGGACACCTGTGACTCCAGAGATCCTTCGTACAACAGTTGACATGCAGTCACAGTATAGCTCCCTCTACAGTAAGCTCTTCGCACCATTTCTTGCATCGTATCTGCTGCATATTCAACTATCTAGCAACTAGCACCTTTTTGCTGTATGCTGTGTGTGCTGTGCTCTGACGCTGGATCAGGTGACACCATTGCAGGACACTGTTGTGCAGCTTGCTGGTAGATGCTGTCCTGCAGCCTGTCTTTGCATCTATGTCTGGTCTTCTTCAGCTCTTGAAAGCACTACAACATCCTCCAAGCCTGTTCCTGAACTTGCTTGGTCACATGTGCTCATTGGTCATTCCTGCAGAAGCTGTGGAGGGTCAAGAAGGAAGCTATGAGTGGGGTCCAAAGGGATTGAAGCCCTTCGACTTGCCAGCCCCAACAGCCGGAGGAGACGTAGCTGCTGTGAAGGCAGGCCATGTCAGCATCAGTGCTTTGAATACTGGCTTCATACAGCCCAAAATGTGATCAAAGCTGGTGTATTGCGTAGTATGTCANTAGAGTAATCACTTTCAGTGTGCGTGCAGGGTACCTTGAATGCATCAAGGGCAGCAGCTGCTGCAGAAGCTGCCAGCTGAGCTTTGCTGGGATCCACATAGCCACTGGGGCGCCCCACTGAAATGGACTGGCCTAGGAGCTGCACTTGATTGCTGAGCTGAAGTGCCGCAGATGCCATCTCGGGGGTTCGCAGCTCCACAAATGCGTAACGGCCTTCGGAATGCATAGACACGTTCACCACAGGGTCAAAGCCAGGAGGGGTGGGCAGGGCCTGGCGGGATGGCCCCATGGGCCCAATAGGGGTCAGATGGTCAAATGTTAGGGAGCGTGGCCTACGTCGTCTCTCTGAGGGGCCACACAACGGAGCCTGTATGTATCGAGTGCCTGCACATGGGCATGTTTGGGATGTTTTACATGCCAGGATATNGGGGGGCCATGATGCACTTGGCTGCCACCCCTCCATAGCAGACATGGGCTTCATCCACCACCACTTCACCTGCAGGTTGTGCAGTACATGTTGCTGCATGCAACAACAAAGCACTGACGACAGGAAGAAGGGATGACAAATGCAGCAAAAGCAGTCCTTTTAGGCAACTATAAGCCAGGGGTTCTGAACAATGCTGTGCTGCTAGCCTTATCTCCTGTAGGCAGGACTGCGTTATGTGCACAAAGGGTCCAGCGGTTGCAATTTCCAGTACCTGCTTTCGATGCAATGCACCACTGAGCATAAGAAGTGGTCCACTGTGACTCTCCAAGCACGGGTACAGCCAGCACTAAGCACAACTTGTTCAATATGTCCAACACCTGCTGCTGGAACAAGTTGTCATTTTTGCGATGTGACTGCACAGGGTAGCTGACTGGTTTGCGCAACTCAACAACAAAATGGGTGGGGACCTAGCCAAAATCCAGACCGTTGGAAAGGTGCGGCTAATGCACAATGCACTGTGTGTCAACCAATCCACATTCAGTGATGTTGCCTGACCTGCTCATGGCACACTGCCGTTACAGTACATGGTGGAAATATGGAAGGCTGTGGGAATGGACATGACACGTGTACAATTTCTGAGTGCATCAGAGGAAATCAACAAGCAACCAAATGAATACTGGACCCTAGTGATGGACATAGCCAGGCTGAATACCCTGGCAAGGATCACCAAGTGCTCCCAGATCATGGGCCGGTCTGAGACAGACAACTTGGCTGCATCTCAGATCTTCTACCCATGCATGCAGTGTGCAGACATCTTCTTCCTCAAGGTACTGCATTTCCTGCTCTCAATGCATGTCACTATGCAGGGACTACAAGTGCGGCATCCTCATGTCTGTCACGTCCATACTTTCTTCCTCGTTGCAAATCGTCAACCTCATTGACACCATGTCATCCTATCATCTCAAGAGTGGTGAGCAACACACTGCATAACCTTGTCAAGCAGTAGCAGACATGCTTGCTCCACTTTGCAGGCTGACATTTGTCAACTGGGTCTAGATCAGAGGAAGGTCAATGTGTTGGCACGTGAATACTGCGATCAGTGCAAACCAAAGAGGAAGCTAAAGCCCGTCATCCTGTCTCATGAGATGATGCCTGGCCTACTTCAGGTGTGCCAAATCCTACATCAACAGCCCAAACTCAATGCTGATGTGCCAAATCAAGTGTGNCTTGCTGTCAGACTGCCCCTTGTCCAATGCTGGTGGCCTGGTGCAGAGAATGCGTTGGACTGTCTTGTCTGCAAGCATGCCCTGAGTGCGCAGCTTGAACAACATAAGCAGGATAAGGATATCCACAATGGCTGTTGGAAGTTCGTTGTGTGGGTCTGTGCTGGCATGTGTGTATAGCTGGTTTGCAGTGTGAGACTTGGGCGAGAATCCTGCGGCATACTGTAAATGCTGCGAGCGTGATTGACAACAGCCAATGCAGCACAGGCTACCTTCTGAGACAGAAACAACTCTGCACATTGCCTGCCACGTATGCTTGTCACCAAAGCAACCAATGATGTGACCTCATATAGCCAGCAAGCACCTGCAAAAGGTGTACCTGTTGCTGTATCTGGGATGCCTTTGGGATGAGCGCCTGTATGTGAGAACAACAACTTGGACATGAGCTGTATTCCCTTTGCCTCAATGACCAGCTTGAAGCACAGGGTCCTAGTAGCAGCAAGGAGATTGTGGCCAGTCAAAAGCCACTGCAGCATCTGGAAGGCTTTTTCAGCTGCGGGGCTTTCTGCCAGTAGCAGGGATGCCAACACACCGACACCATCTGCAGGATATTTGAAATTGCTTAGCGTCCTGGATTGTCTGTAACTTGCAGTTTGACGTTCTTGTGCATTGACTTGCTGTATTCATGAGAAGACACGAGGATGCGAGGAACAGCTATGCTGACAGCTTCAGGCAAAGGGGGCAATGTGTTTGCCTGAAGCTGTTAACACAACAGCAAAGAGGAGGGTGTTGAGCTATGCTGCTGAAGCCTATAGCATCGTTACTGTCCCACCTTGTGTGACCAATGCTTCTGCAATTGCCTGCTTGGCGGGGCAANCGACTGACAAGACTCTTCACTGAATATATATACGTTGATTGTGTATCTATTCCTTGCGGAAATGGCAAAACATGTAGACTTCCACACCAGGGATCGAACCTGGAATCTTCCGCTCCGTAGGCGGACGCCTTATCCATTGGGCCATGCGGAACGAAGTCCACAGGAAGATGATTCAGGAGTCAGTTGTCAATCTGGCTTTTCTAAAGTATCAGAATTCGTAATAGACAACTCTTCTCATGCTCATTGAACGTCATGACCCCAGAGCTACGCATGGACGGCACGCACGAAGGGACCTACACCCTTGCTGCCATCAAATTTGTGTGTAAGCATACAGCCAAACAGCCATGCAGGACCTCTGGGCTGGTAGAGTTCATAGGTAGGGTCCATAACGGACAGCATGTCCCAAGTGATGTGTATGTATTTAGGGAAGGAAGCAGAGTCTTGGCAAATAGGCCTATCATAGTATGGCACTTGCCCTGTCAAAGGTATCTAGCATCGGCTGCATCAGTAGCCAACCATGCTGCAGTAGTACTTTGCTGAGCACTGCTGTGTTGTAATGTCACTGCTGGCTTGCATTGTTCAGGCTGTCTTTGTACGCCTTCCAGCCTGCAGCTTTATATTCAGCAGCTGCACTAGCAGGGTCATCAGCCTTGATAATGCCTCGGCCCACAATGATGACATCGCTGCCATTGCTTCCAATAACAGCATCTGGTGTGTTGTACTGTTGGCCTAAAGCGTCTCCACCCACAGCCAGCTGAACACCTGGTGTCATGTGAAGGAGCCCTGCATTCAAAGGATAGGTGTCATGCTGTAGCGCAAGCCACGTTGCAGCACTGCAGCAACAGCACAAGACCTCCCATTGCAGAAGGAAGTGCAAAACAGGTTAGGGCTAGCAAGATACGACCCAAACAGTGTCCTCTTCTGTCTATAGCTGTTGTCACAAGCAACACTCGAACATGCAGATGAGCACGCACAGCAGCAGGCATCAGCAAGCGCCAGGGCTAAACCACATGCTGAAGGGTACCACACAGTGCCGAGGGTTGCACTGTGTATCAAGTGACAGCATGGGCAGAGCTGTGCAAACCTGGAGCACCAGGTCCCCAAGCCCACTTGGCTGGCGTCATGGAGATGAAGCCCATCACAAAGTCCTGGTGAGCCTGAGCAATCTTCACATTTGCCTCAGTGTACTGCCCTGCAAGCCATACACAGTTGTCCACACCAACACCTGCCCACGTCAGGACTTGCCCATGCCAGGTTTGCTACTTGCCAATACTTCCCCACACCAACACTTGTACACGACAGCACTTGCGCAGCGCAGGGCAGTTTGCGGAAGGAACACAAGTGACACTTGAGTAGTGGGCTCACTGAAAGGTAATGCTAATACAGTCAAGCGGTTGCTAGAATGCATGCATGTAACATGCATGCAGACTGGGTTGGTAATGTGGCACCAAAGGGGCATCATATTGCTGGACACCTCCAGACAGAATATGAGACATATGACAGATACAACATCGTACATCGCACTCAACATTGTAAACAGAGGCAATGTTACCTGTGGCGAGGTTGCCCTTGGTGCTCATCTCAGCGAGCAGCAACAGGCCCCGCCCTTTACTTAAGCCTACAGACTTCAGCCCTTCAATGATGCCAGGACCAGGAATGAGGTGGGCATTTGTCACATCCGCCCAATCAGCAATCTTGTAAATCCCGCTGCCATACTGGCTGACCACCGTGTTCCCAATATCGGCAAACTTGCGGTCTTCAAATATGAGGAAGTCTGCATGCACATTGCTTCCACATCATACCATTCTTTTGCAGCACCCAATGTAGTGCCAAATGCTGTACAGTCCTGATCATGCAATGGACACCGCCGGTCCTACCACCACTCAGTAGCAATGTGCATCATGCTGAGTAGTTGTACATTTTATGCTGAGCATGCACTATGGAGCACGCAAGATCGTAACACAACATCAAGCACCAATTGCAACAGCACCGCACTAAGCAATGGCTAGTCCATATGACAGCGTGCAGGCTCACTGTGTGAATGTGTAACCAAAGATATACATGTGAATGCACACACAGCGACATTGCAGAGGCTGAGACACATTTGCTCACCGTGCTTGTCTGCCAGTTGACGCAGCTTGTCTGCCACTGATGCATCCCAGTGGTCAAAAATGTCCACATGCGTTTTGAACAAACATATGTGGGGCCCTACCTGCATGTACAAATGCGTTGAAGCAGTGCATCGGGCGCCGCCGCAGTACCTCAGTGTGATTAGCAGTGTGATAAGGACATGCAGTCAATGGTCTGGACCATGACTGCGTCACAGTCACTGGGATTCATGAGCATAAGGTGACCTGATCTTTGGCAGGTAAAATTGGACATAAACATTCCGTATGACAACACCAGGCAAAACATCTGAGGTTACACCTGAGCACCAAGCAAATTATTTAGAGGTGCTGCAAGATCATGTAGGTTTTGGTATGCCGCCAAGGTGCTTGTCAGCTCCTGACAGCCTTCAGGCATGCATGCAGCGCACAGACGAAGATAAGCGCCTTCTCACACATTGCGCACGGACTCTGTGAACCATTCTTTTGCATGCACCACATCAACTCTCCTTGAGTGCACAGAGCAAACAAGCTTGTGTGCTGTCACCTGATCTGCTATCCTGAGCATTTCCTCAATTGTGGCAACATCTGCTGCTACAGCTAGGTTTGTCTGCTTTCGTGCCATGATCTGAAGCAGCTTCTTGCTGCATGCATTCTTGGCATGCTGCTGCCTGTCCTCATAGCTCAGCCTGAGACATACAAACAACGACTCAAGTGCCACTCACATGCAGTCACTGCTGCCTGTGGCAGAGCAACTCATTGGTTGAGACAGGAGCTGCAGGTACATGATTGGGAGCGGTACCTATCTATACGGAGATGCCATGGGGCAGCAACACATAACACATGTTAACGAGAGACAAGGGCAGGGCACCGCTGAACCAACGGACCTTGCTGAGGTCAAGGAACATGCAAGGACCAATGCAGCATTAGGGGCAAACTGCACACAAAATGCCAACTGGGTGCGTGCATAAGTTTATGTCTTGCCTCTTGAATGGGGTGCTCACGGAAGGGATAGGCATTGGTGCAGCACATGCCGCATCAGCTGCTGCCTTAGCTGCTGCAGCAGCATCTGAAGGAGCTGCCTGAGAAGCTGCTGGTGCATCTGCCGCAGCCTTGGCAGTTGAATCTCCTTCTTTGAATGTTTGATTGGCTGCAATGAATGCTTTGGTGGATGCTGCAACCTCATCGCTGACTAGCTTATGTTTCTGGAGTGTTTCAAGAATGAAGGACAGTGTGAAGGCACTGTACAGCTTGAGGCCATTGGAGGCCATACGCTGTGCACCGCCCTGTTCTCGGTCAATCAGCACAACCACATCTGTGACCTTGAGGCCTTCTTTCTGCACGGCAGTCACTGCTAGGCAGGTCTGATTGCTCAAGGATGCATGAAATGGTGAGAGCACTAATGTATCGGCAGAGTGTACCTGACACACAGTAAGACAGAAGTGTATAGAACTTGCACAGCAACACCAAGTATCATCAATAAGGGAGGGTGCAGAATCTGACTTTATGCTGTATGTCCGTCTTGCATCATGCACAATATGTGAACATGCATGCACCATGTGACATACATTTTGTAGCAAGGCTGCAATGCAGCATGAGGCCCACCTCCAAGGGCTCAACTGTCTCCATGACTGATGCACCGCTTGTGACTAGGTCCTCCACAATGAGGCAAGATTGTCCTGCCTTGAAGGCCCCTTCAATGGCCTTTTTGGTTCCATAATCTTTGACTTCCTTGCGGCGCATGAGCATGGGAGTGCCATGCATGAGGGACATGCAGGTTGCAATGGGTAGAGCAGTGTATGGTACCCCGCACATGACTTCAAAACTTGCGTCTGCCACTTTTGCCCACATCACATCAGACACCTGCAACGTAGCCAAGTCAGGCTGGTGAAAGCATCTAGGCATGCATGGCTCGTACATGTGCACAAAGCCTTTATTATCATGCAACAAGCAGTACTTCGCAGTCACTGAAAAGCAAACATGACTGCTAATCCTCAAGCAGGAAGTCTTGATGCAGCAATTGATGCTGATGCTGCTCAGCAGGTTGCTGCAGGAACGCCAACACACTATGTGGAGTCTGGAGCCATGTACAGGGCTGTGTGCCAAGTTTCGCGGGTTGAGGAGGGACAATTGCATCACCAAGCAAGACAGCATGACAGGAATGCGATTACCAGGCCAACAGCATACAAGCTGCATCTACCTTGCTGAGAACATCAGGGTATGACACGATCACCCTGAGGTCAATGTACACAGGCGACATGATACCACTCTTCAATTTGAACTCCCCAAACTTGACAGCCTGCACCAAATGCCGGCATACTGCGCCTGGCAGCCTTGCTGGACTCAATGCTGCAGCCTGACCTAGTTACCTGAATATCATGCAGACGCAGTACAAGATCCTCCATCTGAGCTGGCGAGACGTTGACCTGCAAATTGCTATCATACTGAAACTATTGTGCTATCGGCAAGACGATTGCGGCACTGACCGACCGCTCACCAATTTCCGGCTGAGAGTGACGGTTGACGCGTGAACAGACAACCTTGGGTTGTGACGAGTGGCGAGTTTCGGAACACCACCGGGCTGATAGCACAGCAGCTTAGTGGTACTGCGACTCGTGCCGACACTGCTCAGGAATTCAGCCTGTGCTTTGTTCCTGATTGCGAAACGTGGCTGTGCTGAAGGGCAACAGTAACAGGTGAACATTCAGCACGCCTCATGCATGCCGACGGGTCTGTCATATAGGTCGATGACCTTGAACGAAGCCTGCAGCACTGCAGTTTGACTTGTCGGTGACACGGTCAAAACCCTGCGGTATGTGATGAGTACATCCCTGAACCCTAATGAAGGATACTTGGGGGAGTCTGGCAAGTCAGGAGTGGCATTGCTCAGACAGGTTAACCGCATGACCATGGCAAGCTCCAGTGTGCAAATAGCATCCCACAGCGATGGTGACGAGCTGCCTTTCTGTGGTTGCTTTGCACAAACAAGTCCTAGAGCGAAATCTCGGCCAGCTACTCCTCGTATCAATACTGATGGCAGCCCACAGCTCGTGAAGGCGAAGGAGGCTGACATACCTGGAGGATGGACCATTGGTGCTGAACAACCTGCGGCCCTGCGCAGTCCTCAGTTTGCCAGCAGCATTCCTGACCAGCTTGAGAGGTTGCCTTCTGGTGCTGAAGAGCTGCATGAGGTCAAGCAAAGTTTTGTTGCATTTGAAGCTGTTTACTCACATTATGTTCTCCAAACTGACACCAAGCAGATGGACTGATGATGTGTATTCAGCATGCAGAGAACTCAGCATGTTGATGACGTTTCTCCTGTGCATACCCCAGTAGCTTTGGTGAGTCATTACAGCATGATGCTGTGGCCAGTGCTGCAGACTTTCATTGCCCCTGCTTTCATATGCTGCTTCAGCTGCTGTGAATGTCAGTGTCAAGACAAGTCTATCTGCCTGGCAAGACAAGCACTTCATATTTCACACCTGAGCAAATTTACTACCTACATCACATGTCTGAAACCTAAAGTCATTTGCAATGCAGCCACTTGCTGGTGACGAGACAGAACAGCACCACTCAGATGCACACGCAGGCCCTGCAACTTCTCGCACAGACATAGATGCAGCCCCTGACCTGGCGGGTCAGATACCACAAGCCACAGGCGCAGCACATGTGTCACAGCAGGGCAATAGCTTTACAGCTGCAGGTGCAGCCAGCACAGCTCACAGCCATGCTGCCATGCCAATGCACACTGCAGCAAATGCTTCACAGCTTGATCAAGGTGGCCCTACCACTGATGCAGCAGGCAAGCCACAGCTGGATCTAGAGTTGCCTGCGCAGTTGGCAGAGCCAGAAAGCCAGGACAGTGCACAGCCAGTGGCCCCTGATGTTGTCAGAGGCCGCATGGTCAGGTCAGCTTGGTACTTCTACCCCCAGTGTCACGTACCATGACCAGGCTTGCATGGTGAGCATGTGCATTGAAGGGAATGTTCAAAACCCATCAAGCTAATGCAGCATGACATGGGCTGATACCGTGATAAGTGTGCATGTGAGGCTGATGTGCTGTGAGGACACCAGGCAAGCTGTGGCAGCCAGCAGACATGCAACTGTGACAGCTGCAGACCATCCCCCATGCAAGGGGTTTGTGCAACAAAAAATGCAATTTTGAGCACATCTTGCTTGCATGTCAGCCTTGAGCTGTAACTTGCCTTGGTCCACAAGCAGCTCAGCTGCCAGAAAAGTACAATCAGCTTCCACGCTGCAACAGTGCCTTACAGTTAGCAAGTATGATGTCTGCTGCATACGCTACAGGACTGAAAGCTAGACACTGAGCAGCTTGCCGACACTCCCACCAAAGTGTCAATTCATGACAGCACAGCAGACATGTACACAGGCTATTCTGCATGTGCATGCATATCACGGATGTGAGCTGCCAAACAGTCAGCACTTGCTGCTCAGGCATGAAAATGCCTCTGTATGTGTTGTCACTGAACACATACTCAGCCAGACCAATCTAGGTGTGCAAGCATCTGGGAGCCAAGGATGCAGACCTGATTTTTCACGTCAGTTTCAGTGACATCAGCCTTGACAAGAACTCTTACACTCAGCACTGTCAAGATCAGTGACTGCAATTTCTTGTTGAGCCAATGGCACCGGTGGTGAGCGCCACTTGGTCGGCCGTCAAGTCACATGGCATCCGAGAGGCATCAGCAACACATCGCTGGGCGCCACAACATGGGCATACGTCACCAGTCACACTGTGGTCTCAACCGTAGACAGAGTTGTTGTGAGGCAGTGCAGGGCAACAGAGAATTGGCACAGGCAGCTGGCATGCCAGGAAGGCTACCAACAAGCCCTGCTGCTCGCCCACCAACTGGCTCAGCTGCAAGGGCAGAACCAGAAGGAGCAGCTGGCGCTGCCCCTGCTGCACCTGGCTGGGGCAGTTCAAGCAGCCCTTACTTGGCAGCAGAAGGTCAGTCTGCTTCTGCACTCTGGTGCTGCAACTCATGCTGCAGTAAACAGATCACGCAAGTTGCACGGCGCTTCAGCCTTAACTGAGGCGCTTGAGACTCCTCTAGCTTGGCAGCAGAGCAATTTGGCAGCATACATGTGCGCAATGCCACAGGACAAGTAGGTCCACGCAAACTTGCCAGCACATCACTTCTTGACCTGTTGGAAGCAGCACACTTGTATGTTTGCTGGTCATCGATATTACTTTCAGGCAGATGCTCAGCGACCCATCAGCAAAACGCTCTTTCGCATGTTGTGAGTGTGGTCGTTCATTCCAGACATGCCTTGTCACTACAAGTGTGCAGCATCAGCTTGATACAGAGGCTGTGTTGGATCAATGAACATACAGGCATAGTTGAGTGCTGCTCGCACAACACACAGATGTGTTACAGGTCGAGCAACATGCCATGCTGCCTCCTGCGCCCCATTTATACCCCATGCTAGACCCCCATCAGCCCATGGGTCGGGGCAGTTATGCGGCAGGGGGCTTGCAGAGGGCTGTTCACAATTTGGAGTCCCACTTGAGGGCCACTCGCCAAGATGCCCTGCAGCTGGCCACAGCTGTGGTTCGCCTTGAAAAGGAGAAGGCTGCCTTGCAGCGTTGCGTGGAGCAACAAGCAGAAGGCCTGCGTCAGACATGGCCCAGCCACAAAGGTATCCATGCATATGCTCGGCCTGAAGACATGTGACAGGCAAAGTGAACAGTGATTCTCTCACTCAATGAACCTGACAGGAAGTGTCAAGCATGCCACATTCTGTGAGCTGATCTTGGCCTGTCCGCCACAAAGTCAGGCTTGTCTTTGACCAATGACAACACCTACTTGTTGTCTGCACTCAGGTGAAAGCAGCCATGCACACCCAAAGCATGCTCCAACAAGTCTGCTCTCTACAGCTGTCCCAGCCTACACTCAGCAGCAACCACACACAGCTGCTCAACCAGCCTTTGACAGCAGCCAAAAGACCAGCACTGCCACACAGCACCATGCAGTCATAGCAGAGCAACCAGGCCATCAGAGCAGCAGTGCAGACCCTGCCCTTATGCAGTATCACGACCAGTCTACTGCTCAAACAGCTGTTGTAAGCAGCAGCGGCAGTACCAGTGATCGCCAGCCTCTTCAGCAGCTGCACCAAGAGGACCATCATCAGCATCAGCATGTGCAGCATGAGCAGCCGCTGCATGTACTGACTCAGGAGGGTGCAGTTCAGGACCGAGAGCAGCTGCCTCTAGGTGATCAGGAGCATCAGCAGCAGGGACATGAACAGCAGGGGCAGGTGCTGATGGGACCACAGCAGTGGCCACAGGACCAGCAGCGACATGCACAACAGCAGCAGCACTCACAGCAGCAACAGCAGCAGCAGCAGCAGCAGAGTGAGGAAGTTGATAGTGCTGAAGGCATCATGGCACAGTTCCTTGGGCTACAAGTGGGGGCAGAGCAGCAAGCTGGGGTGGATCAGCAGGGCACTGCTGGCCAGCAGCCGCATGGGCACTCAACACCAGCAGTGAGTCACTCAACCAGGCATGCCCTTCTGTGTTCATACAGCCGCGATCATATCTGTGTGTGTCGTGAAGCAGCTTGCAGAATGCCATGTCGGCAGTGGAGATGGTCCTACCGAACCAGTATTGCGTTGTCAGGACATGACTTCAAGACAACTGTCTTACTGAGCATCATGCGTAGCATCTGCATGTCATTGGTTTGGCTCGCACAGTATGCCTGTGTGTTATGGCTTTGACTTGCCCGTTGCCAGCCTTTTGCGATGAGTGTTTGGATGCTGCTGGTTGCTTGCTGTGTGACTCGGCACGTCAAGCCTGAACAACATGTTGCTGCGCAGCACCAGCAACCACTGCCGTCCAGCATGCAGCCAGAGTACGGGGCTGACGTCAACAGCCGGAGCAGCTTTATTCACAAACAAGCAGCTGGTCACACAGGCAAGCTTGGTTTTGGGAGCAGCAGCCATAGCAGGATTGAACACAAAGCACAGCGTGCAGCGAGCCTAAGGCAGAGCAGACAGGAAGCTGGGCCTCAGAATATGAGGCATGTCAGCCGCAGCAGCAGTCCTCAGCAATGCAGCATGNCCTTTGTGTTATTTGCCAGACATCCAAACCTACTTTAGTACCATGCACACATTGTGCATTAGCATGCCATTCTTACAGGTTGTTACAGGCTGTTCCCCATGCATGTTCATGCCAATTTCCAGCACTGATCACCGGCACAGCGTCTCACTCTTTAGAAAAGGAACAGAACCGCAAAGAGGGACCTGAGCATTGTTACATGCGCCTAGCACCATGCTGGCAAGCATATGTGTTGTTGGCATTAGTACAGGATCTCAGGCAAATGCTACTTCACCTGGATGCATGTATACCTGTCAGCGATGCGCTATTATGCCACTGCAGTGGTCACTGCAGCAAGATCCTCAGTGCAAGATGCCATATGTTCTGTCCCTGTTTGCAGGTGCGGAAGCTTGCACCACAACATCTGAGCGATGCACAAGGCTCAGCGCGACATGCACATGTCACCTGTGCCAACTTCTCCAGGCAGGGCGAGATTGTGGCCACTTACAATGATGAGGTGAGTCATCAAGAGGCATCCAAGCCATGTTTCTTGTGATGTGTGCAAGAGCAGGTCATAACACGGCACAGGGTTGGCATGTGGGAGACGGGTCGTGGTGTAGGGCAGGGTAAAAGTAAAAGGCAAGAGGGATGGGTTTTGGGAGGGTGGTTGTGCAGGGGGAGCAGGGTGTGGGGTTGGGGTGNAGCATGACAAAACACCAGACAACACTGTCACACGACTCTATTTACCGTTTCGCTATGAGAAAACTTGGTTCACTGACCTGGTCAAGAGTGTACAGCCTGTCACCACTGCTTGCTTCAGCAGGGCCATGGTCCAGCTTGCCATCATCAAAGCTCTGCTGCTCCGCAGGCAACAACTGTTCACAAACTGCCTCCTTGGGCTCCATACTAGTCTGAGAGGGCGAAGCCTTGGTAGGTGTATCCTCATCCAAGGGCGCTGCCGAGGATGCAGACTGTGAGGCTGGCTGTTCAGAAGACTTCCTCATACCGCCGTGTGAGGAGGTGCTAGTGGGCAGGACGCTGTGCAGCGTGGGAGAGGGGGGTGGGGGTGGGTNTGAATGCAGAAGTGGAAAACAGACTCATCCTGCTGAGTCATCACAGTCCAATGTGGAGGTGGCCACCGCACCTGCTAGCACCCAGCAAGAGGTGATAGACGAACAGGAGGAGGAGCTGGATTTTGAGACCATCCCTGCCAGCTGGACAAATGGCAACAATGCAAACAACAGCAGCAGTGTTACTGTGCCGTCTGCTGGTGGGTATGGGCACGGTGAAGAGGCGGTGCATGCAGCTCAGGAGGTTAGCAGCCCTGCGCAGCAGAGGTTACAGCNGCTATGTAAGTCAAGCTGCCATGACAATTCTGACTGGCAATCTCAGTCAAAACATTGGCCTGTGAAAATACTTGTTTAGTGCTCGCAGTGGTTCAATGCTGTTGGTAGCATGTGTGCTATGCAAATGGACCTGCCATGGTCATTTGGACTAGTAACATCAGTCAATATACCAACCTGTAAAGCTTTCAATAGGGGATTGCAGTGGTTCAATGCTGTTGGTAGCATGCNTTCTATGCTCTGTTTCATGCGCACTGCACACTTTGGCAGGAGAGTGCTCAAGCACAATGAGTGTGTTGGCAGTTCTGCTGCCGATACGCATCTTTCTGATGGTGTGTGGCTTGCGAGCTAGCCTTGCTGCTGCCTTGGCAAGATGACCCCACAGGCAACCTCTTGCCGTTGGATAGGTTAACACCTTGCAAGCTTGCCTCTTTCCCCCATTGCTCCCACCCCCAGAACTTAGTTGGTGTCAGCAGGTTTGCATCATTCTTGCAAGAGGTCCCATCTTATGACACTTTGTACCAAGAGCTTCCAGGTTTNACACCAGCTGCATTGGCAAACCTAGTGGCTGCAGCGCTGCGCTAGCACTGTGCAACATTTGTGATTGCTTGTCCATTTGATGTGTAACAACAACCACAATTGCAGGTTGCCTGCAATCATGCAATACAGCAGGAAAGCAGGCGGTGCAGCCATAAGGCTGTGCATCTGAACACATGCCCATGCTCACGTCACAGGCGGCAGCAGACTGAGGCATGGCAGTGGAAGGGTCCCGATCAGGGGGGTCCGCCTGGCCATCTGGGGGTGGGGTTAGGCTGGGACGCTTCAGCCCCACAGCAGCGGCTGCCTGATCCTGAGCCCGCTTCCGCTTTTGACCTGCAGCCCTCTGCACAGCGCACACAGCATCCTGCATCTCTGACTCAATGCGGCCAGACTCCTGCATCAAGCATGCAACCAAGCGTGAGGCCGCTGCAATTGACATGATTACCCAGACATGCATGATATATGTCAGGTGATGAGTGCCTTTGGACACCGTGCCAGTAGGGGAATAGCACTACTGGGTGTTCCCCTCCATTAGTGTTGCTCAACAGTGGCGCCACAACACTCTGTCTTGGCATGTCCACACCTGACACCATGATCAGCAATAGTGCCCCTTGTGACTCAGTGTGACAGATCGCCCTGCCTGCATGACTGTACCTAGCCACAATTGCAAACAATGCAAACCCAGCAAAATCACCATTCACATGCACATGATGCAGTCAGCTGCAGCTCCTTGGCAGCTGCACAATGTTGCTGAATCCCATGCAGCTAGCAGTGACATATCAAAGTTCAGTACATGTGCACAAAGGCCCCAAGCGGTATGCCAACTCACCGTAAGCTCCTGCACTGGATTTGGTTGCTGCTCTGCCAAGACGTTGTCTGTGCTGACAGGCCTTCCTGACAAANCCTTCGTCTGCCCACTTGCGCCATCAGTGGCTCCTGGCCGGGCACATGAGTATCACATGTTCAGGTGGCATGAGGCCCTGCCAGGTGTCTCTTATGGCGCGCATGCATTATGTATGCACAACTGTGCAGGCAAGGGCTTGCCAGTGCATTGCATGGGTTGATTTGCAGAACTTGTCAAGTGATGTTGATGTGTTCATAGACACCTGTGGAGAGGAAATGGTGACGTTGAACACTGTTCCTTGATGGCCACGACATGACAAAGCCACCGCTCAAAAAGCCATGACAGTTGTGGCGCTTTGACTTACATGCCTGCTGCCTCTTCACCCAGTCACAACATGGACTGCCTTGCATCGTAGCATGTGAACTCTGTCTTCCTCTTGTAGGCCAGGCTCCAAGAGAAAGAATCTGCACAAGCAAAGTGTTCATGCTCTTGATGCTGACAATGCCTTGCCATCTGCATAGCGCTCGTATTAGGCTGTGAGCTAGGTGCAGCTGCCATTGCTAGCATGATGTGCAGCTGCAGTGACATTGGCATGTTGTGCTCAAAAGAACATTGGTGCTTGTGGTAACATGCAGGCTGTCAGCAAGGGCATCGTCAACATGACATGTACATGCTGAAAGCAAATGCATTAATACAGCAAGTGCAAGCATTCTAATGCGCCTATCACTGATGCTGTTTGTACTGGACTACAGGCTGTTGGTAAGGGTGCAGACGCCATTGCCACCATGTGCCGCAACATTGCAGCCTGGGCCCAGCAGCATGGCAAAGCTAAACAGATGCCGGAAGTTGAAGACATACAGCCCTTGATTCAGCGCGTCCAGGTAAGAGCATGCTGCATTGTGGTTCATGCCATCTCCTGCTGCAAGGACTTGGCAAGTGATAGCGTTCAAGATAGGCAGTTTTGGCTCATGGTATCTGTGTAAAGGCGGGACAACTGCAGTGGTCAGGCGTCAATGCAAGGTGGAAAACAAGATCTGCCATCACATCAGTGTGTTACAGAGTGTCATACTTGTACACATATACATACAACACAGAACACAGTGAAGTCCTGTCATTGTTACCTTTCAGCGTTAAACACTGTTGCAGTGCTGCACGCAAGCTGCCTTGACCATACANTGGCTGATTGTGACTCAGTGGCTGTGTGTCAGTTGCTGCTTTAAGGAGATGCTTGGAGTCACCTGCAGTCTGAAGTTCAACTTGTCATGCGGAAACAAATATGACGAAGAGATGTGCCTAGCTCATGTATGGAGCATTATCGCAAACAGGAAGATGCCGCAACAATGAGGCGATTTTGTAGTGGCACAAAAGCAGATTACCAGGAAAACCCATTTTGAGGGTACGATACGTACAGACCCAGCTGACTGTAACATGACACATTGGGTACGAACAACTAGTGGTGATCCACCATGGATGGAGCACACAAATCCATGGTGGAATCCAAAGAAAAAAAAGGCTGGAGGTGCAGCAGATATGCAGCAGGCAAGCAGTGCTGCCAGGAGCATNCTGTACTTTGCCACAGCAGTCCATCACTTGTGGGCATATCACTGGCTGCAATATCAGTGCATATGTTTTGAGCCCTGATTGTTATTTACCCAGCTTCTGTGCGATGTGGCTAGGGTTGTAACACATCATGATCATTGGTGGTCCCTCAAGCCATTTTACCTTTGCAGTGCTGACAGTGTTGGCTTGGTTCCACTCAGTAGTGTTCATTCACGACGAACTTGCCAGGCTTCCTGCTTATGTGTCATGGAGTGAAGTGTCAGCATCTGCACTAGGCTCACATGCTGCCATGCTGGTGCAGAAACGTCAGTGTTTGCCAATCAGTTCAAGGATGATGGCTTCTGCTTCCTGGCGCTATGTCCAGGGTGGGTTGACACAGACATGGGTGGTGGCAATGCTAGGAAGCTGGGCATGAAATCCGCTCCTCTTGATGTCGATACTAGCATCAAGCTGCAGCTCAAAGTTTTGAGGAGCCTGACATGCAAGAACAATGGGGAATACCTTGATGAGAATGGCAAGAAAATGGACTACTGACCTCACACAAGCAGCTGTATTACTTGGCATGCAGGGGCTTGTGCCTCCATATGCTTTACATCTTGGCAGCTGGTAAGGTAACTGTGCAACTGTAGGCTTCAGCGGCTGCAGCGCCCACAGCAGGCTGTATGGCAAAAGCGCTTGCAATGTGCAGAATCCATGTACATACTGTTTTTGCCTTTATATTAGGGGTGATTCTGTTTTATACTAGAGATGTTACAAAAGGCTGGCACACACGTCTGGGCAGTGTGTGTGTGCCTGTTTTTTGGAGGCTGCGGCTGCTGAATTTTTGCATCTGTGGCAGTTGCTGGTTGTGATGGTGGCTTGCATTTGCGATGGTGGCTNAGGTATGCAGCATAGCTAGGCAGCAGGCGCTGGGATGCATAGCACAACTCAGCACAGCACAGCACAGCGCAGCACNTGATAAAAAGCTCTCCTGTCTTAATATGCAGTGGCCCCAACTCAAGTCATCCCTGAACAAGAGATGCCTCCCAGTCAGGAGACAGCCCTTGCCACTGCAGCTTCAAATCCCACTGGCAGCACCACTCATGGCAAAAATATCAGCAGCACTGTTGTCGACAACACCAGCAGAGCCACTGATGACGAGCGTGTGGCAGCTGCTGATGTTACAGACGCCCCTACTCAGGACACAATGCTGAGCACAGCTGGCAAAGCCAGGGACACACAACCCGAAGAGCAACTGGCAGCATCACAGATCAGTAAGCGCCTTGACGCCAAATGACTCTCAAGCAAATTGCAATTGGCTAGCCAGCAGTGCCGATGATCCAAAACCTGACCGTCTTGTGTTGTCTGCTTCTTCAAAGGACTGCTGTCGGGCTGTTTCAAAGGCTGTGTCTTGTAAGGCTTGTATCTTATACCTGATATTAACAACTGATGCAGACGCATCAGCTGCAGCACAGACCGGCTCCTCAGCAGCCAACAAGGGGAATAGCCCTGGCCAGGGCACTAGGAGGACCAGCCCAACGGCAGGAGCTGCCTCAGATAAGCCTGCTAGGGCTACTCCAAGGGCTGTGCCCGGCCCCAGCAGCCCTGCTAGGGCTAGCCCTGCAGCTGCGTCTGTCAGCAAGAGCACTGGCAAGGCGCAAACCAGTGCTGCAAAGTCCACCATCGGCAAGAAGGGCAATTCTTCACTGGACAGGGATGCTTTGAGTTTCACAAGTTGTGTGGTACTGCCTTCAGTGCCACTCAGTCTGCGTGATATGGTGTCAAAGCACTACACAGCCAGCATCAATCATGCTTGTTTCTGCGGTGTTGCATACTGAGTCAGCCCAATGCCCATGATTACTACAAGAGAAGCGGGGGTGGACCGAAGCAATTGGAATCCGGTGCACTGGTGGTTCATGGCAGCAGGCGANATGTTGCTAATGTAATATGCCCCACCAGCTGTGTCAGCTCCAACATGGCATGGCAGGATTTGTACACAACCAGGGGTACAGCCCACAGGGCTTTGGGGATCCAGCAACACCAAGGCAAGCCTTCCAAGTTCCCCCACATCAGAAATGCCAACATCTGCAAGCTTAGATGCAGCACTAGCAGCTCAACCTGGAAAGATGTTGATCAGCCCCAGCCCCAAAACAGACAAGGCAGTCTTGGCAATCAGCCTGACTGCAAACAGCAGCACACAGATCCCTGCTGCTGCATCTGCCTCTCTGCATGACTCATCCTTCCTGAGCAATGGAGCTCAGAGCTCAGAGGACGAGCAAGAGAACCAGCCTCCCCTGATGACCCCACCCAGCCAGAAGGGCAACCACGCTGCCACACCTGGCAAGTCTGGGGGTACAGCTGCAACACCATCAGCCAGTGTGCAGCGTAGANGACAGAACAACTCAGCTTGCGCAGCGTGAAATTCAGATGTGGCACATACAGTAGCTGGGTGACGCCCATACATTACATCAGGGATCGCCACATGCCCAGGGTATAATGCCCGTTTTTTTTGTTGCATGGAAGCAAGTCATGGCAAGTTAAGAGGAATGCCATGTGTTCTTCTATCGAGGCATGTCATGTGTCTTCTATTGAGGCATGCCCCAGTGTCTTCTATCTGGGTCAATTGTCCAAGGGCTACATGGGCAAATGCTGGGCAGTGCATACTCCAGCTTTCCAGAAGATAAGCAGTGCTGTGTGACCAACATGGCGATGAAATGTTTTACTGTGATGTGCTGTTACTGGCTGTTGTTTCAACGTGGTACAGACATGTGACGGCCCTCGAGGGCAAAAATTGCTGCACTCAGTTCATTGCTACTTTTATCCTGTGCACCTTCTGCGCAAGTCACCTTTTGGTCTGTGAGACACAGCTTTCAGTGGCTTTCAACAGGAGCTGTTTTTCAAGCTTGAGGACTGCACATGCCGTACTCTACAGCTTTTCTGACTTCTGAGAGTTGCTCAGACACAGTCATCTCCCGTGATGTCACGCTCTAGATTGAGTGTGACTCCAAGCTTGCCTTAAGCCTTAAGGTGTTCAAACCTTTGCGGGTTGTTGGTTGTCTGCTCATGTCGATTCACTACTTACTGCCAATATACAAGTGTGTAACTCATTTGACTTACTGTGTCGTTTGCACAGTAATGACCAGTACCTGGTATTGTTGAGAGGCACTTCTGATGTCGTCAAGATCAGTGCACAGTGTGAAGTCACACCTCTGCTACAGGCTGCTTGTGTGCAAGCCCGCCATNCTTGCGGATAAAGCATGGTTCCCATGCAGACATCTTGATTTGCAAGATCCCATGCAACAGCTCCCCCATATGTTGCAATCTGGTGTCCTTATACGCCATCATGCGTGTGCTGGCTCCTTCAATCTTGCTAGCTAACCAGCGGTTCAATGGAATCAGCAACACCACCACAGCAAGGCCAGCCAGAAAAGCGTATCTGACCTGCAAACCATATCATTGTACACTACATGTACAGGTCACAAGGGCATTGGCTCAGCAAAAAGCTCCAGTACTTGCTTTACACTGTGTGTGCTGTCACAGGTTTTGTTGACAGACATGGTTGATGATGCCAGAAGCAAAGGCGAGCTGCACACCCGTGACTGGCAGAGCGTGCCAGTGTTCGGCCTCACAGCAGCTTCTGCAGATCAGCCTAGCGGACTGACCATCAAACCAAACTCCGCAGCTTCTGACACACCGACAGCTTACAATCAAGGATCTGATAACAAGCAGCCCATATGCCACGACACTCCTGCAACAGGCATGCTGTCTGACACCACACCTCCCTTGGTACAGCAAGCTCCACCTATCAGTAGCTCTCCTCCATCCACTACTTTGCAAGCGCCTTCCTTGCCTGCATTCCTGACCGGCTACAACCTCACTGCCAAGCACAAAGTGCATGAGCCGGGTACGATCACGCAGCAGCCAAGCAGTCTGGGGTCAATAACACACACAGCTTCACAGAGCTCTGCAGTCTCACTCTCACCTGCCGCTAGGTCTCCTGAGACGAGCGCTGCAGTTGCAGAAGGCAAGGGCAGGGCCAATGTCTCCTCTGTACAGCATGCTGCCCCAGCAAACCACTCAGCTGCAGAACCTGACAACTTCCTGCTAGATGTGCAGCTGCAACAAGGGGAACAGTACACCCGGGCTAGCTGCTGTCCTAGCTTCAAGTCAGACACAGAGCTGACTAGTCAAGGCACTGCCAATGCACTGCACAGTGCATTGCAATCCATTTCAAAAGGTGTGCTACTCCATTTTTCCTGCTGCGCAATTTTACGCTGCTTACTGAACTGGTTGAGCACCTGCCACATGTACTCCAGGCCATGTACGTACCTTTTCATTTGGCACTATTTGCCACATGCTGTGGAACAAGGCACAATTCAAACTGTGCTGACATATTGTTGCTTCACTCTAACAACAAGCATTGCAGTCTGCGAGCTGCACAAAGCAGGACCACGGCAAGTGTGCACGTATACATATGCATAAAGCCACAATCATCATTTGTTGTGCAACTCCCTGCCCAGAATGTCTCGTACAAATTGCAGTGGCCCGCATCTGACCCCAGCTGCACATGCTGTGACATTCGGCATANTCTCTGGTACCCTTGCTGACTTTGATGTACCTAGGCACGCAGTCAAATCAGAGATCCTGACAAACTGCACTATATAGACTCGGTTCACGCGGATCAAGCGGTGCACTGTTGAGTTGCTGGCGAGCTACCTGCATCCCGAGGTCTCAGAGCTTCACACGTCTTGCGACGAGTTGCACTGGCTTCGTGCCATATCATACTGACTGCGTAAGCGCTTCCGCGACCTGGACCCACCGTTACGCGCACCGCTAGGCAGATTACAGTCACATCCGGCTGTGCGTTGCAGCGTGCAGCATTGCTTGTTCATAAGGTGTGTCAAGACCAGTGTCACGAGCTATCATGCTCGCAGATGTCGTCAATTGCATTGCAAACTCGATTGACCGCCAACACGACTATTCGAATTCACTATCATTCCTGACGCAAAAGCGTGGCCTCGTGTGTACATGTCTGTGCGCCGGGCTACGAGGGGCCCCGGTCTAGACTATGCAGAAGAGCGGCTGATCAGCTGTATTGCAGCAACCAAGACAGCTGACGGTATCATCACTGCCTGTTGCACCCCTACGTATACGAGGCTGAGCGTCAACATATGTTCGACATCACGCACATGGGCTCACCCCAACGTCCATAGCAGATCCAATGGGATGCGATCACAGGCAAAGCCAGCCTCCTGATCGGTGACCAGTAGTGGGTCAGAGCCAACTGGACAAAACTGCTCAGCTATCAGAGCGTAATCAGTTCTGCACTGCTGATGTACCGGGTCTGCTGCCTTTTCGAATGCCAAGTAGATGTGGAAGGACCAGCTGGATACAAGGTGGTGTGGTCCATATATCTAAAGCACAAGAGCAGCGGGCATTATGTTGGTTTCTCAGAATGGAAGGCCAGTGCACTTTTCCGTGCAAGCAAGTTCCCTCCCACTGGCACATCTTTTGATGAGGACTGGATCAACTTGTTGAACCTGCTGCTGGATCCTCGTTGCCCGCACCCATACGATGGCACAGTAGCTGGAAGTGTTGCATGAGTGAGTTTGGACAGTGACGCGTCACACCATGTTGCTGACAGCCAGTTCACAGCATCCATCATGGCTTCTTGTTCAATCCGATACAGTATGTTGTGTATGCAGCATGCCAGGAACATTTAGCTACTGCAGAAAGTGTATATTGGATATGCATCGCGTACTAGGCGAGGTGATGGATAAATGTTGAACATGATCATATGATATGATATGATAAATGTTGAACATGTTCACATGCATGTCAGCCTATTGCAGCCTGTGATAGCCTCTCAAAAGGTGTACATTTGACACCATCATTCGGGTAGCTGACTCGTGGTGGCAACACAGCAAGACCATCAGCGCAATTTATCTGCTNCAGCAGCAATAGGGCATCTTGGTAGCAAGACTGCCGGCTGCTAGTGCAAAGCCTTGGTCACTAGGCGGGTGGATCATCAAGTCCAATTACACAGGCTCAAGCATGCAGTTGTCATTGCACTCATGTCTCTGCGAGGCCGATAGGTCACCTCAGGCTGGACGGGTCTGCCGGAGATGAGGCAATCCACCCGCTTGGCTTCCTTCAGGAGGCTCTGCAGCTCCTCTGGTGCTACCAGCAGAGCAGGAGCCTTGTAGCTGTGCAGGCTCTCCACCATGCTGTCCCGCGCTTCAGCTGCTGCTGTTGAGCCCTGATCCTGCAACAGGGGCGTTCAGCTGTCTTGCAACACAGCCGGACAACCAATGCATCAAGGCACTATGCTGCTGGTGAAGTATGCAATGGCATCTGTGAGCACAAGGCCCCTGCCACACAGGAGCCTACTTGCAGCATGGATCTCACAGCAGTGTCTCACAGCTGTTGCGGACAGCTGGGAGGTACGCGTGGGAAACTGCATGTCATGGAACAGTTGCCTAGGGGTGCGTGCACATGTTAGCGTGGCGTAGTCAAGCAGCCAAGCTGATGCAACACAATGCTGCCACCCCACAATTTTTTGTCATAACAGGAGGTTCTCACTACAGGATGCTTTCTTGCCGCAGATGGGTGCCAGCAACATTCTGGAACTGCAGACAGGGTGAGCGAGTGAGGAAAAGCCAAAGTAGTGATGCAGGAGCAGCAGGGAAGCTGACCTGCTCTCGCCTGTCCAGATCAGCTGCACCCCGCAAGGACAGGATCTGCTGTGGCCTCAGGAACATGGCTCCTGCTATGAACCTGCAGTACCAGGATGATGCTGCAGCCAACTGCATGCGCATGCACGTGCATGTACCCAGATGCAACAACAGAACACTGATGTCAAGTTTATATGACCCTCACACAGTATGCTTCATTCAAGAAAGCAGCGTGAGGTACCACAATGCAGTAAATACACACTATATTACACGACCAGGAAGGTGGTTTGTACTTTGCTTGTTGGCCTGATAGGCGGACTACATCGTGCGCCCACTCAGTTACTTGTCTTCAGGCATGCACGTGCATGTACACTGCCTGGCAATACTCACAACACACCAACATACTGCAACGTCATTCTTAGCCACATACTTTGTCAATATCAAGTATGTACAGGAAGGTTGCAAGGAGGGCTAATGCTACAATGACACCTTGCAACAGTGGCAAATACAGCCCTAGGGGTGCCGTAACAGACCAGCAAATCTGGTGTACTTTGTTGTTGTTGTACCTGTAGATGATGGTGATGAAGGGGAGGGGGGCCATGAGGCCAGCCTGAATGGGAGCCTCCTTCAGACCCACCAGGCCTATCATCAACANGCTGCTCAGTTTGGTGTGCATCCTTGCAGGTTCAAACAACAGGGATCGCTCTGAGGCCATGACAACAGCTGTGCAGCGCTTGCAAGTGGCACCACAAGACGCAGCAAAGCCACAAGCCTCACAGCCAGCTGCTGACCAAGTAGGCTCAAGCAGCACTGCTGAAGAAGATGGTTGGGAGGTCGTCATGCCTCCACAACAGCAACATGAAGTCGCTCAGATGCAGCCTGCTGCAGTGCAGCAGGATGTGGCTGATGGTCAGCAACGGGACCCCGCAGCTATAACACAACAGGCACCAGATGCTAAGAGTGAACTGTTGCCACGCCCATTGCGATATAGGTTTTGTTCTATGTACATGCATGAAGTGATTGACATTGCTGCATTGTGATCACTGCCATATGCTGTGACGGACTTGACTGATAGGTCAGCACTGGCATGTCGGGTGCCGCCATGTATTGATATGGCGTGTGGTTGTCTTGGGTACAAGCCCCAGTGCCAGATGGCATGACCAACATGTGCACAATGACACAACGCACATCTGTGACAGAACGTCCATGAGCAGCAGATATGTATTGGCGCTTCAGTGTATTAGCGTGGTACTGCATCTTCAGGGAACATTGCTTGTGGACAATGAATGCTCTTGACTTGCGCACCATAAACAAAGTGGGTGCTTGCAGATGGCAGGACGAAATGGATCCTGCAGACATGCTTGCAAGAGCACACTACCGGTACATCAATGCCATCACAGTGCATGACCCTGCACCTATAGGCCCATCCCAAACACTGGCTGTCAAGGTAAGAGCCTACCTGCCAGTTGCATCTACATTGGGGACATGCGTCTGCTGTACAGCAGCTGTCACATGATCCTGAAGGCGGGCGTGGAATCAATCAGAAATCAAGCCTGGCAAAGTGCTGTACTCGCACATGACTCAGTATCAGTGAAGATGAATACCATGTGGGTGTCAGCAGTTGCATCTGCATGTCAGCAGACTTGCTTGCTTGTTGTGTTATGTGTTGTGCTGTACTAGCTTCACACACTAGCCTTGCTGTATTGCATGAGTTACACCTCAATTGAGTGCTTGTTGTAACTGACAAGGCGAGTCATCAGAGAGCTACAAATCAGCATGCCATGGCACTGCAGGTTGCCATCATGGGTTCGTCCTTTATGCTACATCAGATACGCCACATGATTGGGGCAGCAGTTGCAGTGGCAAGGGGTAACCNACGCAGGGCAGGCGTGAAACACACAGTCGAACTCAAGATCAACATAACCGACTCGCAAGAGATGCTTGAATGCAGAATATAGCGGGGGCTAGTGTTGGGTCACCTTGATGCTATCCTCGCTTGCGGTATCAAGGTCCACCAACTGCACACGTCCGGAGAACTTTGCTTCCAGCTCTTGTAACGCACTGGCTTTCCCGACATTTCTTGCGGTTGCAACAACTTGACTCTGAGTGGTTTCCAGAATGCTCTTGACTAGGTGGAAGCCCAGGCCCCTGCTGCTGCCTGTGATCAAGACAACGGTGTCCGCGTTGAAAGCAAGACTAGCTTCCCCACTTGGTGCCATGATCGCTAAGTCCAACGTGTGAAGACGCAACGGATGTGACGAACCAGCAGTGCGCTACCGAGTGCGCTCCGCTTGCTTGACTCGATCGTGACTTGATCGTACGTTACGATCGCGTAACGTCAACCTTCACGTAAGGGCCTCGAGAGCTCTGCTCGCCTCACGTGCAGATTACTACCGCTACTCCTTCTTATACGAGGTGACGCTGNGGTTTTAAGACTGGTACACGAGCTAAGACCAAATGCATAATAGAGCCAAAAACATCACACGATTTTGGTACGACTTTGGAGTACAACAAAATAAATGGTGCCATATTGTTTCTCTTGCTCTTGACATTATTGTATGTACCTCTGCATTGCATTGCAGATGTGTGCATACCGTGCCAATGAGCTCTTCAAGCACGTCCTCAATGGTAATGATGCCGACAGGCTCATTTGCCTGCGCAGCCTTGACAGCTGGCCAGCGCTCCTCCATGTTGCTGCTGCTTGGCTTCTCATCTTCCTCATCAACTACTTTGTCCTTGTTTGTCTTGGAGCTTGAGCCTTCACCTCCATCTTTTGCTTCGCTTTCACCAGGTTCTGGTGGCTGGACCTTGTGTAGCTCTGGTTGCTTCTGCAGGTTCCAGACATCAAGCATGAGATACAGCCTAGGTGTTGACTGGCTGTAACTGAACAACAGCATCCAGTAGCACTTGTTGCATGAGTGAATGGAGCAACACCTTGTCAAACGAAGGCCCAAGGGCAACCCAGCCCCAGTCAGAGGGCAATGAAGAGGAAATGCCAGGCCTGCGGCGCATGCAGGTCCAGGGCGGCTGGAAAGTGCCCTGCACCCATGCTGGCCTCCTGCTCCTTCACCCTCCTCTCCCGCTCAACAAGCTGCTCATACAGCTCCTGCAGGCCAGTCAAAGCTCAGCCTCATGCAGTGATGAGCAGGTGTTCATGGGTTACTGCTTGTCCATCTGGGCCATCAGACTGCTCCTCCCTGGTGCTCAGCTGCAGCGAGCTGTGCAGACAGGCCAGCGGGGCATGTGTACAGCACGTGAGGAACAGCTTGTCAGCGGGCATATTGATCTCAGCCACATGCAGCAAAATCAGATTTGAGCTGCCATGTACAGTTTGCCTGCTGGGCTATGCATACATGGTATCCATGACATATGTATGTTGGCCTGACTTCAAAGTATCACTCATGCTGCTAACAATACAGACTCTACTTTATTGTTGCAAGCCGCAGCATCCCCATTGGATGTCAACAGGGCATTGCTGTCGTGACACTGCAACAGACTTTCAGCGCTGTGCATGCATAGCAAATGGAGTCGTATGCATGCATAGCCAATCGAGTCATATGNGTTGCATTACGCCTGGTGTACCTGGTCCATTTGTCATGCAAATGGCGGCAGTCTGTTGTGAACTTAAGTACTATCTGTCTACCCTTGTTCAGTGGCATGTTTGTACGGCAGTGCTTGCCAGGGTTGCACATAAGATGCAGGAGGTTTTGCTTGATGAAATGATTCCATCAAGTGACTCAATGATGCTGCATGCTAGAACCTGACTGGTCCAGCAGTGGCAAGACAGATTGATATATGCAGGGTGCTGTGCTGGTGACGCTGAAGAAGGGAGAGGACTTGCCAGCAGCAGACCCTAATGGCTATTCAGATCCCTACGTCAAGTTCAAGCTCAATAACAAGACTCAAAAGTCCAGCATCAAACGCTTCACCATTAATCCTGCTTGGAATGAGAAGTTCGAGTGGTTCAAGGTACAGCTGGGCATTTCTGTTTGCAGCTCTGCGCATTTATCTGGTGTGAGCATCTTGCTGGCAATATGTGGCAGTGTATTTGTTGCAGGTGCCTGTGACAGAGATTCTGGAGTGCAAGGTCTTTGACAATGACACCCTTAGTGAAGATGATATGCTGGGCATGGTAGAAATCGATGTGGCCAAAGAGATTGCAGGGTCACCCAATGGTGAAGTGCTCAAGACCTGGTTCCTGGAGGNCACAGGACTGTGGTTGAGTGCTCGGAGTGGTGTTCACTTGCAGGCTGTCACAATCAGCAAGGCTAGGGTGGCAAAGCAGCAACAGCTGCTACACGCCTCTGCACTGCGTGCATCCTGACGGTGGCGCCATCCCATACACGCTACTGCTGGTGCAGCGTAAGTACCCCACCATGATTTGGGAGAAGCTGCCTAGCGGAGTGTCGCGCGCACTGACCCCAAAAGCATATCAGTCAGCAATGACTTGCATTGACAAGGAGACCGCCAAGGTAAGCTGATGACACGACAACAGATAACATTTGCATCCTTGAACAACGCGTCACAAGTCAAGTTACAATGTCATGAATTTTCAAGTTGATGCTGTGATGTGGTTTGCTGTGGTTTGCTCTCCATCTCTTAGCATGGCTGCTGTTGTAATGCAGATTTTACTGCTTGTGCTGTTGCTACCTTTTCCAATGGTATGTCATGAGTGATACACACATGTTGCAAATGTAGCACTCATGCTAAAGGCAGTATAGCGGGCAATGATGTATAGGTAGCGGATGCTGTGGCCGGTGAGGTGCTCCAGGAAGAAGTGGAACGCTGCAAGCGCCTTGTTGGTGGCAGCTCAACCTGCAGGCCAATTGAGCGCATGTATGCAGAAATGGTGGTGCATGGTGAAGCCCAAGAAGCTCCTGCAAACTTCAGCACAGCACAGCAGGATTGCAGCACAGCACAGCAGCAAATGCATGTAGAGGTATGCTGGAAACCACTTGATGCAAAGCACCACACAGCTGCTGTTGCTTNATGAAGTGTTCAAGTGTGTTGGCTGTGGCAAAACAACACCTGGCAGGACGACAGACGGCACAGGACCCCGTGACATCGAGCAAGAAGCTACCAAGCTCTGGAACTACGCTCTGCAGACATTGCACCACAAGGTGAGGCGCATGCAGATGGTGTGTACGCTGCGCATAGTGTGCGCCATGTGTACCTTGACGCGCTAAGTAAGAAGCTGCCTAAGCAGCTAAGAAGCAGGCTCTGTAGACGCTTACATCAGGTTGTCTTGCATTGACTGCCACCCAGGTCAGCCCTGCATGCTGAGTGCTGCGTGATAAATGCAGCGGCTGTGCCCCGTTGCTTTGCCTGAAGCTATATGATAATGCAGCAAGCCCTGTTGATGGAAGACAGCACTGTCAAGCGGCTCTCGATTGAGAAGGAAACCTTGAAAAGTACACTGCAGTATATGTCCGCCAGGTCTGCCTTGCAAGGGGCCTTTACTCCATCAACTGAGCCGTCCACAACCGACACAGAAAGCAAACCTGACTCTTCTTGATGAAAGACTTGCTGCTGTGCTGTTTTGTACTGGACTTGGAGTGTAGCCCTTGCTTGTGAGACTGAGCATGGCTTCAGCTGCCACAAATGCTACTTGAGTCTATGTCAGGTTCTGTTGCAGGTCCAAGTCAGCCCATTTGGCTTTGCTGTGCTGTATTTGCCGCTTTGCAATGTGTGTGTCTGTAGCCGTATCNTCTTTGGCGACGGCTGCAAATTTGACTTGTGATGCATGACCAAGGCTGTTACTGCTGTGTAGGCTGTGGCTATGTGCCTGAATGCTGCTGTTGACCATTGGACAGTCTGGGTCGTAGCCCAAGTGCACACTTGCTGACAAATATCTATATATGAGGCGAACCTTGTGCTTGCTACAATAATGTAGGGAAGTGCTTTGCCTGCCATAGCCAACCTGCTGCTGCAGATGGGTGTGCCGTGTGCATGAAGCAAAAGTTCTGTTTCAATACCCGTACATGAGCCTAAAGGTGATCTGTTGCGTGCAGCATGACAGCATCAGCGTGATCCCTCCCTGGACAAGGTGTCAGTGCAGGGCAGGAGCTCATACCAGAGTCACAGCTTGTACGCCTTCTGAACCCTTTGATGTGACGACATTGCCTGGCAACACACAAAGAACAGACTATGGAAAGTACGCTTGACAAATACAGCACTATTAATATCATTTAGCATTCAAGCTGCAAGTGTCGTCAGACCAGCCATTGCAGTCCGAGTCTATGGTCCCTGAGGTTTATGCACTAGCCCAGTGCTGCAACAGGTGTCCGCTNTGCTTCATTACAGTGTTTGGCATGGCATCAAGTCATACATCAGCAATTGGACATGACAAGTTGAATCCGTACAGCCGTGGGGCAGGTATACTCAGTTTACAAGCGCCAGTCTCTCCAATAGAACCAATGCCAACACATGAATGACAAGGACTCAATGAAAAGCTTATGACATACAAACATTCATAGGCAATGCCATGTATACAAGCTTTTGTTGCTGTAGCACATATGTCACAGGAGCACTCATACCCTCCAAAAGTCTGAGCACCACGTTGTCCATAGGTACTGCCTAGTCAGACCTGATCTCAGGACAAGCAAACTTACGTCTGACAACAAAAGCATAATGTAAGGCATGTACAATTACATATGATCCTCAACCCAAGAGATCTGCCACAGCCCCCTAGCACACTGCCGGCAGTCTAGGTAGGCCACGCGGATGTAAAAGTGGGCTTGCAGCATAGATGCTCTCTCATGTTGTACATATGCATACCCTGGTTGGGCTTTAGCACACCGATCATTGCATTGCTGCGTGCTGCAGCTCTCCCCCTACTCTGCTTTGATTTCACCCACCAGACTTTGCAGCGGCTCTTGCATGTGCTGCTGCATATGCATTTGCGGGTCATGCATTTGCGGCTGAAAGTGCTGAGGTTGCGCATCCCTCACCTGCAGTGGCATGACACAAACATCTGCAGATTGGCAAAAANGCATGTCTTTCAGCTCTTGCAGGTCCAAGCCTACAGCACATGTATTGTCAGGGTTGATGGGTACTGAAACTCCTCTACACAGTAATCGCGTAAAGGTGCACGGTTACCAGCTAGAAAACTAACAAGGACGTCACGAATGTCGACAAACCCAATGACATCGGTACAGTCGTCCGGCGCGTCCCCTTCAGTACATGCGACCACAGGTGCGCTGAGTATATGCTGCGCCGCTAGCACCTGCAGCATATCAACTTGATCAGCTTGCCAGTACGAGCGAGCGCAAAGCAATAATCATTGCCAGAAACAACGTTTAGCTCACAGTACTCTCACTTCTAGCACATGCTCTANCTTCTGTCCCTTAGGAATGTTGTGGTTTGCCTGTCTCTGTAGGTTAGGTTCTTACACATTACTCCCACAACTTGGTGACGCACCATTTGTGGTGCTGTTTGATGAGCATGCATCTATCATTTGTCCAGGTGTGAGTGGTTGCAGACTATGATGCTGTGTCACAGCAAGCACCATGCATGATGATGAACAGCTCTGCTGCTGTGCAGGCACAGCAGCACCAGTTCAACATGCCCTTCCAGCTGTGCCTGCCCGGCCCCGACCAGTACAGCGACACCTGCGAAGATGCTTGTGTGTATGAGCTGGAGCTGGAGGCGGGGGATGTCATAGTGCTGGCCACAGATGGGGTGCTGGACAACCTGTGGGATGACCAGATGGCTCAACTGGTCTTCCAGAGTCTTGGGGTATGCAGAAGTGCTGCAGTGCACTTGACGCTTGCCAAANTTGGCAAAAAAGATAGCAGTTAGGGCACGCAAGCTATGCGGCAAAGGGTGCAAGCCTGTCAGCATTGTTGTCAACTTAACAAGCAGTTGTGACAGTCAGCAGCTCAGAAGGCCAGCAACCTATGCTGAAGATTNCTGACAACTGGTGGCTTCTGTTATTTTGTGTCATTGGCTATGCCATCTGCACATCAGCGCTGAACCTGTTTCTGGNGAGGTAAAGGACAAGGAAAAGGTCCTGGGAAAGGACTCGCAGAAAAACGGTAGCCGCTCTGGCAGGCCTGAGATTGCAATCATCCCTGTGTCAGGTACATATGATGCTCACGGCATGAAACATATCATGCTCACAGCTTCTCTCATCAAAGCATTAGCTCTGCAGCCACCCACAAGACGCACTTAGATTGATGCACAAATGCCGGCCTTTAGCGCTCCATCGACAAACGAGTGTCAGACACCGGGTAACTTGCACCAAGCAGGTGTACCTTTGCTTTTGGCGCTTCCAACAGCTTGTCATTTGGCACTGCACGTCTTGTATGTTGGTCATTGCGCAAGTCCCAAACATGCTCAGGGCTGTGTGTGAGTGCTGCATGAATCATATGCCACTACTGCTGTTTATGCTGCTGCTGCTGCTNCCAGTCAACATATCGAGACAACTACATTGCACACAGACGCTAGCAATGGACAACATCTGACGATCACACGTCCATACATACTGTTGTGATAAGGACAATAACATGCTACGGTATGGACTGGCTCTTCATGTGACTTGCCGTGCAATTGCAGAGGTTGCAGCAACAGCATAGGCTGACAGTTTGAGTCTTCCAAGCTGTAATGATTTATTGACACCCCTCATGAGTGATCACTTGCTGACTCACACAAGAAAGCCAACTTGGACGCATCACTGTCTCAACCGGTGGCGACACGACAGCAAAGCATTGTAACCTGCAGGACAAACAGGAAATTGCAAGGATCAAGCCATTGGGTGGTCCAGCAAACATATCACGCCAATCCAGGCTCATGAAAGTCTGTATTTCCTATAGGCAGCATACCGCCCCTGGCAATGCAAAGTTGATAGACACAACAATCTGTATGACCTCCTTACTGCGCCATTAACAGAACTGATGACCAACACTCAACAGCAGCCACTGGCAAAGGACGGGATTGATTCTAACGACGCTGCATGCTGGTAAGCAACAGAGCTGTCAAACTCACGTGACCAGCCTCACCTATGTCACAACTGCTTACAAGCTTGTAATTGACTGTGGGCATGCTGTTGGTTCTACAACACTATGCAAGTACACTGTATCATGCAAAGCAAATTAACAGACTACGATGCTGCTGCAGCAGCAGCAGCAGTTCTTNCATAGTGACCATGTTCATAACACACATGACACCAGCTACTGTTCCATGCTGTGTCATCACTGGCAGGCATGACCACATGGGCTCCAGTAATGCTGAAATGTGATTGTCGTAGCACTCCATGCCAGCTGTAGTGATGTACATTAGCAGATTCTGCAAACAAAGCTCTTACGCACATGCAAGCTGTAGGTGTCCTGCCATGCTGCAGCCTGCTGGCTGCTGTCAGCTTCCCCTTGGCTGTTCACAGCTGCTGCTTGGCTGCCCTTAGCATCTGCCGGGCTCTGGGCAGCTTTGGCAGCATCTTGCTGAGCCGCAGCACCTGCTTTGGAAGNGCCTAGAACTGGCAGCATCAGGCTGCTTTCCGCTGCTGGCTGCTACATTCTGTCTGACATGGGTTGGACGCGCTGGGAGGCCGGTGAGGTGAGCTCTTCGTGAAATACNAGATCTAGATGTGGTGATACTCAGGTTCGAAATCCCAGGGTGGACGACCTCAAAGTCAAGTTGTGGTGATACTCACATCAGCAATCACTCCGACATGCAGCTGCATCGTTGTGTGCGATGAAGCCTTTTATACTCCTGCTGCAGTTTTGATTCAAAGTTCAAAACTGAATAAACTATGTGTGCATTGCCTGATGGCTCAGCGCAGCGAAGCTCGCGATACGCACATCTCGACCTGCTGCAACAGCCTGTGCAACGAAGCCACGTAGCTCNAGAAGAGGGGGTAGGAGCACCGCCTTGGCCTGCCAATATCAAAGCTCATCAGTAGGGGATACACTGCCACTGGATGTTATGCTCTGCCACTGTACTACATGTGCAGATAATAGATAACAGTCTGTGAACACAAATGCAGCTGGAAGCTTCAAAATCAAGGGTGGCTAAAGCATGCACGAGGGGCTGTTCAAGGCGGTTCTTGTAGCAAGCCACCTGTTGACATGACATCNTGTTGTGGTGCGCTGTTGAAGTGAGTTGGACACACAGGTGTTGGTGGACCCTGAAGCAGCTGCCAGAACAAAGATACACAAGCAGGAGCGCAAGGCAGCTGGCCGCAAGCGCAAGTTGGAAGATGTGCAAAGGCGACGGGGAGCCGGCCTTGCTGTCAAAAACAAGAAAAAATTCAGGAATGATATCTAGGCTGCTGGCAACTTTGTACATTTGCATTTGTACAGCAAAGTACAAGAGGTGATTCTGTGTATCTGTCATCTGTCAGAGGGGTTTTAAGTCATCTATGTTGTGTGTGTCTGATTGACCTCTGTCCAATAGACGAATAATATTATGCGAGTTGTGGTAGCAAACTTGTGCCCTGGAAACATTGAACCCTGTACAGCCCTTGCTTTCCGAGAATTGTAGCTGCCAAGCTGTACCTGTGTGTATTGTGAGTTGAAGATGGTCCTGTATACTGCCATTATGATATCNCAGATGGCTCCAATGACTTTGGACAAGCATGACTGTGACTCAGTGCCTGAAAACTGTAACAGATTCAATACACCTTGTGTGCAATTCCACCACTAGCAGTTACATTCTTCGTGGAAAGGTATCTCTCTGGCTAGCTAGGAATTGCGCACAATCTTGCAGTCAAGTGTGGCTACTCAACTTGCAACTTGGGAAAATTTTCACATTTTTCTGATGTGCAACCGTGTGAAGAGAAAGCAAGCAGGTCAAGTGTCTGATGGAGACAGTGCAGTGGTGCTGCTCACAAACCTGAGTTTGAGCAAATTAAACAAGCCAATGCCGTAGATGACAACCCGGGATAGGATGAAGGCAAACACCAGAGCAAGGCCATTGTACAGATATGNTCTGTTTGATCTCTGGCATTCGTTCATCCACCTGTGTTACGCACACGTCTGTCTTTAGGTGTGGTCCGCAGGATAACCGCGTGCTTCAACTGGCGCGCTCTGCAGCTCTTCGGCGGAAGTCTGCGCTTTCGTAGATCTGTCGTCGCCATTCAGGTAAGGGCAAACGCGCTTGCAGTGTCGTACCGAGCTGCTCCTTGACATACCGTTAAATATATCGCAGGGCCACATCCGAATCCGAGCTGCACAAACCTATCGAGCAGCCATCGCCGCTTTCAGAAATGGCTTTGCAAGCGCGAGCACCTCACGCTATCAATTGCCAGCGCACACGCGCCAGCCATGCAATCGGACTGGTAATCTGTTTCCTGGGCTGGGCGGGCTGCAGTGCTCAAAATGCTNTCTCCGTCGCCACTACCCCTTGTGACAGCGAACAGAAGCACTAGATCACCCCATCCTGATGCCTGTCATCAGTTGCCAATGTCACATCAAGATTGCCTATAATGCTGATCTGGTAACATGCAGGCAACAGCCGTGCTGACATCGACCCAGGTTTGTGTCGGCACAAAGGAGCCATTGCTGCTGGCACTGAACTAGATATGCCTGATTCACACTACCTGTCAGAGCACAACAAGGTGTTGCAGCTTCCAGCTGGTCCACGGACGATCATTCTACTACTTGTGCTGTTGCTGTTCTGATCAATACTCTTTGCTCTTTCTGCAGAATCCATCCTGAGAGGCTTTAGCGCAGTCGCTGCAGAGGCCAGCCTGGTAAATGCCCTNGCCTTGCAGAGGTGATTTGCCCTTTTTCCAGTCCAGCACTAGCAGCCTAGAGTCACAGTCCTGCAGCAACAAGCTTCTATCAGCCATCAGCACTGACAAGGCAATACGGCCATGTTTGTAAGTACACACAGCAGCAATTCACAATCTGATGCAGTGCAGTGCTGGCTGGTTGGGANCACTTGCCAGGCGGTCAGACACAGAATGCTCAAATGCAGAGTGGTCCACGTCTTGGCATGTCTCAGGCCTCTCCAGTCCTTGCCAACCAACCTGGACCTGCGAACAGCATGCCTATGGCCTCTCAAAGCATGAATCCAGCACAGAGTCCTGCTCAAAGCCGGGATCAGCCAAACTTGGCTTCGCCACATCTTGCGACAGCAGACAGCAACTTGGGGAACATGGGGCCTGCAGCTCAGCAACAGGCAGCTTTGTTGAGATCACAGCAGGCTCCTGCAGCTAATGGGCCTCTCATGAGCAATGGCAAACCAGCTCTACTACGTGGTCCTGCAGCTAGAGATGGTGTGGGCTGGGCGCAAGGGCCTACTATGGTCANTTTCGAAGCAAAGCAAGCGGAGCACAGCCAGGTTGATGATTTTATTCGTGCGTGACTCAGATGCTTCTTGCATACACTGGCCGAAACCTGTAATTCTCGGAACATCATCCGACTCATGCACCGAAACGGCTGGCCGAAACCTGCAATTTGTCCTTCATCTGCTTCAATGCTGCATGCATGCAGGTCTTTGGCACGTATATTGGCTTGAACGCTGCTGGTGCTTCCTTCAATGTTTGTGGCAGCTTCATGTGGGTGCCTCAAAACAATTTGGTCTGACATCGGGAGGCTCACATGTTGCTGTAACATGCATGAGCTATAATGCAAGTCTTGCATCAGCATCTTGTATCAGAATCAGAATCGTATCAGATCTCACATCAGCATCTTATATTAGCAATCCAAACCTGGTGCGCCGGTCACCATGATTATCTGTCACGGAAAAGCCGCTCTTACTATATNGAGCCAGCACATTTTATAAGATGAAAATGAGATCCCACTACGATCAGCCATCACTAGCTCAGGTGTTGTTGCGCATGCATAGGACAGGGAAGTAGTGTCTATCAGCAAACTGCCATGGGGCCTGCAGCTGGGCCTGCCATGAACCTCCTAGGACAAATGCTGCATGGCTGATGTCAGTGGCACCTGNCAGAGTCAACTTGAGTGAGGCAAGCTTGCTGAAGCAGCTTTTCACCAAGTATGCCACACCAGCGATTGATTACATCATGGAAGGCATGGATGCTGGTGAGCTGGTTCAGAAAGTCAAACTCACTGTGGCTGTGACCAGCCTCAACTTGATAACACAGCTATGTCACCTGCTGGAGACCTTGCTCAAGGAGAGTGGCCACTATACAGACCCCAACGTAAGCTCAGCAGTGAGGCTTTGACTGCATCCTGTTCTCATAACACACAACCAATGCAAGTACACTTGATGCTAGACATCACACTCACTGCTTTTGACAGATGCTCAGTGTTCATAATGAGTATTGTGCTGACACCAGCTAATAATCATTTTGGACCACTTACTTGTAACCCCGCCTGCTCTTGATCTGGACATATGGCGTTGCAGGTATTGGAGGCAATCTTTGTCTTCTGCTGTGTGTGGAGTTTGGGAGCTTGTGTGATTCAAAGGCCAGGCTGTGATGACAGGGACAGGTCAGCAAGCTTTGCCGGTACTGCTGCTGCCAGCAACAGCTTGCAAATGCAGCTGACATGTGCATGATGTTTGCAGCTTGAGTTGAGCAAGCGCCTGCCCCTCTGCTATGCAACGCTTTTGGGAACACACAACAGTGGCATATCCTTGGCAGATGGCTATGGCAACCTGGACCTTGCATATCAACACTACTTTCACTGGATCAGCTGGGTGGTAAGCATCAAGGCGTTGCTACTGACTTTGATATCACAGTCCCTGTGCTTGGCAAAAGGCCTAGTTTGCAAAGCATGCATGTGCCCTCATGACTTGCAGGCCTCGGAGGCGTACCTGCAGACCAACAACCAGGTGCTGAGTCTGACAGACCAAATGAACCTTGGTGTTCGCATTGTGGAGCTTGACACCCATTTCTTTGATGTAAGCTTGCCGTGACCCAAATTCTCTGCTGTCCTCGGTACTACATTTGCAGCACTGCGCAGCTACATCATTGATTGTGGTGGCTGCAGGACCTGCAATGTCAACTACTGACTGCATACACTATGTCAAGCTAGCACAGCATACGCAGCANGCTGCATTTTCTGCTTCTCCAGTGCCTTTTCCCTCTGCATCAGCTCCTCAAGCTTGCTTTTTGGCCTGCTGGGCGCTGGCTGATGCTGCGGCTGAGCTGACCTGCAGCAGGCATGACCCTTGTTTCTGCGCAGACCCTCCAAATATAGTTGGTTCTGATGCAAACACAATGTGACATGTCCCAGGCTAGGCTGCCTTGCAGCGCCGTGCCTCATGTTTCGTCTCAACCATTGCAGCATGGGTTCCCACACCAGATGCGCACGGAGGGGAATGTCTGCCGACATAATTGAGTGTGCCCTTTGCTGTTGCTGTAGACACTGTCTATGATCTGCACTCCATGCTCATGCTTTCTGCTTGTCACATACAGCACTAAGGGGCACACGGAACCCCTCTGCTTAGTTTGTGCTGTATAGCCCAATCTCTATGCTGAGCAACAGCAGGGCCGGCGTGCGCAGTCCATGTGGGGTATGCATAGCTTGACTGCCTTGATAGTAAGTAACCTGTTTGCCTCAGCTGGACCTGATGAACTCCAGTCATTGGCATAGGGCTGCAGAGGGATGTACGCCCAGGCTGAGCAACATGGTCAGCCTGGAAGCACTGGTCTGATTGCAAAATGGACCCGCTTGACTAAGGATGTACCCAAAGCTGCACTCTGAGAGTGCTGCACATCTTGCGCGCTCATATCAGGTGCTGCTTCTGCTTTGATTGCATGCTTTGAGACATTTGCTTGCTGGGTTGTCGTACATACGTGCTGACTGCGTTGCTGTGAATCACTGCTGGATGTGATGCAATCAAGCGCCAGATTGACAACATTGGTCCGTGACATGGATGGTGTCAGCAGTGACATTGAGTTTGCAAAGCCGGTCATACAAAGCATCTACACACAGGGTGAATGCTGCAACCTGTACTGACGCTTGAGACTCTGAGTGAAGCACCATGGACACAGCACACTCGAGCATTTGCTTTCAACAAGCCTCATTGCACACTGTGCAGCCAGACTTCAGCAGCACTGAAGTATGCGTGACAAATGCACAACAGACATGACATATACATGTATGCGCAACCGATGTATCGATGTACTGCACGCCCAGCTTGCCAGCTCTGTTGCATATCAGCCCAGGTAAACAGACCCAAAACAACACAGCCTGGCAGCATGGTGGGGTGTAGCACACCGCATGTACCACCTCAAGAAAGCTCACTCAACTGCTTTGCATCACTCACTATATAGGCTGTGTCGACTCTGAGCTGCTGCTGAGGCATACCTACTATCCTCTGCAAAAGTGCCATCAAACTTGGGCACAGGANAAGGCATCGCAGATAATGTGATCCGGCTGCCAGCGGCTCTCACGCAGTCCGAACCAGGCGACAAACGCTCCAAGCTACATCTCCTGCAAACAGGCTGCAAGCAAATGCTGCAAGTTTGAGCGCACCGACGCAAGGCCGGCTTGATCACTTCTTACATAGTTGACTCGTTCCTCAAAGGACACAAAACCATGCTGGCCGGCAAACGTATGCTTTTTGTCGTAGCCTGCGTCGCGCTTGTTCATGTTCCTTGCTGCCATGCTGATGCTCAAGTAGACGTCACGAATTATTTTGTCGCAAATGCAAGTGACTGCGTCGGGACTGTGTATCCCTGTCGAGGGTTCGAAGAGAGCCAGTGTCGACTCACTTGGGGTACGCTGTGGCATGTGCACAGAATTGTCCGCTTTGAGCTTAGTGAGGTGCAATATGCGGGACGCAAGCTGTGTGACTTTCGGACATTGCTGGCAGGCTGCCAGTGGAGCTCGTCCTCCTTGTACTGTTATCAACAGAGCAGCGAAGATCCAGCGACCTGTGTGAACTTTACCTCTTCAGCCACTGATTGTACAGCTCACGGATGCAGCTGTAAGTGTAGCAGCCATACTTGTTGAACTAGAGCTGTCAGCAGATGATAGGATGCAANCCTGAGCACATTCAGCTGAAAACACAGTCACACATGTTGAGCTGCTATATCATACGGATTTGGAAANGCCGTATACGAGCAGAAGGTCGTGACAGCTGACCAGGTGACTATGGCTATTGAACTGCAGTGATGTTGACTGTGACGATGTCTGCCTGCATCCACACCCACAGCAAGCTTCGAGCTGGGCATGACTAAATGCTGCGAACAGCATAGGATGTTGATATCATGACAGACATGGCTTATTGCACTGGCAGCAAGCACTGCTGGTTGTNATGCAATTGCTCACAGGCAGGGTGTGGTATGAACTCCTTCCTAGCCTGCAACTGTAAGCTGCACCTGCCATGATGTGACTTTGAACACTATGTTGCACATCCATAGATGGTCTGCAGTGCAGGCTTTGATTTTGTCACTGAAATTGAGAGCTGCAACTGACGCCTTCACCCTGGCTAGGGAGCAACGGCATCAGCAGCAACTGCACCAAGACCAGCAACTGAAACGTAAACGAGGCAGATTTGCACCTTCAGCTCAGGTATGCTGCCAGGCTGAACAGCTAGGCTGTTCTTGTGAGCTTTTGTCATTATTTCACGTCCCGAGTCTGTTATTGTGACGTCAGGTTTTCAATGTTTGTACATTTGATTGTGTGCAGGGCTTAGCTGTGTGTGTGGTCCTGTGTTGATGGTCGTGGCATGTAACGAGATAGCGGGGATCCACATGATCAAGGCGTCGTGTAAGCATGCACCAGCACAAATCTTGACAGCAGTGTAAACGTAAAAGGCCAGTTTCGGCACCGTTTCGTCAACGCTCATGTCCACCTGGCTTTCTGGTCATTGTCCCACGCATGTAATCGGCAATGCGATGACTTGGTGCACTCCACGTACCCCAGGCATTACTCTTGGGGTGTGCTAGACAGGTAAAACATTTGGGACGTGCTAGACAGCGCAGCGGGGCCTCTGCGTCCGTGTGAGCCTGCTTGCTTGCATGGCCTGCNTATGCAGAGCGTGCACAACGACACCACATCTCAATACTCGTTTGCATACAGGTTCACTACACATGGCCCAATGGCAGGGGGTCAGTGCTGCTGGGGGTGGAGCCNCACGCTGTTCCCCGTGACAGCAAGCTGAAACCAAGTCAGTTCTACAGTATGTGCACAGTTGTGACAGATTTGTCTCACAGCATTTGTGACAGCCTAGCATGTTATGTCAACTGTGCATTGTGGCAGCATCAGTAACACAACCATCACTGAATCTCTATCAGAGAAACTTCACTGCTACGCCAATATACAAAAGATTGACCCCAAACATTCAACAACAACATTATCGTGTTCTGCTTCTCAGAAGCTCTCAGTTGCATTGATTACCATTCTCAACTTGCGCAGACATCGACTGGACATTCACTGGCAGCACATTGCACTGCATCTCTCCAGGGACATCCCACATTCACACCCACGTTTCACACGTGGTCAGACATTCACATGTCACCAATCATCAAGGTGCCTGTACTTATGCGCTGCCGTTCCTGAACAAGTTTGAGCCTGACACAGCAGCACCAAGGCCCCAGATGCCCAACAGGGCAGGCAGGAAGGGTCCACCGCTGCCTGACAGGAGCAGTGGAGTCAGGATAGCAATGTGTCCAGCACCAGCGCCGAAGATGCCGATGTTCAGTGCCTTGTACTGTGCCTGACCAAGCTTGCCGAGCTGTGCNTAGCTGGCAATGGTACAGACCATAGTATGCTGCTTTGCAAGAGCTGACTATTGTGCACATGCTGACAGCAGCAGCTATCGAGCCACGACGCCCACCTCAGATTGGCCGCAGATACTTAAAGGTCTCCTATGTACAGTCTAGGCAGATATACACAGCAAGACTCCTGCACACTGCAGCATTATGTACAGCTGTTGCCTGAGCACCAGACTTGAATCATTGGATACTCACTTACTTGTGGATACACTGCTCTGAGTTCTACCATTGTCTGCAGGACATTGCATGTATGACTGGCTTTACGTGTCAGCTAAGGTCCAGGCTGTTCGGCAAAGACAGGGCGGTGTTATGCTGTGATGACGCTGGAAACGCGTTGTTTGCTGTGCTGCAGGCATTGTGTGAAAGCTGATTTATGTCCGAACATGTAAATCACGTGTAGTCAGGACTGAGTCGTTACAGCAAGCAACATGCATTACTTGCAGACCGGCCCCTTTGGTAAACTGTACATCTGAAGTCATATACGCATGCGCAATTCAGTGGTAATGTACACCGGTCTCTCCGTCTCACCCGCAACCAAAAGGCAAACACCCTCAACTAAGGTAACCGACGAATTGAACTTTTACTAGACCAAATGAAAGCCACGTAATACGTCTATAAGCATAACATTGAAAAGAAAGTTGCAGTGCATGCCAAAACTGTTTGCTGAACCATGTAGACCAATGCTACACCCAAATATGTTGCGGTAGCAGCACAGCAAGTAAGCAAGTGTTTCAGCAAACCCAGTTTACCNTGTCGTGACATGCCTGAAACAAGTTTTGTAGTGCCCTTGCATTTGTCAACCTGCAGCTCACAATTTATGCCTAGCTTGTGTCGTACACTTGCACATCTGTAAACAGATGCCCCCACCCCAGGAACCTCGTTGTTTTGTACTCAGCAAGTGTGCTGCAGTCAACAAACTTGCTACAACAACTTAGTATATGATACTTCCTGTTGCAATGCCAGACTTGTTGTGCACATGAGAGCATTCACATGGTGCAAAAGTTGGGGGCACTGTTGCAGACAATGCTGACTTGCCTTGTCAAAGTCCTTCACCATGACAGCCTCTGCAGTCTGATTGTCCTCATACTCCTGCCACAAGGCTTGTACCTCTTGCCCTGCAAATATGTGCCTTAGCATCCACCCACCTCAGTGAAACTGTACATTGTTGCTGTCAGTTACCTGCTGCTGTTTCAGCGCCAAGCATGTCCTTGATTCTCAGCACAGCCTCTGCTTCAAGCTGGTTCTTGACCTCTTTGCTGATGTTGTCACTTGGTGCAATGTCACCCACAATAGCTGCATGACATCTTGTGTGGAGTATATAACAGTGAGTGACTTGCAGGGCATGAGGCAGCAGCTGACCTTCAGCAACATCATGCGTGATGGCCAGCTTGATACATCTGCATTACACACAATCCTGAGTTACATGTGAAAGATGGCATGGCAGAATGGGACTCAGCAGGTTATTCAGCACCTGCCTATTTGTATCAACACTACTGTCACAACTCAGCAATGCCATCATGCTCATTCGATACATGTGATCTGCAATGCTCTCAGCACCAGCAACGTCCCTTCTGATCCACCCAGTTCGCTTTGTTTTCTGCGCAAAACCTGTGCTTCTGTGCGCTACTTTATTTATAAATTGTGGGAACAGCCGAGACTGAGGTACCTTCAAGTTGTGAAGCAAAGTCAGAAAATCAATCGCCTGTGCTGGGCTGCTGTGGGATTCCATGACCCGATTGCCCGCCCGGGCGCGTGCTGCGTGTATGGGTTGGCTATGTGCAAGGCAAAGTCTGAGCTTACCCAAAAATGCGCAGCGATTGCTGCTAATGAGTTCAAAGCATCTGTCAACACTCAGCATATNAGTCCATGGAGAATGTTGCATCACTGAAAGTTGCACAGCAGCTGAATGCCACGATCAACCAGCTATATGAGGAGACCATACAACGCCTGGAAGCTGCGCTGCAGTCTGTCTGTAATGACTTCCACTCCAAGCCGTATCTCAAGGTCAGCTTAATCCTGTGATATGCAGCACAGTACTGGCAATGGTATGCTTCTCGCGAAATGCTCACCAATGTGTCACCATCATTGTGAACACGGGGTCCAGACTGTGTGCATCAACCAATGTCAATGTCTGCCGAGCAGCATTATCCCTTATGTTCAAGTAAGGGCGTAAGAGGCTGTTGGGTCACTGCACATGTGGCAATACTGAGTGCAGCTGTGTTGCACATGCCAGCTAGTGCTGTCGAATAGCTTCAGCTGTGCATTAAGCGTCCAAAAGCATCTTGATACAGACTCAACATGCGCGCCTACCCAGCGCATCTGATACAGATACATGATAATCAAGCCAATGCCATGCAAGCACAGCCAAAGCACAAGTCTAGATGTTCTGCTGTCATTGCTGCTGCAGCAATTTACNCACATACACAAGAAATTCCACACATACAACAATATGCACTTCAAATTGCAATGTATGGCTCCATGGGTATAATAACTTGTAGATGCCATGAAGGGGCTGTGATCCCGGGGGGAGGGGAGGGATAAGCAGGAACAGGCACTGGGGAATAGGCAGGAAAAGGCACTGGCAGCCTGGATGTAACCAGGGTTGCCATACCCGATGCTTGCAGGTAATTGGGATGGAGATCAGGGGATTTGTTGTCTCCAGGCTGAGGCACAGGGGACTGCAGATCATCCGCCTCTGCACTGCGACCCCTCTTATGGGGGGTCTTGCAGGGGGGTGGGGCAAGTGTACCTGACAAGATGGCACTTGCCTGCAACATGCGCATGAAGCAACAATGAGCGCTGAATCATCTATATCGTGTCCAGGTGAGCTGTCAAACTTTCAGCTGATACACAGGAAAAGACCGGCAAACAGAAAGTGTGTGCTTGCATGCATGGAAGCATGTGACAAAAGCTAGCCAGCAGTACATAACATTGCTCTGATCGGTACACGACATGCAAAGCGTGCAAGCAAGAAATGAGTCAATTGGGCGGCTGTAACATACATCATAGTGCAGTGTAAGAACACATACTGGAGAGCAACAGCGTTTTGGTGAGCAGATGTCAACAACTTGTACCTGCTACAGAGAGATTTGCAAGTGTACGAATGATGTAAGGGTGACTACCTGCATTTGCTGATCACATGGCCGCGACATGATGATGGTGGGGNACCTAGTGATGAGCCTGCATGTGTCCCCAAGAGCCTGTTGTGGCATAGCAGTAGAGCACACAGGCTGCCCGCTATGCACGCTTTGCATTTGCACCTCTGCTGGCGTTGGCATGTCACTCCCATTGAGGTGTTCAGATCTCTGACAAACAGTGCATGATTTCCTACCACTATATATCTCACTGGTTTTGCAAGGTCTACAATTGTCTCACAGAGGCAGTCTTGCTGCAACACTGCCTAAAGATCATTAGATTGCAGTTTCTTGCAGTGCACACCGCATGCTACCATCTATGCATGTAGACACACAGTCTGAGTCAAGCTGCATCCACTGGTATGCAACTGACCCTGGCTCCATTGTCGCCAACAACTTTGCTAAACAAACAAACCAGAGTGCTTCATCCCACACAAGCTGTATGCCATGACACCAAGGGCACATCTCAAAGACTGGCTGTGCAGCTTGAGCATCTGCTCTGAGTGACACACTCACAACTCACCCCATAGTAAGCTTGACAGACTAGCGGGCCCCGTGCCTGCAGCTCCCCAGCAGACTTGCCATCCCAGGGGAGCTCCTCCTGATCCCCACCCACAATGCGCAACTGAGTCATGTGATGCTGCCTGCCTTGAGTCATGGACATGTAGCCTCCATCTTCCTGCCTTGTGGTACCTCCATACGCCTGCACATATTGCACGTGCCAGATGTGCATTTGCAAATGTCCGACAACTGGGTCCTGATGATCACGTGCAGAAGCCCCTGGCACACCATACTGGCTCAGTGCCTGTTTGACTCACTGTGTGTGCGGCACATGGGTACCGCATGTGCCAGTACCCATGTGGGTACCGGCCGAGTACAGAAAGTTTCGGCTGCCATTGCACAAAGTCATGATTATGAAGTGCAAGGTTGTCATATCTTCTGACCTTGGGGACTCCAAGGGTCCCCATACCTGTCTCTGTCATACCCCANGTGGCTCTATGTCAGTCGCTAGCAAGGCTGCTAGCCCTGTATGCTGCCAGTTTTGCCTCTAGGCAACTTTGACTCAAATGCATGTCAACAGTTGCAGGCATGCTGTGTCTCATCACTTACTGTGAAGTGGCATTAGAGCAGCTACACTTATGTCTGCCATGTAGCAGATCTTGCTGGGCTCCAATTGTAATGCGTGCCGCATCTGTGGCGTTTTGCTGAACCTCATCATCGATGACGTCTCGCCCTCAGAATTTTGTGACATAGGCTTTGTTGACTTGAAGATGCAATCATGTAAGGTCTGTACCCAAAATTACATGGCAGTGGCTCATAACATGGCATGAGCAGCATCATTTTGTNGATGCAGTTTGTCATCAACATGCGACCACCTTTGTACACCTGCCATTTTACTGTTCATTTATGTGCAAGTCTGTAGCAGATAATGGAGAGACCACCTGCAACCAGGGTATGTCTTGCCGTCATGTGAGAGCCTGGTGTGTGAGCTGCAATCATATGGTTGAGCACTGCTGTCAGAACCAGCTACTTGTCAGTGCAGCTGCTGCTGCAAACAGCATGACGTTGAAGCACATGGTCATGTGTGTCAAGCATTCGTGGTCAGCGTTAACATTTGCTGGGTTGGGTTCAAAAGCTGTCACCATTGTCGCTTGGTCAGATAGTGATGCTTGGTCAGACGAAGCTGTAGTTGCATGCCCTGTATCTGTGCTGAACAGCCTGGACTGATGAGCCCCATGTGTACCTGCCAATTGCCTGTACATCATTGTAACATAAGTGCAAACGTTGTCTGAGCGTTGTTTACTTGTCTTCAACTGAGCAGAATACAAATGTTGCCCTGTTGGCTTGCAGAGGACACTCTGCTCATACATGCAGCACATCCGCAGCATATGTACCTAGCATATCAGCATCACTGCATCCCCCCTCAAGGAGTCCCTCTGGAACTATAATTGCAATGACAGCAAAACTATACCTATAAATGCGATGACAGCAGGTTGCTGGCTTGCAGGGAGAGGACTTGCTCATGCAGGAAGCTACCTCTATCTGGGAGACATCTGTACAGCACACCAGCATCNACAGCGGGGCCCCAGGGCAGCGTACGCAGCACAGCAGACCCGCAGGGCAGCATGCACAGCGCAGCATCACACCCAGTCTGCCAGTGCTGCAGCCGGTGCCGTACATGGTGCCTGTTGCAATACCTACAAGGCCTGCTGCAGTTCCTGTTGTGGGAGCTGCTGCACCACCAAGAAGCATTTTTGTTGGCAACTTCATGGGGGGCCACGCATACAACAGCGAGTCANTTAATCTTTGGAATGTCAGAGACTCAATAGTCAGATAACTGTTGCGATCCATCAGTTGCATTAATGCATGCAGACTATCATGTTGATTCAAGTGTGCCGTCGCAATGACCATGCATGAAGCCAAGGTTCCTTCAAGAGCAGGTTCTGACAACATGCTTCTGTCATCCAGCCAGACAGCTAAGCAAACTGTGTTATGTTGAACTCTACAAGCAATTATTGAGAGCTTCTTTTGCACTCGCCGCCATCTTGGCCCTGTTAGCTGTATAGCATCAACAGCTCAGCTCAGCACAGCTCAGCANTTGAACAGCCTTTTCCTAATCATGTTTGTGATCTCAATAATCATCTTGTCGATTAGATCTCTATTGTCACGTCTGCACCTTCTGATGTCTGCTACGCTTTCCATCACAGCACTCAAGAACAGCATGCAGATACAACAAGTGGTGTAGATGCATTGAGTTTGCTGAAGCTTGCTGATGCTGAACCACTGACACGAGTTCNTATATTGGGCGCTGCATTGATAGTTCGATATGATAGGAAAATGCAAACACAATTTCTGTAGGTTGTGCAACCTTTGAAAGCCAGCTAGCATACTGTCACGGTGTACAGTATCACCGCTACCATCATCACAACAGGCCAATCGCCGTGGCAGTCATAAGTAGACTCATTGTACGTGAGCTGAAGCTCTTGCAAGCTTGTGGGCAACAGCTGTGCAGCGTCTGTAAGCGTGACACTATCGATCAGGTGGCAGACCCTGAGCTGCGTGATGCTCAGTGCTGTTACAGCAGCGCAACGTGGCTTTATAAGTCCTAAAGAAACCGTCAAGTCATCATCATCCGAGTGTAGGCCTGTGTGAGGCTCCCTGACGAAACTCCCTTGTTCAGCCAGCAATCCGAAGCAAAGTAAGTGTCTCAACTTTCCCCTGCTCAACTGCTGCGTTAACCACCGGCGTACTCCAGAACAGAATGTTGGGCCGAACGTATTTGGCTGGATCCATATATGTTCAAAGCACATACTGTCGATCGCCGCTTGCCAGGACTTGCTTACTGAGGCACACCTGATGAANGAGCATCTGTAGTGCGAAGAAGTAGCATGCAAGATGGCCCGCCAAATCAACAGCAGCAGCACAGGCAACAGCAAGACGCAAATGGGGCATTGCAACAGGGTGTGCAGCAGCAGTCAGCACAGCAAAGAAGACAGCAGGGCCANAGCTGATAGGCACCAACTTGCGCCGTGTGCAATGTGCCATGAGGCATGCTAGGATTGGGCCACATCACTTTGCTGGCTCTACTGGTTATGGCCATGGAGACTTGGGGCGAGAAGCTTTCGAACAGGTGCAGCATTCTTGCTGCCTCTACATGCAGCAACCTGCACTTGCTGCAAGCTTATCACTTTGCAAGCTTACAAAAATTGGCAGGAGATTGGCTGCCTCCTGGACATGCAATGTTCAGCAAAGGGTTTGTATTTGCANCAGTTTGAGCTTGCCCTCAGGGGTGCGGCAGATGATGCTCATGCGCTTGCGGGTGCTGTCAAACTCCAGGATGTTCAGGATCTCATACTCTGTCTCCTGCTGCTGAGAGCCTTCCGTTTCTCTGACAAAGACTGTGGTGTTGGTGCGCTTGTAGAAGAAGAAGCCAAAGACCTTGCCGGCGGCCACCAGTGCAGCTTCATCTGGTGACTCAGCCTCATACTTGATTTTTGCTGGCTCTGCGGGGCCTGCATGCATCACTATGAAGTTGGGACAGAAGTGCCCTTCCACAGCAGCAAGGTGTGGCGACGTTGGCATTACAGCAGGTTGCAAACATCATATTACTTGCAAAGAGAGGTTACATGCACAGAACAGTCTGNCATATGCCCACACTGTAGACACTAGCTTGATATTCTAGGGGTGTGCGTTGACAGGTGGACACANCATTCGCAAAGCTGGGTACAGCATATCCTTGGCAGTATACCCACTGCTGCTCAATACAGGTCCGATGCTGATATGGGCATAGAGCGCATCACCTAATCAATGGTAGTGCACGATCACAAACTGAGTGTCTCTACAGGAGACCCTGGGTGTCTTTCCCTGGCACTGGACCTCATATATTGTACAGAATACATATATAGACAAAGGTGCTGGTGAAGGATTCACAACGACATTCCATGGCCAGAAGTGTGCAGAGTCAATAGAGACCATATGGCAGTCAGGGACCAGCTGGTGCTGCCGGTTGCAAATGTGTCCCAAGCCAGACATGATTGATAGCAACAGTACTGATGATAAGTGATCAGTTTGTCACAGATGATAGACAGCCAATGCTAAGCACATGCAGCATCTGCAAGCTGCCTTGCTTTGTCCAGATCTGCCCCCGTGCGTTCATGATAGCACAGTAAATGTCAAAAACTACTGCCTCACAGTTTTCTGGGAAACAAAGTAGTTTACTCAGCATAACATGTACATGTGGACGCAACCTACCATGTGTCGGCATTGTATAGCCACGCATGCCTTCGTGTCATGCAGGCAATCATGCGATGCCAAACCCAGAGCAGCATGGCATGATTGCACAGGTACAGTGCTGAGCATGGCACCTGATCGTGATGCACAGCATCATAAGCATGTATTACTTGGCAGACAGAACAAAGACAGCAGTGCAACATCATGAAACAGGGCAGCATGCTTGGGTGGGAGCACTGGAAGCTTATTGGTCAGCGCATCTGCTGAGCACAGTGTTGGCCAGCTCACCAGATCTTTTCTGACTGCCTGCCACTTGTCGACCAGGTTGAGGCCCTTACTGCTCTTGCCTTTCTTGACCGGCTTGCTAGAGCTGACAGGGGCTTTTGACCGTTTTCTTTTCTTCTGTTCTGTCTCTATGGCCTGCATCGGCATATTGTGGCTCAGTGCCGCTGCATGGCCGTCAGCAACCAGTCAGCTGCTAAGACACAGTCATGCTGACATGATTACAGACCTGGCAGGAGATGTGTGAGCAANATTGTACATGGTGTGATGCAGCATCTTGTCAGGTGCAGCATACTACAGATGCACATGTCTGCTTGAGAAGTGTTGTGCTGCAATTTGAGGATCATAGTGACACCACATGACAGCACGTCACAAAGTGGGGCCTGATGTCAGAGCCAGCATTTATGACAGTGACAGGGTAGACTCGACCATTTGCACTTCTGCTGGAGCTTTTGTTGCACAGCATCCTGTTGTCTTGCGCACAGGTCCACAGGAATAGGTGAAATTTTGCGTAAACGTCTTGATCATGATATCTGTGAACTGCTGTGTAATTCAGACCTCACATTGTGATGCAGACTGGCGACCATTTGGTACCACATGTAGAGGCAGTTATCATGGCAACCGACAAAGTGGGCCTTGCAGTGCTCCAACAGGCCAAATGCTTTGACTGTTACTCAACCTGGCATGAAGCCAAAATGAAGGGCGAAATTGCTGCCAGCTCAGCAATACTCAAGGCTAACTACAATTTGGATGCCTTTCTGCCACCCTACCAGAACGTAAACTGGCAAGATAAACGCTCGTGGCCCTGTGCCACGACACACAGACCACAGCAGCATCAGGATCCGGGGTCAAAAGCAGGATTGCTAACAAACATTGTGGAGGTGAGCCCATTGCCCCGCAAACAGTGTCCTATAGCTATAACTTCAGGGGCATGATACAGCGTGTCTTACATTCATTACACAGTGCTGGTGCCACATACTATATGTGACTTGATTGTCTACTTCACTTCACACAAAGTGTACTGTGCTCTATCTTGGTGAAGCAAGCTCTCCTCTGGTTTGCAGCTGGTGCTGGTGCACCCAACACATGCATCAGCCAGTTACATAAGTTGCACACAGGCTTGTCAGACATGCTCTGTTGCCGCACACTCCATCTTCATTTGTGTCATTAATAATTTTATACATGTGGGCTATGCACAACATGATTATGTGCGATGTCCCTGCTACTGAGCTGGATTAAAAACCGTGTCTTTAAGCAATGCAACGCTTTGTACAGTTTCATGCCTCATATCTGTACAGTTCGTGCCTCGTTTTGTACAGTTTCATGCATTTCGAAATGTCCCATTCAGTTTAGCCCAACAACTCCAAGCATGGAGCTACTTCTTCCTCATGCACTCAGCTGACCTGGTGGACTGGTTACCCACCTGCACAACACATGCCTGCACAACACATGCCTACATGTCAAGAGCACTCACTCTGCACATACTCTTGAATGGTGGCTGAACTTTATGCATGACCCAAGATTCATCATGGGTGCATCTGTTACCCAGTACAACATGCGCAAACAACGCTGCTGCTTTCTTTATGCAGAGCTTCAGAACAGGGTCCAAAGCCACAGCTGCGGACATCAGTTCATTGAATGCCCGTAGTTCTGGTGAGGAGCACCCTGCTGAAAGGGGCACAGCAGGCAATGACCCAGATTTTGTGGTGCAAGATGAGCTGGTTGAAGAGCTGCTGGAAGCTGAGGAGAAGCTGGATGAGGGGCAGGAGACGCATCACCTTCCTCGTGCTGCTCATAGCAATGTGCTGCAGATTGAGGTGTGCTGTGCTGTGCCGTGGCGCACTGTAGCATGCACTGCTGATACCGTGTCATAGTTCAGTGTTTCTGTCCTGCTTTTCTGCCCTGCATGACTGTTCTGAACCCCCGCCTGATGTGTCAGGCAGGCTCACAAACCTCCAAACATCTCTCGCCAGCACTGCTGTGGTGCTGGCAATGCTATATGCCTTTTGGCATGTGAGCAGAGCATGGCCAGGTGTGGCAGCTGCCGGGGGCCATTCCCTGAGTATGCAGCAGGTAGGCCATGTGCCCGACTTGTGAAAGACATCCCTGATCATGTGAAACTTGTGCCCGATCATGTCCAACAGGTGTTTGACCATGTGAACCATGTGCCTGATCATGTGAAGTAGGTGCNCAGGTCCTCAGGGCAACATGAACGGCCCAATGGGCTACTACCCCAACCAGTACGGAGGCCCCATGAACGGCATGGGGGGTAACATGCGGCCACCTTATGGCGCCCCCAACGGGATGCCGGGGGGTATGCCGTACGGTGGCATGCGAGCCCCCATGTACCAGAACAACTACTATGGCAATCAGTATGGCAACTACGGCATGCCCATGATGCAGCAACCGCAGCCCCCCATGTACCCAGGCCCTGGGAGGGGTATGCCGGGCAGGGGGCGTGCTCAGCCTGCTGGCCGCATGGTGAGCTTTTCATTGTTATCTGTTTGCGTTCTCTGCTCAATTTTCAGCTTTGGTGTTGCAACACCTCTCTGAAGGGAGAGTAGTGTGTACAGTAAGAGCTGTGGTCAGTGGCTAGTCATTTAGCCTGATTGAGGTATGTATGATGCGCTGTGGTTCAAATGTCAAGCAGCTATGTTTGTGTCAGACACAAGCTGGCTTCACATTGTGGTCAACAACTTATGTGCCTGAAGAGCATGATGCATCTGCATCTCAAACACTCAGTCCATCACCTTACAGGCAAGTTTGTGTTGTGTCGTGTCACCACATGCATGTGCACTGAGCCTCAGAGCTGTATCTGCTTACATGCAACAGGTGTCACCTTGTGCACAAGCACTTCCTGTCAATGCTGCATCAGTTCANTGAGCTGTATGCTGGCAAGGTGGCGTTGGACAAATTGGCCATTCTTGCTGCCTTGAGGTCGGCAGCAGTCAACACAGGAACAACATGTGATGGCTGAAATGTCCTTGCTGCTTGCACATCTGCCTTTGTCAATGATGGTATCTGTGCGCTGTGAGACGTTGAGAGAGGCATCTCTGAGTGCTGAGCTGCTCTTGCTGCTTGTATGTCTGCCGCAGTTAAGACAGGCAGTCCTGACCTACTCTCTGTTGCTGACATAGCACTGCCTGGCTGCTGACTTGCTCTCACTGTTGGTAAGTCTGCTGTCATTGCTTGAGCAAGTGCTGCTGTCTGGCTTTCTGCCTGACCCCGAGTGTTGCTGCTGAGGTGCTGATGCGCAGGAACAGAAATGCCAGACTGCTGTTGCAAGGTCAGGGGTGGTGCCACTGGATTGGGCGGCAATGTGAATGCGGCCAACAAGTCCTCTGCAACAGATATAGGTGGGGATCAGTTCACAGCAGAAAGATCCAGAAAGATGGTATGACCAGCCAGTGAGAGTAGACAACTCAGGATGGGGAGCAAGCATGCAGTTGCTGACTATGCATGCTCTAGGCAGACTCTCATACGCTGTCAGCACGCGGTGAAACAGCGTGCAGTCAGTGCAATGCATCTTGATAAGTTTGCATATTTACTTCCATGACCATCTGCATATATATTGTCACCTGTGCGTAGAGAAAAGCAGCTCAGGGGACATGCAGGTCCTGATGCAGTACTTGTTGCTAACTCTAATGACGCCATTGCCATTGACAATATTTGCCGTAAGCATGAATGTGCAGTACCCAAGCACTTGTCTAAGATGCGCGTCATGCAGTGATAGCAAACTCCAGAAGTATCATAGCATGCTGCTGTGTACCAGCAACACAGATTGGTGCTTTATCAGATGGTGTGAGGCAACAGCACTGTAGTATATGTAAGACTAAGTGTACTAACAGCTACACCAACAGCTGTAATAAGAGCTGTACCTGCTGGCCCTCGTGTGACAGCATCCACCATTTCCAGGAGGCATTGACATAGGGGGCTGCCATCTGAATAGCCCTGCCCTGGTTTCAGTGCATGCTCCAGTAGACCCAACTCCTGATGCTGCAGCAGCGTAGCAAACACCAGCATCGCCTGCCGTGGCACTGCATGAACGCTTGCCCGCNGTACAATCAGTGACAATCAGTGACATCAGCATGCATGCTATACATGGGATGAAGCGGCTGCATGCGTAGCGGCCATCAGCACTTGGCGCAGGCAAGCCTCCTTAGTATGTGCCCAGGCATGTCGCAACATCAAAAGGGGCAAGTTGCACAACCAATGCAAGCAAGCACTCTTGCTGATTCAGATGCACAGCCATCACAGTATAGGACAAAGGTACACACATCATAGCGGAACATCATGCATAGATGCAAAACATGCAAGTGTTTACCCTGCAATGCGATGCATCAGCCTGGATTTAAAGCGCTCTATAGCTATGCTGCATCGGCCAGCTGTGTGGCATATGGCTGCACGATGTGCATGTTGACTTGATCATGTTGCTGCCCAACAATTATGTTCCTGCGGCAGCCAACTAGCAGAGACTAAGCTGGAGCTTACATGTGAGGGAGGACACAGCCTGGGCTCTGAAGCCAAACAGGGTGTTCCCCATGACACCCACCATCACTGCTGCAGTGCAGATGACAGCACCCACATGCAGGAGCTCTGGCAAAGCCACCCACAGCACCCGCCCTGTTGCGCCCATTTNGTGTCAGTGAATAGCATGAACATTAATCAACAGCCTGTGTTGGGATGCCTGGCAACTGATTCTATAAGTGCTGAGTTCTCCTTGGATGTGTCACCTTTTGCCAGCAAGAGCTGTAGGGATGCTTGGAAATTCGCTGCAGTCAGAGCCTGTGAAAGTATGCTGTTGCACTATCTCCTGGGCAAGCTGTTGTANCACAAAAGCTGCAAGCTTGCCAAGTGAGTGCTTGCCAGAAATCCTCAATGTCCCACATGCTATAGCGGCAGCTCTGCATCAAGCATTGAGTGTTTCTGCATGTGCACATTACATACTTGTCCAATGCAGCGTGACCTAAGCCAGGTTCGTCAGGACAGTACTGTTTACCTTCACTCTTCAGTTCATGTGAAAGTACATCTCAGTGCATGTGGGAAGCATGTAGTACTTTCGTGCTGGCATGTTGGCATATTATTGTGCCCAATCCCATGTGTCCCTTGAGCACAAACTCAAGCGCTACGTTCACTGCACAAAGCAGTATGCTAAGGGCTTACATGTGCCAAGGAGAGGCTCTTCCCTCAAACTGTCAAGTCTTGATCACTCACGCATGCCATCAGCGTGACCAACTCATGCGCATGATGAGCACAAGCGCAACAGGGGCAGGGTTGCATGGTAAGCCTGATCACATTTCGTAACAGCCTTTCCTGAGGGCAAACTGTATATGCTGTTTTCATGTGCCACAGGACATGCCATCATTGCTCCAAGGGCCTCCAGAATTACTCATCACTCCTCATGTCAGCTTCGGGCTACAGCAACTGCATCCAGAACCTCAGCAGCTGCAGCACCCCAACACTAGCTTCTGGTCAGCTACTGCTCTAGGGTTGCCTAAACAAGCCAGGCAGCCCTTCGCGGCCTTGGGCGTGACACCTGTCACGCTTATTCAGCCTTCACACGAGGGTGAAGATGAAGATACCCCACTACATCAGCCGTATCACTTCCGGCAAATTGCTATCAGAAACAGAGGCGCATATGACGTACTTCTTGTTGATGTCAGACTCAGCAATTCTCTACCTGCATTGCCACATACGTTTGCAGTGCTGGATGACTACAGCTTATCACAGGCCAAAGATCATTACAAGGGCGCTAGCAGAAGCAAGCACAACAATGCACATGATCTGTCGGATGCTGGTCTCAGCAGCCGGTCACGTGTTGATGTTACTGTGGAGGACCAGCCGCCATGTCAGGAACCCCCCTCACAGTCTGAGATGAACACTCCCACCAGCAAAGGAGTGCTGTTGAGTCCTGGACACGAGTACCAGGTCACAGTTGCCCTACATTGTTTAGATGGTCCCTACAGAAGGTAAGTCGCCTGAATGTCCAGTTTTGTGTCTGTGGAAANCACGTCGGCTGCCTTTGTCGACGGTCGCTGCTTTCTTTTAGGCGTCTGCCATGTTTGAATGGAAGGTGTGTTTCAAGGGACAAGCAACAAAAAGCACATCTGGTTCTAGACTTCGGCAAAGATAGCTAGACACTGCTATGCAGAACTCCCTAGGTGACATGCAGGTATTTTGCAACTTTGCGGCATGCCCTTCAAGCTTTAGCACACAATGTTGCCCATCAGCACAGGAAGAGACAGGGTCGGCAGCAGCTGCTGGCAGTTCACTGGGCTGCAGAGACAGCGCCTTCTCAAGCAGCACCTCAATGCTGCTGGGCTGGCGAGACTGCAAGCGCCTGCTGCCTTGCCGATGAGCCCCCGGAGACCGGTGCCCATCATCTGTCAGTGCACCAATCTCAAGCTGCAGCTGCTCAGCATCAAGAGTGCGTGTGAACAAGCGCTGCTCTGAGAAGCTGTCTGCAGAACTGCTGACCTGCTTGGATGCTGTGCTCAGAGCCCAGCTACGCTGTGATCCAGGGCTACCCAGGCGGGAGGGTATGCTAGAGGCCATACTATGCAATCTGGGGATCACTGAGATGGCCTTGTGCAGTTTGGCTGGTATGTTTGAGGGGTTGGCATGCAGGGGTGTTTGTTGCGCTTTCATGATGTAGGCATCTACCAGTTGCTCCCAGTTGTAGATCTTCTGCACCTTCTGTTTGACCTGCAGTGCAGTGTGGACCATTCATTGCCAAACAATAACTTTACAGTAGTCAACTGGGTCGTGTCCAGCCAGGCAGGTGGAGCTGGGTTCATGCTTGAACAGTCACAGCCAACCAGCTTCCCGTGCATAGTGTTGTAACAGACAAATCAAGGGATTGTATCAGACCTGTTCAACATGAGTGGTAAGAATGAATGGAATCTTGCGGCTGCCTTGAGTCAAAGCACTCACCGTCCTCAGCTGACTACTGGGGATTGCATCACAAATCAACAACAATCTCGTGAGGGGTACGCACAGGCTACCGTACACCANTGGCTTTATGTCCCATGTCCACAAACAGTGCGTTGAGTTCGTCAGCATCGATGATGCCATCACGATTGCGGTCTAGTGTGACGAAGGCTCTGTGAAGCTCTGCNCGTCCTGTCCCTTGTCACCTGTATGTGCAAGCAAGCTAACACAAGCACCATTGTTTTCAGTGTGCTTTACCTGTGCAAACAATGGGCACACGGGGAATGTCCTCCTTCTTGTATACACCTGGCAACTGTACGTTGGTTGGGTTGTCTGCAATGTTCATGAGGGTGGCATTGACCATCTGGTTGTTGACTGTGTACTGGGTGCCAGCACCCATACGTCCAGCTCCAGCGTCAAGATCATTGATGAACAGACTGCACATTGTGCCCTTCTTGATGATGTCAGAAGCCTCCCTGCACAGCAACAGATCTTATTACACGCTAGTCAACGGCTGGCAGCGTAGACAAAGCCTTATCAAGCTGTAAAAACACCACATCCTATCACTTCAACTGGCTGGTGCCCTTGCCTGTTGNACACATGTCCTGAGCGCTTCACTGCATCATGTTGTGTTACAGCAGGGCAGAAGAGCACATGCCCAACTGCTCTACTACCCTGTGCAGAGCATGAAGCTTATAAAGCCAGTGCATTTTGGCCACAGCGACACGTAGCATTCAGCTGCTATAGATCAGGGTGTTTGCAGCAGCAGTGTACAGATGCTCCAGGCCCTGTTGTGGCCAATGCTGTCAGTACGCAAGCAGGGCAAAAGCATGTTTCAGCTGATGCATGACTGTGACAATGCAACNAATACACTCTTCGCGCTGTCAGAGACTTGCTGTCCAACAGCTGAGGGTCTGAGCCCGACTCAAGCAAGGCTGCAGACTGGGAAAAGTGTNTGATCCTGGACAGCCGCTACTTCCCTGCTGAGCTGTATAGCGACAAAGAGCGCAAGTAAGCACTTCTGGACACATGTAGTGTTAATGTCAGCGAAGCACAGCATGGCTATCTATGGGCGATTCTTTTCTCATGCTATATCTACTCAGGCCTGCTGTACCTGCACTGTGCCCAGAACACACTCATTGATCAGAAGTGCTGAGCTGTAGAGTCAGTGCCTAAAGCACAGGGTACATAGATTATTGAGCAGGATTGGAACCCATACCCAAGTGAAGTGTCAGCATGCTGCTCGGTGTATGCAGGTTTTCATCCATTGCTGCCACACCTGAGGCTCAGAAAGCGTACTTTGAGGCACAAGCTAAGACCTCTGACAGAGGTACACAACCATGTGTGTATATCGGGTGCTTTGATTGACTGTCACCACATATGCACAACAAAACGGGACTGTGACAGCGTACTTCTGCACATATGAACATGAACCTCTCTGTTCACGCTTGCCTACAATTGTGTATACCTTGCAGTGTGGCTCAAAGGTGCTTGTCCAGGTGCCGATTCACGGCATCGAACTCTTCCACCAATCTCAAGCCCGCCGATTTAAAGACAATGCACATGGACATTGCACAGACAGAAACACCAGCAATGTTAAAGGACTTGATATGCATGCAGCACTTGCACAACAACACATGAGGCAGGCCCTACAGAGTGACCCAGAACTTCCATAGTTTGCATGCAGATGCTCCTATGCTAGAGCGCCTTGCACGCCTGGAGACTCAATTTGAGGCAGGTTCTCCGCGCAAAGGTGATGCTGCAGAAGGTGGCGAGAAGANTAGCCGCTAGCAGCACAGCAGATGAGGCCCCAGCATTGATAGACTCAGGTCATCAAGATTGGTCTGACACTTCAAACCACAGCCTGCATATGTCTCCACAACAGCCTGAAGCCACTGAACAGCTTGAAGATGCAGAACAGCCTGACGCAACAGACAAGGAAGCCACTGACCATGCAGAGCTTGCTGACAGTCAGCAAAATGACTCAGCAACTGAAGAAACATCAAAATCCAAAGATCAGGTTCAGACTGTTGTACATACGAATTGGGCGCAAACATCCGAGAGCGATGAGGGTTCACTCTCGCATGCGCTGCCTGAGCCTGAATCAATACAGCATTCATCCCGAAAGCCAATATTTCACCAACGTGCCTCAGGTAAACAAACCAGCTTTAGCTATGGCAGTGATCTCAATGCTGTCAGTGATGAGCATAAAGTTGTTTTGGCTGATGTAACACTGTGTGACTGTGTGACATGATGGTCACCGCAAACTGACAGCTGAAACTGTCAGAACATCAAGCTGTCCACAGGCATGCTAGCCTCTTGGGTGTCTGTTTCTGACATGAAATAATGTCCACACATGCAAAGATGCGTTTGCAAACTCTTTTGGCAGGGCTCTTATGAGCTCTGCATTGTCAAGATACCTCCCCACAGCTTGTGTGTTTGCAGACCTACAGCTTGTGTATCTGCAGACCTTGTGCTTGTATACTTGCAGAGGACCTCAGCAAAGCTGACATGGCAGACATGGACCTAGATGCCCTCTGGACAGAAGTGCAAAAGCTGCAAACCGGCTTACATGCCAGAGAGAAACAGTTGGAAAGGCAAGGGCAGCAGCTCTCAGACATGCAGCACGTCCAACAACAGCTGCAGGTGAGCAGCCAGCTCTGGGCCANCTTCTGGCACATTCTGTTCCTCATGAAGCATCCGTCTTTTCACTTCATCAAAACTTTGTACATCGAGGCCCCAGAGCCAAGCANACTTCTGCTCGTGCCTATTCCTGGAATACAGAGACAGCTTGCAGTGGCACAGAGGCACTGGGGTTTACAGCATGAGGGGTTTGCAGCATGAGCAATGACAGGGCTTCTGTCACTGCTGTGCCACAATCGATAAGTGCCAAGCTTGTGACAGTAGCTGGTGCATCATGTCCAGTCAAATCAACTCCTTGCAGCTCATCTGCCACATGCAGGTGTCCCCTTACAAGCAGCAGCTATTCCTGCCCATGTAGATCAGCCGGCAGCAGCTGCACCTGTAGGTGCNGCATAGCTGCTTCTGCTCAGGCCACACGGGGCATTGTCCAGGCAATGTCTATTTCATCAGGTGATGTTACCATCGACAATGCAAACCAAGAAGATGAAGGACCTGTGCCTGTCTTNTGGGCAAACCGACCGCTCAAGCTTCGTGCACTCTCAAAGCAACAAATACCAATGTTATGGTCCACCAGGTCAGTCTTGCACGGCTTACTGTGCGTTAGACACCTGCATTCTCCTGACAAACACTGTGTCTTCTGCAGTGGCCAATCTTGATATATGCGCTGATTGCTCTTCTTGTCGCTGCAGGAATGACAGAAGCTGTTGTTGTCAGCATTTTCGATGGCATCCAAGACTTGCATGCACAGAAAGCAATCAGAAGCAACAGGGCTGCTTATGTTGAACAGNGACTGCATTGCAAAGTCCACCTTGTCGATGTTCTTGTGCTGCACAAAAATGCGTAGGTCCACGTTGCGGCCAGACATGGTCTGGAAGGTGTCAGACTTGTGGGCCAAGTCCCCTGCTACAAGGGCAAACAAGTAGCAGGGCTTCTTGAAAGGGTCCTCCCAAACAGCAAAGTGTCTGCATGATGGCAACAAGAGCTCAGCAAAGTTGTTGTGACTTGCGCTGTGCTTGCTACTTTGTTGTAAGCCCACCGCTCAGCTCAGTCAACAGGTTCCTCCGGCTTGCAGGTGAAGAGGGTTCGATGCGAGTCCTCGGGAGTGCTGGTCCCCAAAGACAAGGCCATCAAGAGGTTCATTGTCCGTAACATTGTGGACGCATCAGCTATCCGTGATATCCAAGATGCTTCAGTCTTGGAAGGTCGGTCACCCTCCGTAATGTTAGCTTTCATGCCAGCCCGTGAAGATCAAGAGCTGTCAGTCGTCCATCAGCCTCTGTCCTTATAGCATGCAAGATGCTAGAAACCATGGCCTATTGAACACCACCAACTCCTTTCATGCAGGTTACGCTCTGCCTAAGATCTACAGAAAGGTCTACTACAGCGTGTCAGCAGCTATCCATTCCAAGGTTGTCAGAGTGCGATCAGTCAAGGACCGCAGGAACAGAGCACCACCCCCAAGGTACAGGCCAGGTGGTGACANAGTCAGATGCTTGCTGCTGGTCTGCAGAACTTCCAGCTAGATGAATGTGGTCCAGTGAACATCATCATTGGGGACGGAGGGAACATTGAGGGTGTATGTAAGTACTTGACTCNAAATTGCAGCTGACCTTGCCCATCCTGAGGTGAGCCTGCCTTCACAATCGCAGCTCTTGCCCAAATCAACTATGTCAATGTAGAACTGTAGCAGTATGTCAATATGAGAGCCCTGCAGATGACTACATGAGTGTTGTTCCAGCAACATCATATACAGGGACTTTCTGGTCTGTGTCCAGTGCACGTGATTTAGTGATATTCCAGCTTACAGCAACAAGGGTAAACAGTAGGAGAAGCTGTTACAGCGTACAGACACTGCAGTCGGCTGTGAGGCAGTGTATGGCGCAATGCTGCCTTGCAACAACAGTCATGCATGCATGAGTGGCTTATATGCCCTCGTAATCAAACGCTATGTGAGCAAGCATGCAAACACAGACAGAGGGACATCTGCTGCTGAATGTACACCATCCCAGCTTGATTGGAGTTATGCTACAACAGCCTGCTTGCATTGAGCTTCAAGTACAACATGAGACAAACTCATGGCTGTGCTGCTACTCACATCCAACACCTTGGCTTCATTTCTACAAGTGCTTGGTGTGATACTGCTGTAGTTGTGTTATGTGAAACACTCATCTATTGGTGTTGTTTTGCAGCAGTTGCAGACCATCAAGCAGACACTGCAATGTACAATGCACACCACGCTGCCCATAGGAATGTCAGCACTCTTTCTTTGTTTGACATGATGCAGTTATGATGTGCAGGGCCTATGGGCAAACTACACACAAGAGGCTGCAGCTGTCAGCAACAGTACCAGCATGAGTCATCAGCTCTGTACTGATGCAATCAGGGTCGTCGCACCCCAGTGGAAGCTAAAAGACCGGTAGTGCATGCTCATCATCTATTGTGTGTGCTGCATCAGCCTGATGAGAGCCAGACTTACCTGACTGCAGTGAAAGCATGCGTTGAATGCTTATACTGTGAGTTGAGCACCTCATTTGTACACAATTGGTCGTGAAAGAATTGCTGGTCAGAATGCCTGCACCTATGTTAAAGCTGTCTGGAGAACACCGTCACACTTGGTGGTTAACACTACTATTCAGGTCATATACACCTGCCAGTTCCTGCTCTGCAACAATTTCTGCATTGCTGCCAACCCCAGCAGAAGCTTCAAAGGCTTTAGGGNGGCACACAGGACGTGGCTGCTACTCTCGTAGAGATGCATCACAGTCCTCCCTCGTGCTGCTGTTGAGCATGTCTGCTCATTGCAAGGCTTGGTGCTTGACAAAGCACACAGCATCACAGTTGTGGTGGGCTGCCTGCAGCATGTCCATATCGTTAGTGCTGCTGCTATGTGCTGATTGATACAGTGTGTTAATCATTGATCTGTGCTCCATCCACATGTGAAAACGCAAGTTGACTACAGGCTGTTGAGAATCTATATGGAGGGGGGCCAACATGGGGCCTGCTGCAAATGCCCTTTGATGACTCAGGGCCTGGAGATGTTCCTATACAGTTCAGCAAGCAGTACTTTGCCCTCATGCAGGTTAGCACTCTTGGACATGAAATGCTGCTTAGGGTTGATCCTGGTCAGACATTGGTAACATGGCAGGCAGCGGTTTGCTCCTGCGTAACAGTCGCAATCTTCTTCAGCAACAGATTGGATTCATCAGCAGGAAAAGCCAAGTCCTTTTCGTGAGTCATTGCTATGACTGTTGCTATGCAACATGCTGTCGAAGGACAAGGTGCTGTGCTGCAGATCCAGTGTACCTGTTCTACATGAACCTGCCATACGCAATTGACTGCCAGTTTGGCCGTACTCTGAACCTGCTGCCTGTTCTGGTTCACTTCCCATAGCTGCTTTGTGTTTGCAGTACAGCAAATTCATCAAGCATGGCTGGACCATCCTCAACGTCGCTGATGACAACACCCTAGCAGCAATGCAACAGCAAGATGGCACTGACAGCTTTGAGATAGCAGTTGTCGCCACCAACAACGGCTTGGCAAATGTCACTGCTGACTGGAGCTTTGGGTTGCTACTGGAGCCAGTGTTTGTTGCCGTATACAGAACCAGTGCTATAGAAGATTTTCTGCCGCTTGCTCCAGTAGCACTGCAGACATCGGGATTGCTGCAATATNGCATATCAAGTGCCCAGAACTATGATGGAGAACAAATCAGTACAACACAACAAAACAAAAACAGAAGCCGCTGAGCCACCCAGTATTGGGTGACTGCAGAATGTCAAACACCAGGACTACCATGACTGACTAAGACATCAGTGCTAGCACTCGACTTAGACACCAAGTCTGCACGAGTCATGTTTGTGCCACGCAACTCTTTGTACACTTCCAGGCTTTCTAGCCTGAGCAATGTTGCGCAATAATCAACAAACCTGCAGCTGTAAGTGTGGTGCTCAAACATGACAACAGCTACACTCTTCAACGCTGAAAGCAAAGATGAGGTGACAGAAAAAAGGTAAAGCCCTGTGTCAATGTATACATGCACACCATTGGGGTCATTGCCCATCATGTACAGCTTGGTTTGCACAATGGACTGCGGCAAAGCATTGAGAAAGGTCTCAGCAAGGGATTGCAAGCGGTACAAGCTGAACAAATCAACACCTAGGGCCTCAAACCATGTTGGCAGAGGCGAACCCAACCCATGCAAGACGAGTGCTACTGCACAAAGGATATACATGAAAGGGGCACATACCAGCCCCAAAGCAACGGCTGCGCAGCTGCGAAGTACACCTGAGCGTGCCATCCTAGCTTGCCAGACTCTCACACTTGCAAAAGCCACCACTATAAAAGTAAAGGCAAACTGAAGCAACAGAATGCCCAAGAGAGCGTATGCATACTGCAGCTGCCCTGATTTGAACACGTGGTGTATAGCCACTGCATCACTTGCTTGGGAGTAAACAAACCACACAACATCAGATATCAAGAACCACAGGCTGTCAGCATAGCCACGCAAGCAGACCATCCGTGGATGTTGAAGGATGTGCGCAAAAGCTGGACCAGAGCTGCGCTTCCTCTTCCTCGTGAGCCACACCTTGACTGCCACTACTGTTGCCACCAACAGAGNTTGCCAGATGCTCCATGTTCTCATGCGTTTGGAACAGTGCATCGCCTGTGAGCAACAAAGAGCACGTCTTGACTGAGATGACTCATGCAATTCCTGTCAACCAACCCCTGGCAGCGCTGGTGCCACATGTACATGTCTCTGCAGTGCGAAGGGCATACATGTCAAGGGCTTAGTGCAACTGATGAATAGTCCTCACTTGTATTGCTTACGGGTGCTTGCTACATGCATTTGAGACACCAAGCCAAGACACTGGCAAGCAGCCGACATATGATCTGTCGTTACCCCCTAGCTGTGGGATGCTGGTATGCTCCTGCAAATGAAAGTTCCGACTGCTGCTGAGTGTTGAAAGACAACATGCAATGATGCATTACAGCTCGTCATTCAGCTTTCACAGGTCGGTGAGATAAGCAACTATACAGCCTTCCATTTGCGCTGGGTGCCAACTCGACATCATTGCTGGTGCTGCAAATGCTCTTGAGTGATTGCTCCCTTGCTTGCAGAAAATCACAATTTGGCTGACAGGCATGTTCCTCTTGTTTCGTGGGCTGTACGGCAAGTTATCTGCAACATGTGTGGCCAGCAATGTCAACTCTGCTCACGGGGCATTTGCAACATGGTACCTGCCAGTCCACCCAGCAGCCTTGCAGTGTACCAGAGACAGGAAAGGNTGCTTTGACTGAGGAGAAAGACTCCATATCACTCAGCACATGACACGACACCACAAGTGTTAGGATAACACGACCATAACATTAACCCAGACTGTGTTGCCAAAGACCCATAACACATGACAGGCTGCAGCAGCTTCAGCTCACAGAGGCTTGTAGAGACTTTGTTACCAGTTCTTCTGGTACAAACCCCAAGTTGAGGAGTGCAGTCACTGGTGGCGTGTTTGCCATGTAAGATATGAAAACCTCATCACCAGCTTTCAATGGTCGCGGCGTATCATCCCAAACTGAGCTGACAAAAACAAAGGGCCGCCCATCATTCACCCCAGTATAGCTGCATCACAGTATCAACACTCTGACACCTCACAGTTGCAACAGTCTGCATTAAGCTGAAACACACCATACAGCAACATGCAGCACATACACCCCTGAGCCTGTGTCAGTGTGAGGCTGGGCAAGGTTATGGCCCATAACAGGCTGATCATGGATGACTGGCTGCACACAGTGCATCAACATGTGATCAAAGAACAAATGGTAGTTCTGATGCGCAGAGGGCTTGTTCTGCATGTGCTATGGACTCTGTGATCCACTGCAGCAAGTCACATACCTGTTGGNTTGCAGAGCACCTGATCTGTGTTAGAACTTACCTGTATTAACCGGCTTGATCTGGACCCTGTTCATGTCAATCTGTACCTGTCTGGGACCTGATGCCGGCAGTTTTGTGTAGGAGGAAGCGCCCATCCTGCTGACTTTGCCCCCAAGAGCAGGGGCAAGTCCTTCCTGCAAAGGCAGTGATTGTTACACGGTGGCAACTGCTGACAGTGCAACATGAGCGTAAGCACTGATGTCTACAAATCATGTAGACCAGTTTTTGGGGAGTGTCAACTGCAGTACAACCTTGTGCTTGCAGCTGCAGCTCTGTCTCTTATNAGCCACACTGGAGGCACACCTGTGCTTTGCCCGCTGGCGTCCACATAAGCAGGCACACAAGCCACAATGGATGTCATGCGTGTGGGGCCCGGAGTAGCATAGCCCCTGCTGGTGTAGTCAGGGCCGGCCTCTTCCAACAGGGCTGCCTCACTGCGGTAGTNTGTTGCTGACAAAGAACACCTGATCACCAGCTGCTGTTGCCATAGCTGATGCTGCTGTCAGCCTTGCTACTGNGGTGCTGTTGAGCCTAGGCCTTGTGACCATTGGGAGAAGTTCCAGGAGGTCTCCAGCCTTTTCAGAAGCACAAAGTAGTGTGTGCAAATGTCAGGGTGCAGATATATGTGCTCAGAAAAGCCATAGTCACAGGTTGCTGAGTGAGCACTGCAATAGTGGATGGCACTTGCGCATTTGACAGCGTGCAGCCAGCTTGTGCATGAACCAAGCACGGTGGCCTGCCAATGAAATCTAATGATATGGTAGTAGCACAACGCAGCACTGGACATGGGCATGGACAGCATAGTTGGCTTCTGCTGCATCAAGAGACGGCCTAAAAACGTATTCCTGATACGCCACTGCTCCTGTTCCTTGGTGCTACTCTGCCTGCTGTGTGTGATGCAGTTTGCCCAACTACAGAAGAAGATCACTGAGTTAGAAGCAGAACAACAGCAGTTAGCTCAGANACCATTGGGAAGATGGCATCAGCGTACTGCATCATGCGCGATGGTTCTCCCTCATCTTTCTGCAGGACATGACGGAGATCTGAGCTGCAGCCTCAAGACAGGGAAAGTCATGTGCACCACACCCTCACAATTTGTCGGCCTGTGACTTGCTTCTGTGCATATCAAGCTCACAATTGCTTGTCATCAGCAACACTATGTTGTTCAATCCATGCAAGGGCTTACGTCATGGTACGCAGCCTCNCATTTCCAAGCTGGCAGAAGTGCGGTACGTGCACAAGAAGCAGTCTGGCGGGTCTGGGCAGTTTGCAGATGTGGCCATCCGGTATGAGCCTGGAGAGCCAGGCTCTGGCTTTGTGTTTGCTTCCGAGATCAAGGGAGGCACCGTTCCCAAGGAGTACATCCCTGGTGTCGTCAAGGTAAACAAGCATTGTGTGCATTGTACCAGCCAAGGTAACCAAGCTGAAAAACAAGCTGTTCATACAGTNATCTGACACGGTGACGTGCAGGACTCAAGATATGATTGATTCATGACTACGGTACAGCCAGGGTTTTCAAGGGCCTTTAAAAAGTTGGGGGTTNGCAGGAGTTGCTTGGCAGTGCAAGCTGGCCATTCAGCTCAGCAAAACATGTCCAATGCATATCCTGCAAAACGCTGACATTCGCCATGTGGGTGAGCGTCAGTCACAGCAAGCTTAGCATCAAGCCCTGAGGTTTCACTGCTATAATGACTTGAGGTGGTATGGCGCACCAACAATGACCCATCACAATGAAACGCATCCACATAAGCAGTCTCCTGCTACAACAGCTAATGTCAGCAGACAGATTCTGCTGNTCTCAATTCAGTTTGAACACAATGTGTTGAGCAAAGCAATGTTCCCAGGAAGTTGCCGCAGCTTTGTTCGGCAAACAAGTCGGTGGTGAGCAGATACCTGTTGAGGTGTTGGGCCCAGCAGGAAGAAGAGGTCAAGGACACCGCTCTCAGCCAGCCAGTTGGTGCTAGTGCTGCCGCCGTCTTGGCTGACATCCACATACATCTCTGCTGCATTCAACCTGCAGCAATGTCAGCTGTGGTAATCANGCTGCAGGAGATCCAAATGACTTCAGCAATGCAGATGATAGGCAGCTTATACAACGCCAGGGGCTGAGTAGCAATCTTCTGCTAGATAGCAATGACTACAGCGACGCATATGAAGAAGACTATGGGCAAGGCTTTGCGGACCCACAGGACTATGCTTTTGATGATGCTAATCTTGCGGATGAAGGCTTTGATGATGAGCCTGACTTGTTTGCAATAGGTGAGACAAATGCTGCCAGTGTCAGTGCATGATACTTTGTACTGGTGCTTCTCTCTCTGCTGCCCATCTTGTTGCATGGTCCAATGATGCAAGGGCTTGCTGCTGCTGAGCTGCTAACTGCTNAATGTTGCTTGAATCAACAGAGCTCACACGTACACAGAAGCCTCAAATATGCAGTGCTCCCTCTTGCAGATGCGACAATGGCTAATGATCCCAGTTGCACATTGACAAGCTGCTGCAGGANGCCTGCACTGCTTGCTGGCACCTCTGCGTGTGCACCGCCAGCAAATTGCAACACTGCATCTGCAGAGGGTAGATGACAGTGCATTGAACAAGGGTGTCTTGACTAACAGTGCAGTTGACCTTTGACTGAGCTCATCCTGCAGCAAGCTCAGCTGTAAGCAAAGCTTGTTGGCTGCATCATAGGCGGCTGCAGCAAAAGCAGTCCTGAGTGTCCTGGTGGTGGCCTTCAAGCGGAAAACAGTATCAGGTTCAGACGTCGCAGCAAGTTTGAGGCCCTGAAAGCTCGCCGAGAAGACGCTCACCAAAAGGCTGAGGTGACAATGCAAGCCATTCAGCTGTCGTTGAGGCATTGCACACAGCAACATGCAAACATTCAGCTGAACAGTGTGAAACCATGTGTTGTACATGGCAGCATGATTACACTGCGGCTTGCTTCCTGAGGATGTTGGCACTTGGTGACTGACTTGGAGTCATTGTGCAAACAAGACAGTTCTCTGTGCATTGCCTCCTTCACTGCCTGATGAAAACTTGTTACAGCAGCTGCATTATAATCAGTGTGATTGTTACAATTGTAACTGTAGTGCCAAAAACATACCCGGCGTTATCAGGTACAAGAAGCTTGCACACATATGGTGGTCATGCATAATCCACTGCTCTGACAGCAGAGCAGTGCAGATATCTCAAGAAGGGCAGAAGTGTGTGATCATCAAGTGCACACCAAATATGTGTCATGTCTTATGTTTGCTGGAGGGTGATGGGAGAGTTGATGCTGACTGTCTTGTCACACACATCAGCATACCAAATGGCTACTTGAGCTCAGGTCTGCACCTTGCACCAGTCTATTACCAGCCAAAGCAAACAGCATAGAAGTGAGTTGACGTCCCCTCTCACAAGTTGCAGGTTCCTGCATGTTATGCTTCCCAGAAGGAATCCATTCCCGTGATCGGGAGCAATTCTCATTCCCATGCACCGGCAATGTATCAGGACCTTCCCTGTTAGCTGACAAGCTGTGGCGCATGGCACAGGCTGTGCAGAGGGAGGAAGCTGAGCTGCAGAAGCGAGCTGAGCGTGCCAAGCGGCTGGAAGCCAGGCAGAAGCAGCAGGAGCAGGCTGCTGCCAAAGCCCTCNCGTTCTGTCTACAGCTCAGCAAACAGCACAGACCAAGTTCAAGCCGCAGCTTCTCAGCACAGCTAACAGTCAGTCATTACTGCACTCAGACTCAGCAACATTCAATATCACCATTCTCACGCTTGCAGGGACAAGGTTGACATGACACATAGCGAGGGTGAAACACAGCCCGCGTATCACCCTGAATTGCTTCAATACCAGTCTGGCAGCAGTTGCTACCAAACACAAAGGCTTTACACGCACAGCTTTGTGTCTGTGCTGCGGACCAGCGAATATTGCCAAGCCTGCTTGAAGATGGCCAGCCTTTAGACAGCCTACAGACTGCAACTCTAAGACAGCTGCAAGTCAGCCAGTCTTGCAGATCCGCCAAAAGATGGGAAGACTATGGCAATCTTTGTTAGTCTTTGAGACTGGCTGTCAAACTACAGNAAGGCAAAGCATTGTCCCTGATGTGAGCCTGTTGTGCCGGCTGGGGCATGTTGTTCAAAGTCCCTGCGGATATCTGGCTTGTCACCTGAGCCTGCCAAAGAGATCAGAGTCAACACAACATTCTCGTGACTGTTCCAGCAGCATGCCCCAGTTCAGGTGCCTCAGTCAGCATATACAGTAATCATGCAAATTGAGTCTGCATACTGGCAAATCAGCTGTTGTCATGACATGCATACCCTCACGCTGCATTCCCCCGACACATGCAGTGGGGGTGGTGTTCATGCTGCCCAACACAGTCAAATCATCAAAGCTGCTTAGCTCGTGCAATTGACACCTTTGACTGATGCCAGCTTGCTGCAATGCAGGTGGCTCTNCCGTGGCCAATGCATGCGGCTGCTGAGTTGCGCAATTTCGACAACTCGCCTGCCTTGCAGTCTGCTCCACGCGCGCAAACTCAGGCTGATATGATGCGTATGTGCTGCACNCTGGTGTTCAGCACTGCCTCCAGGGGCACGGCAGGCACGCTCCATGACTGGTTCACCATCACCAGCTCAGGTGATGGTTGCTACTGTGCCAACATGCATAAGCAATATGTTCTTCTACACTATTGCAGTCGTTGTTGATACCATGCCCTTGTCAAGCTACAGCATATTTTGCGCAATGATGCCTTGCACACTACACCCAGTACGGTTGCCTGCCACGGTTTATGTAACGTACATTTGGCAGTCACCTGATAACAGCAACCTGGTAGACGGTCTATGCTGCTTCATGATCAGTCTGGATGTAGTGCAGCCACGTTCAGCGTGATGTGGTGACAGGATTGCTGCTGTTGGTTTGCATGTAGATGCTAACAGCTTGCGACAACTACGCATGCTGATCTGGCACCGTTCTTACTACATGTCCATCCGAATTGTCTGTTTCAACATGCAGCGTTAGTATCAGTCAAGCTTTGAGCAGCTCGATTCAGTGTCATACGCAAGCTATGCACTTGTCAGTGCCCACAATCATGCCACTAGGTTGAAGCCTATGACGCCCTCTTGCCAAGCAACACACGCAGGACTCATTGCCATGCCCTGATCATGTGTCATATGCAATGCTATACATACACAGAATGCGTTCAATCTAGCATCAGATCTTATATTCTTCTCATAGGCGGCCTAGCAAGTGCAGTGGCAGCGCACACGTGGAAAAACATATTGCCGGTATGCACCTGTGGCGCTCCTCCTGTTCAGTGACCATGTTTCTGAAATATGCCGTGTCTGCATTAGCATATTGCAACTGGGATGTCTGTGCATCGTTGATTTGCCGCAGGCTGCCAACCAATGATCGTAACTCATACAAGTCAGACTGATCAAGCAAAGCAAAATGCCTTTGTTGAAGCACCTCCTGCAAGTGATCATCCTTCTTGGCAAGTTCTGCAGCACTGTTTGCTTGCAACNTGTGCTCTGTTAAAGAAGGAGGTGGTGCAGCCATTCGACTGGAGGTTGGAGCGCCTTGCACCAATGAGCATATTTTGCTAGCCGCACCAGAGTCTCCACAGCATTCAACATCAACAGCAACATCAGCATTTGACTCCTCTAGCCAGTTCCAATGCTGACTAGGGCTGGCTTGCTTGGGTCTTTGAATTGGCCAGAACCTTGTGTGGCTGTGCAATGTTNGCCAGCACGCTGTGACTGCAACTTCATCAGGGACTCAATCACATCATACGCAACATCTTGCGCCACCTGTGCAGCATAACAGCTGTTTNCTGCTCCTGCATACATGTACCACCTGTTCTGCACTGCTTTTACATAGCAATATATGTCGCGGGGAAGCACAGAGCAGGGCCCGNCGTCGTAAAGCCTTGGGTTCCCTCCTGCTTCTCAGCCTCTCTGCAGGTCATCCCACACACGTCGTACCAATGCATTTTTGGACTCATACTTGCCTTATGTTTGCTGTATGGAGGATCACTGCTGTGATGTCAGATGACAACTGACCTGGCCTGACATCTACAACAGCTGACTGCTGCTGTTCCTGCTGNATTGACTCCATGAAAACAGCTTGATCATGTCATCAGCATAAGATGCAGCTCTTGGTCTCTGAAATCACTTAGATATGCCTGTCAAACTGTGTGCAACCACTGTGTGCAATCACGGCAAACATATGCACACGAGTGCAGCATGCTCAGGTATTGGGCTCACCTTGTGAAGGCTGATTTCACTTGCGTTGGCACATTTTTCATCGGATCCTCTCCCCATGCCGCCTTGGTCTTGAACTTGGTCACATCTATGGCAAAATCCAGGTCATCTCTGGCAATGCAATAGGCGTGCATCTGTTCCATGACGGGCTCTATGCCTTCCTTCTCTTGTGAGACCAGGGGTGCTGTCAACGTCTGACGCAGGGTAGGTAGGTAGAATAGGCGCAAGGAGGTGCGGTCGCTGTGCATGTTGCCGCTACTGAGCATGCGGGTGTGGAGCTCGCNGCTTCACCTGTCAAAAGCAAGTCGAGCAAGGCTGACTGACAGGCTTCAGCGTTTTCAAAACTTGCTGCTTGCGCAAGCTCAGCAGGAGATTTTGACACAGACTGCCACGCACAACTGGCAGATGCAGCACAGGTCAGTGGCAGGGTGCATGGCTTTATTGGTTGCAGTACATGCTATGGCCAGAATTGTTCTGTCCAATAGTGAGGCTGCAAGACCCTAAATAGTNTGTATCCCTTTGTTGTTTGTAGGTCCAGATCTGGAGAAGGGCTGGTACAGCACAGCTGCTGTCGCGGCAGTGGGCAGCGGCAATGAAGCTGCAGCACGACCTGGCTTAGCAGCAAGGCTGGCAAGGCTCCGCGGCATCTCCAACTTTGGGTATGGCCCTGAGACTATATGAAGGAGGTTTGGTCAATGTGCAAGTCATCAGATTGTTGGGCTATGTCATAGTGTCATGTGGTCATAGGATGAGTGTCCCATGTTGCAACTTCAACAAGCATCTAGACAACCGGATCAAATGGTATGCACTTGTCTGCAGCAATCCGCTGACTTGGCATATGCCTGGTTGCTGGTCACGTGTCGACATCACGCGTAGGTCACCAGCACAGATTCCTCTCATTCTAGACCACAAGCTTGTGACTTGAATGCGAACTGCACCAGAATGTAACCACGCTGATCTGGCACCACTGGGCCATCAGCCTTGAATAGCCTGTATATCACACCCTGCATAGTAGCGCCAGCTTGTAGCCACCTAAGGCAGCTTTGGGAGAAATTGTTATTTTCTGACTCAGGATCAAGTTGGTCTAGCTTCTTGTGCTTGGGGCGTGTCCCATGCAATGGTGCAAGCTCTGTTGCTTTGCAGAGTACAGCAATGGCAAAACCAGGTTGTGGGGCATGCAAGGAGGTGGCCGCAACTAGCGTACTGTATGCATCATCGGATGCCAAAGGACCTGGCTGCATGCTGCCTCATGTATCTGCNACGATAGTGTCGTCTGCTTTCCCTGGATGTCAAAGGTCCTGGAAGGCCCAGGCAGGCTGCAAGTATGCTGCTGCAGGTTGCGTAGGCTNGAGACCATGTAGGATGATTCAGGCCAATCAGCAGCAGCTAGATTAGGTCACGTGTTTGACAAGGAGAAAGCATGAGGCTGCGTTGACGTTGGCAATGACTGCTGCTTGTGTGTAATGCTTGTCATCGGGCTCAAACCCGAGATTGTGCAATTGAATGGACATGTTCACTCTAGGAATGACTGCATGGCATAAATCTTACTCGAGCACAGCAAGAACACATGGTCGATTGTGCACTTTAGCTAGTGGGCAGTTGAGCTGGTGCAAAACTACCCGGTGTATGCCCTGTGGTCACTGCATGTGGCCATCTTACATGTATGCTGTACATACAAAACACTGATCAACATGCACACAAGCGCCAGACGGGACTGCTGCTGGTACAAACAGCTTTGCAAACTACAGCATGTTTTACGCTGCGGCCTGATTTGCTTGTTGTGGCTCAGTGTTCTGTATGCCACCTGTTGCAGCGTCCAAATGCCGTGCATCTTGGCTCCTGGCAGTAACACATCTTGCATGCAACAATCAGCCCTGGCTGAATCACAACATCAGCTGGTTGTGGTGGCTGCCACTGCCGCGTGTTGGGACTGCGTAATCGCTGAGTGTGTTGTGTGTTTTCCAGAGACNCCTGAGACCTATGCACAGTCACATGGACAGCCTCAACTGCTATGCAAGTGGCAAAAGGTCTTGTGACATTNAGTCAGACCAGGCCAGGAGTTGCCTCCTCAGGTTTCCAGGCGGGTTCTGGAGTACGCCAATCACCTAGCTCGGCATAAGTCTGAGGTTGCCAGAGACATACTGAGGCTACATGTGCCTACACCAGAGCAGCTGACCCGCCGTGCACTGGCTTTACAGGTTGGTCATTGCCTGTGAAGTTTGACAAATGACAAAGCTGTCATATGACTACTGCTGGCAACATTGTGATGCTCAACTTNAGAATATGCTTCAGGTCACATTCAACCTAGGATGTGCTAAAACGCAAGTGTAAAGATGGTACCTGCATGATGATCTCAAAGACATTGTCTGCTATCAATGGCGCCTTCTGACCATTCTTTGGATTGATGTGATTGTACATGATCTTCACCCTGCAAGTGGCAACAACATAAGGTGAAGACTCTGCCTGATCAAGCGGTGCCTGTGACAATAGCTAGCATCTGGGTACAGTCAAAGCTTGAAATCAGAAGTGCTCGCTTGAGGAAGAATGCACGCACACCATTCAGGCTAAGCCCAGGTATTCATGGTAAGCAAAGCATGCACCACAGGCATGCACATGCTGGAGTTCACANTGCAGCTTGTGAGGTTTAATTCACTCAAGCCCCATGCATGATCTGGAAGCAAAGCGGCAAGGTTACACAGCAAGTACAGCCAACTTGCCTCTACGCCTGGCCAGGCCTCCTGGGATATGGCTGCAAACCAGGGGCTGCCACAGCTGATGTTCAGGATGTTGCCTGCTGAGCTCCACTCCCCCATCAAGTCATCACGCCGCGCCAGCCACATGAAGCCCTTGGACCTCAGAACCTGCAGCGGCAAGGACCAAACATGTTCTCCATCTGGTGAGTCTACCTGCTATCTGAGCAGCATTGTTACAAGACAATGCCAAAGCTGTTTCAGGCACAATATGACACTGCACAGATAATGCTCGAGCAGTTGTTTTGGCGCTGCTCAGTAGTGCCATCAGCATGTATTGGATTTCGAGGAGTGCAAACTCCGATAGCAGCACAATATATGTCAAGTGAATATCAGTAGCTGTACCTTGCCATAGGGAGCCCTGTGGTTTGCTAGCTGCAACTGCTGCTGTGCAGCTCTGGGAGAGTGCGACTTCAGAACCTGCCAGCAGATTGCACTGTCAACATAGGCAAGATAGGCAATTTCAGCACTACTGCTCCTCAAGATCATTCATGGACTAGTCCAGCTACATGTAGGGATACTGATCAGTCTGCACTAGTTGTGACAGTGCAAATGCTGTGCTTGGTGCAGGNAATGTCCAGTATGGACGCTCTGGCTGGCAAATTGGGCAATGGGAACACCAGTTCACGGTCAAACCTGCAAGCCATCTCAAGAAGGTATGTCAGACCCTTTAAAAAAACGAATAGCAGGCATGCCACAAGATGTCTGAGCGCATGACTGTACTGCAAGTTGCTGAGCTACAGCATGTCTGCAGTGGACACAGCACAGAGCTTATCAGGAAAGGCATACATCACTCAGCGGGTTCAACCGCAACTCAAAAGGCAACGTGCCAGTTGGAACTCGCCAAGTGACATCCAGGGCAGATGATTCAGCATGTTGCAGTTGCAGGATCCGCGCTGCTGACTCTGCTTGCCNCCAGTCGCCATTCATTTGGGCTGCCAGGCCAGCCAAACAAGACGCATTTGGAGGAACTGCACATTTGATGCATATGTATCTAACCCCGTGTGCTTTCTCCTCACATCAACATGACTGCCAACATGCTGCAGCTTACTGTCACAGTGCCAGTCTACCTCATCTGTAGCAATTAATGATGCGCTGCTAGTCCATCAGAAACTGCCAGAGATGTCATGCGCTTGCCTATCTACACATCACAGAATAGATCTTGTGGNTGAGTGTCTGCAGTTGTCATTGAGTTCTCGAAGCAAGCTAATACAAGGATCTGCACGCAGTCTTGCCACCCTTCAAGCTACCGAACAGCAGCTATCTCAGCACGTTGATCAGTCTGCTACACAGCTACAGCATATAAGAAATTTTTATGGGACCCGCTACGAGCTGCTCAACCACATCCAGGAGGACTTGTTGTACACAATGCATGCATTGAGGTCATCTACATGAATCGTGTTGATGTCATGCTTTGCTCCAATTCTTAGCAAAGTGCGCCTGCCATGAGCATCAAACCGTATGCCTGTGCTGCAGAAGAATGCAGAAATTGATTGATGCACGATTTGCATCAACCACAGACAAAGATGCAGAAGGCGCTGTGCCAAAGCACTAAAACGACATTGCAAGTAAAGGCTAATGCAGCTGATTAGCATGCAAGGCTTCAGCTTGCAACATGCACTTGATCAGCTCAAATTTTGAGGGTTTGGTATATATGTCTGCTGTTGTGTCAGGATCCTGTTTAGCTGTGAGACCTGCTGTTGACATGCCTGACACCCATAACACAACAAATGATGTTATGCTCAACTGCATCACCAGTCATGCATTTGCTTGTCACTCAAAATGGGTGACGCATTTCGGCCTGACAGAAGGGATTTTGCGCAGCAACACTGCATGGTACAACAGAGGCGTCGGACAAGTACTCCTGCAGAAGTATGCTGTGCATAGCAAAGCAGGCCAGCATGGCACATATGTGTATGCGTTGGTGGCAGAGCTACCTGCTGCTCTGCATCAAAGCCCTCGATTTCGGCCTCATCTAGCTCATCGTCAGCATTGATTTCGAGAATGCGGGTCTGACCCACAAAGGCCAGCACCAGGTAGCTGTCATATGGCTCGCNAGTGAAATGGACGGCAGTTGTCCGTTTGTACAGAAGCTGCGGCGTTGGTGCAGGGAGTGTGATGCTCTCATTGTGGGCACATCCTTCAGCAACCCTTGCAATCTGAAACAGCTGTACTTAGCCAAAATGGATGAGGGAAAGGTGGACCCTAGTCACAATCCTTCTGAGGACTCTATGCGACGTCTGCTGGTGGGTACATTTGCAGTCCTGTCGCTCTTTGTGTCAATGTTGCGTCTCAGCATAAAACATGCATCAGTGAAATGTGGGCATGATGTTTATGCAAGCTCGTGTTGCTTACGTATACAACCATGCTCATGCATAAATGTGTACTTACATGACACTCACCACACAGACAGTGCTGACAGTTGGTGCCAAGTCAGCTATGTGTGGGGCAGCTGATTGACCTCCCCAAGGTGCTGTTGCACCAAAGGGAGACATCTAAATGATGTGCACATATTGTGAAGAGTCTGCTGCCAGAAGACTCTTGCTGTGTGAGTAAAGTACATCTGGAAAATCAGGGCTTTAGTCACATCCGGGCCAGCGGTACAGGAAAATGCCGCCTAGAAGCCCCTGGGCGGGGAGGGAGGAAGTGGAGTGAAATGGTGCATCAGGAAAAGGGGTGTACATGTAGAGCTAGGNCCCAATGCTCTTCAAGCTGACTGCCACAGCAGATGCTTCAAGCTTTGCTTCTAGCTACATCTGTAAGAATTTGTTGCACTAACCCACAGCTTGCTTATTGCATATGTCCACCTGGTAAACGCCACCCCAGATCACCAATATGCATCAGGCCAAGAGAATAGCAGGGCATGTCCCAGTCAAGAAGGTCCTGCCTTGTGTTTGCAAGAGTGTCAGACTTGCACATGTATGGCACAAGCAATATAGCGAACCTGCAAGAGTATTGTTGCGCCCAACATTGTTACTACGTCATATGAATGCACCTGGACTTTGCTCATGACTGATAATTGAACCGTTACAGTGTCGTCAAGAGTTTCAGCCTTTTTGATATGTGGGGCTTCATGTATTGCATGTGACCCCAAGGTGTTTTGCGTCAGTCATGACCTTGCAGAATGTTCCTACAAACAGTCAAAGTGTGCATGCAAAGCTGACTCAACAGCTGACAAGTCTGTTTTNACACTTTGTTGAACTTTATAGTGTGTATCTCGGCCTAATTCTGCGTCAAGGTAGTGAAGTCTCTCCAAAGACCTATCAGCATGTTTTCACAACATGTATGGTGAGGTGTTTCAGTGCTGTATGGCTGATCATAGCCTGCCCTCATGGTAGCAAGCTGGGCTTTTGTGAGCCTGTGTGTGCTGCAGGAGGTGCAGGCCATCATGCTTCTGCCCCCGGCCACTCCGCTGCCACAGCAAACCCCCCTGCTACACCCCCCGCAAATGNCTACTGGGCTTTGACTCCTGGTCAACCACTCTTAGACTAGCTGTCCATTGTATCCAGGCACTCCAGAATGGATCTGGTTACATTCATGTGATGCGATCGATTTACTTACACATTCATGAACTGCTCTGGTATTGTGTTGGGTGATATTTCTTTGCTCATGGTGTGCAACAAAGCGGGCACTTAAAAGACACGGCGTTCCTCATCCATGATATCAGATGTTTACCCCTTTTCATCAAGGTCATCAAGCTCTCCTACCCTGGGCGTGCACCTGCAGATCTTGCCACACAAACAGTTTGAGATGTGTAGCAGTGGCAGACACGGGCAATGCAGGGGATCATGTTGTGTCTGCCTTATCACTTATGTGTCTGCCTAATCACTATTGTGTCTGCTTTTTACAACATGTTCACCTGTANGCTACCATGACCGCAGTTGGCAACAACTTATTCCTTTTTGGTGGTCAGGTGTGTTGCTGCTGCCTTGCNTCATGATGAGCCTTGTATTGTGCAGCAGGAATCGATATTAGCGGCCCATGATTCAGGCATAGCATCAAATGTATGATTCGCTCAGTAGCTTGGCCTGACACTAGCAGCACGCTGTGACTGATGTCAGCCTGGGCTGAAAGTCCACAGCAGCAATGATTGGAACACTCGATTTTNTGAGCGTAACAGCAGGAGTTACGTTTGACACCTGGGTGCCGTCTAACATGGAAGAAAACAGACGCCAGAGACTGCTATCCAATCTGCTCAAACACTGCATTGCATACAATCAGTGATAGCAGCAGCAAAACAGCACCTCCCAAAACTTTGCAACTATNTCAATCTGGCGGCTCAGACACCGTGGCTAGCGCACCAGCTGCAGTTTGTTGCGGGGCTGGGGCCTCGCAAGGCTGCAGCAGTGCTGAAGGCCATTCAACGCCAGGAGCAGGTGGCAAGCAGGCGGGCAGTCTGGAAAGAACTCAAGGCCATAGGCAAGAAGGTGTTCTGGTGAGTTGTTGCTCGAGCATGCACAACCTACAATGTTGCTGTGCACCTGTGCTGCTTGTGACATGNTGATTGGCAGCCCCAGGGAGCCACTGCCAGCTTCAAGCATATCCTGCAACGGCACCCTTGTTAAGTCCACCAATGCAGGTTGTGTGTGTGTGCAGCTATGCATGCTTGTGATGCATTGTGTTGTGCCCTCACATAGCCAGATGCAGTCAGGCATTATCTTGTNAGCCAGCGCACTCAGTGCGCAAGCGCGATCGAGCAACCTTATGCTTTGCTACGTCGCGATCTATATGCTGTCGCCCATCTGGATCCAAACGGCTGCAGCACTACCCGGCAACAGGCCTGAGGCTCTCAGTCAAACTTAACCANGCATCCTGACACAGTCATGTTGCGGCCATGTGCATAGACAAGAATTCCCATTATCACACAAGTTCTGTGTGAGCCTCCAATAATGAATGATCAAATGGAACCCAGCAAATGCTTGCTGCTTGGTTAGGTGTCCAGGCGGGGGAAGGGGAACCGGGAGTTTGGTGGGATGGGTTGCCTGCTCCACATACATTAACCTTATTCAACTTGTGATTAACCTNACAAGTTGCATTCAAACGCCATAATATCATCGGGTTGCAAATTTGTGTTATCCTGTTTGTGATCCGCGCAAGCACAAACGTGAGTCAAGAAAGCTTGCTTCTGCAGGCAGAAGTATTTGAGGAGATAGCCACTATGGAATTCCCATTTGAAGGAATTCCCACGGTCCCTCCACGAAAAGACATGGACCACATGGTATGCGTGAGGCTACCCTGCACTCAACNTTACAGAACACAGTACGCCGCCAGCTCCGCCCGTCTGTGGTGTTCCCTGTTATACTGCATCACGTGAGCATGCACAATTGATTGACTTTGTACCATTGAGACCCTAAACCCTAAGTTTCTTTGCACATGAAGCATATCAATGACACTGTGCCTCTGTACAAACAATGTGCTCAGTGAAAGTCTACATAGTCTGTTGCATGGTCACTCAACCATATTGACAACAGCTTGTACCAAGTGCAGCACCGAAACTTATNTATACGTTAGACGGATGGCTGGCAGCCACGCACAGGCAACTACAGACTAGTAGGAGGTGCGGCAAGATCCTGCTGGCACGTCGGTCTGTGCGTCTAGCAAGCTGATGCATTGGTACATGCAAAGCACAGTAGCGGCANCGCGAAACGATTGAGCCAAAGTGTGCACAAACGGTGGCATCCTGCCAAGACCCGAAGCAGATGGCGNCCGCTAGTACCAGGTGGCTCACGCTTGCCGTACGAATATTCCTATACAGACTGCTTGCTTTCCCCTGTTCCAGACAATTCTGTCTGCCTGGCATAGTTCACCTACGCCCAAGGCTGTGCCTTAGCAGCAACACAACTTGGAGACTGTGCTGCTCCTTGACTTTACCTGCTGCTCTGGCAGGCTAACCTGGTTCCAAGGCACTGACCTGCTGCTGAACGCTCCTGAACNATTGCGTTGCACAGGCAGCGTCGATACTGTGCCTTTGGCCACAAGGGTGAAACAGGTCATGCTGCAGTCTGTGGTCAAATCTGTGTACTGGCATGCATCTTCAGGTTGCACAGAAAGCAGGAGCAACTGCAGTACATCCAGGTTATGGGTTCCTATCAGAGAACGCTGGTTTTGCACAACTGTGCCAGGACAGTGGCATTGCCTTTGTTGGTCCACCAGCATCTGCCATCACCTCCNGTCCTTTCTGCATTGTCGCTTGCATCAACACTTCTGGTTTCAAGTTATGAAGCAATCTCAAATGGAAGTGTTCATTCATCAACATCTCAATGGTCAGCAGCGAACACTATATGTTGGAAAGCATAGTCATGATGGCCAAAATAGGCACAGGGCGACACTGGTTACACAATGGCATTCAGACAGTNGCAGCCTATCTGCCCGCACAGAATGTGAAGGGCATGCATGCACCTGGTCAAGAAGCTCTTGTTGCACATCTGTGTGCAGGCATATAGTGACAGACAACCTGCTTCAACAAGAGTATTGACTGTGTGAGGACGCTGCAATTGGCGAAGCGTGTAGCAACAGACAAGCCCATGCCTCACCTNAGACGCGGCCTGACTATCAGCGGGGCTGGCTTGAGCTGGGCCGCTGCCAAGCTGCTCAAGGTGGGGCCCTCATTGTTGCTTGACCGGTCTGCTGCACATTGAGTGCGCTCATTTTTGTTGCTTGACTGTCCGCTGCACCCCAAGTGCTCAAAGTGGGTGCCGCATTGTTGCTTATCGTTGCACTGCACACTAGTAGACTGCAGTCAACTGTTTGCTTGGTTGTTCTTTGCGCACTGAGTGTCGCTCAGGTTGTTGCTTGTTGGTCTANTCATGTACATGATTTGCGAGCATGCAATTCCCTCATGCATCGGCAGAGACAGGCTGCACCCACCCCTAGCTAAACAATGAATCTCTGTCAAGAGATTGTATATACGGTTTTTGTTACCCTTTGCTGTAAATGAAGCGGTACATGCACCATTTACTGTCATTCACCACCATGTGCAGCGCATGCCGTGCCAGTACAGGAGCTGATCTTTGACCACATTGGTAACCTGCAGCTTTGACACACAAAGTCCTTTCATGATGCACAAACAGCATGCTTTAACAGGCTTGTGAGCCAACAGAGTTTGTGTGCAGAACAAGGCACAGGATGTGAGGCTACACTGCTGAAAGCATCTATGCTGACCAGGCGTTGCTGACAGCATCTATGCTGACCAGGCGTTGCTGAATGCAGGCTTGAGACAGGCCATGGGCACATTTGGTGCCCTGATGGGGTCTCTCATTGCAGGACTGGCCTATACCCTGTCCGGCCGCAACTACACGGTCACCTTCTCCCTATCTGCTATACCAGCCCTGGGGGCTTTGCTCCTGGTGTCCACGGTATGCCGCACTGCATGGCATTCAAGCTCTCAATCTAGCTTACATTCAGCCTAGCAGCATGCAAACTGGGTGCTTGTGGGACGGCTGCATCAGCAAGTGCAGACGTATAGCAACATGAGGGTCCCAGCAGAACAAGCCAGAGCACGCATATGAAAACTCCTGTTGGCATGTCATTCTCCCTATAGCTACCTGCAAAAAAGCCCAACAACAACAACAACAACAACTCGCATNCCTGATAGTGTGAGTCGGCTATCTTTGCTGTCAATGGACTGGCTGCTCATGACATGCTCCCAGTTACTTTTGCAGTGATGATGTTGATATGAGAAGGTCGAGTCAGTGCACGTCGCAACAGCCGCCTTGGTGTGCCTGTTGTGACATGACTCAAGCCCTCAATTTGACTTACAAGTGGTGGCTCGGACTGTTTGCAGCCTTTGAGAAGCGTTCTGACAGATCTATTCCTGCACTTGGCTGCATTGTTGCTCACTCATGATTGTAGCTGACGCAGGAAACACAGAAGTCAGTGCAAGTGGCAGCAGCCTCGCANCTGTGTTCAGACTTTGTTGAGCTTAGATGAGGCATAGCGTCTGCTATGTTGCTGAAGTGACTCCTGCCATTTGGGCCACCTGACACAGGGTCACTATGTGTGAACAGAGTACGCTGCAGCTGTCTCAGGGGACCAGAAGGGGAGGGGGGGCTGCTCAGATGGGTCCCATGTGACCAGGAGCGTCTAGGCAGGGATGCAGCTGTGCTTTGATGAGCGCTACTGNCACCAGCTGTAGCTTCAAGCCCAACAGGCAGCCGCGACACTGCTGGTGTCAACCAGCCACAGCCAGGCACTGACAGCAACCCCACAGACTATGCTGCAAGCCTTGATAGTGTTGCTACGGCACAGACCCCTGCTGAACTCAGTCCCATCACTGACGCTGAGGTGGAAGACACACTGGCAAGCTTACCACAGGAGCAAAGTGCAGCTGGCACTGATTCCAGCCTCGATAACGCTGCTGCAGCATGGAACGCACCCACACCTGGACAGACACCGCCCAGTGTTATAGGTGGGTCCGACTCAGCAGGTAGCCTCACTGATGCTGATGTTGAAGACGAAGTCGCAGGCATGCCAATCAAGCAGGGCACAGATGATTTGAGCTCCAGTCTAGATGATGCTGCTGCGTCGTGGAACGCATCCACACCGGGACAGACAGCAACACCAACAGCGGCGAGTCAAGCACCGTCCACAGGTGCTTCCACCGCAGCCGACAGACTGACTGATGCTGAGGTTGAGGTTGAAGTTGCACAGCCAGACGATTTGGCCACTAGCTTTAATGACGCTGCAGCAGCATGGAACGCATCCACACTTGGACAGACACCAACAGCAGACAGGCTTACTGGTGCTGAGGTTGAGGTTGAAGTTGCACAGCCAGACGATTTGGCCACTAGCTTTAATGACGCTGCAGCAGCATGGAACGCATCCACACCTGGACAGACAGCAACCCCAACAGCAGCAGACAGGCTGACTGATGCTGAGGTTGAAGATGCACAGCCAGATGACTTGGCCACCAGCCTCGATGATGCTGCAGCAGCATGGAAGCAACGCCCCAGAGTTACTGATCATGAAAACCGTACAATGGTGCTTGTGTCCCTGTGCAGCACACACTTGGCAGCAGAGTCTGCCAAGGACCGCCAAGAATGGATGTGTGCAATATCAATCAGCACCTCCCCACTGACCTCGACAGCATCAAAGACAGCACCTGGGTGCAGCCCTGCCCTGCCCCGTGGCCCTGCCCTGCCCAGCAGCCCTGCCCTGCTCAGCACCAAGTCAATCAAGGCACAGACAGCATCATTGCCAGCCTCAAGGCAGCAGTCTCTGAACCATTTGCTGTCACCAGGACTGACATCGCAGTCTGGAGTGGGACTGCAGCCCATGCGAACAGCGCCTGCAGATGCCATGGAGGTGTGCCACAATTGACGCCTGCATGCATGCAAACCACCAATGTCTNAAGCCATCAGGTATCTGCAAGCAGCTTACGTTCCCACATGATGTTGCAAGCTGCGCAGACTACTGTGTCTTAATGCTTACCCATAAGTCTTGGGTATGCCCGCAGCAGCAGCTACTGCTGCTCCAGCTGTTGCAGATGCTACCAACTTTTCAGGCCTGCTACGCCTTGCGCGTACGTTCCTCTGCACTGCGGGCAAGGCATGACGCTGTACGAAACTGACATGGGTGCTGCATTGTCGATCGGTAGCAAGTGTGCCGGTGGAACGACTGACGCCAGTCGATAGTTGCATAGTGATCAACAAGTGCGACACCAATCTTCAGGCTGCAGCTTCCTGATGAGTTTTGTAAAGGAGGATTTGCTTCCGACCACGATGCTAACAGGTGGCTTGCGGGTTTAACGGGTAAACCACTTGGCCAGTGTTCCCAGCACTGAAGCAAGTTGTACACACGACTTATGGAATCTGAACATCTTGAAATGCTTTCGTCTAACTCATTGCGCACTTTCGGGCACCGCGCGTCACAACGTGGGCGTGCAGCTCTGGCTCGCTCATGCGCAACAGCTGCGGATGTAGTACTAGGGCATGCGTTGCATGGCATAGAATAACCGCGTTCTCGAAAGGTCTGGATCGCAAATGGAAACAGGCAGTAAGCTAGCGCAAGCAGACTATGAGCCTGGGCGATGCTGCCAAGGAGCAGATCACTACAGCAATACAAAGCGCAAGAGACAAGGTGCCACATAGACACGTGGTCCGCAATGCTTGTACAGGTTGCTGCAAGATTGCTCAGCATACTTTACCTTCTTGCAGGCTGCCCTCAGCTGGACCCCTGCCTCTGTGAAAACCAAAAAGCAAGAAGCAAGAAGTCCTGACATTGAATCAGGAGTAAGTATATCTATTTACATGATATAGTGCACGTTACAAAGACACCAAGGTCCCATACCTGGCAAGCGAACCTGTTGAGGCCTTGCAACTGTCCCCTTCATGTGACTGCATGACTGGCTGGATACAGAATGATCAATGTGAACATTCATCTGAGCCTCAGGGCTAATGCTGCAGCGCATGAAACACNTAACTGCTGACGGCAATCTGCTGACCTTTTGCAATCAGCCTCGAGCTGCAATACGCTCAACGCAGTGTCTTTGCGTTCACAGGCTTGGGAGCTGACGGGGTATCGCTTTGCAGACAGCTCATTTTCAAAATCTGTGCTTTTACATGACGTGACCGTTCAAACACCTCAGGTGACCATCGTGTTCACAGTTTCCACGGTCACATCACCGCTTGAGCGTGTATGCGCCTTGAATGGCAGACACGGCGTGATGTTGCGCTGCTCTTGGCTTCAAGCTCGCGAAGTCTGATCGCCAGTACACGGGTTACGCCAGGGACGCAGCCTAGGTTTGCAGGTCGTTGCTATTTGGCTCACCAAACCAGCCTATGGCAGCGAAGCTTGCGTGTGTAGCAGCAACTGCAACCACAGCCAGTCTGCTTGTTTCAGTGGCATCATGTAAGGTACGCCGCAGCTCGCTTAAAGTGCGGCAGGCCTGCACACGCGGCCTGATGGTCGACCTTCTGCTCGACAGGCTGCAGAGCAAGCCATTGACTCTCTCCCTTCACAGCAGAGACTTCAGCCAAAGCACCAGAACCTGTTGGGAACATGGACAAGGGCAAGGCTGTTTGCTGTGCTCAGCCAAGTGCTTTCCTTCTGCTGCAAGCCACCTGCTGCAGGGTCACAAGACTTCTNACTGACTGAAGTATAAGTATATGCAATCAAGGTTGCATACAACTCATGCAGAGTATCCCTGCAACTTGTAGGATGCTGAATAGACTTGAGCATGGCAAAGTGAGCACACCGGCAATACGGTTCTATCGTTACACAGCGGCTCATTCGCTCATTTGCAGTGTTACCATACATGAACAGAAACCTGCTGCAACATTGCAATTAAGGCCGTGGGGATGCCACACAGTCCAAGACAAATCACAGCAGGCACTCACCTGCAAATGCAGTGGTAAAAGCCAGGAAGACCCAGAGTCTCCACCAAGATGCGCTCTTTGTGCAGCACATCTGGCACCGGCACTGCACGATTGGTGATGAGGATGTTGACCTCATGCAAGACTGGGAACTTCTNAACACCTTGATGCATCTTCAATTCACATCTCACGCTTATTGTTTGCAGTACATGGTAGGGTACACAGTGCTGTTTGCAATTTGCGCAAACATCTTGTTCTTCTCTTGTGGCGCGACCTTCTCAGTGCTTCAGGTAAGCTTTCAGTGCGCTGTTCTATTGTGAACCTGCTGCGACAGGGCTTCATGTGCTAATCACTACATGCTAAGAGGTATGCACGCCTGTGTTTGACAGCTCATCTTTGCAGGTAGGCATGCAGTCCTTCCTACTGCAGTACTGCTGCTTGTGTTGTTGTACACTGAGCACTGCATAACAATTGCCATTGTGCTACTACTGCAACATGCTATTGCAAGTAGTGTTAGCAGCAGTCATAAGGCATTGCAGTGACTGTGTGTATCTGTATCTCACTGCAGAATGTTTTATGCCAGTCTGCATGTACACAGTGACCCTAATACATGCAACCTGTCTGATGTCTTGCAGAGATCATCTGTTGAGGCTACTGCACTCTCAATTGGCATTGTTGTGAGCCTCAGACCAGCAGCACCACGCCTGAATGCCTTCTGGCCACAACTATACCTTTTCACATTTCATTACTGTGCAACAGCTGCAGCACACAGCCTGGTTGTTCTNAGTCATGTCACACAGTCAGGCCACCAAAGTGAACAAGCGGCCCCAAAGCATGATACAGGCCCTGCAGAACAGCCTGCTGGCTCCAGTCTCTACAGGAGCTACTCAGGGCCGCCGTTCTACAGCTCCCACCGCCGCTGTGCACACACCAACCCTTTGCATAGTCTACATTCCAGCAGGCATTGTCGCACACAGCTGTCACGCCAGCAACAAAACAGGCCAGGTGCTCCAGCTGCAGATCTCTCCCAGCATGTACATGTCAGCCAGCGCCATTCTTCCACCATGCCAGGGGTGTCTGGGCACCTCAATGTGGCAAAGAGTACCGTTTTGAATGACAAGTATGCTGTAATGGAGTGTGGCAAGTCTCCTTTCACAGCAGCTGCACCACAAACTCTTGCTGACATCTTTAACAAATGTGGCAACGTGACCAAAGCTAACAGCTGCACTAAAGTCATGACGCACCTCGTACACAGCTCAAGCCCTTCTCAGCAAAAAGGCCCTACCATTCCCACCCAAACCGCACAGGAGGACAAGAGACTGCCACAGGTGGAGCAGGTACACTGCAGCTCAACTTTTTAGGGTTGCTACACAGCAGCGCTTCAATTTTTTAGTTTCTGCTTGCATTAGCAGGTTGCTCTGCCTCAAAACTTGTCCCCTGCCAAGTCTGCTGCTCATCAATTGCCAGTCATGCTGAGCAGTTCCACCATAGACAAGCTGACTGACCACAGAACCGAGGTTGAGCTAGGGGCCAAGCAGCCAAGCAGAGGGCTCTCAGCACAAGCACCCAAGTCAGCTGAGCAGCCTACTACTGATGCAAGACCTGGTGCANTGGTGACGAGAACCTAGCGCCTGGCGTGCAAAGCTGGCGTCCAAGACCAAGAAAGGGCTTGACAACTGCAGATGCGGATGTTCAACACTGCATCAAACGACGTGCGCAACGAGTCAGTTAGCAGAGCACAGTATCACGTGACCTGCTCGCACGAAAGCAAGCAGCAAGCGCGTACCTGCCGTCCCAGCTGCTTATTCTTAGATTGCAGTCAAGAGATGTAGTCTACACGGCTGATCATGCATGCCGCTTCGATTCGCGAGTGCCGGTGTTGCACTTGCACGCGAATGCCTGAAAAAAGAAAGCATGCACCGAAACCACATATATAGGTGACCAGCCTAGGGCCCAGTTTACTGGCATACAGTTTGTACGTTGTCTGCAGTGTGTTTTGTGCGCAGTAATGGACAGCTCACAGGAGACCGCCGAGTGTGCTTTCCTGCATATGTACATGGATCGGCTAGATCGGCTCGAGAAAGAGAACACGAAGTTGCAAAACGTGCTGTCGGAGTATTTCGGCCCTGTACATACTCCCGCTCGGGATTCTGACGTCGCGCATGTGAAGCACTACAAGCTAGACCTTGCGACTCCTTACGACCGTTGTCTTGTGTGTTGTGAGATTGTTGGAGAATCCGGTAACAAATTCCTGGATACGACCCAAGGACTGTCATACGGAGACTGGCCGGCACAAGAGTTATTCCGTTATCTGAACCGCGAACACGAAGTTATGTTGTACAACGGCGCTAGATGGTCTTTGTATCGTCGAGCTGGCAACACGCTGCAGATCGCTGTGTGGACTGAAGATTCCCAGTCTGCTAGTGCTAGTGACCGTGAAACTGATTCTTGGACCGCTAAGCACTGTGCAAATGTGTTCTGTGAACATATGTCACATGCACACCAGACTGAGGAATTCCAATTCTGGTGGCTCAATGAGGTATGAGCTTGTCTGCATCAGTTTTGCAGGGCGCAGAAATGTTGGCTTCACACCGAATGACATGCATATACGCAAGCAGTCATTATACTATCTACATGAGTGTGCAGGCTGATCTCAAGCTGCTCAAGTGTTGGTGCGACCCAACTACATGCTGCAAGGCAAACAAAGCGCAACAAGCTGCAATGGATGCAGCCAGAGCCAAAGTTGCCAAGCGGCAGCGACTTGGTCTGGATATCCCATGAATTTACAAGGTTGTGCTTGATGGGCCAAACAGCATACCACACCGCCTTCTCACACATGCATAATGCCCGGACACTGGAGCTAGCTCTGAACTGCTTTTGCGGCTACAAGACTTGATCTTGCAATTGGCTTTACCTGCGAATTGATGTATGCACCTTGCCAACACACTGTGAGTCGGCAGTAGGGCCTTTCGTGCCTATCAAAAGCTGGACAAGGCCCACAAGCTGTATAACAGAGGGCAGTCTTTTGAGAGCCTCAGCTTACACTCCTGTCTGACTAGATATGTTGTCTCATGGTGATGCTGCAACATACAGCCCCACATGGTATGCTTTGCTATTTTGACTGTTGCAAAAGCTGTAACTCTACATGCAGATTAGAGAGCATGAACATACCACTCGCAAAGATCAGACTGGCAACTGGCAGAGGCACCAAACCCCAGTACGCCACTCAGTCAAGCACACAGAGTGGTATGTCAAGGACAATGGCAAAGTAGAAGTCCGAGACGCCACAAAGGCAGACTCCATGTATTTAGCAGAGATAGGTGACCTGTAGCAGTTGTCCAAGCCTCTGNTAGCCCTCTATGACCTCATCACTCACCTTGACCCCTCCTGTCTCAAGTCTTATCAGCACACCACAATGACGCCACAGCTGGGGCAACTGCTTCCACAGCTGNCTGGCAGAAATGTGGCAGCTGTATGTCAACAAACGTCTCTGTGGGCAGCAACATCTTTGAGGATTTAGTAAACCTGTGGTTGCAAAACGCAGATGTGCTCGCAGATCAAGCCGCTCAGAACATTGAGAGGGTAAGCCCTCACAGGGCATGCTGAGACATGGCATGCAACATGTCAGGGCGGGCTATAGCATCAGGTGCCACACATGCGTTGCAAAAAGCTCTCTGCTTGCTCAGCATGACATCAGTCCAGCTTGGGAGGTCTGGGCACAGGCCGGACAGGTCATGCAACAGGTGCATACCAAGCTGCCTGCCTGGACAGAAAGCACAGAAATCAAGCACACTGATTGCACAACATTGACAGGTTTGAAAGCAAAAGATGGACACAGCAATGCACACCTGGTAAGCACCAACCAAGCACAACATAAAAGGTGGGTACAGGAATGCACCTGATAAGCACCGACCAAGTGGACCATGATCATGACATTGGCAATGTCTATCAGCCAGTAGGGATTGAAAAAGCCAAAGCCGGTGAGCAGGTTGCCAGGCGCTGAGTCACCAAAAGCACCATACCCAACCACCGCAATGCACAGGTAGAAGAAGGTAGTGACAAAGATTGCCACTGAAGTTGCTTTCTTCATTTGTGATGCCTCGGAGGGCTTCGACTTCAGAGTGTCCTGAATGGCATCCACGATGATTCATGCTGACTGCTGAAACTCATACTCAACACCTCCACAATGCTTCAGTCGACTGCTGTAACTCATGCTCAACACCTCCCTAACTGCTTGCATGCCTTGCAACACGTATCTTTGAAAACCATTTTGCAGGATAAGCAGCAAACACCGCTGTGGTTTGCGCGGCGCCCAACATTGGTGAGCTGCTGAGTAGCACTGTCGATTGCAGTGTTAGGCGACATATAGGCTTGCAACACAGCCCACTGCAAAGCACCTGGACTGGTAGTAAGGAGCAGTATCGACTCGTTGGAATGGCAACAGAACCAGTGAACACCATGGGCAATTGCATGACTATGACATGATACAGCTTTACACTCACAACACCTACAGTGTGGCACTGCTGAAGCGCATGACACTCCCGTGCAAATCACCTGGACGTCTTCACTTGCAGCATAATCATCACACGCACCTGCTACTTGCAACAGACCGCACTGCAAACCCTGCCACTTGCAGCATAGCCATGACACACTTCTACTACTTGCAACAGACAACACTGCAGATCCCTTGGGCTTGCGACATAGTCATCACACGCTTCGCTATTTGCATCAGACAACACTGCAGATCTCCCACATTGGCAGCACAGTCATTAGACACCATCAGAAACTGCAACAGACAACAGTACAAACCCAAAGGCGACACAATGCTGCACTCTGTAGACAGTAGGCTCACCGAAATCTCCAGAAGAATGAAGGAGAAAGAGTAGGCAAAGGCCATGGCTCCCAGGCCGTTCAGAACATCCCACACCTTGTAAGCCATTAGGTCCTCGCTAAACCCTCTCAGGGATCCGTGCCCATACCCTGTGTCTTTCTCTGCACAGCAGTAATGAAAGTGCTGCACGTGATGATCCTGAACATCCTGCTGATTGCATGCTTGTATGTCATGTCAGGTGCAGCTGAATAAATCGCCGTAGGCAGCTCGCAGCTACCAGTCAGTGGTGTCATGCCTGCTCATAATCAACAAGCCTCACNCTTCCTACACATAGTGCATCAAGTTAGTATCTCCACAATGCATGACGACAGGTGTGAGGGGCAGCGCAGTAGACAAGCAGGAAAGCAAAGGCTGTGCTGGTCCATACGCCATACCAACTGTCACTGCAGTAGCCTGATGATATTGTACCTAACTTAGATTGTGTGGTATGAAGCTGCAGCAAAGCTCGTACCGAGTAGTTTCAGAGTGTCCCGCTGGCCTGGCTCTGCAATGCCATCTTCTGTGATGTCTTGTCTTGCAATGGTGTACACTTGCAAGTTTGCATCAGCAGAGCCGCTGACTAGCCTGGTCTGGCTGGGGTCTACAGCCAGAGCCCATACTTCAGAGCCAAAGCCAACTAGGGTCTGTGAGCAGTGCTGAGTGTCCAGGTCCCACACCCTGATGTGGCAGTCCTTGCTACAGCTGCACAGCTTGTTGCCCTGCTGAAGGAATGCCTGCATGCCTGACAAAGTATAAGGCACTGCATAAAATTGAGTGCTGCAGCAGTGATGCTGACACCATGCACATGGATTGAGTGCAACTACAACACAACACAGGGTTGTAATCTGTGCCGTCAGCAAAGTGGATTGCTGACCAAGTCTGTGACTTGGTCTTGGTGACCACGAAGTCTGTACAGCCCACTCTCAGCAGCCACATCCCACACAATCACGTCTGTGTCCTGAGCTCCCGAAGCCAACAGGCCGCCCTGTCTGTTGTAGGCCAGGGCAGTGACCTGCCCTTTATGCCCACTCAGTGTCACGTCACACACTCCACTCCCCAAATCCCACAAGCGAATCTGCAAAGCATGTATACTAACTTCATGCAGATGCAAGAGACAAAGCATATGCAGCACGCAGATGAGCCATGCTTACCGTGCCATCAGCATGTCCTACAGCAATCTGATGGGAATCTGTGCGGCCGAGTGCGATCTGAGTGACTTCAGCGGGTGCTTTGCCAGAGGCTGCTGGGGTGTGCAAGGTCTTGATCTGCAATACCACACTGGTGACAATCAGCACGTTCTGTCAACTCTTGAGCGCTGCCAGACATGTAGCTGGTGAGCCTCTATAAATGTGAACAGCTTGCTCACCAGTGTTCCCTGTTTCACATTCCAGACACTGACACTCTCAAGCGAGGCACAGATAACAAGCTTGCCGGTGTGATCATAGACTATGTTGCTGTTGCTTGTAACGACACCGAAGGTATTAGCAAGGTCGTATCTAAGGTATGCTTTGACCATGGGTCGAGCGTTACGTTGGTCAGGCACCAACTCGCGATCACAGGAGGCAGTGCGGTCGCGTGACGTATGTGTCACGATTCATATTGTGGGCTGACACAAGTCGTAAGGCGCAACGTGTGTACGCAAGCAAGCACAGGCCAGCCCTGACCGAACTCNATATCCTTGTGACCTGACTAAGAGTCCACAACTACTTCTGTGTGCATTCCTGTGTGTGCAACACTGGCGATACCAGTGTGATCTGGTCTTCTGAAACACCTGACCTTCAGGCCGCACCTGAATTCTGTACATGGCCTGACACCGCTCGTGGGCTGTAGCATTGGCTGCACTGCTGTTACCTTCTCGTGCTCGAGACTCAAGATGAAACTTGAAAAATCAGCAATGCTTTGACAACGCTTGTGTTTGGCTTGTCTCACACCTTTGAACTCTGTGACTATCACGACAGTGAGTAAGAATATACACAAATNAGGCAGCAGTGCCAGCTCCACATAGTTGGCAGCCTGCATCCCGCTCATCCCCTTCTCCTCATACAGGCACTGCCCTGTTGCTGCGGACCAGACCTTGATAGCTCCTTTCTCCCCAGCTGTGGCAAAGCAGATTGCTTTCTTGTCTGCCGCAGCGCTGCTGTCAGTGCCAGGAAAGCCCATTCCAGACGGCAGTACCACAGCACCTGCACATTTGTTCGCATTTGTTCACTGTGTGTATCAGCTCACACAGATAGACAGCAGACAGATGGCGGTGTTAACATGTCATTCATTGTGCGTATCAGCCTAAAAAGATACATAGTAAGCAGTGGGCAGTGCAGTGCTGTTCGCTGCAAGTCATTAGGTTGCAGTGGCTGCTGTCAGAAACACATGCCTCCTGCGTAGATGGCCACCATTCAAGTCAAGCTGTGCTTCAGTAGCGGAATGTGTTGCATCGCCCCATGAGTGACTTGCATAGCAACGCATGCGGCCCTGAGACAGATTGTGCCCCTCTGCTGGCCCAAGGTATCAAGATACACAAATTGTTCACAGTCATATGTGGTCAACACGACATAGTGATGCACCTTCAAGAGCCTCATACACTGGCACTGTGGCAAGCTTTGTATGCTGGCGTAATTCCCAGAGGTGGGCCACCTTGTCGCGCCCCCCTGACAGCAAAGTCCAGCCATCCGAAGCCAACGATAAACTGGTGACTGCGCTGAAATGACCCTGCAGAAGTGTGGGCATGGGTCCCTTTTTTGGCTGCATGAGAATCCTTGTAATCACATTGATCACGGTATGAAGACATGCTGCATATGCAGAGCCTGAGTTGCNTGACTGTGCACAGTGTTGTCATCAAGGGAGCTGCAAGTGCTGAAGCTGTCTTGTGCACCGAACGACATACATATGCCTTGAAGATTGTCGAAACAACAAACAGTCTGCTGTTGATCCCACCAAATGAGGTAATTGCGCCTGGCTATACATGCTGTACCGTGCAAAGCATGATGTCCATCTCTCTGATCCTTTACATGACCGCAGGACACCACAAAGAGAGCAGACATGCCAGGAGGTGTGTGCCAGTGCAGTCTGCTGTACTGTGTCATCAAGTGAAATTTTCACTGTCCTGTTGATGCAGGTTCTGAGAACACNGAAACACTGCTCTCGTGTGATTGGTGTGCTGGCACCTGGTTGCACACTTGGCCGTGCACTAGTTGCCTTACCTCAAGACAGTCGAAGGCCTGCTACGCGGAGTAACGCTTGCACCGCTTAGACGAGGAGCAGCAAGCCGATTGGCGGACACAGATAGCAACGCACACGTTGTGCTATGCAAGACTGTCATGATTGTCAAGGCTCAGCGCGCTGCCCGAGAGGAGTTTGACCTGTGCTACACCTGTTGCGTAGCCAGTTTGACTTGTGGCCTGTATCGTTGACCTATCTTTGACTTCGCATGCAATGCACTGCAAGTGTGTGCGATCACAGAGCTGAGCTCAATTCCAGCTAAGCATTGTTTCAGCGCCTGAATTTGCTACCGACTATGCAGGCCGTTGCCGGCTTGAGTATCCCACAATGTCGGCCAGCGTTACCGCTTTGTGGTCTACATGCACGAGTGATCACGCAACGACGGGGTACCTCTTGACATGCATGCTAAGGATGCTCATCCAATTGGCGTGCCCATGCTTGCCTCACATGCGTGTGCGCAGGGTCACGAAGCCTCTTCCGATGCGCAGCAGAAAGTCAGCAAACTCAAGGGAAGCCTAGCAAATCTCGGCAACAATTAGGTAAGTGCCCCAATAAGCATAGATTCTGGCCCTTTCACACTGTGCTTGCTCACTTTCAAGTGCTTACTTTCAGTAGGTCTGTCTGCAACAAAGCGTCGATGCAGTTGCCGCATATGCAGTGTCCGCAAGGCCGCACAGCAAGCACAGCCGCTTCGTTGCCGCACGCATCGCAGGGGCTGCCGGCCATCGTCGAGGTCGAGCTGACAGCTCCGCACGCGTGCGGTCTGTGTTGCACACTACCAGAAGGAGCAGACACGAGTGTACGATCGCATCATGAAGACTCAGTATGATGCTCTGCGCCAGCGTGCTGCGATATATTCAAAATCAGGCTGCAAAAATTGAATTCATGTCACTTCAAATGCATGTGCTCTTGTATCAATGTCAGATTGGTTAGAGCTGCTGCTGAGCTACCCAAAGTTGCCGGCCTCAAAAACCTTATACAGCGTATCTTGCCTTTCCAAGGTGAGTGGACGCTAGATAGCTACAAGAGCAGTCATTGCAACTCATCAGGCAATTCTATAGCTGGTTGCAAACAGAGAATCTCAGTCCGCTTCCACGTCCAAACCTGAGTACAAGCTGACGAGGACGACTCTCCGCACGTGACGTTCGAGATCATCTTGGGAGTCTGGAGTTCTGCAATGGCAGTACAGCAATTGCATATGCTGCAATTTGCTTATGCGCACTTGAANGTTTTGCCGATCACACTGCATGTGCAACCCTGACACACTGTGAATCAGGTTACTACGCTCATGTTAAGCCAGGACAACTTGCCTGTACCTGGCATTGTGCATGACCATGTAATGGCAATGCAAATCATGCAAGTGCTGATGATCTGTCTGTAAATGCACTGTGCTTCAGGTTAGCAAGTATGATGATCCACAAGAGGCAGCAATAGCTGTTGTGGTGGAAGCATACCGGCTCTGGTTACAGTATGAGGTCAGGACTGATGACATCACAATCATTGTGGCCTGCGTTGATGGCTTGAAGGATCCCTTGCCTGGAGCTGAGAAGAAAAGCATGAGGTACAGTCAACAATTATCACTGCATTTCATTTGTGTCCCTTGTATAACATCAGAGTTGCTCCTGCTGGCCGGCATGTTGACTTGTGTTGGCAGAGGGTAAACTGAATGTCTGCAGGCTGCAGACCTTGGACTCTTTGCAAAGCATGAAGCGAATGACTCCCGTTAAGCAGTCTCCTGCTTCCAGACCCAGTATGAACGGTAGGGATGCTGCAGGCATTCAAGCCAACAGCTACTCCCAGCTGCAAGAAGCCAGTATACAGGTCAGCACGCCTTTAAGTGTGCAATTGAATCTGCAAAGCCTGTGTTTCTCCAGAATTGTTATGACTGTAACATCAGCGTAGCGGCAACAGCCAGCTGTGTTCCTCCAGGTTGAGATGCAGCATCCAAAACAGCAACAGCAGTCTAAGTCTCCAGAAGACTTGCAGCGGATAGTGACAGCAGTCAAGTAAGCCCTATACTCATGCTGAGTACTATGCAGCAAGAGCCTGTTACCAGTCTCTCATGTTGTCTTTGTATATACAGGGGTGTGAATGCGCTAGACTCATTGACCACGGTGCAATGGCAGACTGTCCTGCTTGCAATGGAGAAGCGGCACTTCAGGGCTGGTGAGGTGGTTGTTCACAAGGTCAGCTTTGCTTTGCATTGCAATGCTTGTCAAAGTGATTGTCAAAGTGGTTTACATCATTAGTCTGTTGCTCACATGTCAGTGCAGCACCTCCATTTAGTACAAATTGCATGCAATACTACACCTGGTTGCACACCTGGACATCATTGATTCTAAGTTGGCTATCATATCATGCATAATATGGTGCAGCAAGCTGATACCCTGAAGATGCCATCAGTGCAAGCTCCTCTGCAACTGAGTTTAGTCTTGTGTTCAAACTTAAAAGCTATAAGTATTGGATAAGACTGTCAGCTTCGTACATCCTGCAAGGCTTCAACTCAGTGTTGCAAGTGCGGGTTGTACAGCAGAAAGTACGTTTCTACTGTTTGCAGATACACGTGGTTTGCTGCAGGGTGAAGAGCCTTCGCATTTTTATGTGGTTGCTGAAGGCCAATTAGGGGTTGCCCTGATGAGTGCTGGCAGAGAAACCATCATTCACACATACAGTGCCGGTGATCATGCCAATTCCTCTTTTGGGGAGCTCCCATTGGGGTCAGGCAGGCCGCATGCTGCAAGTATTGTCGCTAAGACAGACGGTAGGCTTCAATATGCAGTGTATTTGACGCCAGTGCAAGCACCTCTGTGCAGCTTGCATCAGTCCTTGACCTATTTCTAAAAAATGTTCAGAAAATTGCACAGCATTACAGCAAGCTAATTCTCTTGCGTCTAACGTGCACAGTTAAGCTTCATGCTCAAGCTTGCATACTTGCATCAGGTCCAGTGTCATTGTTTGGCGCTGCTTGGACAGTTGCTGCAGGAAGGAATTTCGTTGTGAGTCAGCTTTGTGTGAAGCATTAGCAGGACGCTTATGCCCAGAGTGTTCGGCTGTCACGCACCCTGACGCTGCAGGCGTGCTGTTTCAACTGGATGCTNATTGTATGACAAAGTGCGCATGCACCATATGCACGTCCTTGTGCTAGAAGTGTGGCTCTATGGCGAGACTGTATCGGCGGGTATGGTGTAGTCAAGCATCTCCATACACGGGACTGTCTGATATAGTGCAACAGCCCCATATTTAGGGTTCAGGTGTGACATTGTTGTGGCTATAGGAGTGTGGCTGCATGGGGAGGCTGTGGCAGCGGGTATGGTGATGGCAGCTGACATGTCCCTCCGGCTGGGCTGGATACAGCAGGACATAGTAGATCGCACCCGCAAGCTCCTGCAAAGAGCCAAGCTGCCTGTTGAGCCTCCCAAGGTTGGGGTCACTCACCCCTCCTTGCACTTGAATGCCCTGTCATGCCCTACAATGCACTGTGATGCACCGTAAATGCCCTTGTCACAGCCTCATGACATACCTTTTTTGGACTAGTTGATCAGCACTGGGCGCCACTGTCATGAGTTGTGCTGTAGCATAGAGCATTGCAATACATCTATCAACTGATATGTCAGGCCTGGTCTGTGACGCTGAAGACACAGGTTGTTGAGCGTGAGAGCAGCCATTTGTGGCTGCAGATATGCCTTTGTATTGTACGCTTTGCTACTGTGCTTGCAGTTCAAGATCCTGCAGGTATGTTCAGTACCCAAAATGGCAGTTGGAAGTGTTGAGTCATGGAAGTTGCGGTCACAATGCTTGTTGATGCGGTCCTCATTTGCCTTGCAGGGCATGACAGCAGACATATTTCGGAAATACATGGCAGTTGACAAGAAGGTACTGGACGGCGCCCTCAGGCTGATCCTGTTGCGAGGCCCCCTTGGACAATGCACATTCACTGGAGACTTCGACTCTCAAGTTCTTGATCAGACCCTTGATGCTTTCTGTACAGCATTGTAGCATGCTGNCCACTGTTCAGGCTTGCACACATTCTTGCAGCTTGTTCCAGAAGTGCATATGCAGCTCAACAGTACTGCATGTGCTTGCTGCACTTGCATTGACATTTCAGCTGTGATGTGGACAGGGTCCATTGGGTTCATGTATCGCAACAAGCTGTTTGCTGCAGGTCCAGGTGTGCCACATCACCAGGCGCCATGTCCTGCATGCTGCCCATTGCCAAAGCCATCAGCCTGAAGCTCTTGCCAGCATACTCCAGCAATACCTGCAGGCATGGGCTAGCTCATCTGCTGTGTGCTTGTTAACTATCACCATGCCACAGAACCATCCTTCACTACCACCTGACTTGTACAGCAGATTGGTACTGGTCAGAAGTCACGGTACGATTTCACCCATACAGCAAGAGCTACAAGCAGCCTCTTGCATGCAGCTTTCTCGGCTTAGTAATTGCAGCTGATACAAGGTGCCCAGCGTCCCCTGTGTGCTGCCACGCGCTGCATCCTGATGACTCAGGATGGTGCACAGTACGCAACAGTACAACACAGGTTCAACAGCTTCCTTGAAAGCAAGCTTGCAATGATGTGGCTGCTTTGTTGAACCCCTCGGGTGTTTTGCCAGTCACATCTGTAATGTAGGCAGCACCTGGCAGACCTCCCTCCCTTGTCACTTGCTAGTCACACACGTGCAGCCCCACTGCACTTCAGCTCACACCTGACAAGCAGCCAATGGCAGCTACTCCACAATAGGCAAACCAAGTCTGAGGAGTTCCAAGCCAAAAGTGCAAACACAAAACGAGGAAGCCATAACGACACAGGAGCAGGCATTGTTGACTCTTCACTTCGTACCAGAAGCTGCAATGCTCAGCACAATGTTGCAGGCAGGGCACAGATTGGTCCACGCACACTTGGCCCACTTGGCACACACATGCCTCATCATGGCACTTGACCTGCACCGTACAGGTGATACATGATTCATGATATGCAGTGTATGCAAGACTTTTTGAACAGCAGATGAGGAGGCAAACCGCTTGATAGTTCGCCGGCAAGCTGGTCTGGCGCAGCAGCTGCTTGATCTTGGAGGGCGCCCCTCTCACAAACAGCAGGGGTGTGCTGGCAGCCTTGGTGGGGTCAGCAGCTATGACCCCAGACCGCATCAAGCCAGGCTCAAAGTCAAACCGCTTCAGAATCTGAAGGGTGCAAGGGGTGGCAGCCTGGCGAGAGCTGGGGGTTCTAAGAGGCAGTGACACCAAGTCACGCTCCTGTACGTGCCAACAGTAGTGGGCANTTGCCCAGTGCTGCAAATTGCTACACAGAAAACCATGGAGCTGCTTGAGGCTAATGGTGACTTCTCACAGCAGCTTGACTCATATCCTACATTGTGCTGGACGTGCAAACATGTTGGCAAGATCGAACAGCGCTTCGGCGACTTCGTGCTCCTGCTCTGTGTCTACCTGAGTTTCCTGAAAGCGGGAACAAGGTTTAAATCATCATGACGACGGATGCAGACAATATGTGCAAGTCAGTGTACACGTACCGAGCTGTAATGTAAGTTGCGGGTGGAGCTTCGATTTCCGTTGCTGNGAGTGGGCAAATTTGCCAAGGTTCTGTGAAGCACCTGGAAGACCCAGAGCTTCTGCATTATTGGCAGTCCTTACATATACATACTGACTCAGGTGGGCCAAACCTCATATCCAATTCCTATCACAGCTTTGTACATCCGGCAAGCTGGCGTATTACATCCGACACATGTAATGCCTTGCCTGCCTAGCAAGCTGGCACGCTGAGTGAAGCTTTGGTGATGCTGCAACCGCAACAACTGTCCCTGAGTCAGGTCCCTGGTGAGCTGTTGGTACAGCTCCTGGGCTTGCTCCCTGCACATGCCAAAACATTTTGGGCGCCTTGCAGGGAACATGCAGCTGCAACCTGTGTCATGCTGTATGACTTGTACGCTCTGAGCATGGTAATCCCCTGTGAGTGCTGCAAGTTGTTGTTCATGGCAATGTACAGCATGCTCTGCAGGAACCTCCAGATTTGCAGGCAGTTGTTAGCAAGCCTTTGCTGTGTGTACTGGAAGCTGGCACAATAGTTGCAAGCCTGCTTTGCATGCTGCAAGATGGTGCNCCAGCAAAGCATACCAGTGTCAAACGTGCAGACTCAGCATGCAATGCATCTGGACAGACAGTCGACTGGGTCACACCTGGGCGGAGTGACACTACATCATCTGTACAGCACCACCTTGTGTGCAGGGAGGGTGCAATGCGCAGCCTGTGACTTCATGTACATTTACCACCAGGCACATTTTGTACCCTTGCATTGCTGTTTTGCAGTTACACTGCAAGATGTTGCACCATTTCTGCAGCAGTATTTTGCATATGCCGCATGTGCAATTGCCATACTGCAACCATGCCAGCCTCAAGCACACACAAGCATGCACTGCTGAAGGTCATCAGCCATGTGTCTGTGGCCAGCTTGATCACGACCATCCCCACANCTCATGCTTGATGTCTTGTATGTTTTCGCTGCAACCCAGTCTTTCCCCGCTGATGACATCATTGCGGCACAACCCCTTATCCCAGCAGAGGTGGGCAGCAACATGACCTCGCTGAAATTCAACTCGGCTGCCCGAACCACAGCTGCAGCGCTCTNGTTGAAGATGGTACCTCATAATCCTGCCCATGCTGCTGTCATGCATTGCCTGGCATGGGTGATTAGAATCAGCAACCAGGCCAAAGTTGTTCTTTCTGTGCTGACTGTTACAACCACTGTTTCTGTCGGGCAGCACCAGCATATGTCTGTCGTTCATATCATGCACAGCCGCTCAGAGTCTGTACTGCATGTCACAAGTCACACTAAACATCTCATCTCAAACATTGACCTCTGGGTTGTTGCAGAGCACTGCCATTTGTGTGAACCCCCCGAGGATGCAGCTCCTGGATTCCCCATCGCGGCTTTGAATCCATGCCTGACCTGGACATTCAAGCTGCTTGAGATGCTGCTCAGCTTCCACACACATCAGCAGCGTCTGACAAAGCTAGCGCTGGAAAACCATAAGCAGCACCAGCGACTGCTGAAGCTCATAGACAAACAGATCCCCGATGAGGTTGCGGAGGAGCGTGACAGGGTTCTGGATGACAGTGTGACAACAAAGGAGAAAGTGCAGGCNTGCATTGCCGCTTGCTCATTGCCAATCAATATCATGGCTTCACGCTTGGACAGTGTATCTCGCCCCTCCATCACCTGGATCACATCCACTGAATACATCGCCAACCAAGCTTTTGGCAGTTCTGACACGATGTAACACAGCCTGTGTCCATCTTTACTTGTTGTGTAAACAGCTAGATCTTAAGCTGGCATGAGTTTTGAGCTCTGACTGACAAGCTAGGCTGCCATAGGCTTGTGTAGCATGCAGTATGCCAGCATCAGCGTGCGTAAGCACGTCAATATCATGCAGGTTGTGTGTGCTCACCTCATATCGACTGGCATACAAGGCAATGCATGCATACTTCATTACACTGACATGTCAATCGTTGTATGGGAAGGTCATGTTACACTCTCCTCAGCTACGCCGTCTCTGCTGCAATTGGAATCCAGATCACAATTGACAGCCTTATTACTGTGTAAAGAGGCCAGCTACTGATAGGCTAGCATCATTGCAGCTGCTTGAGTCTGCACATGCCTAGCTGATAACCGTGAAATGATCGTTGTGTTCATGTCTGAGTCAGGACTTGTATACTCTGCAGGGAGCAAGCTTAGACCATGCCAATGCCCTCGGCAGCAGCAGCATGGACGACTTTGATTTCNCAGTGTCTGTATGTGCGTACATGAAGGATGTATGGGTCTTCACTGGAGCCTGCAGCAATTCAGCTCGCTGGCGTGAGCAACAAGGCTATTGGCTCAATCACACTGAGATGTTGCCACATTCACAACACAGCCAAAACCCACACCTAAACACTTGACAGGTTTCAGCTGTGCTGACCTAAAGGTATCACACTGGTGCAGAATGGCTCGCCGTAGTCCATTGGGACATACAGGGGCCAGAGCCTTCATGAAGTCTGTGACTGGGGGGACTAGCGCTGGAAGTGGAGGCAGCCTATTGACACTATCAGCCAGCTGTGCCAATTTGGTGATGACCTACATGCACGACATGTACATTTGTCTGGTGGTGTCTGACAGTCTATTTGACGGTGAGGGGGTTCACCAGCACAGCAGCAACAAACAGGCTGTACATGGCTACTACAGGTGCANCACAACATGGCAAGCTTCCACAATGGGCTCCTTAGCTGTCCCCTACTGTAGGTGGAGAGCCTGCAGTCGTCAGTGCGTGACAGGCGAGCCAACTGGAAGCAATCCATGGCAGCCTTGAAGCTGGCCAAGGACTCTGGGGCACGTGTTACCAAGAGCTCCATCATGCTGGGCTGTGGCGAGCAGCCACATGAAGTCATGCACACCTTCCAGACCTTGCGGGACAATGGTGAGTTGTAGGCAAAGTGCTTGATTGAGTTTGGCAAACAGGTGGCATGGTGTTGCATACAGCGCTTCACTGTTGTATCTGTGTGGAAATCTTCAAAGTTGACATCCTGCCATGTACACAAACTAGGTTCGTTTGACATAACTGTTGGGTTTGCTTTGTGCATCCATCTTTGCAGTACATGCTGTGTGCAGGAGGCCTGCTGGGAGTGATGGGCATGGAAGAGTGATAAGAACCACATGCAGCATCATGTCACTATTCTACCAGAGAACCAGCAGGCGATTTGTCACACAAGATACACAGCAAACACTGAGCCATGACCGTGCCACAGCAGGCTGCTAGCACAAGCAAACAAACATGCATGTAGATGACACCAAGGGATGAGCATGACCTTCTTGGGTAGGTATCTCGCTCCATGATGACTCTCTTGATCTTGGCAACACAGCCGTGATCACAGGTGGCCATGACAGAAGTCGTCATCTGGGCAATGCCCAGGGCAATGGCCTCTCCCTTTGTTGTCATCAGCACCACCTGTACATGAANTGTGACCCTATTCACACCATTGGCTTTCCCTAACAGATACCCAATCGGCGTGAGCAAGGTTGTTCCACATCAGACCTGACTGACCAACGCATCAGGACATGCTACAGCCAGATATGTAGTACGAACAAGAGGCAGATGCCATACAGTTGGTGAGTGCACGTGAAGGGATGTCACAACCAGCAACAGGCGGTGATGGCGTACACAGGTTTGAGCATTTTCCAGTCTGAAGTCAACAAAGTAGCAGTTGGAGAGAAGACACCAAGTTGTCAGACTCTGGCACTGTCAGTTATGGCTTGGCCCCAATGCTCTACACCTGAGTGTTCAACTCCAAAGAGGCTAAAGAACCACCGCCCATTGTTCATTATTATATGCTATGTCAGCAGTATGCCCTGTACTGACTAGTTGAGGACTTGATGCATGTGTACCATGAAGCAGAACATGATGTGCAAAAGTTTGCACTACTATTGTGTGTGCAGCATGCTGAAAATGCAGAGGCTTGCCTGCAGCTCTGGCCTTGATGTTCTCAGTGAGGGACTCCAGGGAGGGCTGCCCAGCAAAGAAGGCAGCCGCCCCTTCTGAAGCAGCCGTTGCTGCATCCAACCCAGCCTGCGCAACAGCAACAAGGCTGTCATGTTGCAGCCTGCCTTTAGTTGCACTGCAAACTCGGACATCAGTCTACATGTGTCCAGAGGCACATGTGCTTCAAGCCATGCAATGAACAGCCAAGTTGCCTACTATAACCTGTCCAGCAGCCAAGGCTGCAGGAGCTGAACTCCAAATGCTGTGGTTGCACATATGCTGCAAGACACTGGGGANGTCCAGCTTTTGTGTCTTGTTTCCAGCTCCAGCTACGCTCAGCATGATGCCTTCCATAGTTTCATGTAAGGCACAGCAGGATGTTCAGTGCTCGTGAAGATGTTGACAGCAACCGCACTGATGCATGTTGTGAGCAACAGCACTGATGCATGTTATGAGCAATAGCACTGATGCATGTTGTGGTCAACAGATTCAACCTTGCACCAGCCTCATACTCACATCTGTCTTGTTGCCTGTAGGCTTTTGACTTGAAGGAGTTGGTATACTTTGACTACAAGCACCTAGATGAGAAGAAGGAAAAGGAGGTTGGCGCCCAATTTTCTGAGTTGGATGACCTGATCAAGAAATGTGACGTCATCACCATCAACCTTCCACTGACTGACAAGACCAAGTAAGACACCTGTCACTGTCACACTTTCACTGGTTCACTGTCACCTGTCTACTACCACTACACATGTCTACCTCTTGCATTGTCACTGATTGTAAAGCTCAGCCGCTGCTGTACGCTGTCTGTGCCTGACAAGACCCCAGCAGTGTCCATGTGTCCGCAGCGCACACCACGTCAGTTGTTGTCCATGCTGTTGTTTGTCAACGTGCTTGGGGCAGGGGTGCTGACACAGCAGTGTGCACTGTGTTGTTATGTGTGAGAGGTCCTGCGACTGTCATGACAAGTGTGCATAAGTAGTAGCATATTGAACAATGCTGCAGGGACATGTTCAACAAGGAAACCATTGACAAGATGAAGGATGGCGCTTGGTTGGTCAACACAGCGCGAGGTGCCATTGTCAATAAGGATGATGTAGCTGACGCGCTAGAGTCTGGCAAACTGGCAGGTATAGTGCCTCAGCTACATACCCTGACTAGCAAGTTCCAGCAATGAGAGGTTCTTTGTGTGTCAGCTTGCATATGCACCACCACAACCGTCTTACACGTGCACTTCACACAAAATCGGTTGATCAGTGCATTTGTCTGTTGCAGCTATTCAGCACATGCAGCACTCCAAAAAATACGTCATCTCGCGTCCAGCAGACACTTAACCTCCTGTGAGACACTAGATGCAGTGCAGATGAGGGAGTCATTGGGGGCCACCGCCACAGCATTGATGTCCTTATCGTGTGCAGCGGTTGCAGCAGTGGCCTTCAGCTTGGCAGGCTTGCCGCCATCAGCAGGGGCTTCTGCTGCAAGGGCTGCAGCCAGGTCCCACACNAATTTCCTCATCTGTGGGGACACCCAAATCCTCCCCTCCCGCCTCCTGTCCACTGGTGCCCTTCCCCTCAGCAAACGGGGCAGCAGGCAGATCATGTTCCACAGGGGACTCCTGCTTGTTAGAGCTCTCAGAATGAGATGCCAAACCCTGCAGCATTATCAAACCCACTGTCCCTCATCATTTGTACTAAAGGCACACGGCAGTGACATATGCCCATGCAACAATGTGAGCAGAGATTCAAGCAGTGAACAATGTGAGCGGGGAGTTAGGCAGTGAACACTGTTAGCAGGTATTCAAGCACCTCTGGGGCAGAGTCATGGCCACTGTCAGCGCTGTCTTGCCCTGAAGAGGCAGACTTCTTGGCAATGACTGCATTCCGGATTGGCCAGGCAGCATCTGCGCTGTGAGGACTCTCCAGGCTCATCTCGTTGCGGCTGTCAGCACTGCCAAAGAAGCTGTAGGATGCGCAATTGAAGTTGCGGCCTGACGTGGGAGACGCGCTGCTCACCGGCTGAGCAGCCTTCCGCGGAGATCCTACAGCCACAGTCACAACTTCTGCATGACCTGCCAGTGTTGATGTGCCATGAATGCACAGTAGGAGGACCACACATCAGGCTAGAGAAGCGTGAGCTACAATGCATGCTGGCCAACAGCAACATACAGACCTATATAAGTCAATCGACACATGACAGAAGGGCATGAGCATATGCATGACAGACATCTGGGCAGCGGTGGCTGAACCCCACGGCTGACCGCTGCGTGCGTACAACTGCAGGTTAGCTGATATGCACAGGCTTGCAAGCGATGCAAGCTGCAGCCTTGGAGCCCAAAGCCGCCACTGAATATGCAGCCACACACACGCTGTGCGCACCAGGTTTGCTAGCATGGGAAGCAATACTGGGGTTGGGGGAGGGGCGGCGGATGACGGGGTCAGCAACAGCAGAGGCGCCGCCCATGCTTGCGTGCCCAAAGGCCGAGCCAGGGCGGGACTGCACAGGCAGGCCGGCTGGCAGGCTGTGGGTGCTGTATGCTGGGGAGACAGTGCCGCCAAAGGCAGCTGCAAAGGATGGAGAGGCGGTCCTGAAGCTGGTCAGTGCTGCAGATGGAGATGTGGTGCGGAAGTTGCTGCCTGGGGCAGAAGAGACAGAGCCGTAGGCTGTTGGGGCAGTAGCTGGATTGGTGGTGCTGGCAAAGTTACTGGGCAAGGGCTGGCCTTGCATTTGCATTTGGCGCATGGCAAGGAGCGACTCAATCTCCTGTGGGGTCAAATTGAGGCTGCTGACATCAGTGCCAGCTGNAAGGTCTGCCAGGCCTGTACCAGACAGGCCTCTTCTTCTTTGCATTGGCCTACTGTGGGTCAAATCTGGTGGAGATTTCCAGCTTGTTCCAGGTACCTGTGCCTACTCAAGGAAGTGTGGCGTGCAGCATGGACGTAACTTGTGTTTGAGGGTGAACACTTGGGTTTCTGCAGGGGAAAGTTTGCAAATTTGTGTCGCGGTGTAGCTTTGATCAAGAGCAAGCCAGCCCATGTTCTTGCGCCTGTATCTAAATATTGTTTTGCATCATGCGTTTGTTTCCGTGATTGCATTAGGATGCACTGAGCGTATGAGTGCCCACAGAAGAATTTGGTCATTAAGGATGTGGCCCTCATTCAACAGTGTTACATGTCAAATCACTTGTTGCCCTGACAGGATTCTTATGCTCCTTGTGTCACCTTATTGCACATGGCACCTTCTGTAGCGGTGCAGGTGTAGTGGGTACTATGACGTACCAATACCAAGTCCATCCTAGAGACAGAAAATATCGTAAGGCTTGAGCACCATCTGTGCTGTGGATGTGTGCATGGCTGAGACAGCGTAACAAGGTGTGCAGCGGCTGCTCATTATACCCCTACCCTGCATCTACAGGTGTCACATTTAGTACAACATTTTGGCAGTGGGGTGACGGCAGGGGTAGGCCCCCTGGCAGCCCGCAGCTTCCTGGGGGGTCTGCTCCCAGAGAGTTTACTGTATGTGCTGACCAGCTCAGGCCCTCAGGCTTTTGCTGCAGCTATGGTTGGGGACTCTGACACCCCTGAACTGGTTTGGACCCACCGTATGCGCGCACAGAGACTTGTCCCACAGGTAAGCTGTTGTCAATCAATCAATCAATCAATCAATCNATGTTCGTTTGCGATCTCTGCAAGGAAGCAGTGTACTGCTCACGATGTGTCACTGTACCAACTCAGTGAAAGCGCAACGGAAATGCTGAGATAACACACCTTGAAACAGTACAGCGGCAGTTGCTATAGTGCCGTGACCGCACAGCGGCAACTCAGCGGTCGGTGAAAACCAAGATAGCGCGAAATGTGTGCAAGCACGAAAGTCTATGTTGTGGTCATGAGCAGCTATGAAAGCGGTCGCTGGCTGGTTGCTTTCTGCCGCAATCTGCTGTAAGAGCTTGGAGTCAAGCCGGTCTGCAGCACGTGCTGTTTGATTTTTGTATTGGTGCTGAAACACCAGATGATGCAGAGTCTTGACATGTGCATCCAGGCGCTCTACTGTCGCTGCGTAATATATGCCCACAGACCACAAACGGAACGCTGGTATGCAGCTTGACATGCAAGTGNTTATACAGAAAAAACGACTGCCCTGTGCTCTCGGCTGTACTCATTACACTGACTGTGACTGGACAAGACTGCGACTTTATGGTGTTGAAGGTCTTACAGAACTCCCCACACTGACCCTCTTGAAGCAACGTGAAGATGCTTTCGAGCTCAGGCTCGACCGGCATGGTGGTGCTGTCGCCAAAAAGCAGGAGCAAACAGCAGGTTGCTGCTTGATTTGCTTAAGTGGTAAGAGCCATGGCCACGAGCGCTGACATGAGCAGCATGGGTACTCCAATGAAAGGGAAAAGTGACTGCCTGTAAGACAAAGCCACAAACGGCCTTGAAAAAGCTATTGTTGTTGCAGGTCAGATGTGCACGCAGGCAAGGAAGCAAGGTCCGGCACCAAGCAGACAAGCACACACGGCCGGCATGAGCTGAGCTGAACCTCATCTGGTGTCATAGGATACGCTGCTAGCCAAAAGAGCCTGCCGATGCCATCTGGTGTCAGTTTGCCAACCACTGGTGATGCAAAGACCATCGCTGTCACACACCGTATTGAACAATTTGCACATGTACCCTGCAGCAGCGTCTCCAGGTTTGGGCTGCAGCTGCAGTGCTGCTTACTCAACACAGGTTCAGACACAACTGCCAAGTACAATTTGTACTTGTACTTGAAGGTGAGCAAGCAGCCAGTGTTGCACAGCTTGTCACTTACAGGCTGCGTTTAGGCAAGCATGGTTCTTTCTCGCTGAGCATGTGTATGTTTGCTCAAGCCTCCAGCTGGTACCTGCTGAGCTTTGCCATACAAACTCANTAAATCATTGCTAGTAATGTAGTGTTGCAACAGCTGCATATTTCAGTGAGTAACAGGTGTTCTGGACCTGACAATGTTTTCAGATGATGTAGCACATTGTGCTAGCTGACCGAAGCATGTACAGTCTCTTCACTCGGCGAAAGAGCAGGTTGAATGTGCAGTGTGCTGCTGCCTTCAGTGCTTACTTAGATGAGTGCACACTTGCGCAAGCATTGTTTGCGTACATGCTGGTCAAGATGCCCATCTGATCATAACTTTGGGATGTTGTTCATGCTCTCCTGTGTGGGTCCAGTGGCGAGGTATGTGTCACTGCAAGCAGAGCGTTCATCACAGGACACCCTGTACCTAGGCGAGACCACCCCAAGGTCTCACCTACCCTGTGCTGCTTACGCTGCTTCCTTTGCAGGAGTATAGCAGTACAGTCTTGAACTCAGTTGCTGCATGCAGGCACTGGAGGAGGGTGTGCTTGAAGCTATACTGCTGGTGTTGCAAGACTGCGCAACCAGGCCCAAACCAGAGCAGAGATCAGACCAGGCCCTGCAACAGTTCATGGCGCTACTGCTTGCCATCCTTGCCCAAGTCACACTGGACGACCCCGACCTCACTGTCACCAGACAAGCTGTGTCCAAGAATGCAGTGAAGCTACTGCGGTCCCTCTTTGAGGTTCTGTCAGGTGACGGTGCCCAGCAGAATGTGGTCAGCATGCTGTGGCATTGGTCCAGCAGAGATCCCGCTATCAGGGAGGAAGTTTTCGAGGTTGGGATTGCTGAGATGCAGAGCTTCCTGTTGGGTCCTTACTTTTCACCAGTGCAGCGTCAAGTTGCAGCAGACCAGCTATCAGCATATGTTTCGGTTCCGGACCAGCAGGAGTTTACCACCGAAGGTGCAGATTCAAGGCTTGCAAATGATCTCATCAATGCTGGCGCTGCTGTTGCAGGCGCCTGCTTCTTGCCCTTCTTTTTGTCATCTGCACACAGCAAGGCATTGTTGTTTTCCATGGCATGGTTTAGACTGTCAAGAAACACATGTGGATAAAGTTGCACTGAAGCCTGCTACTTGGCTTTTGTGCAGTCAGCAGCACATAAGAGGCCGCATTAACTTCCGGTAGTGTTGCTTACATGCCAACAAGTGGTGTGTGTACCAGTACAGGTGATGCTGCACCTCCCTGCTGTTCTGCACTTCTTCTTGCCAACCCCCACACACCAACTAGTCATGCTCTGTGCATGTGTTGCATATCGGAATGGCCTGCATTCTGCATAGTGCATGCTGCCGCCTGCTATAGTACAGTAAAGTAGAAGATTGCATTTCAAGAAGCAGATGACAGGGTTTGGTCAGCCAATTCTGNTCCCAGCGACTTTTTCCAGTTGTGAAGGGGTACAACCAAATAAAGCTGGAAGCCCTGTTTGTTTCCATTGCACTTGACATTGGCGATGTCCTGTCATGTCACAGACAAACTCTGCTTTGTCTAGCAAAGCATCTGCGACATGCTGCCCTAGTTGAGATGCAACCTGTACATACAGATCTTCACAAGTTTGCAGAGATGTTCCCTCAATGACGACTTCAATATCATAGTAAATTTTTAGTTCCGTCAGTGATGGACAGGCCTGTGCATACGAGCTCATCACCAGTTTGATGTCACGTGTCACAGTCTCCAGCAGTAACCGCAGAAGACGAGCAACAGCATCCCTGCACAAGATCATCCCAAATGTGCCAGGGATCAGCAAACTCACACGAAGGTCTGAACACAGGCGGTCACGAAAAATCCTCTGCACAAAGCGTTGTAAACGCTCCAAATCAGGCTTGAAGGCTAGAATGATTCTGTCTATGTCAAAACTTGTGAGCTTCTGCGCTGCCAGGTTGATCAGATCCTCAGGCACCACAAGGAGCACATAAGCCGTGTTTGGAGCCAGTCCCAGAGTGTGCAATTCACGCAGCTTCTGCAACTTGTCCAACTGCAAAACTTCCTTCTGAGCTCGATGGATTATATGCAGGTCCTTACAGGATTGGGCGATAGCAACGGCGTCCTGAGGCCGTGCAAAAGTCATAACTTTTGCCAGAGCATCGCAGTTCAGCATGACGCAAACGTCGCGCTCTGACAATCATCTGCTGGTGACAGGCACGCTCGATCGGCGAGCAGCTGCCTGCGCAGGGGGGGTCGTGAATCCGCCGCTTACGAAACTGCCACTACGATCTTACGATGTATGCTGGGAAATGCTTGATCCCTGGTGGGGCTGCTTGGGGATCCCAGGACTGTGGGCTGAAGCAGTGATCCCAACATGCACCAACCAGAGCAAGGTCAGCTTGCTGGCACCAAGAGAAGTTTGCTTCGAGTCACGCCGCNAAGTACAAAGGTGTGCCTTGGGGGCTGTTTCTGGGACCACAAGAACTTGAGGCAGTGGGTGCCAAAGAGCACTTGGATCAATTGTGTGAGAGGCAATGACAGTCAGCAGCTTTATGGACACTCATCACATGTGTGGTGCTTTTCCTCTATGCAGCAGCCTGCACGCAGCATGCAACTTGTCATTGCCAGTCAGCAAGGTCATGCAATGTTGTCTGTCAACCATTGTCAATGTTGCTGTGTGTGTGTGTGTGTGTGTGTNCAGCCCTCAGCCATAGTGACGGATGAGCAATGTGCAGCCTGTGACTTCAACAAGCCGGGCAAGACCTGCCTGCGCCCCATGGAGTGGGTGTGGCGCGGGGAGCACTATAGCGCCACCAGTGCAGAGTACAACAGCATCAAGGCACAGCTGGCTAGTGATTATAGGATGCATGACAGGCTTGTTAAGTCCTGTCAATGAGTTACTCTGTCAAGACCTATCTGTTGTCCCACTGAAAACACAAAAAAGTACTACAAGGAGTGTGACAGTGCAAATACAATGGTGTAACGACAGTCACAATGCAGACTTAGTGGCTGATGCGCCTTGACCATTTTATTTTGTTGCTATCTCTCCTCTCCTGCTGACAAGGCATGTCATGACAGTTACCTGAATGATTTTGCCGCTAACTTGCACTTGGTACAGCTCCAATGATGCATCTGACAGCAAGCTGGCCAGCTTGGGGGCGGTCTTAGCACCAGCTAAGTACACGACTGGATATTGCAGTAGCCACCCACTCAATGTGGGCATGATGGGTATGTCCTCAACAATGTCAAGGTCACAGAAAGGAATGTTTCTGCCAGCCTCTGGCTTGCAATTCAGAACCTGTTGACACATGTTTGCAAGCTGCCTGCAAACCTCCTGCATGGCAACATGATGACTACANCAATTGCATCTGTGGACAACAACGATGGAGTAATGCAAGCTCTGCTTGCACCCTTTCCAGAGCTCGCATTTCCAAAAACATTGAATGTCACCTCTCTGGCTGGTTTGCTGGCAGCACCCCTTGCATGTAAAGTTCCTTTGCCTCAATCGCAGTATCAACACTCATGAGGGCTGTTTCCAGACTTGTTCTGTCCAGAAGGCACAGTCTCTGCCCATAAGCTTCACCCATTTCTCATCACAGCTTTGCAGGCATCATGGCCCACAGGAACTCCGACTCAGCATCTTCTCATACCTTTCTGGGATACAGTCGGCTACAAACTGCCTGAGTTTGCAGCAGAGCCCTTGGGCATTGCCAGCCGTGAAAACAGGTCAGTAGGCACCAGATTGTGCTGTCGATTTGCCCCCAAATTGCATATGTTGCGTTCGCCTTGAGGTTCACTTGGGTGTCTAACCCAAACGCTGTCTTGCTCAGGAACTTAGTGGATGACGCCGTCACCATGGCAGACAAGACGCGTGACTACATGCAATTTTTGAACAATGTACTTGTTAATAGCGGCGTGGACAAGCCTGTGCGCAGTGAAATGCGTGCCGCCCAGTCAGAGCGATTCTTGAAGCACAGGGGAATAAATGCTGCTTTGTATGGGGATTTGGCTTACATCATCCTGATTGCTACAGCAGGGGAATGCGTCGCAGTATTTGCCCTTGACCTACGCCAAGATGCTCAGCTTCAGCCATTGGTGAGCGAGTTTGAGCTGCGCTCAAGTCAAACTTAATGCCCTGGTTTGCGTAGTGCGTGTAGCAGAAAGACCTAGTGGCAGTGAAGTTTGCTATGCACCGTAAGTATACCACAGAAGAAGTTGGTTTGTCTATGATGCAGATGAGGACTTTGCCCAGACGGCAAAAGGTGTTGCAGCTCTTCATCAATTTTACCCGCTGGATGCACACTGTGCACACACNTGGTACACCACTATGGTATGTGCTTTGTATCCATGCTCAGAAGATGGCCTGCTTGACGTTGACCGATGCTGTATAAATACTCTGAAACGGCTTCTTCACAGCATACGAGAGGAGTGGCATCTGACAACATTTGACAGGTGCTTGATGGACACCCATGGCATGGCATACTGGCGATCTATAACATATGTCCTGACTACGTTGCTACATTGCTCTCTCAGCTACGCATATGTGTGTCAATCTTCAATCCACATGGTCGAGATTACACTCCGGTGCACGTGACTCTTTTGTTAAGGATTGAATGACATAGCCCTGATGCACTCGAGTGTTTGGATCAATTAGGTGTCCCAGTTTTGGACATTTGGAGTCATATACAAAGTCATGTTACAAGCCTTACAACTGGTACTCTAGAACCGGAGCTTGCTGAAGAACCACTTGTTCTTACCCTCCTTGAACTTCTCCTCCAACACCTTCTTTGACTCCTGCATGCAAACATGGCAGTTGGAAGCCTTTTCAAACTGCTTTGGAAATCTGCTCACACAACACAAATTGTGAAGGTCTTGCTGACCAGCACTATGCCAACATGCCAGTGCGATGTACAGCCTAATTTGGATTACCTATGGGGTTGGAATCCATTTGCTGGAATCCATTTGCAACTGAGCCAGCAAGTCCAGTGACTGAGAGCAGCACAGCATGGCAGGCAGGCAGACGGACGTGAAAACAGGGCTATATGTAGTGAAGCTACTGTTTGAAAATGCTCATGCAGAGTAGGAGCATCTGTCCCTAACAATGCTGATGTGCTGCAGGGCGATGTGCTTGCACAGCAGGAACATGCTGTACCTTGCGCGCCTCTGTCCTCTTTGTGCTGTTGTCTAGCGCCTCATTTGTGACCAAGTTCTTCAAGTCTACCTCCAGCGTATACCTTGTGGGCATGATGTGCTGGTAGTTGGCTACCTTGATGAATGTCTGCAGCAAACACATGAAGTTTGCATGTCTGTACAGAGTCCTCATTGCTTCTACGCATTCTGTCCCCAAGACATGTGTAGCCAACTGTTGCATTGACACACAGCTCTGTGTGTAAATCTGGCTACAGTGGTTCCTGCTTGCATTTCAATGTACCAAATCCAGTCAACACACAGAACATGCTGCAGAAGATTGTGTCAGTGTAGTCGCTGACATGGCGCTGGATTCATGGTTCGGACATGCTCTGCTAGATTGTGCTGTTGGGGGGCTCAATGGCTGCGCACCTTGAGGCTAGATCTCCTCTTTTGGATCTTCTGTGACGACCTTTTGATGACCTGCATTCAGTTGCCACAATTGCTGTGCGTGCAAGGCTTCCTGAATTATTCTTTAGTTCTGGGAGGTGCAAGTTGCGCTGCAGACTTTGATAGGTTAGCAGGCTTGGTGTGCTTCCCAACAAATGCTGTAGCTGAGCTGCAGACCTTGCGGGGCTCCTTTGAAAGTCCACAGACCACTGCGTGACCGTACTTCCTGCCTGTGGTGCCGTCATCGTAGTTTCTGACGATCACAGCCTTTTTGCCAGCATATCTGCCCGTCAGCAGAATTACCACCTTTCCTGGCTGCAGCACAGATCGACGAGACTTGATATACGTCACATGAAAGTATGCTGTTCAAAAGTAGGCCAGGAGGCGTATCGTGTTGCGCTTGACAGGGCGCACAACACTGTATACAAGCACGACAAACAGNTTTGGAAAAGCGCCCTGTTGATGCACAAAGTCACTCCCAAAGACATGCACTCAGTGGTCTGCTGATCTCAATTTCTTGCAGCTACTGTTTTGTCTTGCGAAGCACATTGCCAGTGCTTCTGTGCCATTGCATGCAAATCCTGCGTTAGACTGAAACCTTGTAAGAAGCATGAAAGAACGGTCTTGCAGTTGCAGGTGCATGTGCATACTGCTTTGCGGCTGCGCAAGCCACTGCTCCTGTTGGTGTTATACACAAGCTTGTGACGCTTGCACCACAGCCGCACCTTCAAGCACTCTTAAGGTGAGTGTGTGCATTTGTCGCTCCGTTTACATTGAGTGAGGCTAGATGTGGGTGTGGCAAGAAGTTTGCTGCTGATCCTAGAGTGCATTAGACATGTAAGGGCCTGGCAGCGACTTCCATGCAAACAGTCACAGTACAGGATCCTGTAGGTGTCAGACTTATCTTTGCATTAGATTTGTGCACTCACCAGCAGGCTCCTTGCCCTTGGCACCCTTCTTTTTCGCCTTTTTCTTCTTCTTGGGTGTCTTGGCCTGTGCTAGGGCATCTGCTGCTCTCTGCTGAATAGCGCTGTGAATGAAGGCGGTATCAGTCAAGCCGCAGCCTAAGAGTTGAAGCTGCTGCAGTGTGCTGGAAGTGCTTGCCGCCACAGCTTGCAGCACCATCACTGCACCCTGCAGCGTACACCACACNTATCTGACATACTAGCAATCAGCACCAAGAGCTGTACCTAGCATAGACCAACATATGATGCCGTGGTGTCAGCAGTATACACTGTTACGATCTGACACACAGGAGGCAGCTGCATCAGCACGTGAAGGCCGTGCTGAAATTGTCGTCAGGCATATGATCAGGGCAGGTGTCCAGACATAATCTACGCTCCAGACACATGCTCGGGTGCATGAACAGTGCTACTCACCTCCAGCATGACCTGTGTTTTCGTGAAATCAATGGCACATGATAGGCCACAGCTGGGTTGTAGCGAGATGACTTTGAAGTACTGAAGTTCTTGGTGGAAGGGTTGGGTTGCATGTGAGGGATACAGGCTTCTTAGTAATGCTGCTGTCTCTCCTGGGTCATTGGGCATTGCAAAGACATCCCCCTGTGCCAACAGCCTGCATCAAAGGCAGCCACTTGATCAGCACAAGCACACCCCAAGGGCTTCAGTGTTATACGTCATGATGCTTGCCGCTGCAGGAGAAGTTTGCCAATGCAACCCAAAAGCAATGCAATGGCATCCCATAGGAGTCACTTCAGTTCTGCTTTCCATGACATCCTTAACAATTGCAAATGTGGGCGTGATTGACCTCACCACTGCCAAGTAGCTATATTTCTCACATTATGACATGAACCCAGACTCTTCGATTTTACTATTGCTGCTGTATTATGCTTGAGGATTTCAACCCGTATGCAAGGAAACTGACTGCAAGAGTGAATGCGCCAAGATAAAGCAATGCAGCACGTGTTGCAAGAACAGCGCTCAAGATGATGATGGACAATACACATACTACGCCCACATGGTCCACANATCCTTCCAGACATACCAACTGTGCGTTGATGTGCTGCAGCGTGGCTAACCCCAACTACTTTGGTATAACTGTGCATGATGTGACAATCTACTTGGACTACAATATACGGTCACTGACTGGCACCAGCATGACAACTGTGGCAGAGTTTGACAGCGCTTTCTTTGAGGTCAAGCGACGTGCCAATAGTACCAACCTGGTCCTTGTGAATTTTGACACAAATGCCAATACAACTCAGGCTAACACCAACATCTCGGCAGATTGTACAGCTTCTGGAACCACAGATTTGTATGTTCGAGCAACCTTGTCTGTGAGGGAACACATAATCACAGTTCCAGACCAGCAAGTCGCTGTCAACTGTTCAATCGTATCGACTGTGGCTGGGTCAGCTGCAGCCTTGGTGCAGACTACACAGAGCAACTCTACAACCAGCTCCTGTAGCTCGTAAAGCTTGTATATGCATGTGTTGTAGCTCTAGCGTTGCTTACTGGTGTGCACTACTGCTTTGGTGTTGCTTGTTTTGGTAGATAGCCTGATATGGCATAAAACCAGGCCACAGATCAGGCTTGCTTGCATGACCAGGCTTGCTTGCAATATTATGCTGTATGCTTCATGTGTTACCCTCCCCTATATCCTGTTGGTTTTGTATGTGGTTCAAGGAATCAAGCCAAAAAGAAAACAGCTTATTAAGGGTGTGTGCAATCAGAAAGGAAGCTGCATGCATCATTGAGCACACTGTCCTGTCTGCCTTGCTATGCTCATGAATAATCGCGTAGACGTTGCAAGCGAGCCTACTGCTTGTTGCAGGATGCACACCGGCATTGGACAGCTGTTTGTTCTTGCTTGAAAGATGCGCAATGTCAGTGAGGTGCTGCAAAAGCTTTCAGGTGTATGGCTATGAGGGCTATGCTCAGAGACGCAGGTCAGTACGATCTTGTTGCCGTCACAGTCAACGCAGCACAAGACATAGCAAATGCTGGGCTCGATCACAGCAGCCATGACGTGAGGCAGCTAGTGCAATCAAGACAAAGGTTGTCCTCACATATAGTTGCTGCAGTTTGGCACGTCACCTGTCAGCATACCTGTCCCGATAGTTGGCTCAAACCGCGTACTGTGCATATATAGGCTCGCACATGATGGTGCAGAAGCGAGTACGATCTCGGTCTCATCCCTTGTATCCGATGCTGCTTTTGTGTAGGGCGTCATGTCGTACTGGTCAACTTCCATGTCAAGCATGCACAGGGGCGCTTTGCCTAAGTTTTAGTATTCGGTTGGTGGAGAATTTTGGCTCGCGCAGGGTCACTGGAGTTCGTACAGCATTGCACGAGCGTGCAACGAAGTCGGTCCACTTGTAGATACAGCACAGGCAGCCGTGCTGCGTCTGGGTGACTGTCGCTCTTGCATCCAGGTATTTTTGGGTATGCGTTGCTTGTTGAGCCTGGTGACCTCCCCATTCTGCACACTTCAGTTGTGCAAATTTGGAGCTGTTCTCGAATCAGAAAAGTCTCATCAATGCATAAGCAAAATGCATACTGACTGTTGATTTGAGTTGCAGTCAGCATGGCGTACGATCCGATGGATGCCACCGGCCGAAGGCAGAGGAGAGGATGCTGTTACTGCTGCTGTGGCACTAAGAAGCGAGTTGCCTGTTGCCTTACAACTTTACTCCTTACCATAGTAGCGATCGTGCTTGTCGTCTACTTCTGTATCCCCAGAAAGCCGACTTTCTGCTTTACTGTTGGATACCCTGAAGACTTTTCAGCCACAACCACAGGTGTCAGCATGAAGGTACCAGTGAATGTCAGGTGAGACTATGCAACTTTAATCCCAGTTGTACAGGCCTGAGCAGGCGGAAGGACATAATGCAATGCTCAGCAGTCATACCACATCTGTTGTTGTTGCAGTGTGGACAATCCTAACTACTACGGCTTCTCACTGGACGATGTGGAGGTGTACTTGAACNGCATGGTGCGTAAGCACTCAACCGATGCTAACACAACAGGCTGATAATTGGCCCACTCCAGCACAGCTGTCAGGACTGCATGCACCAGCATACAGCTGGTGGCAACTCGCTGCTTGCCAGCTCCGCTGCAGAGCAAGCACAACTTCACCTTCACCAGCATGGACTGAATGCAGTCTGCTGGCAAAAGTAACCGTTTGCAAAGGGTTAGTGTATGATCTGATGCGCAATTATCCTCAAATGTGCAGCTGCTCAGATGATGGTCACAGCTATGGCAGGCTCAGCAATTTTGATATTTAATAACTCGGCATGGAGCACTCTGCCTGACAACATCGGAACCGTTGACAAGCACAGCAGCATGCTGTCAGGAGGACCTGGCTGCTGTCTTCAGCAATGGCTCTGTGAACAGCTTTCCAAACCAGCTTGGCTCCTTTTGCTGCTGAAACTGCAGAAGCAGCACGCTTAGTGCCCCTAGCATTCCTGTCTAAGCCATTTGCCTTCTCTGCTTCTTTCTTGACCGGCCCAGCTGGACCATTGCTGTGATCATTGGCAGATCTTTGCATTGCATACAACAGTGGGCTTGCTGCTTGCAAAAGCTATACTCGAGGTACTTGCACACGCAGCAATTGTCACCCAAATAGCTGCGCCCACAATCGCTTGACTTGTAATATATAAAATTACAAGTCGTCCACAGTCATGTCGCAGCCTGCACAGGAAGCATGTTGCCAGTCTCGGCGGTTGTCGGATGTGGCATCGCGGGTTCATTTCCCACCTGCTACTTTTTCGTTTTGCATCCTTTGTATTTAGCATATCCTTGTTATGCTCTGGTCACACTCACAGTCCATACTACATAGTCGTTGTTGCCAGCCCATGGCATCATTTCGTGCAGCATGCTGCATTGAAGGGATAAACATCTAGATTGGTTTGCTAAGCGAGATCATGCAGGGTACCTTCTGTTGCAGAAACGGGTCTGACAAGAGCAAATGCCCTGACACGTCTTAAACATGGCACTGTGACGCACTGTCGACATCTACATCAGCACATAGGTGAACTGAAGGGTGCAGGCACACTTTTGCCCCAGCTAGCATCTACTTGTGGCCTTCCATCATTCCATGTCATCCTAGCAATGTTCATTGCTCTATACTTGCGGTTAGGGTCCCAAGAATGGTACAGCATCCATGTTGTATCACATGGCCCAGCAACAATGCAACAGGCTCCAGGGCCAATCACAGGGCCATCACTTTTCAGCACTGGGTCAGGGCTCTTACGGTAAGGCCCTGCGAACAAGCGCTATGGTCAGGCTTACAGCTACTGTACACTTGCAAGCCAAATGTGAACATACAGGACTGTTGTAAATGTAGCGTGTGAGGTCCTTTGGTAGCCGAGTCACATGGGTAAAACACTTCCTTGAGAGGATAAAGAACAAGAGCGCTTTTTGGCTGATGGCTGCAAGATGGCAAACATAGTCACTGACAAGCTATTGCACAAGC